>OX403587.1:21200000-21928046 GCA_948107665.1 Lomographa bimaculata | reverse complement strand
ACCTAACCTAACCTAACCTAACCTAACCTAACCTAACCTAACCTAACCTAACCTAACCTAACCTAACCTAACCTAACCTAACCTAACCTAACCTAACCTAACCTAACCTAACCTAACCTAACCTAACCTAACCTAACCTAACCTAACCTAACCTAACCTAACCTAACCTAACCTAACCTAACCTAACCTAACCTAACCTAACCTAACCTAACCTAACCTAACCTAACCTAACCTAACCTAACCTAACCTAACCTAACCTAACCTAACCTAACCTAACCTAACCTAACCTAACCTAACCTAACCTAACCTAACCTAACCTAACCTAACCTAACCTAACCTAACCTAACCTAACCTAACCTAACCTAACCTAACCTAACCTAACCTAACCTAACCTAACCTAACCTAACCTAACCTAACCTAACCTAACCTAACCTAACCTAACCTAACCTAACCTAACCTAACCTAACCTAACCTAACCTAACCTAACCTAACCTAACCTAACCTAACCTAACCTAACCTAACCTAACCTAACCTAACCTAACCTAACCTAACCTAACCTAACCTAACCTAACCTAACCTAACCTAACCTAACCTAACCTAACCTAACCTAACCTAACCTAACCTAACCTAACCTAACCTAACCTAACCTAACCTAACCTAACCTAACCTAACCTAACCTAACCTAACCTAACCTAACCTAACCTAACCTAACCTAACCTAACCTAACCTAACCTAACCTAACCTAACCTAACCTAACCTAACCTAACCTAACCTAACCTAACCTAACCTAACCTAACCTAACCTAACCTAACCTAACCTAACCTAACCTAACCTAACCTAACCTAACCTAACCTAACCTAACCTAACCTAACCTAACCTAACCTAACCTAACCTAACCTAACCTAACCTAACCTAACCTAACCTAACCTAACCTAACCTAACCTAACCTAACCTAACCTAACCTAACCTAACCTAACCTAACCTAACCTAACCTAACCTAACCTAACCTAACCTAACCTAACCTAACCTAACCTAACCTAACCTAACCTAACCTAACCTAACCTAACCTAACCTAACCTAACCTAACCTAACCTAACCTAACCTAACCTAACCTAACCTAACCTAACCTAACCTAACCTAACCTAACCTAACCTAACCTAACCTAACCTAACCTAACCTAACCTAACCTAACCTAACCTAACCTAACCTAACCTAACCTAACCTAACCTAACCTAACCTAACCTAACCTAACCTAACCTAACCTAACCTAACCTAACCTAACCTAACCTAACCTAACCTAACCTAACCTAACCTAACCTAACCTAACCTAACCTAACCTAACCTAACCTAACCTAACCTAACCTAACCTAACCTAACCTAACCTAACCTAACCTAACCTAACCTAACCTAACCTAACCTAACCTAACCTAACCTAACCTAACCTAACCTAACCTAACCTAACCTAACCTAACCTAACCTAACCTAACCTAACCTAACCTAACCTAACCTAACCTAACCTAACCTAACCTAACCTAACCTAACCTAACCTAACCTAACCTAACCTAACCTAACCTAACCTAACCTAACCTAACCTAACCTAACCTAACCTAACCTAACCTAACCTAACCTAACCTAACCTAACCTAACCTAACCTAACCTAACCTAACCTAACCTAACCTAACCTAACCTAACCTAACCTAACCTAACCTAACCTAACCTAACCTAACCTAACCTAACCTAACCTAACCTAACCTAACCTAACCTAACCTAACCTAACCTAACCTAACCTAACCTAACCTAACCTAACCTAACCTAACCTAACCTAACCTAACCTAACCTAACCTAACCTAACCTAACCTAACCTAACCTAACCTAACCTAACCTAACCTAACCTAACCTAACCTAACCTAACCTAACCTAACCTAACCTAACCTAACCTAACCTAACCTAACCTAACCTAACCTAACCTAACCTAACCTAACCTAACCTAACCTAACCTAACCTAACCTAACCTAACCTAACCTAACCTAACCTAACCTAACCTAACCTAACCTAACCTAACCTAACCTAACCTAACCTAACCTAACCTAACCTAACCTAACCTAACCTAACCTAACCTAACCTAACCTAACCTAACCTAACCTAACCTAACCTAACCTAACCTAACCTAACCTAACCTAACCTAACCTAACCTAACCTAACCTAACCTAACCTAACCTAACCTAACCTAACCTAACCTAACCTAACCTAACCTAACCTAACCTAACCTAACCTAACCTAACCTAACCTAACCTAACCTAACCTAACCTAACCTAACCTAACCTAACCTAACCTAACCTAACCTAACCTAACCTAACCTAACCTAACCTAACCTAACCTAACCTAACCTAACCTAACCTAACCTAACCTAACCTAACCTAACCTAACCTAACCTAACCTAACCTAACCTAACCTAACCTAACCTAACCTAACCTAACCTAACCTAACCTAACCTAACCTAACCTAACCTAACCTAACCTAACCTAACCTAACCTAACCTAACCTAACCTAACCTAACCTAACCTAACCTAACCTAACCTAACCTAACCTAACCTAACCTAACCTAACCTAACCTAACCTAACCTAACCTAACCTAACCTAACCTAACCTAACCTAACCTAACCTAACCTAACCTAACCTAACCTAACCTAACCTAACCTAACCTAACCTAACCTAACCTAACCTAACCTAACCTAACCTAACCTAACCTAACCTAACCTAACCTAACCTAACCTAACCTAACCTAACCTAACCTAACCTAACCTAACCTAACCTAACCTAACCTAACCTAACCTAACCTAACCTAACCTAACCTAACCTAACCTAACCTAACCTAACCTAACCTAACCTAACCTAACCTAACCTAACCTAACCTAACCTAACCTAACCTAACCTAACCTAACCTAACCTAACCTAACCTAACCTAACCTAACCTAACCTAACCTAACCTAACCTAACCTAACCTAACCTAACCTAACCTAACCTAACCTAACCTAACCTAACCTAACCTAACCTAACCTAACCTAACCTAACCTAACCTAACCTAACCTAACCTAACCTAACCTAACCTAACCTAACCTAACCTAACCTAACCTAACCTAACCTAACCTAACCTAACCTAACCTAACCTAACCTAACCTAACCTAACCTAACCTAACCTAACCTAACCTAACCTAACCTAACCTAACCTAACCTAACCTAACCTAACCTAACCTAACCTAACCTAACCTAACCTAACCTAACCTAACCTAACCTAACCTAACCTAACCTAACCTAACCTAACCTAACCTAACCTAACCTAACCTAACCTAACCTAACCTAACCTAACCTAACCGTCGATTTTGGTTAGACAAAAACACGTGCACCTCCGTGCGTATTAGGCTGACCGTGAAGCGCGATACCATTTCGGAAGCGCCGCCGCGAGCTCTCGTACGCCCTGCAACATAAAAGCACACATTAGTACAAATTTTTTTGTGAAACACCAAAAAACCTTCAAAACTTGTATATTTTGTCATTCTTTTCAGTAAAATATTCATAATAAATCCAAATTTAGTCTCAGTAACATTATAATTGCACGGCAAGGGTCGCTGCGCGGGCGCGCGTCGGTTACCACCCCGAAAACGCCCAAATTCGGCAAAAAAATTGCCCACCCGTCCCACCCTTTATCGGTGACAGTAAGAATTTGAAGTTTTCCATAGGACGGTAGACTTATCTGGCACAAAAATATAAATTTTGGAACTTTACACGGAATTAGTAGATTACATACCCGCAATCATAATTAGGTATCTAACAACCTCCTAGGCCGTTTAGAAGCAGAGTTATAGACATTTTAGGAATTTACTCATTATACGTTTTACTTTTAATTTTACTTATACAACATATTTTTACTTTTCTGTTATATTTTGTATTTACCAATATCTTATTAGTTGTTCCTTGGTAAACTCAACATTATCAAAATGTTTCGGACCCCACCAAGAACAACGAATAGTTCACCCTGCAAAGAGGTGGAGTATAATGTGGAACCATTTGACTGCACAGAGGATGGCAGGAACACCACCTACAACATTGATTTAGATCCTATTACAGCTGACAACATTGACAAAATGCAAATTACCGACACAAGCACACACTCGTCTTTGTCACATGAAAGTGAAGAACAAAATGAACCCGCACTTAACCATACATTAACAGCATTTCTTAAAGAAATTCAAAATATGACCAACAACATAATTAAAAATGTAAGTGAAATGAAGAATAGCGCGAAAATAAAAAAAGAGAATGTAATAGATACAGCCACACAAATTTACAAAACATCAGCTGACTTTTGCAGCAAACTCACTAACAACAACAATAACAACCAGACTAGCCTAGATCTTGAAAAAAGCTTAACAAACACAATAAAAAACACCATAGAAAAAGAAATCAGCAAACTTCAAAATAATATTAAAATTTTAACAAAGGAACAAAATAGTACATCTGAAAACACACACCAAATAAATATCGATAAAACTCTAACACCATTCAAACCGGCCATGATTATTAAATCAAAAAATGAAGTAAGTACAGCCAATGACATTATAGAAACATGGCAAGACAAAGTACACTTTAAAGACACTAACTTTGCACCAGTCAGCAAAAAAGTCATAGCAAAGGATAAAATCAAAGTAACCTTCAATAACCCAGAGCAAAGGAAAATTGCAATAGATAAAACAAACGAATTAAATTCAGAAATAATAGCTCAACCCTGCACACAACTCAAACCTATGATCATTCTCAAAGGAGTATCAAACAATACACCTATAGAACAACTCAAAGAAATAATAATCAAACAAAATGATCAAATAAAGAGCAATTATCACAATGAAGATGATTTCACTTTCAAATTTAAAAAATATAATAAAAATCCGCGGCTATATAATGCTATTTTCATCACCACTCCCAAAATCTGGCAAATAATTTGCAATATTAGCAGAATAAACGTCGACCACCAACAAGTACATGCGGAGGAGTACGTGCCTCTCCTTCAATGCTACAAATGTCTCCAATTTGGACACACCAAGAAATGGTGTAATAAACCTGACCCCACATGTTCTCATTGCGCTAAACTCGGTCATGAATACAGCACCTGTCCACACAAGGGAAATCAGGATAAACTCAAATGTCTTAACTGCACTAACTACTATGGAAAAAGAGAAATCCACACCGTTAACCAAAACAGACACTCACACAGCGCCACCTCAAACCACTGCCCTCTAATCCAAAAACACACCAAAGAAACCCGTCAAAAGACGGACTATGGCCTATAGTCCACCCCCACTCCAAACGATTAACCAAAATAAACAACACTACAGCTGCGTACAGATAAACCTTGGACGCAGCAGAAACGCACACCATGAGCTAGCTGTATATGCAGCTAATAATCCAACCGACATTTTGCTAATAAATGAACCATACACAGCAAACACAGGTAGAATGAATAGTTTTCCTGGCTATGACATTCACCAATTCCCCTCTTCAACAAATCCAACACAAACACCAACCAAATCCTCTATTCTCATAAAAAGCAACACCTTTGCAACCATCGACAATAGTGAATACTCTGACACAAACTTAACAATTACACTAATAAAAGACAAAACCGGTAAATCTATATATATCATATCAATCTATCTAGAACCGCGAACAGACAATAATAACACACTTCAAAAACTAGAGGTTTTCTTACACACAACACAAGGAGCCACTCATATCATTTGTGGAGATCTAAATGGATGGCACACCTCATGGGGATCAAACTCCAACAACAAAAGAGGGAATGAAATATATGATCTTATCACACAGCATAATCTTATCATTTGCAACAAAGGAAACCACCCAACATTCAACACAGTAACACACGGTATCATTAGACATTCAATAATAGACCTTACACTGCTCAGCGACAACACAAACCTGGAAGTGACTGATTGGACGGTAGAACCAAGTATATGCACCTCATCAGATCACCATGCCATAAAATTCAATATAAACCTTAAAAACAGCACTACATTTACTAAACAAAAAAAGCTATCCACATACAGATATAACACCACTAATGTTAAATGGCCACAAATAAACGAAAACCTAACCGAAGAAATCAAAGAGCACCTATCCGACCAATCAGTCTCACAAATCAACCAAATGACGACAACGCAAATTGACGCCTATATTAACAACATCACTGGAGCCATACAAAAAGCATGTGATAAACTCCTTCCAAGAGCTGCACCTCCACGCTACAAAATACCATGGTGGAACGACAAATTAGAAAGCCTCAAACAAAATGTCATAAAAATCCACCACACACTCAGCAGACTAGTCAGACAAAAGCAGCCTATTGAAGAAACAATCACAGAGAGAAATAAAATAAAAAAGGAATACTCAGAGGAAATACGCAAAACCTCAACGGAGCATTTCAAAGAATTTTGCAACAAGCAAACAAAAGAAGATGTCTGGTCGATAACAAATAGGCTTATTAAAACAAAACCTGTTATATTACCATCACACACACTAAAACAACAAGACGGCACATTCACAAAAGATGCCAATGAAACCATCACAGCCCTGATGAAACACTTCTTCCCAGATGACAGCCCAGATAGCACAGAATATCAAAAAATCACGCGAGCAAATATGACAACAACCTCTGATCATCCACCTGAACCACCATTCACATATATCGAAATCACAGAATGTTTAAAAAGCTTCAATCCAAAAAAAGCCCCTGGACCAGACAACCTTACCTCAGATATCTGCCTACACTTTGTCACTCATTTCCCTGATATAATGATATCCATCCTCAACAGATGTCTTGAAATAAAATATTTCCCCATCAGCTGGAAGCATGCAATTATAAAAGTCATACCGAAACCAAATAAAACTGATTATACAAACACCTCATCCTATCGCCCCATTGGCCTCATAAATGTTTTTGGCAAACTATTTGAAAAATTGATTATCAATAGACTTACACACCATATACACACTACAAACAATAACTGTGAAAAACAATATGGCTTCAAACAGCAAATTTCAACAAACGATGCAATACACGATGCACTGAAGATAATCTATGAAGCCAAAGAAAAAAAAGAACAAGTTATAGCTATTTCACTGGATATTCAAGCCGCATTTGATAATGCATGGTGGCCAGCGGTTTTCTATAGACTAAAAACGATCAAATGTCCCAGTAACATATACGACATCTTAATAAATTACACACAAAATAGAAGAATACAAATAAGCTTATCAGACACCAATCAAACAAAAATAGTCACTAAAGGATGCGTACAAGGTTCAGTTTGTGGACCCACAATGTGGAATCTTCTACTAGATGACCTACTATTAACAGATCTTCCAAAAGGATGTCACATTCATGCATATGCTGATGACATTCTACTTATCGTACATGATAAAGACCACAACAACCTACAAGACAACGCTAATAAAGCATTACGAATAATACATAACTGGGGCAAAGAAGCAAAACTTACTTTTGGACCAAACAAAACCCAATTAATCACCTTTACCAATAGAGCTAGAAAATGCAGATTCCACATCGATGGTCTTCAACTACCAAAAGAAAAACAAATAAAATATTTAGGAGTAATAATAGACCACAAATTAAATTTTATAAAACACGTTGAATACATAACACAAAAAGCCAAACGAATATATAACCAAATAGCCAAATACGTGAGACCCACATGGGGGTTGATCCCTGAAAACGTGAAAACCATATATTTACAGGTCATACAACCCATAATATGTTATGCAGCAGGTATCTGGGCCCAAAAAGCCACAAAATATATACAAACAAATAAAAAATTACTATCACTCCAGAGATTATTTGCCATAAAAATTATAAAAGGTTTTAAAACCATCAGAACAGCCACAGCCATATCCATAGCACAACTCATACCACTACCTGACAAACTTAACGCAATAGCTGACACTGAAATCACAAAGATAAATAAATATACCAGATTTGCCCCCACCGATGTCACAATTGAAACACCAACACCTCTTAAAGAGATGACTCATCCATCTCTTAGAGAAGGCATTAAATATGAAGAAATAACAAGTCAACTGGAGTATGATGAACTATGTTTACAAATAGCAGAAATAAACAGTTGGCAAATATTCACGGATGGGAGCAAACTTGAAAATAAAGTCGGTGCAGCATATGTAGCTATAAGCCCCACAGGTTCACAAATTGTCACAAAAAAACTCAAACTACATGACCTCTGTTCTGTTTATCAAGCTGAAATGTTTGCCATAAACAACGCCACTAAATGGATACTTAAACACGGAAACATTTCAGTAGTATACATCCTCTCTGACTCCAAATCAGCTTTGACAGAACTAGCAAACCCAAACACTAACCAACAAATGGCAGTTGAAACACACAAAAATTTGACAACAGCAAGTCAATCAAATACCACGATAAAATTCGCATGGATAAAAAGTCACATTGGCATCAGCGGAAACGAACTTGCTGACACTGCAGCAAAAGCAGCAACAAAGTTACACAAAACCCCAGACTACTACAAAATTCCACTAAGCCACATCAAACTACAAAACAAAATTGCCTCCACAAACCAAGCCGAAAAATACTACCAAAAATCCAGTCCACATCTCTTACAATTATTACCAACATTTGAAGAACTCAACAATTACCTTAATACAGTCAAACCAAATTTCGCTACAGTGCAGATTTTATCAAACCACGGCTATCACAAACAATATCTGCACAGATTCAAAATAATAAACAACAAATCTTGCCCATGCGATAATACTAGCACACAAAGTATACAACATCTGATTGAGGATTGCCCACGTTTTGCGACAACTAGACTCAATCATACTATAGCATCCAATATGATAAACGGCTCCCCGTTTCAAATACAGAACATTTTGAATAAAGAAACAACAACAGACACATACCACACTCATATATATGATATCATTAAAAATCTAAAATCATTTAATAATACCTAAAAATTTAACGCTAAAAGTTCTAATATTGCATCAATCCAACATCCATTTCGTATACATACTTACTAAACTACCTAACTTAACAAATTACTAAAGACCACTCAAATGTATGCAAATCCGCACAATGCTGGCACAACATAACTTCCTATTCATAACGTTTTGCTCTTGGACTGCGGCCCGGTTGGGGATGTAGACTTGCTAATTGAACCCAACATATTAAAATCCTTAATGGGGCTGCGACTACAGAGTGAACTGTGACGAAATCGAGCGGGCAATGTGCGGATGCGAAACTAAATAGACTAAGTACTCGAATGTAAATATTTCATAATGTAAATTAAAATAAAATAAACATGCAATTAGAAACCATATCTTTGATTAATCAAGAATAAATTGAGTTATTGAATGAAAGGGAAAGTCAATATACCAATATTACTTGTATATATATCATTGTACATAAAAAAAAAAAAAAAAAAAAAAAAAAAAAAAAAAAAAAAAAAAAAAATACTATAACTATTATTAGACAAATACATTTTTAACTAAATTACTAGACAAATTTTTATAAACTAAGTGCTACATAAAACAAAATCTCTGATTAAATAAAAAAAAAAAAAAAAAAAAAAAAAAAAAAAAAATATTACTATTATAAGGCAAACATATAAAACTAAGTGCTACAAAAAAAAAAAAAAAAAAAAAAAAAACAAAAAATATTACTATTATAAGGCAAACATATAAAACTAAGTGCTACAAAAAAAAAAAAAAAAAAAAAAAAAAAACAAAAAATATTACTATTATAAGGCAAACATAAAACTAAGTGCTACAAAAAAAAAAAAAAAAAAAATTAAATTATACTATTTTAATTATTATACTATTATTACTATATCATGTGTATTCTGACTCTATATTCTAAAATCCACACATGATTCTATTGTCTCTCATCTATACAATGCTTCCCATGATTCAATCTTATAGAAAATAAATAATACCCACTTAAGCGAGCAGGGGCAAGGAGTAAACCGTTAGCACCGAACTCCTGCAAATCGCTAAACCAATTATCTACATAAAAAAAAAAAAAAAACCTAACCTAACCTAACCTAACCTAACCTAACCTAACCTAACCTAACCTAACCTAACCTAACCTAACCTAACCTAACCTAACCTAACCTAACCTAACCTAACCTAACCTAACCTAACCTAACCTAACCTAACCTAACCTAACCTAACCTAACCTAACCTAACCTAACCTAACCTAACCTAACCTAACCTAACCTAACCTAACCTAACCTAACCTAACCTAACCTAACCTAACCTAACCTAACCTAACCTAACCTAACCTAACCTAACCTAACCTAACCTAACCTAACCTAACCTAACCTAACCTAACCTAACCTAACCTAACCTAACCTAACCTAACCTAACCTAACCTAACCTAACCTAACCTAACCTAACCTAACCTAACCTAACCTAACCTAACCTAACCTAACCTAACCTAACCTAACCTAACCTAACCTAACCTAACCTAACCTAACCTAACCTAACCTAACCTAACCTAACCTAACCTAACCTAACCTAACCTAACCTAACCTAACCTAACCTAACCTAACCTAACCTAACCTAACCTAACCTAACCTAACCTAACCTAACCTAACCTAACCTAACCTAACCTAACCTAACCTAACCTAACCTAACCTAACCTAACCTAACCTAACCTAACCTAACCTAACCTAACCTAACCTAACCTAACCTAACCTAACCTAACCTAACCTAACCTAACCTAACCTAACCTAACCTAACCTAACCTAACCTAACCTAACCTAACCTAACCTAACCTAACCTAACCTAACCTAACCTAACCTAACCTAACCTAACCTAACCTAACCTAACCTAACCTAACCTCGACAAATCGCGCAACACGAAGACGGAAATAAAAACAGAGGTCATCCAAGCTGTAGACAGGCTCTACCAACTAGTCAAGGAGTCAGACAGCGTAAAACGACAAGGAAATGGGAGAACACACGACAGGCAACCGGAAGAAGCACCAATAGTAGAGAGATCCAAGGAAATAAGGACAGAAGATAGCAACCAACTAGTAGAAAAGCTGGCAGAACACGCCAGGCTAATAGAAGAAAGCAATGCTAGGATGGAAAAACTAAGGATAACATTAGAGAAAAACCAGGAGATACAGGAGAGAGCTACCTACGCGAGTGTAGCGGCCGGCCAACCTAGCAGGCAGCCTGGAGGGCAAGTCGCACTGCACTCAGTGGTAGTCTCTTCTAGAGACGAAAATGAGACCGGAGAACAAGTACTTAACCGAATCAGAGAGGCAGTGAATGCGAAAGAAGGCGGAATAAAAGTAGACAAAGTGAGGAAAGCGAAGGACAGAAAGGTCATTGTAGGCTGCAGGACTGAGGAACAGAGAGAGAAAATAAAAGAAAGGTTAAAAACCGTTGAGGCTCACCTCAGAGTCGAGGAGGTCAAAAATAAAGACCCCCTTCTGATTCTTAGGGACGTCCTGAACTACAACAAAGACGAAGACGTCTTGAGCGCCCTGAGAAAACAGAACGGGGGTATCCTCAAAGACCTAAGCAAAGAGGACGATAGAGCAGAGGTGCGATATCGCAAGAAAACAAGAAACCCGCAAACAAGCCATATCATCCTGAAAGTCTCTCCCAAAATGTGGGCTCGAATGACCGAAGCCGGAGAGGTCCACATCGACCTGCAAAGGGTGAGAGTGACCGACCAATCACCTTTAGTGCAGTGTTCGCTTTGCCTGGGCTACGGTCACGGCAGGCGATTCTGCAAAGAGTCAGTCGAAAAGTGCAGCCATTGTGGGGGCCCCCACATGAAGACCGCTTGCGCCGATTGGTTAGCAGGGGGGTCCCCAACCTGCTGCAACTGCAAGCACGCCGGGCTGGACGAACATAACCATAACGCGTTCAGTCACGAGTGCCCAGTAAGGATGAAATGGGACGCACTGGCTCGAGCCACCGTAGCATACTGCTAAGGGCGACACAGGAGGCAATACAGCAGCCAACATAAGTACCCCCACAGGAACGACACCCTACTTGGTGATCCAGGCAAACCTCCAGCGGAAAAACCTAGCGACCAACGAGCTAATGACAGAGGCAAGTAACAGAAAGGCAGCCTTTGCGCTGCTCCAGGAGCCGTATGTGGGTGGAGCGAAAAGGATGAAGGACTACAGAGGATCGAGAGTCTTCCAATGCACTAGTCAAGGAGAAGGGACAGTGAAGGCGGCAGTAGTCGTCTACGACAAAGACCTGGATGTCACTCAATGCCCGGAACTCACAACAAACAACATCGTGGTGGTGAAGATCCGGACTAGTGCATGGGAGATTACTGTAGTCTCCTTCTACTTTGAGCCAGACCAGCCAATACAGCCATACCTGGAGCAGCTTCAGAAAATCGAAGCAAAATTTGGTCCTAGGCGAATCATCGTAGGTGGAGACTCAAATGCCAAGAGCAGCTGGTGGGGTAGCCTTAAACCAGACAACAGGGGAGAAGACATGTCCGGAGCTCTTGAGGAGATGAACTTGCAGGTGCTCAACAACAGCGACACTCCCACTTTTGACACCGTGAGGGGAGGGAAAATGTACGCCAGTCACGTCGACATAACGGCTTGCACCGTGGACATGCTGGATCTGGTGGAAGACTGGGAAGTCAAAGACGATATTACAGGTTCGGACCACAACGGCATTATTTTCAAAATCAGACTAGAAAAATCAAAAGGAGTTAAAATCGAAAGAACAACCAGACTGTACAACACAAAGAAGGCTAATTGGAGCCAGTTTCGTGAGAAACTGGCACAATTAAAAACTGAAAACAAAGTTACAGCAATAGAAATAGATAAAATCGAAAGTACAGCACAATTAGAGCAAATGGTAGACACATATATTAAAGTAATAAAACAGACATGCACAGATACGATACCTAAAAAGAAAACGAATGAAGTACTTACCTTGCCGTGGTGGTCCGAAGAACTGGCTCACCTGAAGAAAGAAGTCACCACCATGAAACGCAGAATCCGATGCGCGGCGCCGGTCCGTAGAGCTGGAGTCGTTGATGAGTACCTGCAAGCAAAGGGAAGATATGAGAGTGAAGCTGCAAGGGCACAAACAGCCAGTTGGAAAGATTTTTGTGAAAAGCAGGATCGGGAGGGGATGTGGGAGGGTATCTACCGAGTGATCGGGAGAACGATCAAAAGGCAGGAGGACTTGCCTTTGATCAAGGAAGGAGTAAGCTTGAGCTCAAAGGAGTCCGCAGAAATGCTTGCTGCAACCTTCTACCCGGAAGATAATCAGGAAGACGACAATGGGGATCACATGCAAATAAGAAAAGAAGCCGACCAAGTAAACGGTCGGGACCATGATAGTAATCATGACCCACCGTTTACCCCTGAAGAGGTTAAAATTGCAGTAAATAGCTTTAACCCCAAAAAAGCTCCAGGCCCAGACGGTCTAACGGCAGATATTTGCAAGCGGGCGATAGATCAGGACCCGGAATTCTACCTATCACTGGCAAACAAGTGCCTAGAACGAGGACACTTCCCAAACATCTGGAAGGAGGCGACCGTGATAGTACTTCGGAAACCGGGAAAGGAAAACTACGCGGAAGCCAAATCCTACCGACCGATAGGTTTGTTGCCGGTGATGGGTAAAATTCTGGAAAAGCTCATAGTGATGAGACTCAAGTGGCACATCCTCCCAAATCTGAGTAGCCGCCAATACGGATTCATGCCACAAAGAAGTACGGAGGATGCCCTCTATGTCCTTACACAACATATAAGATCTAAATTGGAGGAGAAAAAACTCATCACACTTATATCTCTAGACATAGAGGGTGCGTTTGACAGTGCATGGTGGCCTGCTATAAGAGTCCGGTTGGCGGAGGAAAAGTGTCCCCTGAACATCAGAAGACTCGTGGACAGTTACCTCAGCTGCAGAAGAGTTAGGGTTAGGTACGCGGGGGAAGAAATTGAAAGGCAAACTACCAAAGGCTGTGTCCAAGGGTCCATCGGAGGTCCAATTCTCTGGAACTTGCTCCTGGACCCACTGCTGCAGGGTCTTGACAACAGAGGGGACTACTGCCAGGCATTTGCTGACGACGTCGTTTTAGTATTCGAAGGAGACACGGCACTTGAAGTAGAGAGACAGGCGAATGCCGCTCTCGCATATGTTCTGGCGTGGGGTGTCAAAAACAAGCTTAGGTTTGCTCCCCATAAAACCAAAGCTATGGTCATTACAAGGAGGCTTAAATTTGACACGCCGCGCCTGAGCATGGGCGGGATCGACATTGGTATGTCTAAGGAGATCAAGATCCTGGGGCTCATCTTAGATCATAAGCTCACGTTCAACAGCCATGCAGCAAGCGTATGCAAGAAGGCGTTGAACGTGTACAAACAGCTATCTAGAGCCGCCAGGGTTAGCTGGGGTCTCAATCCGCAGGTGATACACAGTATATACACGGCCGCAGTTGAACCTATTATCATGTACGCGGCCAGTGTCTGGGCATCCCAAACACGCAAACTGGGCATGCAGAAACACCTCAATGCTGTCCAGCGAGGTTTTGCCCAGAAACTGTGTAAAGCCTACCGGACCGTCTCCCTAAACTCGGCACTAGTTCTGGCTGGAATCTTGCCACTCGACCTCAGGATACAGGAAGCAGCTGCCCTGTATGAGGCAAAGAGAGGTGTTCCCCGGCTTGAACTAGGAGACAGGGAGGTGGAGAAAATGTCGAAAGCGGAAAAATCACCTCACCCGGCGGAATATATGGACCTAAAATTCGAAAGCCTGGAAAACCAAGAGCAGGTGAATACTCACAGCGGTTACGCAACTCGAATGTTCACAGACGGCAGTAAAATTGAGGGTAAGGTCGGAGCGGCAATATCAACATGGAACAGCGAAACCGAGACCAAAGCCCAAAAATTTAAACTGTCGTCTTACTGCACCGTTTACCAGGCTGAATTACTGGCCATATGTATAGCCACGAGGGAGGTTTTAAAGAGCAAAGAGGTGACATTTGGAATCTACAGCGACTCGAGGTCATCGCTCGAAGCCACAACTAATTACGGCTCCAAACACCCTCTCGCTGTAGAAATACGCGACAACCTGCGCACCTGTAAAGACCGAAATAAAGTTGTATCTTTATATTGGATAAGGGCACACGCAGGCATAGAGGGCAACGAGCGAGCAGATGAACTGGCAAAGGAAGCAGCCCTTGGAACAAAAAGCAAGCCGAAATACGATCTCTGCCCAATCTCATTCGTTAAAAGACAAATCCGAACAGCGACCCTTAGCGAATGGGACATGAGATACAAAAGCGGAACAACAGCAGCCGTGACAAAGATTTTCTTCCCCGACGTCATAAGTGCCTTTAAACTCGTACGGCAAATAAAACCAGAAGGATTACTAACCCAGACCTTAACAGGACACGGTGGGTTTTCAGAATACCTGACTAGATTCAGGTGTAAGGAAGACCCATCGTGCATTTGCGAACCCGGTAGGCCCGAAACGGTAGAACACATCCTATTTGAATGCCCCGTGTACGGTAAAATGAGATACGAAGCTGAGCAATGCATAAACGTCCAACTGAACTCAGCTAATGCTCATGATTGTCTAAGAGACAAGCACAAAAGGGAGATATTTATAGACTACTGCGTAAAAGTAACGAAACAAACTGTATATAGAAATAAATAGTTAGATAAGTTTGCAGAATATATATATATACATTATATATATATCACTAGCAAAAATTTACCATGTATAAATGTAAGAAAACTAGGTAGTCATATGATAAGGATAATGCCAGCTATAAAAATGTTTTAAAATTAAGAACTTAACTATAAAAATGTTTAAAATTAAGAACTTGTATTTAATAAAGAAAAGTGTACTTGAATGGTAATGTGTAATAAAGAAATAACTGCTGAATAAAATCTCTGATCCTGTTAGAGGTAGTTGCTTCAATAGTGCCATTTCTAGATGGTGGTACGGGTAGGGAAAAAAAAAAAAAAAAAAAAAAAAAAAAAAAAAAAAAACCTAACCTAACCTAACCTAACCTAACCTAACCTAACCTAACCTAACCTAACCTAACCTAACCTAACCTAACCTAACCTAACCTAACCTAACCTAACCTAACCTAACCTAACCTAACCTAACCTAACCTAACCTAACCTAACCTAACCTAACCTAACCTAACCTAACCTAACCTAACCTAACCTAACCTAACCTAACCTAACCTAACCTAACCTAACCTAACCTAACCTAACCTAACCTAACCTAACCTAACCTAACCTAACCTAACCTAACCTAACCTAACCTAACCTAACCTAACCTAACCTAACCTAACCTAACCTAACCTAACCTAACCTAACCTAACCTAACCTAACCTAACCTAACCTAACCTAACCTAACCTAACCTAACCTAACCTAACCTAACCTAACCTAACCTAACCTAACCTAACCTAACCTAACCTAACCTAACCTAACCTAACCTAACCTAACCTAACCTAACCTAACCTAACCTAACCTAACCTAACCTAACCTAACCTAACCTAACCTAACCTAACCTAACCTAACCTAACCTAACCTAACCTAACCTAACCTAACCTAACCTAACCTAACCTAACCTAACCTAACCTAACCTAACCTAAACCTAACCTAACCTAACCTAACCTAACCTAACCTAACCTAACCTAACCTAACCTAACCTAACCTAACCTAACCTAACCTAACCTAACCTAACCTAACCTAACCTAACCTAACCTAACCTAACCTAACCTAACCTAACCTAACCTAACCTAAACCTAACCTAACCTAACCTAACCTAACCTAACCTAACCTAACCTAACCTAACCTAACCTAACCTAACCTAAACCTAACCTAACCTAACCTAACCTAACCTAACCTAACCTAACCTAACCTAACCTAACCTAACCTAACCTAACCTAACCTAACCTAACCTAACCTAACCTAACCTAACCTAACCTAACCTAACCTAACCTAACCACTATGTATGAGGCAAAGAGAGGTGTTCCCCGGCTTGAACTAGGAGACAGGGAGGTGGAGAAAATGTCGAAAGCGGAAAAATCACCTCACCCGGCGGAATATATGGACCTAAAATTCGAAAGCCTGGAAAACCAAGAGCAGGTGAATACTCACAGCGGTTACGCAACTCGAATGTTCACAGACGGCAGTAAAATTCAGGGTAAGGTCGGAGCGGCAATATCAACATGGAACAGCGAAACCGAGACCAAAGCCCAAAAATTTAAACTGTCGTCTTACTGCACCGTTTACCAGGCTGAATTACTGGCCATATGTATAGCCACGAGGGAGGTTTTAAAGAGCAAAGAGGTGACATTTGGAATCTACAGCGACTCGAGGTCATCGCTCGAAGCCACAACTAATTACGGCTCCAAACACCCTCTCGCTGTAGAAATACGCGACAACCTGCGCACCTGTAAAGACCGAAATAAAGTTGTATCTTTATATTGGATAAGGGCACACGCAGGCATAGAGGGCAACGAGCGAGCAGATGAACTGGCAAAGGAAGCAGCCCTTGGAACAAAAAGCAAGCCGAAATACGATCTCTGCCCAATCTCATTCGTTAAAAGACAAATCCGAACAGCGACCCTTAGCGAATGGGACATGAGATACAAAAGCGGAACAACAGCAGCCGTGACAAAGATTTTCTTCCCCGACGTCATAAGTGCCTTTAAACTCGTACGGCAAATAAAACCAGAAGGATTACTAACCCAGACCTTAACAGGACACGGTGGGTTTTCAGAATACCTGACTAGATTCAGGTGTAAGGAAGACCCATCGTGCATTTGCGAACCCGGTAGGCCCGAAACGGTAGAACACATCCTATTTGAATGCCCCGTGTACGGTAAAATGAGATACGAAGCTGAGCAATGCATAAACGTCCAACTGAACTCAGCTAATGCTCATGATTGTCTAAGAGATAAGCACAAAAGGGAGATATTTATAGACTACTGCGTAAAAGTAACGAAACAAACTGTATATAGAAATAAATAGTTAGATAAGTTTGCAGAATATATATATATACATTATATATATATCACTAGCAAAAATTTACCATGTATAAATGTAAGAAAACTAGGTAGTCTTAAGGAATAGGATAATGTTAGCTATTAAAATGTTATAATTAAGAACTGTAAATTAATAAAGAAAAGTGTTGTTTTTGGAATGGAAATGTGAAATAAAGAAAAACTGCTGAATAAGTTCTCTGATCCTGTTAGAGGTAGTCGCTTCAATAGTGCCATTTCTAGATGGTGGTACGGGTAGGAAAAAAAAAAAAAAAAAAAAAAAAAAAACCTAACCTAACCTAACCTAACCTAACCTAACCTAACCTAACCTAACCTAACCTAACCTAACCAGTCGCACTCTGTCCGTCAGTGCAAGCGCCAGGCTTTTAAAGTGCTCCGCGCCTCAAAAATCGGCAAAAATAGTAAAGTTTCGCAAATCGTGCAGTGATACAACTGAAAGTGTGCGCCAACACCAGCGCCACGTGATAGTGCAAAAAGTTTCGGAATCGGATTGTTTTTCACTGATTGACAGTGAAAAACCCGATTTTTCGCTTCCCGAAAAAGTTTCAACTAAATACGCTGCACGATTTTCAGCGACGACCTACATTTTTTATACTGCACGACGACGCTCCTTGGAGGACACTATAACTTGGCTGAGTCCCGGATTATTCCTGGTTGAACTCGCCGAGTTATACCAAAAACCACCAATACACGTGTATACGTGTTCCAGGATCCAGAGGACCTGGAACTCATCTGACAGCTACACGACGTGGGTGCAGACGAGCACTACCAGGGGACACCTCGATCACCGAAAACTAACCAGCCGCCACGAAGATTTCAGCTCTTCAAAAGTCAGTAAATTCAACTTCATCTTAAAATTCTTTTAACTTCTAAACAAGATCTGTAACGATATACTTTTTGGACACTATACAGTTAAACATATCGTTACCAACAAGTGTACAAATTTTCGGCATTTTCTATGCAACAGTTTCCAAGCTATCGATTTTAGAGCGTCCAACCAAACATAACCTCTAAAAAGTAGTGACGTCTTTGGTTGGAAAAATCGCCTAAAATCGCATCCATCCGGCAGCGGCTGACAGCGGACGGTGACGACAGTACCTACCTGGTGATTTTAGGAACTTTTGGCCCCATTCTGAGACACTTTTTGGAAAAATCAACACGTAACCGGGCTTAGTAATATTTTAATAAATTGCATCATCTTTTTGCACCCGGCTTTTAGGTTCAAATTTCAGCCCCCAGCCCCCGAAAGATCTGGACGTTTCTCGAGCTGTCTGGAACCTTCGATTGCGACAAGTAGTTTGTAAACTACTTTAGCGTATCATCGAAGGTTCTCGAAAAACATCATCATCATCAGCTCGAGAAATAATCATCATTATTAGCCTAAATTATTATCATCATCAGCTCGGATAATAATCATCATCATCAGCTTGAATTATCATCATCAGCTGATAGGCCGTCCAGATTGCTATTGGGCTTTTAAGGGGCTGGAACTCCCCCCTCCTCTGACAAAGGTGGCCTAGAAAGGACTTTTTTCCGCATCTAGGTGACCTAGGGCGAAAAGTAGTAAAAATTCAAAATTTTTTTTTTTTTTTTTTTTTTTTTTTTTTTTTTTTTTTTTTTTTATTTTTTTTTTTTTTTTTTTTTTTGGAATTAGTTCGTCTCAGACGGAGCTACCACTTGGTAGAGCCGGGGTACAAAATTATACGTGTTGATTTGAAGTGCGACTGTGATATATAGGTTAAGTTTTTATGACACTGCAGTCGACCAAGTGGCGCTTTGTCCACGTTAGTTTTCGACCATTGGAACGACTGCAGTTACGATAAAATATATTTTTATATTTTAAAAATTGTTTTATAGCTTTAAGGTTTTAAATTTGTAAATTTATTTTAATTTTGTGTCCAGTTGACGCCTTTACACGCAACTGGACCTCTTGACTTTCCGAACTTTTTCGGATTGCCTGTTTTATCTTGACGACTTTTTAATTTTATAATTTAATTTTATTTTATAATTTCATTTTAGAGAGTAATCTAACTGTGATTACTCTACTTGACTGCGTGTCGCGTATAAAGTCACAATTTTACTTGTGTAATATTAATTTCAATAGGAACCTCGTGCCACTCCGACTAGTTTGCGCCCATCCCACTGTATTTTACTTTATTAATCCCCATAATTGAATACTTTTCATTTACTTTTACAACTTCTACAAATTTACTTTTTAAATAATTCATTTAAATTTCTACCCTGCTCGTAGAAGCCCTACCAAACCATGTTCGGATTTAGAACACCAGCCAAGTCAAGCATGGACGCAGACCCCCAAGGAGGAGTAGCCGAAACCCTACCAGCGACATCGGGCGTGAGGAAGAGTATCGGGGAATGGGAGGTTGTGGGCAAACAAGCCCCCAAAAAGCCCAACCTGACGCCTCCTCAAGCTCTCTCCGGGGCTGAACCCCCAAAGCCAAAACCGGCAGCCCGTAGGCTGTCGGCAGAAGCAACAGGGGGCCTAGCCAAACCGGAGAGCACTAAACGCACGGAAAAGTTAGCAGAAGCAAGAGGCTGCCTGACCAAGGTGAAACTGCACATCAGCAGCTCGAGAAACCTCAAGACGGAGATAAAGAACGGAGTTATCGAAGCCGTCGAGCGCCTCTACCAACTGGCAAAAGAGGGATTCGCAGCTGGTGTGCAGAGACACAAAGTCGAAAGCGAAAAGTGCACAGAAAAAGAGATCCATCTGGAAACGGAGAAGGGGAAGGATGACGGAACGCACGCACTGGCGAAAACAATCGAGGAGCACATGAAGCTTCTGAAGGAGAACAACCAACGTATGGAAGACCTGAAGCAGACCCTCGAAAAGAAGACGTACGCCAGTGCAGTAGCAGCCCCCCCCAAGAGGCACTTCGCAGAGCAGACCGCGCTACACTCGGTAGTGGTAACGGCGAAGGACGAGACAGAAACTGGGGAGAATGTTCTAGACAGAATTAGGAAAGTAGTTAAAGCAAAGGAAGGGGGAGTAGAGGTAGAGAGAATCAGAAAAGCGAAAGATAGAAAAGTGATCGTAGCATGCAGGACCGAAGAAGAAAGGCAGAAAATTAAAGCTAGGTTAACCCAGGCCACAGAATTACAAGTGGAAGAAATCAAGAACAAGGATCCCTTGGTGATCCTCAGAGATGTACTCCAATACAACAGTGACGAGGAAGTGCTGAGGGCACTAAGGAATCAAAACAAGAACTTGTTCATAGGGTTAACCAAGGAAAGTGGAAAATGCGACATAGCTTATAAAAAGAAGACAAGGAACCCGCACACCAGCCACGTAGTAATGAGGGTCTCCCCTAAACTGTGGCAGCGCATGGTCGAGGCCGAGACGGTGCACATTGACCTGCAGCGAGTACGAGTGGCGGACCAATCGCCACTCGTTCAATGCTCGCTCTGTCTCGGTTACGGCCACAGTCGGCGTTTCTGTAAAGAAACGACCGAAAAGTGCAGCCACTGTGGAGGCGCCCATATGAAGGCTCAGTGCGCGGACTTGCTGGCAAACCTGCCACCTGCGTGCTGCAACTGCGTTCATGCTAAGCTGGCCAGGACAGACCACAACGCCTTTAGCAACGAATGTGCTATAAGGCGGAAGTGGGACACACTGGCTAGGTCAGCTGTAGCCTACTGCTAAGGTGGTCCCAAGGTTAACACAGGTCCAAAATAGCGATAAGCCATACCTCGTCGCCCAGGCTAATCTCCAACGTAAAGAACTGGCCACGGCGGACTTAATGCTTGAGGCGTACAATAGGAGGGTGGCTTTCGCTCTGTTGCAGGAACCGTATGTCGGGGGTAGAGGTAGAATGGGGAGCTACAGAGGTGTACGAATTTTCCAGAGCGCTAATCAAGGTGACGGCACCGTCAAGGCTGCAATAGCAGTATTCGATCACGACCTTGACGTGATACAATGCCCTGACTTTACCACAAACAATATCGTTGTGGTAAAGATCAGAACAAGCGCCTGGGAAATTGCAGTAGCCTCATACTACTTCGAACCTAAACCGGCACCAATCGAGCCGTACTTGCAACAGATACACAAAATAGGACAAACTTTCCGCCATAGGTTAGTAATAGGAGGCGACGCAAACGCCAAGAACTTATGGTGGGGAAGCCCGACCATCGATGGCAGAGGAGAAGATTTGGCTGGAGCCTTAGAAGATGTGAACTTGCAGGTGCTCAATGTGGGCGATATCCCAACTTTTGATACCATCAGAGGTGATACGCGCTACACCAGCTTTGTGGACGTCACAGCCTGCACAGTTGATATGCTCAACCTCGTGGACGATTGGAAAGTCGACGAAGGTGTGACTACTTCCGACCACAACACCATTTTCTTCAAAATTAATTTAGAAAAATCTAAAGGCCTTGATGTAGCCAGAACAACGAGAATTTTTAATAGCAGGAAAGCAAATTGGCTTGAATTTAATGCAAACTTAAGCCAATTGCTGGAACAAAACCAAATAAACAAAATTGAAATAGATAAAATAGATAATAAAAACGATTTGGAAGTAATAGTAAATAAATATATAAATAATTTAATAACAGCATCAAATACATGTATCCCCAAAATTAAAATCAAAAACAAATTTACCTTGCCATGGTCGTCTGAAGTACTCGTCAGACTGAAGAAAGATGTCGCTACGAAAAAACGCAGGATTCGCTGTGCAGCGCCAGTCCGCAGAGAGAAGGTGGTCACCGAGTACCTGCAAGCAAAGCAAAATTATGAAGAAGAAGCAAAAAAGGCACAGATCACGAGTTGGAAAGGCTTCTGCGAAAAACAGGATAGGGAAAGTGTGTGGGATGGGATATATCGTGTAATTGGCAGGACGACTAAGAGGACGGAAGATCTTCCTCTGTCCAAGGAAGGCACAGTACTGGACCAAAGGGCATCTGCCATTCTGCTGGCGGACACGTTCTACCCGGAGGACAATGAGGATACTGACAACGCAGAACATCAGCGTGTCAGGAAACTGGCCGAAATGGTAAACAGTCTGGAACATGACGAGCAACATGACCCACTGTTTACCATTGACGAACTAACAATCGCTACGGACAGTTTCAATCCGAAAAAAGCCCCGGGGGGGGATGGTCTGACAGCGGATATCTGCAAAATGATCATCGCACAGAACCCGGAAATTTTCCTAGCATTGGCAAATAAGTGCTTAACACTAGGTCACTTCCCAGAAGCTTGGAAAGAGGCCACAGTGGTGATACTCAGAAAGCCTGGGAAGACTGACTACACCAGCCCGAAGTCATATAGACCAATCGGGCTGTTGCCAGTGCTAGGAAAGATTCTCGAGAAGATGATCATGAGCAGAGTGAAATGGCATACCATTCCGAAAATGAGCGCGCACCAGTATGGCTTTATGCCCCAGCGTAGCACCGAGGACTCCCTCTATGTCCTTCTAGGATACATTCGTGGTAAGTTAGACCAGAAAAAGCTGGTAACAATGATATCGTTGGACATAGAGGGGGCTTTCGATAGCGCTTGGTGGCCCGCCATAAGGGTGCGCCTGGCTCAGGAAGGATGCCCTGTTAACATCAGAAGGGTCATCGATAGCTACCTTGAACAGAGAAAGATCAAATTGCGTTACGCGGGAGAGGAGGTTACCAAGACCACGACCAAAGGATGCGTTCAAGGATCGATCGGCGGTCCTATCCTTTGGAACCTCCTCCTCGATCCTCTGCTGAAGGGTCTGGAGCAGCGTGGCGACTATTGCCAGGCTTTTGCAGATGACGTGGTGTTGGTGTTCGATGGAGACACCGCTCTTGAGGTCCAGCGACGTGCGAACGATGCCCTCGCCTATGTCCGGAATTGGGGTGTCAATAATAAGCTAAAGTTTGCTCCGCACAAAACAAACGCTATGGTCATCACGCGTAAGCTTAAGTTTGACACTCCACTTCTGAGGATGGGCGATGTTGACATCGGCATGTCCACGGAAATCAAGATCCTCGGGCTGACCATTGACAACAAGCTGACATTTAATGCACACGCTTCAAATGTATGTAAGAAGGCATTAAATGTGTACAAGCAGTTGTCAAGGGCGGCCCGGGTCAGCTGGGGTCTCCATCCTGAGGTTATCCGCATCATCTACACCGCAGTTGTAGAGCCGATAACAATGTACGCCGCAAGCGCTTGGGCGTCTGCGACCAAAAAACTGGGCGTTCAAAAGCAACTGAATGCTGTCCAAAGAGGATTCGCGCAAAAGCTTTGCAAGGCCTACCGCACTGTCTCTCTCAATTCCGCACTAGTGCTGACAGGTTTGCTCCCCCTCGACCTCCGTATACAAGAGGCAGCCGCCCTGTATGAGGCGAAGAGGGGCAGACCACCGGCGATACTGGTGGACAGAGAGATAGAGCGGAAGACAGCATTCAGCGAGATTCCCCACCCAGCGGAACAAAAAGGCTTGCAATTCGTGTGCCTGGCTGACCAAAACCAAGTGGATATACACAGTAACCAACAGGTATGTATATTCACGGACGGCAGTAAGATCGACGGCAAGGTAGGGGCGGCATTGTCCTTTTGGACCAATGGCGCCGAAACCAAGAGCCTCAAGATGAAACTGCCGTCCTACGGCACGGTTTACCAGGCGGAATTGCTTGCCATTTGTAGAGCAACTGGGGAAATACTCAAACGCCCAGAAACGAGCTTTGGGATTTACAGCGATTCAAGGTCATCCTTGGAAACCGTTGTAAACTCCCACTCACTTCATCCGCTCGCCGCCGAGGCTCGTAACAATCTAAAACAGTGCGCAAACCAGAATAAACAGGTAGCACTGTTTTGGATAAAAGCCCACGCGGGATTGATAGGCAACGAGAGAGCGGATGAGTTAGCAAAGGCCGCAGCCCTTAAAGCGAAAACGAAACCTGACTATGACCGAGTTCCGATATCATTCGTCAAGCGACAAATTCGTTTGTGTGCGCGTGACGAATGGAACCGGAGGTATAAGTCAGGGGACACGGCGACGACTACCAAATTGTTCTTCCCCGACGCGCTCCAGGCTTTCAGTGTAGTGAGAAAAATAGAACCCGTCGGAATTTTAACTCAGGTGCTGACAGGACATGGCGGCTTCTCCGCATATTTGAATGATTATAAATGTAAAGATAGCCCGGACTGCATCTGTGAGCCGGGCAAACTTGAAAGTGTACTACATGTCCTGTCAGAATGCCCTGTCTATGGCTTGGAGAGGTACGAGGCAGAACACAAAATAGGATGTCTTATCACTGTAAATAATATATGTAAGATTGTAAATGACAAAGACATCCGAGATGTTTTCATCGATTTTTGTGTTCAAGTAGCAAGTAAGGTTATAAATAAGAATAAATGATATATGTACATATCTGTGATTATAAATGTGTATTGACGTAGGATAGTTTTTACTAGACCTATATGATGTGACTTTATTTTTACCTTTGTATAATAATTGTGTGTTTTTTAGACTAAGATTATTTGAAAATAAAGACTGAACTGAAAAAATTATTTGCACACAATTCTCTGATTATGTCAGAGACGCGACACGCTGGCCGGGCCTTCGCGCCCGGTATAAAAAAAAAAAAAAAAAAAAAAAAAAAAAAAAACCTAACCTAACCTAACCTAACCTAACCAGTCGCACTCTGTCCGTCAGTGCAAGCGCCAAGCTTTTAAAGTGCTCCGCGCCTCAAAAATCGGCAAAAATAGTAAAGTTTCGCAAATCGTGCAGTGATACAAGTGAAAGTGAGCGCCAACACCTGCGCCACGTGATAGTGAAAAAAGTTTCGGAATCGGATTGACTTTTTTTGATTCACTGATTGACAGTGAAAAACCCGATTTTTCGCTTCCCGAAAAAGTTTCAACTAAATACGCTGCACGATTATCAGCGACGACCTACATTTTTTACACTGCACCTCGACGCCCCTTGGAGGACACTATAACTTGGCTGAGTCCCGGATTTTTCCTGGTTGAACTCGCCGAGTTATACCGAAAACCACCAATACACGTGTATAAGTGTTCCAGGATCCAGAGGACCTGGAACTTTTCTGACACCAGCACGACGTGAGCGCAGACGAGCACTACCAGGGGACACCTCGATCACCGAAAACCAACCAGCCGCCACGAAGATTTCAGCTCTTCAAAAGTTAGTAAATTCAACTTCATCTTTAAATTCATCTAAATTCTAAACAAGATCTGTAACGATATACTTTTTGGACACTATACAGTTAAACATATCGTTACAAACAAGTGTACAAATTTTCGGCATTTTCTATGCAACAGTTTCCAAGATATCGATTTTAGAGCGTCCAACCAAACATAACCTCTAAAAAGTAGTGACGTCTTTGGTTGGAAAAATCGCCTAAAATCGCATCCATCCGGCAGCGGCTGACAGCGGACGGTGACGACAGTACCTACCTGGTGATTTTAGGAACTTTTGGCCCCATTCTGAGACACTTTTTGGAAAAATCAACACGTAACCGGGATTAGTAATAATTAAATAAATTGCATCATCTTTTTGCACCCGGCTTTTAGGTTCAAATTTCAGCCCCCAGCCCTCAGCCCCCAGCCCCCGAAAGATCTGGACGTTTCTCGAACTGTCTGGAACCTTCGATTGCGACAGGTAGTTTGTCAACTACTTTAGCGTATCATCGAAGGTTCTCGAAAAACATCATCATCATCAGCTCGAGAAATAATCATCATCATTAGCCTAAATTATTATCATCATCAGCTCGAATAATAATCATCATCATCAGCTTCAATTATCATCATCAGCTGATAGGCCGTCCAGATTGCTATTGGGCTTTTAAGGCGCTGGAACTCCCCCCTCCTCTGACAAAGGTGACCTAGAAACGACTTTACTCCGCATCTAGGTGACCTAGGACGAAAAGTAGTATAAATTCAAAAATTTTTTTTTTTTTTTTTTTTTTTTTTTTTTTTTTTTTTTTTTTTTTTTTTTTTTTTTTTGAAATTGTTCGTCGCAGACGGAGCTACCACTTGGTAGAGCCGGGGTACAAAATTATACGTGTTGATTTGAAGTGCGACTGTGATATATAGATTAAGTTTTTATGACACTGCAGTCGACCAAGTGGCGCTTTGTCCACGTTCTTTTTCGACCATTGGAACGACTGCAGTTACGATAAAATATATTTTTATATTTTAAAAATTGTTTTATAGCTTTAAGGTTTTAAATTTGTAAATTTATTTTAATTTTGTGTCCAGTTGACGCCTTTACACGCAACTGGACCTCTTGACTTTCCGAACTTTTTCGGATTGTCTGTTTTATCTTGACGACTTTTTAATTTTATAATTTTATTTTATAATTTAATTTTAAAGTAAGAGTAATCAAACTGAGATTACTCTACCTGACTGCGTGTCGCGTATAAAGTCACAATTTTACTTGTGTATAATTAGCAATAGGAACCTCGTGCCACTCCGACTAGTTTGCGCCCATCCCACTGTATTTTACTTTTTTTTTTTTAATCGCGATAATTGAATACTTTTTATTTATTTTACAACTTTTACAAATTTACTTTTTAAATAATTAATTTAAATTTCATCCCTGCTCGTAGAAGCCCTACCAAACCATGTTCGGATTTAGAACACCAGCCAAGTCAAGCATGGACGCAGACCCCCAAGGAGGAGTAGCCGAAACCCTACCAGCGACATCGGGCGTGAGGAAGAGTATCGGGGAATGGGAGGTTGTGGGCAAACAAGCCCCCAAAAAGCCCAACCTGACGCCTCCTCAAGCTCTCTCCGGGGCTGAACCCCCAAAGCCAAAACCGGCAGCCCGTAGGCTGTCGGCAGAAGCAGTAGGGGGTTCAACCAAACCGGAGAGCACAAAACGCTCGGATAAACTAGCGGAAGCAAGAGGCTGCCTTACCAAGGTGAAACTGCACATCAGCAGCTCGAGAAACCTCAAGACGGAGATAAAAAACGGGGTTATCGAAGCCGTCGAGCGCCTCTACCAACTGGCGAAGGAGGGATTCGCAGCTGGTGTGCAGAGACACAAAATAGAACCAGAAAAGTGCATAGAGAAGGAGATTCAGCTGGAAAAGGAGAAGGGGAAGGAAGACGGAACGCAAGCATTGGCGAGAACGATCGAGGAGCACATAAAGCTTCTGAAGGACAACAACCAACGAATGGAAGATCTGAAGCAGACCCTCGAAAAGAAGACGTACGCCAGTGCTGTAGCGGCCCCCCCCAAGAGGCACTTTGTAGAGCAGACCGCGCTACACTCGGTAGTGGTAACGGCAAAGGACGAGACAGAAACTGGGGAGAACGTTCTAGACAGAATAAGGAAAGTTATGAAAGCAAAGGAAGGGGGAGTAGAAGTAGAAAGAATTAGAAAAGCGAAAGATAGAAAAGTGATCGTAGCATGCAGGACCGAAGAAGAAAGGCAGAAAATTAAAGCTAGGTTAACCCAGGCCACAGAATTACAGGTGGAGGAAATCAAGAACAAGGATCCCTTAGTGATCCTCAGAGATGTACTCCAGTACAACAGTGACGAGGAAGTGCTGAGGGCACTAAGGAATCAGAACAAGAACTTGTTCATAGGGTTAACCAAGGAAAGTGGAAAATGCGACATAGCTTATAAAAAGAAGACGAGGAACCCGCACACCAGCCACGTAGTAATGAGGGTCTCCCCTAAACTGTGGCAGCGCATGGTCGAGGCCGAGACGGTGCACATTGACCTGCAGCGAGTACGAGTGGCGGACCAATCGCCACTCGTTCAATGCTCGCTCTGTCTCGGTTACGGCCACAGTCGGCGTTTCTGTAAAGAAACGACCGAAAAGTGCAGCCACTGTGGAGGCGCCCATATGAAGGCTCAGTGCGCGGACTTGTTGGCAAACCTGCCACCTGCATGCTGCAACTGCGTCCATGCTAAGCAAACCAGGACGGACCATAACGCCTTTAGCAACGAATGTGCTATAAGGCGAAAGTGGGATACACTGGCTAGGTCAGCTGTAGCCTACTGCTAAGGTGGTCTCAAGCTTAAAACACGTTCGAACTTGCAAGAAGCCATACCTCGTCGCCCAAGCAAATCTCCAACGGAAAGAACTGGCCACTGCGGATTTGATGCTTGAGGCATACAACAGGAGGGTGGCTTTTGCCCTGCTGCAGGAACCGTATGTTGGAGGTAGAGGTAGAATGGGGAACTACAGGGGTGTGAGAATTTTCCAGAGCACAAACCAAGGTGATGGTACCGTCAAAGCGGCAATCGCAGTCTTTGACAGCGAGCTTGACGTGATACAATGCCCTAACTTTACCACAAATAACATCGTTGTGGTAAAGATTAGAACAAGTGCCTGGGAAATTGTAGTGACCTCATTCTACTTCGAACCTAAACCGACACCTATTGAGCCGTACCTGCAGCAGCTAACTAATATCGGACAACAATTCCGCCATAAGTTATTATTAGGAGGCGATACAAACGCGAAAAACTTATGGTGGGGAAGCCCGACCGTTGACAGCAGAGGTGAAGACCTGGCCGGAACCCTGGAGGATATTGGCTTGCAGGTGCTTAACGTAGGCGATACCCCAACATTCGACACCATCAGAGGGGATACGCGTTACACTAGCTTTGTGGACGTTACAGCCTGTACAGTGGATATGCTCGACCACGTGGACGACTGGAGAGTCGACGAGGGGATTACAACTTCCGACCACAACACCATCATTTTCAAAATTAACATAGACAAATCTAAAGGCATTGATGTAGCCAGATCAACTCGAATTTTTAATAGTAAAAAAGCAAATTGGCCTCAATTTCATGAGAAATTAGGCCAATTGCTAGAAGATAACAAAATAAACAAAAACACAATAGATACAATAGATAATAAAATCGATTTAGAAATAATAATAAATAAATATATTGAATACATAACAGCTACATCAAACGCAAGCATACCCAAAATTAAAATAAAAAATTTTGTCACATTTCCATGGTCGTCTGAAGAACTCGTCGGACTCAAGAAAGATGTCGCCACGAAGAAACGAAGGATTCGCTGTGCAGCGCCAATCCGCAGAGAGAAGGTGGTCACCGAGTACCTGCAGGCTAAGCAAACATATGAAGATGAGGCTAAAAAGGCACAGATCGCCAGTTGGAAGGGCTTCTGCGAAAAACAGGATAGGGAAAGTGTGTGGGATGGGATATATCGTGTAATTGGCAGGACGACTAAGAGGACGGAAGATCTTCCTCTGTCCAAGGAAGGCACAGTGCTAGACCATAGGGCATCTGCCATTCTGCTGGCGGACACGTTCTACCCGGAGGACAATGAGGATACTGACAATGCAGAACATCAGCGTGTCAGGGAACTGGCCGAAATGGTAAACAGTCTGAAACATGACGAGCAACATGACCCACTGTTTACCATTGACGAACTAACTATTGCTACGGACAGTTTCAATCCGAAAAAAGCCCCGGGGGGGGATGGTCTGACAGCGGATATCTGCAAAATGATCATCGCACAGAACCCGGAAATTTTCCTAGCATTGGCAAATAAGTGCCTTACACTAGGTCACTTCCCAGAAGCTTGGAAAGAGGCCACAGTCGTGATACTCAGAAAGCCTGGGAAGACTGACTACACCAGCCCGAAGTCGTATAGACCAATCGGGCTGTTGCCAGTGCTAGGAAAGATTCTCGAGAAGATGATCATGAGCAGAGTGAAATGGCATACCATTCCGAAAATGAGCGCGCACCAGTATGGATTTATGCCCCAGCGTAGCACCGAGGACTCCCTCTATGTCCTTCTAGGATACATTCGTCGAAAGTTAGACCAGAAAAAGCTGGTAACAATGATATCGTTGGACATAGAGGGGGCTTTCGATAGCGCTTGGTGGCCCGCCATAAGGGTGCGCCTGGCTCAGGAGGGATGCCCTGTTAACATCAGAAGGGTCATCGATAGCTACCTTGAACAGAGAAAGATCAAATTGCGTTACGCGGGAGAGGAGGTTACCAAGACCACGACCAAAGGATGCGTTCAAGGATCGATCGGCGGTCCTATCCTTTGGAACCTCCTCCTCGATCCTCTGCTGAAGGGTCTGGAGCAGCGTGGCGACTATTGCCAGGCTTTTGCAGATGACGTGGTGTTGGTGTTCGATGGAGACACCGCTCTTGAGGTCCAGCGACGTGCGAACGATGCCCTCGCCTATGTCCGGAATTGGGGTGTCAATAATAAGCTAAAGTTTGCTCCGCACAAAACAAACGCTATGGTCATCACGCGTAAGCTTAAGTTTGACACTCCACTTCTGAAGATGGGCGATGTTGACATCGGCATGTCCACGGAAATCAAGATCCTCGGGCTGACCATTGACAACAAGCTGACATTTAATGCACACGCTTCAAATGTATGTAAGAAGGCATTAAATGTGTACAAGCAGTTGTCAAGGGCGGCCCGGGTCAGCTGGGGTCTCCATCCTGAGGTTATCCGCATCATCTACACCGCAGTTGTAGAGCCGATAACAATGTACGCCGCAAGCGCTTGGGCGTCTGCGACCAAAAAACTGGGCGTTCAAAAGCAACTGAATGCTGTCCAAAGAGGATTCGCGCAAAAGCTTTGCAAGGCCTACCGCACTGTCTCTCTCAATTCCGCACTAGTGCTGACAGGTTTGCTCCCCCTCGACCTCCGTATACAAGAGGCAGCCGCCCTGTATGAGGCGAAGAGGGGCAGACCACCGGCGATACTGGTGGACAGAGAGATAGAGCGGAAGACAGCATTCAGCGAGATTCCCCACCCAGCGGAACAAAAAGGCTTGCAATTCGTGTGCCTGGCTGACCAAAACCAAGTGGATATACACAGTAACCAACAGGTATGTATATTCACGGACGGCAGTAAGATCGACGGCAAGGTAGGGGCGGCATTGTCCTTTTGGACTAATGGCGCCGAAACCAAGAGCCTCAAGATGAAACTGCCGTCCTACGGCACGGTTTACCAGGCGGAATTGCTTGCCATTTGTAGAGCAACTGGGGAAATACTCAAACGCCCAGAAACGAGCTTTGGGATTTACAGCGATTCAAGGTCATCCTTGGAAACCGTTGTAAACTCCCACTCACTTCATCCGCTCGCCGCCGAGGCTCGTAACAATCTAAAACAGTGCGCAAACCAGAATAAACAGGTAGCACTGTTTTGGATAAAAGCCCACGCGGGATTGATAGGCAACGAGAGAGCGGATGAGTTAGCAAAGGCCGCAGCCCTTAAAGCGAAAACGAAACCTGACTATGACCGAGTACCGATATCATTCGTCAAGCGACAAATTCGTTTGTGTACGCGTGACGAATGGAACCGGAGGTATAAGTCAGGGGACACGGCGACGACTACCAAATTGTTCTTCCCCGACGCGCTCCAGGCTTTCAGCATAGTAAGAAAGATAGAACCCGTCGGAATTTTAACTCAGGTGCTGACAGGACATGGCGGCTTCTCCGCATATTTGAATGATTTTAAATGTAAAGATAGCCCGGACTGCATCTGTGAGCCGGGCAAACTTGAAAGTGTACAACATGTCCTGTCAGAATGCCCTGTCTATGGCTTGGAGAGGTACGAGGCAGAACACAAAATAGGATGTCTTATCACTGTAAATAATATATGTAAGATTGTAAATGACAAAGACATCCGAGATGTTTTCATCGATTTTTGTGTTCAAGTAGCAAGTAAGGTTATAAATAAGAATAAATGATATATGTACATATCTGTGATTATAAATGTGTATTGACGTAGGATAGTTTTTACTAGACCTATATGATGTGACTTTATTTTTACCTTTGTATAATAATTGTGTGTTTTTAGACTAAGATTATTTGAAAATAAAGACTGAACTGAAAAAAATATTTGCACACAATTCTCTGATTATGTCAGAGACGCGACACGCTGGCCGGGCCTTCGCGCCCGGTATAAAAAAAAAAAAAAAAAAAAAAAAAAAAAAAAACCTAACCTAACCTAACCTAACCTAACCTAACCTAACCTAACCTAACCAACAAGCCCCCAAAAAACCCAACCTGACGCCTCCTCAAGCTCTTTCCGGGGCTGAACCCCCAAAGCCAAAACCGGCAGCCCGTAGGCTGTCGGCAGAAGCAGTAGGGGGTTCAACCAAACCGGAGAGCACAAAACGCTCGGATAAACTAGCGGAAGCAAGAGGCTGCCTTACCAAGGTGAAACTGCACATCAGCAGCTCGAGAAACCTCAAGACGGAGATAAAGAACGGGGTTATCGAAGCCGTCGAGCGCCTTTACCAACTGGCGAAGGAGGGATTCGCAGCTGGTGTGCAGAGACACAAAATAGAACCGGAAAAGTGCATAGAGAAGGAGATTCAGCTGGAAAAGGAGAAGGGGAAGGAAGACGGAACGCAAGCATTGGCGAGAACGATCGAGGAGCACATAAAGCTTCTGAAGGACAACAACCAACGAATGGAAGATCTGAAGCAGACCCTCGAAAAGAAGACGTACGCCAGTGCTGTAGCGGCCCCCCCCAAGAGGCACTTTGTAGAGCAGACCGCGCTACACTCGGTAGTGGTAACGGCAAAGGACGAGACAGAAACTGGGGAGAACGTTCTAGACAGAATAAGGAAAGTTATGAAAGCAAAGGAAGGGGGAGTAGAAGTAGAAAGAATCAGAAAAGCGAAAGATAGAAAAGTGATCGTAGCATGCAGGACCGAAGAAGAAAGGCAGAAAATTAAAGCTAGGTTAACCCAGGCCACAGAATTACAGGTGGAGGAAATCAAGAACAAGGATCCCTTAGTGATCCTCAGAGATGTACTCCAGTACAACAGTGACGAGGAAGTGCTGAGGGCACTAAGGAATCAGAACAAGAACTTGTTCATAGGGTTAACCAAGGAAAGTGGAAAATGCGACATAGCTTATAAAAAGAAGACGAGGAACCCGCACACCAGCCACGTAGTAATGAGGGTCTCCCCTAAACTGTGGCAGCGCATGGTCGAGGCCGAGACGGTGCACATTGACCTGCAGCGAGTACGAGTGGCGGACCAATCGCCACTCGTTCAATGCTCGCTCTGTCTCGGTTACGGCCACAGTCGGCGTTTCTGTAAAGAAACGACCGAAAAGTGCAGCCACTGTGGAGGCGCCCATATGAAGGCTCAGTGCGCGGACTTGCTGGCAAACCGGCCACCTGCATGCTGCAACTGCGTCCATGCCAAGCTAACCAGGACGGACCACAACGCCTTTAGCAACGAATGTGCTATAAGGCGGAAGTGGGACACACTGGCTAGGTCTGCAGTAGCCTACTGCTAAGGTGGTCCCAAGCACGAAACATGTCCAAAATGGCAAAAGGCCATACCTCGTCGCCCAAGCAAATCTCCAACGTAAAGAACTGGCCACTGCGGATTTGATGCTTGAAGCGTACAACAGGAGGGTGGCTTTTGCCTTGCTGCAAGAACCGTATGTTGGGGGTAGAGGTAGAATGGGGAACTACAGGGGTGTGAGAATTTTCCAGAGCACAAACCAAGGTGATGGTACCGTCAAAGCGGCAATCGCAGTCTTTGACAGCGAGCTTGACGTGATACAATGCCCTAACTTTACCACAAATAACATCGTTGTGGTAAAGATTAGAACAAGTGCCTGGGAAATTGTAGTGACCTCATTCTACTTCGAACCTAAACCGACACCTATTGAGCCGTACCTGCAGCAGCTAACTAATATCGGACAACAATTCCGCCATAAGTTATTATTAGGAGGCGATACAAACGCGAAAAACTTATGGTGGGGAAGCCCGACCGTTGACAGCAGAGGTGAAGACCTGGCCGGAACCCTGGAGGATATTGGCTTGCAGGTGCTTAACGTAGGCGATACCCCAACATTCGACACCATCAGAGGGGATACGCGTTACACTAGCTTTGTGGACGTTACAGCCTGTACAGTGGATATGCTCGACCACGTGGACGACTGGAGAGTCGACGAGGGGATTACAACTTCCGACCACAACACCATCATTTTCAAAATTAACATAGACAAATCCAAAGGCATTGATGTAGCTAGATCAACTCGAATTTTTAATAGTAAAAAAGCAAATTGGCCTCAATTTCATGAGAAATTAGGCCAATTGCTAGAAGATAATAATATAAACAAAAATACAATAGATATAATAGATAATAAAATCAATTTGGAAATAATAATAAATAAATATATTCAATACATAATAGCTACATCAAATGCAACAATACCCAAAATTAAAATCAAAAATTTAGTCACATTTCCATGGTCGTCTGAAGAACTCGTCGGACTCAAGAAAGATGTCGCCACGAAGAAACGAAGGATTCGCTGTGCAGCGCCAATCCGCAGAGAGAAGGTGGTCACCGAGTACCTGCAAGCTAAGCAAACTTATGAAGATGAGGCTAAAAAGGCACAGATCGCCAGTTGGAAGGGCTTCTGCGAAAAACAGGATAGGGAAAGTGTGTGGGATGGGATATATCGTGTAATAGGCAGGACGACTAAGAGGACCGAAGATCTTCCTCTGTCCAAGGAAGGCACAGTGCTAGACCAAAGGGCATCTGCCATTCTGCTGGCGGACACGTTCTACCCGGAGGACAATGAGGATACTGACAACGCAGAACATCAGCGTATCAGGGAACTGGCCAAAATGGTAAACAGTCTGGAACATGACGAGCAACATGACCCACTGTTTACCATTGACGAACTTATTATCGCCACGGACAGTTTCAATCCGAAAAAAGCCCCGGGGGGGGATGGTCTGACAGCGGACATCTGCAAAATGATCATCGCACAGAACCCGGAAATTTTCCTAGCATTGGCAAACAAGTGCTTAACATTAGGTCACTTCCCAGAAGCTTGGAAAGAGGCCACAGTTGTGATACTCAGAAAGCCTGGGAAGACTGACTACACCAGCCCGAAGTCGTATAGACCAATCGGGCTGTTGCCAGTGCTAGGAAAGATTCTCGAGAAGATGATCATGAGCAGAGTGAAATGGCATACCATACCGAAAATGAGCGCGCACCAGTATGGCTTTATGCCCCAGCGTAGCACCGAGGACTCCCTCTATGTCCTTCTAGGATACATTCGTGGTAAATTAGACCAGAAAAAGCTGGTAACAATGATATCGTTGGACATAGAGGGGGCTTTCGATAGCGCTTGGTGGCCCGCCATAAGGGTGCGCCTGGCTCAGGAGGGATGCCCTGTTAACATCAGAAGGGTCATCGATAGCTACCTTGAACAGAGAAAGATAAAATTGCGCTATGCGGGCGAGGAGGTGACCAAGACCACGACCAAAGGATGTGTACAAGGATCGATCGGCGGTCCTATCCTTTGGAACCTCCTCCTCGATCCTCTGCTGAAGGGTCTGGAGCAGCGTGGCGACTATTGCCAGGCTTTTGCAGATGACGTGGTGTTGGTGTTCGATGGAGACACCGCTCTTGAGGTCCAGCGACGTGCGAACGATGCCCTCGCCTATGTCCGGAATTGGGGTGTCAATAATAAGCTAAAGTTTGCTCCGCACAAAACGAACGCAATGGTCATCACGCGTAAGCTTAAGTTTGACACTCCACTTCTGAGGATGGGCGATGTTGACATCGGCATGTCCACGGAAATCAAGATCCTCGGGCTGACCATTGACAACAAGCTGACATTTAATGCACACGCTTCAAATGTATGTAAGAAGGCATTAAATGTGTACAAGCAGTTGTCAAGGGCGGCCCGGGTCAGCTGGGGTCTCCATCCTGAGGTTATCCGCATCATCTACACCGCAGTTGTAGAGCCGATAACAATGTACGCCGCAAGCGCTTGGGCGTCTGCGACCAAAAAACTGGGCGTTCAAAAACAACTGAATGCTGTCCAAAGAGGATTCGCGCAAAAGCTTTGCAAGGCCTACCGCACTGTCTCTCTCAATTCCGCACTAGTGCTGACAGGTTTGCTCCCCCTCGACCTCCGTATACAAGAGGCAGCCGCCCTGTACGAGGCGAAGAGGGGCAGACCACCGGCGATACTGGTGGACAGAGAGATAGAGCGGAAGACAGCATTCAGCGAGATTCCCCACCCAGCGGAACAAAAAGGCTTGCAATTCGTGTGCCTGGCTGACCAAAACCAAGTGGATATACACAGTAACCAACAGGTATGTATATTCACGGACGGCAGTAAGATCGACGGCAAGGTAGGGGCGGCATTGTCCTTTTGGACCAATGGCGCCGAAACCAAGAGCCTCAAGATGAAACTACCGTCCTACGGCACGGTTTACCAGGCCGAATTGCTTGCCATTTGTAGAGCAACTGGGGAAATTCTCAAGCGCCCAGAAACGAGCTTTGGGATTTACAGCGATTCAAGGTCATCCTTGGAGACCGTTGTAAACTCCCACTCACTTCATCCGCTCGCCGCCGAGGCTCGTTATAATCTAAAACAGTGCGCAAACCAGAACAAACAGGTAGCATTGTTTTGGATAAAAGCCCACGCGGGATTGATAGGCAACGAGAGAGCGGATGAGTTAGCAAAGGCCGCAGCCCTTAAAGCGAAAACGAAACCTGACTATGACCGAGTACCGATATCATTCGTCAAGCGACAAATTCGTTTGTGTACGCGTGACGAATGGAACCGGAGGTATAAGTCAGGGGACACGGCGACGACTACCAAATTGTTTTTCCCCGACGCACTCCAGGCTTTCAGCATAGTGAGAAAGATAGAACCCGTCGGAATTTCGACACAGGTGCTGACAGGACATGGCGGCTTCTCCGCATATTTAAACGATTATAAATGTAAAGATAGCCCGGACTGCATATGTGAGCCGGGCAAACCTGAAAGTGTACTACATGTCCTGTCAGAATGCCCTGTCTATGGCTTGGAGAGGTACGAGACAGAACACAAAATAGGATGTCTTATCACTGTAAATAATATTTGTAAGATTGTAAATGACAAAGACATCCGAGATGTTTTCATCGAATTTTGTGTTCAAGTAGCAAGTAAGGTTATAAATAAAAATAAATGATAAATGTAAATATTTGTGTATTTGACTTAGGATAGTTTTACTATACCTATGTTTTGTGACTTTATTTTTACCTTTGTATTAAAATTGTGTGTTTTTAGACTAAGATTATTTGAAATAAAGACATTACTGAAAAAATTATTTTGCACACAATTCTCTGATCATGTCAGAGACGCGACACGCTGGCCGGGCCTTTGCGCCCGGTATAAAAAAAAAAAAAAAAAAAAAAACCTAACCTAACCTAACCTAACCTAACCTAACCTAACCTAACCTAACCTAACCTAACCTAACCTAACCTAACCTTAACCTCAAAGTGACAGTATTAAACTAGTGACAGTAGCACTGCGTGCTACTCATCAAAAGGTGCTTCTCACCGTCCAAAAGATATTCCCGATTAAAAATTTTAAATCGGTTGGAAATTGGGGGAGTTACGAGCAAAAACCTGTTTCACCACGTGTGTGAAACAAACTTTCACCAGCAGCTGCCCCAAACGATCGACGACCCCCAATTTTTTCATCAGAAATCTGAAGAGAACTTCACCCTCTACGTCTCCACTTAAGCAGAGATTTTTCTACGCAGCAGATTTGGAGAAAATATTTTTTCCGGCTGAGAGAGGAACCACGAGATCCTGAACCACGGGAGCTGGATAAAAGTTGAAAGTGTTCCTAAAGTCGCCGAGAAGCCAAGAACACAGATCCGCACAAAAACCTAACCTTTTCTACCGGGATCTCCCACTAGGACCTATTTGCGGTATTTGTCGAGGGCGAAAATTCCGGAACGAACACCTGCAGTAAACCCGGGGTACCTACAACCCTCAAACCCCAAAAACATCCCGGACCAATCTTCGGACATCGACTTCTCCAAAGAAACCCTTCCACTGGGAGCAAAATTGGATTTTTGGCGAATTTTCCCCCGTGACCATTCCGAGCGACGCCATTACCGATTATCGTTGTTTTCTCCATAACTTGGGAACGGAGCGTCTGATCCCAAAAATAACATCGGGAGCTGTTCTGTCACCAGAAGCTATCCTAGGGGCAACTCACCGGATCAGAACATAATCAGCTCGCCAGGACCAAATTTTCACCTTCCCGAGGGAATATTTCAAGACCAGGAGCAGATCCAGGACCCCCAGCAGTGTGGGCAGTTGAAGCTCCTCCAACTCTACGAGCCCACACCAGAGACGGCCCAGGCAGACCATCCCCCGGCTGGAGAACACATCCAGAATCTTTGGACGTCCCTGGAGCAGCGGAAACTGGTCTGCAAGAAAGAAGACAGGATAAATTAGGTAGATTAGTTCAATAACTAGCATTGTACATTTTCATTATATTTTTGCAACGTGTGATTTCGGAGATACAGCGTTTTTAAAAAGTAGGTAACCAAAATTCAAAATTTCTGTTTTGCGGTTGGTGGTAAATTAAATATTCCTTCAGGTGCCCAAAACTATACATTTTCAGGCCCACCCCACTCGATAGTTATATTTTAATAAAATTAGATTCCACATGTACAGTGTACATTTTTCAAAATATTTTTCAGTCAATAGTTTAGAAGTTAACAAAGTACAGAACTTCCTGAAAAACGTTTACCATCCGCACGAAACCTGAAAAACGCTCGTATCTCCGAAACGGTGCGTCCTAGCGCAAATCTGACAAAATTTTGGGGTACCCCCCCCTTCAACCCCCCCCTATAGTTCAGTGAACCGAACTATACCAGACCCCCTACGACCATTTTGACAAAGTCCCAACTCCCTAGGGATAACTCATCCTCGGGACTTAGAAAAATTACAAGTGTCTGGACTTGTAAAATTTCCAAATTAATTTTAAGTACTTAGTTAAGTATTTTATGATTTTATTAATTTAAGCTGTGTATACAACCCCCCCCCCCTCCCCTCCCCTCCCTTTCTAAAAATCCCAAATACAACACTCACACCCAGTAGCTGCACGCGGCCCATTTACAGCCGTACGGTTACATAGACCCCTCCCCTCTTCACCTCATTTACACACCCCCCCCCCTTTTCACCCTCTTACCATTGGATATAAGTTAACTATAGGGAAATTGCAGTAGCAAAACTCCCAGGGATCTGTAAGATAAATTGAATAATTGATAGCTAAACGACATTTTGTAACCTGGCGGCCATTTTTGCCGCCATCTTGAAAAATTGCAAGGCTTCGTATCTCCCAAACCAGTGCTCCGATTTCGACGGGGCTTCCAACAGCAAGCACGACATCAACCAACCTTTCGAATAAGTTCCCCAAAGTTACTCTACATTTATACTTAAATTAAATTCAAAGCTAAATTTAACCAAATTCAAACCTATTGGCAGGTAGTGTAAAGCGTAGTGACAGGAACTCGACATAGAGGAGCCAGGCCCTGTGTTGACCAAGTCTTGGGTAGAGTCGGACTCTACATAGAGACAGGCTCGGCACGGCGTCGACTCTACATAGAGACAGGCTCGGCATAGAGTCGACTCTACATAGAGACAGGCTCTGCATAGAGCCGACTCTACATAGAGTCATCTCTCCACGGAGACAGGCTCTGCATAGAGCCGACTCTACATAGAGTCAACTCTCCATAGAGAAAAGCTGACAAGCTCTATATAGAGGTAAACTCTACATAGAGCAAAACTTGCAGAAATACTCACCAATAGTACTTACCGGTACTCCACGTGCGCTGGTCAGCTGGAACAGAAGACCTGCAACAGAATAAAAAGTGTTAGTTTAGAAAATTAGACAATAAGCGACAAGTATAAAATTATATACATTTTAAAAATTTTAAATTATACAACTTTTACAATCTTTTATTTTAATCTTATATAGTGTAATTTGACAAAACCAAAATGGTTTTTGGATACCGTACCCCAGTACAGGATAAAAGGACGAGTGTCGACATTAGCGACGTGGAATCCCGAACATCCCCTGCCCGATTGGACGATGCAGGACCCTCCGGAATCTCTGAAACAAGCGGAACAGCAAAAGTAAGACGCAGCATCGGCGAATGGGAGGCCGGAAAGACCGAAGCGAGAGTGCAAGCTAAGGCCCTAACCCCCCCAAAGAAGATAACTGTTAAACAGACGCCGACAGACGCCGAGTCTACCAAACCAAAGCCCAAAAAGCTCCCACAAAAGGAGAAAGTGGCCAACTCTCCCTCCAAATACTTAGACAGACTGACAGAGGCTAGAGCCTGTGTACTGAAAGCAAAGTTGAACCTGGAGAAATCCCGAAATACCAAAACCGAGATAAAAACGGAGGTCATGCAAGCAGTGGACAGGCTCTACCAACTCGTCAAAGAGTCGGAAAGTGTCAAAGGACAAGGGAGAATTCTTGGCAAAACACCGGAACTGGAAGTGGAGAAAGAAAAAGAACCGCAACACGAGAAAAAGACAGAGGAAAGCGACCTAATAAAAAAGATGGTAGAGCATGCCAAACTCATACAAGAGAACAACACGAAGATGGAGGAACTGAAAGACACAATCCAGAAAAACATGGAGAGTCAGGAGAGATTAACATACGCGGGTGTGGCGGCCGGCCAACCTAGAAGGCAGCCGGGTGGGCCGGCACTGCACTCAGTAGTAGTTTCTTCAAAAGACGAGAACGAGACCGGGGAAGAGGTGCTAAACCGAATAAGAGAGGCAGTAAATGCGAGAGAAGGTGGCATAAAAGTGGATAGAGTCAGAAAAGCCAAAGACAGAAAGGTCATTGTTGGCTGCAGGACTGAGGAAGAGAGGCAAAAGATTAAAGAAAGGTTAAAAAAGGTAGAGACGCACCTCAGAGTGGAAGAAGTCAAGAATAAGGACCCCCTTTTGATTCTTAGGGACGTTCTGAATTACAATAAAGACGAAGACGTCTTAAACGCCCTAAGGAGACAAAATGGGGGTATCTTCGTAGACCTCAGCAAGGAGGATGACAGAGTAGAGGTGCGCTACCGAAAAAAGACAAGAAACCAGCAAACGTGTCATATAATCCTCAGAGTCTCCCCCAAAATGTGGTCGCGAATGATCAAAGCAGGCGAGGTTCACATCGACCTGCAACGTATAAGAGTGGCCGACCAATCCCCCTTAGTGCAGTGCTCGCTTTGCCTGGGGTATGGCCACGGCAGGCGATTCTGCAAGGAGTCAACAGAAAAGTGCAGCCATTGTGGAGGCCCCCACATGAAGACTGACTGCGCGGACTGGATGGCAGGGGGCATCCCCAATTGTTGCAACTGCAAGCACGCCAAACTAGATGAGCAAGACCACAATGCGTTTAGTCAGGAGTGCGCAGTAAGGAGAAAGTGGGACGCATTGGCTCGAGCCACTGTCGCATACTGCTAAGGGCGACACCGGAGGAAATACCGCAGACAACAGAGGCACCCCAACCAGAAAACCCTACCTAGTGATCCAGGCAAACCTCCAGCGGAAAAACCTAGCGACCAACGAATTAATGATAGAGGCCAGCAAAAGAAAGGCAGCCTTTGCGCTGCTCCAGGAACCGTATGTGGGTGGAGCAAAGAGGATGAAGGACTACAGAGGAGCGAGAGTCTTCCAATGCACTAATCAAGGAGAAGGCACAATAAAGGCAGCAATAGCCGTCTTTGACAATGACATAGACGTCATACAATGCCCAGAATTCACCACAAACAACATCGTTGTGGTGAAAATCCAGACTAGTGCTTGGGAGATTACTGTAGTTTCCTTTTACTTCGAGCCAGACCAGCCAATACAGCCATACCTGGAGCAGCTCCACAAAATCGAACAAAAATTTGGCCCTAGGCGAATCATCGTAGGAGGAGACTCAAACGCCAAGAGTAGCTGGTGGGGAAGCCCAAAGGTAGACCAAAGGGGAGAGGATATGTCGGGAACTCTTGAGGAGATGAACTTGCAGGTACTCAACAACGGAGATACTCCCACCTTTGACACCGTGAGGGGAGGAAAAACGTACGCAAGCTACGTCGACATAACGGCCTGCACCGTAGACATGTTGGATCTGGTGGAAGACTGGGAGGTGAGAGACGACATTACAGGATCGGACCATAACGGCATTATCTTCAAAATTAGGCTAAGTAAAGCTAAAGGAGTCAACATTGGACGAACCACTAGACTCTATAACACAAAGAAGGCTAATTGGAGCCAGTTTCATGAGAAACTGGCCCAATTAAAAACAGAAAACAACCTTTATAGAGCAGAAATAGATAAAACCGAAAACAAAATAGAAATAGAGCAAATAGTAGTAAAATATATAAATGTACTTAAACAAGCATGCACAGATACAATACCAAAAAAGAAAATTAACGATATACTTACCTTGCCGTGGTGGTCCGAAGAACTTGCTCACCTGAAGAAAACAGTCACCACCATGAAACGTCGAATACGATGCGCAGCGCCGGTCCGTCGAGCACGAGTCGTTGAAGAGTACCTGCAAGCAAAAGAAGAATATGAGAGAGAAGCTGGTCGGGCACAAACAGACAGCTGGAAAGGCTTTTGTGAAAAGCAGGATCGGGAGGGGATGTGGGAGGGGATTTATCGGGTCATAGGGAGGACGACCAAAAGGCAGGAGGATCTGCCCCTAATCGAGGGAGGAAAGACCTTAAGTCCTAAAGAGTCAGCAGAACTTCTGGCCAAAACGTTCTATCCGGAAGACCTGGAAGAGGAGGATAACGGGGATCACCAACAAATAAGGAAAGAAGCCGATCAAGTAAACGGTTGGGAGCATGATGATAATCATGACCCACCGTTTACCCCTGAAGAGGTAAAGATTGCAATGAACAGCTTCAACCCCAAAAAAGCCCCAGGTCTGGATGGACTAACAGCGGATATATGCCAGCAGGCAATAACACAGGATCCAGAATTCTACTTATCACTGGCTAACAGGTGCCTCGAACTAGGACACTTCCCGAACATCTGGAAAGAGGCGACCGTAGTAGTACTCAGGAAACCAGGAAAGGAAAGTTACACGGAAGCCAAGTCCTATAGGCCAATAGGGCTGTTGCCAGTGATGGGCAAAATTCTGGAAAAACTTGTTGTAAATAGGCTCAAATGGCACATTCTCCCGAAACTCAGCAGCCGCCAATACGGATTCATGCCACAAAGAAGCACGGAGGATGCCCTCTATGTCCTTACTCAACACATACGCTCTAAGCTGGACGATAAGAAACTCATAACACTCGTATCGTTGGACATAGAGGGCGCATTTGACAGTGCGTGGTGGCCCGCTATAAGAGTCCGGTTGGCGGAAGAAGAGTGCCCTCTCAACATCAGGAGGCTGGTGGACAGCTACCTTAGCTTCAGGAAGGTCAGGGTCAGGTACGCCGGTGAAGAAGCTGAAAGGCGAACAACCAAGGGCTGCGTCCAAGGGTCCATAGGTGGCCCAATCTTATGGAACCTGCTCCTAGACCCACTTCTACAGGGTCTCTTAAAAAGAAAAGACTATTGCCAAGCATTTGCCGACGATGTCGTTCTGGTATTTGATGGAGACTCGGCACTAGAAGTGGAGAGACAAGCAAATGCCGCCCTCGCGTATGTTCTCGCGTGGGGTGTCAAAAACAAGCTAAGATTTGCGCCTCACAAAACCAAGGCCATGGTAATCACGAGGAGGCTTAAATTTGACACACCACGCCTGAGCATGGGTGGGGTCGGCATTGCCATGTCTGAAGAGATAAAGATCCTGGGGCTCATATTAGATCACAAGCTCACGTTCAACAGCCATGCAGCAAGCGCATGCAAAAAGGCGTTGAACGTGTACAAGCAGCTGTCCAGAGCCGCCAGGGTCAGCTGGGGTCTAAACCCGGAGGTTATACACAGCATATACACGGCCGCAGTTGAACCCATCATCATGTACGCGGCCAGTGTTTGGGCACCACAAACTCGAAAACTGGGCATGCAAAAACACCTTAACGCTGTCCAGCGAGGATTCGCCCAAAAGCTGTGTAAAGCCTACCGGACCGTCTCCTTAAACTCGGCACTGGTCCTGGCCGGGATCTTGCCACTCGACCTCAGGATACAGGAGGCAGCAGCCCTGTATGAGGCCAAGAGAGGCGTCCCCCGGCCAGAACTAGGAGATAGGGAGGTGGAAAAGATGTCAAAAGCGGAGGAATCACCTCATCCGGCGGAACATATGAGCTTGAAATTCGAAAGCCTGGAAGACCAAGAGCAGGTGGACAATCACAGCGATTACGCAGTCCGAATGTTCACAGACGGCAGTAAGATTGAGGGCAAGGTCGGTGCAGCAATATCCACGTGGAGTAGCGTAGCCGAGACCAAAGCCCGAAAAATCAAACTGTCGTCGTACTGCACCGTCTACCAGGCAGAATTACTAGCAATATGTATAGCCACGAGGGAGATCCTCAAAAGCAAAGAACTGACATTCGCCATCTATAGTGACTCAAGGTCATCGCTCGAAGCCATAACAAATTGCGGCTCTAAACACCCCCTTTCAGTAGAGATACGAGAAAACCTACGCACCGCAAGAAAACAGAATAAAATTGCAAGTTTATACTGGATAAGGGCGCACGTAGGTATAGAGGGTAACGAGCGAGCAGATGAGCTGGCAAAGGAAGCAGCCCTTGGAATAAAAACCAGGCCAATTTACGAACTCTGCCCAATTTCACACGTAAAAAAGCAAATAAGGATAGAAACACTTGGCAAATGGGACAAAAGATACAAATCCGGCGAGACGGCTGCCGTTACAAAAATCTTCTTCCCAGACGCTATTAGTGCCTACAAAATTGTCCGACAAATAAAGCCGACCGGCATACTGACACAAGCGATGACGGGGCACGGTGGGTTTTCGGAATACTTGGCGAGATTCAAGTGTAAGGAAAACCCATCGTGCATCTGTGAACCGGAAATGCACGAAACAGTACAGCACGTCCTCTTTGAATGTCCTGCTTATGGTTTGGAAAGGTATGAAGCTGAGCAAAACATAAATATAGATATAAATGTAACCAATGCTTACAAATGTATTAGAGATAAGAACATAAGAAAAGATTTTATAGATTATTGCATACACGTAATTAAAAAAGTTGTTAAAAGAAATAGCGATAAATAAATCTGCTGAATATACATATTGTGATATGCGTAAAATCAGCAAAACTTAAATGTGTGTTAAAAATAAGGATAAATGTGTAACAATAAGAAAACCTGTATAAAAATTTAGAATAAAAATGTATTAGAACTAATATAACGTTAAACTGAAATATGATATAAATGTAATAAGTGGAAATGTAATAGAAATAAGATAAATTATGTAAAAACTGTAAATGTAAACATAGAAAATGAAAAATAAAGACTCTGATCCTGTTAGAGGTTAGTCGCTCCAATAGTGCCATTTCTAGATGGTGGTACGGGTAGGGAAAAAAAAAAAAAAAAAAAAAACCTAACCTAACCTAACCTAACCTAACCTAACCTAACCTAACCTAACCTAACCTAACCAACCTAACCTAACCTAACCTAACCTAACCTAACCTAACCTAACCTAACCTAACCTAACCTAACCTAACCTAACCGTAACGGCGAAAGATGAGACCGAAACCGGAGAAGAAGTGCTAGATAGAATTAGGAAAGCAGTAAAGGCAAAGGAAGGGGGAGTCGAAGTAGAAAAAATAAGAAAGGCAAAGGACAGGAAGGTCATTGTAGCATGCAGGACGGAGCAGGAAAGACAGAAAGTCAAGGAAAGGCTAAGAAACTCCACAGAGCTACAGGTAGAGGAGATAAAAAACAAAGATCCCTTAGTGATCCTCAAGGACGTACTCCTGTACAATAATGACGAGGAAGTATTGAGGGCGCTAAGGAACCAAAACGCACACATCTTCGCAGGGCTAACAAGAGAGAACGAAAAATACGAAATAGCCTATAAAAAGAAATCAAGGAACCCGCACACAAACCACATAGTCATGAGGGTCTCACCAAAAATCTGGCAGCGTATGGTCGAGGCCGAGACAGTGCATATAGATCTGCAAAGAGTAAGAGTGGCGGATCAATCGCCGCTAGTACAATGCTCACTCTGTCTCGGCTACGGACATAGCAGGCGTTTCTGCAAAGAAACCACCGAAAAATGCAGTCATTGCGGTGGACCACATATGAAGGCGGAGTGTGCGGACCTGTTGACTAACTCACCTCCTGCATGTTGCAATTGCATCCGAGCAAAACAAAGCAAGACAGACCACAATGCCTTCAGTAATGAGTGCACTGTGAGACGAAAGTGGGAAGCATTGGCCAGGTCGGCGGTAGCGTACTGCTAAGGTGGTCCCAGGCTTAAGACAAGTCCCAAGTAGAACCAAGCCATATCTCATTGCTCAGGCCAACCTCCAACGTGCCGAATTGGCCACAGCGGACTTAATCCAAGAGGCCCACAACAGAGGAGTAGCTCTTGCTCTGCTGCAGGAGCCATACATAGGGGGTAGAGGTAGAATGGGAAACTACAGGGGGGTGAGAATCTTCCAAAGCACCAACCAAGGAGAAGGTACCGTCAAAGCGGCTATTGCAGTGTTCAACCGCGAACTAGACGTGATACAATGCCCTAACTTTACCACGAACAACATCGTCGTGGTAAAGATTAGAACAAGTGCTTGGGAGATTGTAGTGGCCTCGTTGTACCTCGAACCCAAACCGGTACAAATTGAGTCGTACCTGCAGCAGATTAATGAGCTGGGCAAGAAATTTGGCAATAGGCTGGTAATAGGAGGTGACGTTAACGCCAAAAACACATGGTGGGGTAGCCCGATCGTTGATAGCAGAGGAGAAGACCTGGCCGGGGCATTAGAAGAAGTAAATCTACAGGTACTCAATGTGGGAGACACACCGACATATGACACAATTAGAGGAGGAAAGCGATACACCAGCTATGTGGACATAACGGCCTGCACAACGGATATGCTCGACTATGTGGACGACTGGAGAGTTGATGAAAGCATAACGACATCCGATCATAATGTCATTTTCTTTCAAATAAACCTGGAAAAATCAAAAGGAATTAATATAGATAGAACAACAAGAATTTATAATAGCAAGAAAGCAAGCTGGACAACATTTCATGAGAAATTAAGCCAATTGCACGAAGACAAAGAAGTTAATAAAATAGAAATAGACAGAATAGAAAATAATATAGATTTAGAAAAAATAGTTGGTAAATACATAGATAACATAATAGAAGCAGCTAATGAAAGCATACCAAGAATAAAAACTAAAAATAAAATCAACTTACCATGGTCCTCTGAAGAGCTTACCGTACTGAAGAGAGATGTCGCCACTAGGAAGCGCAGGATCCGTTGCGCAGCGCCGGTCCGCAGGGAGAAGGTGATTCTGGAATACCTGAAAGCAAAACAGAATTATGAAGACGAGGCAAAAAAGGCCCAAATAAACAGTTGGAAGGGTTTTTGCGAGAAGCAGGATAGGGAGAGTGTCTGGGAAGGCATCTATAGAGTGATAGGCAGAACGGCAAAGAGGACGGACGATCCTCCTTTGGTAAAGGATAAGCTAGTGCTGGACCAACAAGCATCAGCCAATCTGCTTGCGGATACATTTTACCCGGTGGATAATGAAAACACGGATAATGCGGAACACAAGCGAGTCAGGGAATTAGCTGGAAGAGTAAACAGTAGGGAAAATGATGAACAACATGATCCACTATTTACTATTAACGAGCTAATGACCGCCGCTAATAGCTTCAACCCAAAAAAGGCCCCGGGTAGTGATGGGCTGACCGCGGATATTTGCAGGATGGCAATAGTAAAGGACCCGGAGACTTTTCTAGCACTGGCAAACAAATGTCTAACATTAGGTCATTTCCCAGAGGCGTGGAAAACGGCCACAGTCGTGATCCTACCAAAACCTGGGAAGACTGAATATACTAGTCCAAAATCGTATAGACCCATCGGACTTTTGCCAGTGCTGGGAAAGATCCTTGAAAAATTGATTATGGGCAGGGTCAAATGGCACACAATCCCAAAAATGAGCACACGCCAATATGGTTTTATGCCCCAGCGCAGCACCGAAGACTCCCTCTATGATCTTTTAGAACACATTCGCACAAAACTAGACCAGAAAAAATTGGTGGTAATGATATCTTTAGACATAGAGGGAGCCTTTGATAGCGCCTGGTGGCCTGCCATTAGGGTGCGTTTGGCCCAGGAGGGGTGCCCAATCAATATCAGGAGGGTTATAGATAGTTACCTGCAACAGAGGAGGATAAAGCTAAGATATGCGGGAGAGGAGGTGACGAGGAGTACCAACAAGGGGTGTGTACAAGGATCGATAGGCGGTCCTATCCTCTGGAACCTCCTACTGGATCCTCTGCTAAAAGGACTGGAGCAGCGCGGGGACTATTGTCAGGCATTCGCAGACGACGTAGTGTTAGTGTTCGATGGAGGCACCGCTCTTGAAATCCAAAAACGTGCGAATGACGCCCTCGCCTATGTTCAGAGTTGGGGTGTCAACAATAAGCTCAAGTTCGCGCCACAGAAAACCAATGCGATGGTCATAACGAGAAAACTCAAGTATGACACCCCAATTCTGAGTATGGGCGGTGTGGACGTCGGCATGTCAACAGAGATAAAGATACTAGGGCTGACCATTGACAACAAGCTGACATTTAACAGCCACGCTTCGAACGTGTGCAAGAAGGCCGTAAATGTGTATAAGCAGTTGTCAAGGGCAGCCCGGGTTAGCTGGGGCCTCCATCCAGAAGTGATTCGTATCATCTACACTGCTGTCGTAGAGCCTATGACAATGTATGCTGCCAGTGCTTGGGCACCAGCGACCAAAAAACTGGGCGTGCAAAAATTGCTGAATACTGTCCAAAGAGGTTTCGCGCAGAAACTCTGCAAAGCCTACCGCACAGTCTCTTTGAACTCAGCGTTGGTTCTGACAGGCTTGCTCCCCCTTGACCTCAGGATACAAGAGGCAGCTGCCCTGTACGAGGCGAGGAGGGGCAGACCGCCGGAGCTACTTGCTGATAGAGAGATGGAGCAGAAGACAGTATTTAGCGCGATACCCCATCCAGCAGACCAAATATGCCTGCAATTCATTTGCCTTGCAGACCAAAGCCAAGTGAATAACCACGACAACCAAGAGGTTTGTATATTCACAGACGGTAGCAAAATCGACGGAAAGGTAGGGGCGGCATTATCCTTTTGGAAAAATGGCGCCGAATCCAAGAGCCTCAAGTTGAAACTACCGTCCTACGGCACGGTGTATCAAGCAGAATTGCTCGCCATTTGCAGAGCTATTGGGGAAATCCTAAAACGCCCAGAAACCAGCTTCGGGGTTTACAGTGACTCAAGGTCGTCCTTGGAAACCATTGTAAACCCCCAATCGCTGCACCCTCTAGCCACCAAAGCTCGCCAAAACCTAAAACAATGCAGAAACCAAAATAAACTGGTATCATTGTTTTGGATTAAAGCCCACGCAGGGCTGGTTGGCAATGAGAGAGCAGACGAGTTGGCAAAGGTCGCGGCCCTAAGCATCAAAAAGAAACCGGACTATGACTTGGTCCCGATTTCATTCGTCAAGCGGCAAATTCGGTTGAATACGCGTGACGAATGGAATCGGAGATACAGGTCAGCCGACACAGCAACAACAACAAAATTATTTTTCCCAGACGCGCTCCAGGCCTTTAAAATAGTCAAGAAAATCGAACCTGTAGGAGTGCTAACTCAGGTATTGACGGGGCACGGCGGCTTCTCCGCTTACCTAAATAGATTTAAATGCAAGGACAGCCCGGCTTGCATATGTGAGCCGAGCAAGAAAGAAAATATAGAGCATATTCTGACGGAATGTCCAGCCTATGGTCTGGAGAGGTACGAAACAGAACACAGAATAGGAAACAAGATAACTATAGATAATATTTCTAAAATTGTATGTGATGATGACGCAAGAGATTGTTTTCTTGAATATTGTATAAAAATAGCAAATAAGACTATACATAGAAACCAATCATAAGATGTAAATAGATATAAGAACAAAACAATGTATAAATTGATGACCAAAGATAGATATAAGACAAATGTATAGAAGAATATAATATGTAATAGATTTTATTGACGATGATAGATTAAGAAGAAATAATATTGTAATAAATATAAACACGCTGAAAAATTTAATGTCACAAAACCCCTGATTATGTTAGGGAAGCAACACGCGGGCCGGGCCTATGCGCCCGGACAAAAAAAAAAAAAAAAAAAAAAAAAAAAAAAAAAAACCTAACCTAACCTAACCTAACCTAACCTAACCTAACCTAACCTAACCGAGTCGCACTCTGTCCGTCAGTGCAAGCGCCAAGCTTTTAAAGTGCTCCGCGCCTCAAAAATCGGCAAAAATAGTAAAGTTTCGCAAATCGTGCAGTGATACAAGTGAAAGTGTGCGCCAACACCTGCGCCACGTGATAGTGCAAAAAGTTTCGGAATCGGATTGTTTTTCACTGATTGACAGTGAAAAACCCGATTTTTCGCTTCCCGAAAAAGTTTCAACTAAATACGCTGCACGATTATCAGCGACGACCTACATTTTTTATACTGCACGACGACGCTCCTTGGAGGACACTATAACTTGGCTGAGTCCCGGATTATTCCTGGTTGAACTCGCCGAGTTATACCAAAAAACCACCAATACACGTGTATACGTGTTCCAGGATCCAGAGGACCTGGAACTCATCTGACAGCTACACGACGTGGGTGCAGACGAGCACTACCAGGGGACACCTCGATCACCGAAAACTAACCAGCCGCCACGAAGATTTCAGCTCTTCAAAAGTCAGTAAATTCAACTTCATCTTAAAATTCTTTTAACTTCTAAACAAGATCTGTAACGATATACTTTTTGGACACTATACAGTTAAACATATCGTTACCAACAAGTGTACAAATTTTCGGCATTTTCTATGCAACAGTTTCGAAGCTATCGATTTTAGAGCGTCCAACCAAACATAACCTCTAAAAAGTAGTGACGTCTTTGGTTGGAAAAATCGCCTAAAATCGCATCCATCCGGCAGCGGCTGACAGCGGACGGTGACGACAGTACCTACCTGGTGATTTTAGGAACTTTTGGCCCCATTCTGAGACACTTTTTGGAAAAATCAACACGTAACCGGGCTTAGTAATATTTTAATAAATTGCATCATCTTTTTGCACCCGGCTTTTAGGTTCAAATTTCAGCCCCCAGCCCCCGAAAGATCTGGACGTTTCTCGAGCTGTCTGGAACCTTCGATTGCGACAAGTAGTTTGTAAACTACTTTAGCGTATCATCGAAGGTTCTCGAAAAACATCATCATCATCAGCTCGAGAAATAATCATCATCATTAGCCTAAATTATTATCATCATCAGCTCGGATAATAATCATCATCATCAGCTTGAATTATCATCATCAGCTGATAGGCCGTCCAGATTGCTATTGGGCTTTTAAGGGGCTGGAACTCCCCCCTCCTCTGACAAAGGTGGCCTAGAAAGGACTTTACTCCGCATCTAGGTGACCTAGGACGAAAAGTAGTATAAATTCAGAAAAATTTTTTTTTTTTTTTTTTTTTTTTTTGGAAATTGGTCGTCGCAGACGGAGCTACCACTTGGTAGAGCCGGGGTTCAAAATTATACGTGTTGATTTGAAGTGCGACTGTGATATATAGGTTAAGTTTTTATGACACTGCAGTCGTCCAAGTGGCGCTTTGTCCACGCTCTTTTCCGACCATTGGAACGACTGCAGTCACGATAAAATATATTTTATATATTTTAAAAATTTGTTTTTATATAGTTGTAAGTTTTACATTTGTAAATATATTTTAAATTTGTGTTCCAGTTGACGCCTTTACACGCAACTGGCACAATTGACTTTCCGAACTTTTTTCGGATTGCTAATTTTATATGACGACCTTGTTTTTATTTATAGAGTAGTCTCAAAACAGAGTTTAACTCTGGGATTTTTTTTTATATAGTTAAAACTGAACAGAGACTACTCTCATTGACTGCGTGTTGCAAATTAGTCACAACTTATTTGTACAATATATAATCTTAGCAATCGTATCTCTCCCACTATAACGCGTCTTTCTTTGAATTTTTTGAACTTTTAAATTTTAAATCGAAATGTTTATCGGAGTAAGGACGCCCGCAAAATCCAGCATGGATGCAGACCCCCAAAGAGGAGCCGCCGGAACCCTACCAGCAACATCGGGCGTGAGGAAGAGCATCGGGGAATGGGAAGTTGTGGGCAAACCAGCCCAGAGAACACCCAACCTGACGCCTCCTCAAGCGCTCTCTGGGGCTGAACCCCCAAGGCCGAAACCGGCAGCCCGTAGGCTGTCGGCAGAAGCAGCAGGGGGACTAGCCAAACCGGAGAGCACCAAACGCTCGGAAAAATTAGCAGAGATGAGAGGCTGCCTGACTAAAGTCAAGTTGCACATCAGCAGCTCCAGAAACCTCAAGACGGAGATTAAGAACGGAGTAATCGAAGCCGTCGAGCGCCTCTACCAACTGGCCAAAGAGGGATACGCAGCTGGTGTGCAAAAGAACAAGACAGAGCCAGATTCCATTGAGAAGGAAAGACCCAGGGAAATGGAAAAGGGGGCGGACGATGGAACGCGCGCACTGGCGCAAAAGATCGAGGAGCACATGTTGCTTTTAAAGGAGAACAACCAACGAATGGAAGACCTTAAGCAGACCCTCGAAACCAAGACGTACGCCAGTGCAGTTGCGGCCCCCCCCAAGAGGCAATTAGCAGAGCAGACCGTGCTACACTCGGTAGTGGTAACGGCAAAGGATGAGACGGAAACTGGGGAGGAAGTATTGGAAAGGATTAGGAAAGTAGTAAAAGCGAAGGAGGGAGGAGTAGAAGTAGAGAGAATAAGGAAAGGTAAAGATAGAAAAGTGATAATAGCATGCAGGACGAAAGAAGAGAGGCAAAAGGTAAAGGATAGGTTAGCCAAGACCACAGAATTGCACGTGGAAGAGATAAGAAACAAGGATCCTTTAGTGATCCTCAGAGATGTACTCCAGTACAATAAGGACGAGGAAGTACTGAGGGCACTAAAGGTCCAGAATAAGACTATCTTCGGAGGGCTAACCTTAGAGAACCAAAGATGTGAAACGCCTCTACCAACTGGCGAAGGAGGGATTCGCAGCTGGTGTGCAGAGACACAGAGTCGAAAGCGATAAGTGCACAGAGAAAGAGATCCACCTGGAAAAGGAAAAGGGGAAGGATGACGGAACGCACGCACTGGCGAAAACGATCGAGGAGCACATGAAGCTTCTGAAGGAGAACAGCCAACGTATGGAAGAGCTGAAGCAGACCCTCGAAAGGAAGACGTACGCCAGTGCAGTAGCAGCCCCCCCCAAGAGGCACTTCGCAGAGCAGACCGCGCTACACTCGGTAGTGGTAACGGCAAAGGATGAGACGGAAACTGGGGAGGAAGTATTGGAAAGAATCAGGAAAGCCGTAAAGGCAAAGGAAGGAGGAGTGGAAGTGGAAAGAATAAGAAAGGCGAAAGACAGGAAAGTTATAGTAGCATGTAGGACGGAAGAAGAAAGACAAAAGGTCAAGGCTAGGTTAACCAAGTCCACAGAACTTCAAGTGGAAGAGATCAAGAACAAAGATCCCTTAGTGAACCTCAGAGATGTACTCCAGTACAATAGTGACGAGGAAGTGCTGAGGGCACTAAGGAATCAGAACAAGAATTTGTTCGTAGGGTTGACCAAGGAGAACCAAAGAATGGATATAGCCTATAAGAAGAAGACGAGGAACCCGCACACCAGCCACGTAGTAATGAGGGTCTCCCCTAAACTGTGGCAGCGCATGGTCGAGGCCGAGACGGTGCACATTGACCTGCAGCGAGTACGAGTGGCGGACCAATCGCCACTCGTTCAATGCTCGCTCTGTCTCGGTTACGGCCACAGTCGGCGTTTCTGTAAAGAAACGACCGAAAAGTGCAGCCACTGTGGAGGCGCCCATATGAAGGCTCAGTGCGCGGACTTGCTGGCAAACCGGCCACCTGCATGCTGCAACTGCGTCCATGCCAAGCTAACCAGGACGGACCACAACGCCTTTAGCAACGAATGTGCTATAAGGCGGAAGTGGGACACACTGGCTAGGTCTGCAGTAGCCTACTGCTAAGGTGGTCCCAAGCACGAAACATGTCCAAAATGGCAAAAGGCCATACCTCGTCGCCCAAGCAAATCTCCAACGTAAAGAACTGGCCACTGCGGATTTGATGCTTGAAGCGTACAACAGGAGGGTGGCTTTTGCCTTGCTGCAAGAACCGTATGTTGGGGGTAGAGGTAGAATGGGGAACTACAGGGGTGTGAGAATTTTCCAGAGCACAAACCAAGGTGATGGTACCGTCAAAGCGGCAATCGCAGTCTTTGACAGCGAGCTTGACGTGATACAATGCCCTAACTTTACCACAAATAACATCGTTGTGGTAAAGATTAGAACAAGTGCCTGGGAAATTGTAGTGACCTCATTCTACTTCGAACCTAAACCGACACTTATTGAGCCGTACTTGCAGCAGTTAACTAAGATCGGACAACATTTCCGCCATAGGTTATTATTAGGAGGCGATACAAACGCCAAAAACTTATGGTGGGGAAGCCCGACCATTGACAGCAGAGGTGAAGACCTAGCCGGAACCCTGGAGGACATTGGCTTGCAGGTACTCAACGTAGGCGATACCCCAACATTCGACACCATCAGAGGGGATACGCGTTACACCAGCTTTGTGGACGTCACAGCCTGTACGGTGGATATGCTCGACCACGTGGACGACTGGAGAGTCGACGAGGGGATTACAACTTCCGACCACAACACCATCATTTTCAAAATTAACATAGACAAATCCAAAGGCATTGATGTAGCTAGATCAACTCGAATTTTTAATAGTAAAAAAGCAAATTGGCCTCAATTTCATGAGAAATTAGGCCAATTGCTAGAAGATAATAAAATAAACAAAAATACAATAGATATAATAGATAATAAAATCAATTTGGAAATAATAATAAATAAATATATTCAATACATAATAGCTACATCAAATGCAACAATACCCAAAATTAAAATCAAAAATTTAGTCACATTTCCATGGTCGTCTGAAGAACTCGTCAGACTCAAGAAAGACGTCGCCACGAAGAAACGAAGGATTCGCTGTGCAGCGCCAATCCGCAGAGAGAAGGTGGTCACCGAGTACCTGCAAGCTAAGCAAACTTATGAAGATGAGGCTAAAAAGGCACAGATCGCCAGTTGGAAGGGCTTCTGCGAAAAACAGGATAGGGAAAGTGTGTGGGATGGGATATATCGTGTAATAGGCAGGACGACTAAGAGGACGGAAGATCTTCCTCTGTCCAAGGAAGGCACAGTGCTAGACCAAAGGGCATCTGCCATTCTGCTGGCGGACACGTTCTACCCGGAGGACAATGAGGATACTGACAACGCAGAACATCAGCGTGTCAGGGAACTGGCCAAAATGGTAAACAGTCTGGAACATGACGAGCAACATGACCCACTGTTTACCATTGACGAACTTACTATCGCCACGGACAGTTTCAATCTGAAAAAAGCCCCGGGGGGGGATGGTCTGACAGCGGACATCTGCAAAATGATCATCGCACAGAACCCGGAAATTTTCCTAGCATTGGCAAATAAGTGCTTAACATTAGGTCACTTCCCAGAAGCTTGGAAAGAGGCCACAGTTGTGATACTCAGAAAGCCTGGGAAGACTGACTACACCAGCCCGAAGTCGTATAGACCAATCGGGCTGTTGCCAGTGCTAGGAAAGATTCTCGAGAAGATGATCATGAGCAGAGTGAAATGGCATACCATACCGAAAATGAGCGCGCACCAGTATGGCTTTATGCCCCAGCGTAGCACCGAGGACTCCCTCTATGTCCTTCTAGGATACATTCGTCGAAAGTTAGACCAGAAAAAGCTGGTAACAATGATATCGTTGGACATAGAGGGGGCTTTCGATAGCGCTTGGTGGCCCGCCATAAGGGTGCGCCTGGCTCAGGAGGGATGCCCTGTTAACATCAGAAGGGTCATCGATAGCTACCTTGAACAGAGAAAGATCAAATTGCGTTACGCGGGTGAGGAGGTTACTAAGACCACGACCAAAGGATGCGTACAAGGATCGATCGGCGGTCCTATCCTTTGGAACCTCCTCCTCGATCCTCTGCTGAAGGGTCTGGAGCAGCGTGGCGACTATTGCCAGGCTTTTGCAGATGACGTGGTGTTGGTGTTCGATGGAGACACCGCTCTTGAGGTCCAGCGACGTGCGAACGATGCCCTCGCCTATGTCCGGAATTGGGGTGTCAATAATAAGCTAAAGTTTGCTCCGCACAAAACAAACGCTATGGTCATCACGCGTAAGCTTAAGTTTGACACTCCACTTCTGAAGATGGGCGATGTTGACATCGGCATGTCCACGGAAATCAAGATCCTCGGGCTGACCATTGACAACAAGCTGACATTTAATGCACACGCTTCAAATGTATGTAAGAAGGCATTAAATGTGTACAAGCAGTTGTCGAGGGCGGCCCGGGTCAGCTGGGGTCTCCATCCTGAGGTTATCCGCATCATCTACACCGCAGTTGTAGAGCCGATAACAATGTACGCCGCAAGCGCTTGGGCGTCTGCGACCAAAAAACTGGGCGTTCAAAAACAACTGAATGCTGTCCAAAGAGGATTCGCGCAAAAGCTTTGCAAGGCCTACCGCACTGTCTCTCTCAATTCCGCACTAGTGCTGACAGGTTTGCTCCCCCTCGACCTCCGTATACAAGAGGCAGCCGCCCTGTATGAGGCGAAGAGGGGCAGACCACCGGCGATACTGGTGGACAGAGAGATAGAGCGGAAGACAGCATTCAGCGAGATTCCCCACCCAGCGGAACAAAAAGGCTTGCAATTCGTGTGCCTGGCTGACCAAAACCAAGTGGATATACACAGTAACCAACAGGTATGTATATTCACGGACGGCAGTAAGATCGACGGCAAGGTAGGGGCGGCATTGTCCTTTTGGACCAATGGCGCCGAAACCAAGAGCCTCAAGATGAAACTGCCGTCCTACGGCACGGTTTACCAGGCGGAATTGCTTGCCATTTGTAGAGCAACTGGGGAAATACTCAAACGCCCAGAAACGAGCTTTGGGATTTACAGCGATTCAAGGTCATCCTTGGAAACCGTTGTAAACTCCCACTCACTTCATCCGCTCGCCGCCGAGGCTCGTAACAATCTAAAACAGTGCGCAAACCAGAATAAACAGGTAGCACTGTTTTGGATAAAAGCCCACGCGGGATTGATAGGCAACGAGAGAGCGGATGAGTTAGCAAAGGCCGCAGCCCTTAAAGCGAAAACGAAACCTGACTATGACCGAGTTCCGATATCATTCGTCAAGCGACAAATTCGTTTGTGTACGCGTGACGAATGGAACCGGAGGTATAAGTCAGGGGACACGGCTACGACTACCAAATTGTTCTTCCCCGACGCGCTCCAGGCTTTCAGTGTAGTGAGAAAAATAGAACCCGTCGGAATTTTAACTCAGGTGCTGACAGGACATGGCGGCTTCTCCGCATATTTGAATGATTATAAGTGTAAGGATAGCCCGGACTGTATATGTGAGCCGGGCAAACTTGAAAATGTATTACATGTCCTGTCAGAATGCCCTGTCTATGGCTTGGAGAGGTACGAGGCAGAACACAAAATAGGATGTCTTATAAGTGTAAATAATATTTGTAAGATTGTAAATGACAAAGACATCCGAGATGTTTTCATCGAATTTTGTGTTCATGTAGCAAGTAAGGTTATAAATAAAAATAAATGTTAAATGTATATTTTTGTGTATCTGACTTAGGATAGTTTACTATACCTATGTTTTGTGACTTTATTTTTTACTTTGTATTATAATTGTGTGTTTTTATATTAGACTAAGATTATATGAAATTAATAAAGACTGAATTGAAAAACTTATTTTGCACACAATTCTCTGATCATGTCAGAGACGCGACACGCTGGCCGGGCCTTCGCGCCCGGTATTTAAAAAAAAAAAAAAAAAAAAAAAAAAAAAAAAACCTAACCTAACCTAACCTAACCTAACCTAACCTAACCTAACCTAACCTAACCTAACCTAACCTAACCGAGTCGCACTCTGTCCGTCAGTGCAAGCGCCAAGCTTTTAAAGTGCTCCGCGCCTCAAAAATCGGCAAAAATAGTAAAGTTTCGCAAATCGTGCAGTGATACAAGTGAAAGTGTGCGCCAACACCTGCGCCACGTGATAGTGCAAAAAGTTTCGGAATCGGATTGTTTTTCACTGATTGACAGTGAAAAACCCGATTTTTCGCTTCCCGAAAAAGTTTCAACTAAATACGCTGCACGATTATCAGCGACGACCTACATTTTTTATACTGCACGACGACGCTCCTTGGAGGACACTATAACTTGGCTGAGTCCCGGATTATTCCTGGTTGAACTCGCCGAGTTATACCAAAAAACCACCAATACACGTGTATACGTGTTCCAGGATCCAGAGGACCTGGAACTCATCTGACAGCTACACGACGTGGGTGCAGACGAGCACTACCAGGGGACACCTCGATCACCGAAAACTAACCAGCCGCCACGAAGATTTCAGCTCTTCAAAAGTCAGTAAATTCAACTTCATCTTAAAATTCTTTTAACTTCTAAACAAGATCTGTAACGATATACTTTTTGGACACTATACAGTTAAACATATCGTTACCAACAAGTGTACAAATTTTCGGCATTTTCTATGCAACAGTTTCGAAGCTATCGATTTTAGAGCGTCCAACCAAACATAACCTCTAAAAAGTAGTGACGTCTTTGGTTGGAAAAATCGCCTAAAATCGCATCCATCCGGCAGCGGCTGACAGCGGACGGTGACGACAGTACCTACCTGGTGATTTTAGGAACTTTTGGCCCCATTCTGAGACACTTTTTGGAAAAATCAACACGTAACCGGGCTTAGTAATATTTTAATAAATTGCATCATCTTTTTGCACCCGGCTTTTAGGTTCAAATTTCAGCCCCCAGCCCCCGAAAGATCTGGACGTTTCTCGAGCTGTCTGGAACCTTCGATTGCGACAAGTAGTTTGTAAACTACTTTAGCGTATCATCGAAGGTTCTCGAAAAACATCATCATCATCAGCTCGAGAAATAATCATCATCATTAGCCTAAATTATTATCATCATCAGCTCGGATAATAATCATCATCATCAGCTTGAATTATCATCATCAGCTGATAGGCCGTCCAGATTGCTATTGGGCTTTTAAGGGGCTGGAACTCCCCCCTCCTCTGACAAAGGTGGCCTAGAAAGGACTTTACTCCGCATCTAGGTGACCTAGGACGAAAAGTAGTATAAATTCAGAAAAATTTTTTTTTTTTTTTTTTTTTTTTTTTTTTTTTGGAAATTGGTCGTCGCAGACGGAGCTACCACTTGGTAGAGCCGGGGTTCAAAATTATACGTGTTGATTTGAAGTGCGACTGTGATATATAGGTTAAGTTTTTATGACACTGCAGTCGTCCAAGTGGCGCTTTGTCCACGCTCTTTTCCGACCATTGGAACGACTGCAGTCACGATAAAATATATTTTATATATTTTAAAAATTTGTTTTTATATAGTTGTAAGTTTTACATTTGTAAATATATTTTAAATTTGTGTTCCAGTTGACGCCTTTACACGCAACTGGCACAATTGACTTTCCGAACTTTTTTCGGATTGCTAATTTTATATGACGACCTTGTTTTTATTTATAGAGTAGTCTCAAAACAGAGTTTAACTCTGGGATTTTTTTTTATATAGTTAAAACTGAACAGAGACTACTCTCATTGACTGCGTGTTGCAAATTAGTCACAACTTATTTGTACAATATATAATCTTAGCAATCGTATCTCTCCCACTATAACGCGTCTTTCTTTGAATTTTTTGAACTTTTAAATTTTAAATCGAAATGTTTATCGGAGTAAGGACGCCCGCAAAATCCAGCATGGATGCAGACCCCCAAAGAGGAGCCGCCGGAACCCTACCAGCAACATCGGGCGTGAGGAAGAGCATCGGGGAATGGGAAGTTGTGGGCAAACCAGCCCAGAGAACACCCAACCTGACGCCTCCTCAAGCGCTCTCTGGGGCTGAACCCCCAAGGCCGAAACCGGCAGCCCGTAGGCTGTCGGCAGAAGCAGCAGGGGGACTAGCCAAACCGGAGAGCACCAAACGCTCGGAAAAATTAGCAGAGATGAGAGGCTGCCTGACTAAAGTCAAGTTGCACATCAGCAGCTCCAGAAACCTCAAGACGGAGATTAAGAACGGAGTAATCGAAGCCGTCGAGCGCCTCTACCAACTGGCCAAAGAGGGATACGCAGCTGGTGTGCAAAAGAACAAGACAGAGCCAGATTCCATTGAGAAGGAAAGACCCAGGGAAATGGAAAAGGGGGCGGACGATGGAACGCGCGCACTGGCGCAAAAGATCGAGGAGCACATGTTGCTTTTAAAGGAGAACAACCAACGAATGGAAGACCTTAAGCAGACCCTCGAAACCAAGACGTACGCCAGTGCAGTTGCGGCCCCCCCCAAGAGGCAATTAGCAGAGCAGACCGTGCTACACTCGGTAGTGGTAACGGCAAAGGATGAGACGGAAACTGGGGAGGAAGTATTGGAAAGGATTAGGAAAGTAGTAAAAGCGAAGGAGGGAGGAGTAGAAGTAGAGAGAATAAGGAAAGGTAAAGATAGAAAAGTGATAATAGCATGCAGGACGAAAGAAGAGAGGCAAAAGGTAAAGGATAGGTTAGCCAAGACCACAGAATTGCACGTGGAAGAGATAAGAAACAAGGATCCTTTAGTGATCCTCAGAGATGTACTCCAGTACAATAAGGACGAGGAAGTACTGAGGGCACTAAAGGTCCAGAATAAGACTATCTTCGGAGGGCTAACCTTAGAGAACCAAAGATGTGAAATAGCCTACAAGAAGAAAACCAGGAACCCGCACACTAGCCACGTGGTTATGAGGGTCTCCCCGGAACTGTGGCAGCGCATGGTCGAGGCCGAGACAGTGCTCGTAGACCTGCAGCGAGTCAGAGTGGCGGACCAATCGCCACTCGTACAGTGCTCGCTCTGTCTCGGCTACGGCCACGGCCGGCGCTTCTGCAAAGAGACCGTGGAGAAGTGCAGCCACTGCGGCGGCCCTCATATGAAGGCGCAGTGTGCGGATTTCCTGGCAAACTTGCCGCCTGCATGTTGTAACTGCATCCATGCAAAGCAGCCAAAGATGGACCACAATGCCTTCAGCAGTGAGTGTGCCATCAGGCGAAAGTGGGATGCACTGGCGAGACAAGCAGTAGCATACTGCTAAGGTGGTCCCAGGTGCATTCCCCGATGCCCTTTTTAGGGGCCTGGAGCAACGCGAAAATGACCACCAGGCTTCTCCAGAATATGCAGTGTTGGTGCTTGATGGAGACAACGCACCGTTAGAGCTGACCATTGACAACAAGCTGACATTTAACAGTCACGCTTCCAAAATGTGCAAGAAGACATTAAATGTGTACATGCGGTTGTCAAAGGCAGCCCGGGATTGTCGGAACCTCCACCAAGATGTGACAGTCAACACATACACTGCAACTGTAGAGCCAAAATCCGTGTATGCCGCAAGCGCTTGGGCGTCTGTGGCCAAAAAACTGGGCGTTCAGGAGATACCCTACCCAGCAGAAAAATGGGCCTGCAATTGGTGCAATTGCTTGCCAATTACAGAGCGACCAAGGAGTTATCAGAAGCCCAGAATGAGTTTTGGGGTTTTGCAGCGATCCCAAGATTATTCTTGGAAACCGCAGCAAGGCCCCACTCACTTCATCCGCTCACCGCTGGCGTGAGAGCGGATGAATTAGCAAAGACCGCAGCCCTTACAGCGAAAATGAATCCCGACTATGACCGAATACCGACTCCATTCGGCAAGCGACAAATTAGTTTGTACACGCATGACGAATGGATCCGGAGGTATAAGTCAGGAGACACGGCTACAACAACCGCAAATTTTTTCCGAAGCTCTCCAGGCCTCAATATTGTGTTATTAAAATGAAATATTATGTAGGAGAGGTACGAGACTATAATTTAAGATTGAAAAGCTGTGATAAATATATGTTAGAAAATAAGTAATAAAACGGTCGAGATATCTCCCGAAAATTGTTAGAATGATAATTTGACATATAATGTATATTATTGTATAAATGTATTAAAACTGTGCTTTTATAGACATAAGTGACTTAAGATAAATATTTTTACTTGAATAAAATATATTATGTTGTGACTAATTTGATAAATTTAAATGTGATATAGAGTAAGGTGTACTAAGACTGTTTTTACTTAAGATAATATGCTGTTTTTTCTTTTTTATATAATAAATAAAACAACGTGAAAAAATAATTGCACCCCAAATCCCTGATCACGTTAGGGAGCAACACGCTGACCGGGCCTCTGGGCCCGGGATAAAAAAAAAAAAAAAAAAAACCTAACCTAACCTAACCTAACCTAACCTAACCTAACCTAACCTCTGATTCTAAGGGACGTACTAAGTTACAACAAAGATGAAGACGTCCTGAACGCCCTTAGAAAGCAGAATGGTAGCATGTTTAAAAACCTCAGTAGAGAGGAGGATAGAGCCGAGGTGCGATACCGAAGAAAAACCAGAAACCCGCAAACGTGCCACATTGTACTAAAAGTCTCCCCCAAGATCTGGATGCGAATGACAGAAGCTGGCGAGGTGCACGTAGACATGCAGAGAATAAGGGTGGCCGACCAGTCCCCACTTATGCAGTGCTCGCTTTGCCTAGGCTACGGCCATGGCAGGCGGTACTGCAAAGAAACAGTGGAGAAATGCAGTCACTGCGGAGGTCCCCACATGAAGTCTGACTGTGCAGATTGGAAAGCAGGGGGGACCCCTTCTTGCTGCAACTGCAAACACGCCAGGCTGGATGAGCATGAGCATAATGCATTCAGCCAGGAGTGTGCAGTCAGAAGGAAGTGGGACGCTCTGGCTCGAGCCACCGTTGCATATTGCTGAGGATGACACTGGCAACACTACAGCAGCAAACAGAGGCACCCCAACTGCAGAAAAATCGTACCTAGTTGTACAAGCCAACCTCCAAAGAAAAAACTTGGCGACAAACGAGCTGATGATAGAGGCTAGTAATAGAAGAGCGGCCTTTGCGCTGCTCCAGGAGCCATATGTGGGTGGAACACGGAGAATGAAGGACTACAGAGGAGTGAGAATCTTCCAATGCACTGGTCAAGGAGAAGGGACTGTTAAGGCGGCAATAGCCATCTTCGACACTAATATAGATGTCATACAATGCCCGGAATTCACCACAAACAACATCGTTGTGGTGAAGATTCGGACCAGTGCTTGGGAGATCACTGTAGTTTCCTTCTACTTCGAGCCAGACCAGCCAATACAGCCATACCTGGAGCAGCTCAAGAATATCGAAGAAAAATTTGGACCCAGGCGAATTATCTTTGGAGGTGACTCAAACGCAAAGAACAGCTGGTGGGGCAGCCTCAAAGTAGACCACAGGGGAGATGATCTATCAGGAGCACTTGAAGAAATGAGCCTGCAGGTACTCAACAACGGAGATACCCCCACATTTGACACTATAAGGGGAGGAAAAACTTACACAAGTTACGTGGACATAACGGCCTGCAGCGTGGACATGTTGGACTTGGTGGAGGACTGGGAGGTTAGAGACGACATAACAGGATCAGACCACAACGGCATTCTATTTAAAATTAGATTAGTTAAAGCAAATGGAGTCAGAGTAGAGAGAACAACTAGACTCTACAACACGAAAAAGGCAAATTGGAGCCAGTTTCGTGAGAAACTGGCACAATTAAAACTAGAAAACAACTTAAACTCAATAGAAATCAACAAAATTCAACATATAGTAGATCTGGAACAAATAGTAGAAAAATACATCACAGTAATAAAACAAGTTTGTACGCACACAATACCAAAAAAGAAAACAGCGGAAAAACTTACCTTGCCGTGGTGGTCTGAAGAGCTCGCTCACCTGAAGGGAAAAGTCACCACCATGAAACGAAGAATCCGATGCGCAGCGCCGGTCCGTCGAGCGAGAGTCGTTGAGGAGTACCTGCAAGCAAAAGAAGAGTATGAAAACAGGGTATGTAAATCACAAACAGACAGCTGGAAATCTTTTTGCAAAACGCAGGATCGGGAGGGGATGTGGGAAGGTATATATCGAGTGATTGGGAGGACGACCAAAAGGCAAGAGGATCTGCCATTGGTCAAGGAAGGGAAATCCCTAAGCCCAAGGCAGTCTGCAGAAATGCTCGCAGAAACTTTCTACCCTGAAGACAAAACGGAGGAGGATAATGGGGATCACCAGCGAATAAGGAAACAAGCCGACCAAGTAAACGGTTGGGAACATGATAGTAATCATGACCCACCTTTTACCCCTGAAGAGGTCCAAAACGCTGTGAATAGCTTCAACCCCAAGAAAGCTCCAGGCCCAGACGGTCTAACGGCGGACATATGCGAGCAAGCGATAACTCAGGATCCGGAATTTTATCTATCACTGGCTAACAAATGCCTAGAGCGAGGACACTTCCCGAATATCTGGAAGGAGGCGACCGTGATAGTACTCCGGAAACCAGGAAAGGAAAGGTACACGGAAGCAAAGTCCTACAGACCGATAGGGTTGTTGCCAGTGATGGGTAAGATCCTGGAAAAGCTTGTCGTAAATAGACTGAAGTGGCATATCCTTCCAAAACTTAGCAACCGCCAATACGGATTTATGCCACAGAGAAGCACGGAGGATGCCCTCTATGTTCTAACGCAACATATACGCCTAAAGCTGGAACAGAAAAAACTTGTAACACTTGTATCGTTGGACATAGAGGGAGCATTCGACAGCGCATGGTGGCCCGCGATAAGAGTCCGGTTGGCGGAGGAAAAGTGTCCTCTAAACATAAGAAGGCTAGTGGATAGCTACCTCAGCCATAGAAAAGTCAGGGTTAGGTACGCCGGGGAAGAAGTCGTTAGGCAAACAACCAAGGGCTGCGTCCAAGGTTCCATCGGAGGTCCGATTTTATGGAACCTGCTCTTAGATCCGCTGCTGCAGGGTCTTGTTAAAAGAGGGAATTATTGCCAGGCATTTGCTGACGATGTCGTCCTAGTGTTTGACGGAAACACAGCACTCGAAGTGGAGCGACAGGCAAATGCCGCTCTCGCGTACGTCTTGGCGTGGGGCGTCAGAAATAAGCTCAAATTCGCTCCTCACAAAACCAAAGCTATGGTAGTGACGAGAAAGCTTAAATTTGACGCACCACGCCTGAGCATGGGCGGGGTCGACATTGGCATGTCCGAGGAGATAAAGATCCTGGGGCTCATTCTAGATAACAAGCTCACGTTCAACAGCCATGCGGCAAGCGTATGCAAAAAGGCGTTGAACGTGTATAAACAGCTGTCCAGAGCCGCCAGGGTCAGCTGGGGTCTAAATCCGGAGGTGATACGCAGCATATACACGGCCGTCGTCGAACCCATCATAATGTACGCGGCCAGTGTATGGGCACCTCAAACTCGTAAACTGGGCATGCAGAAACACCTTAACGCTGTCCAGCGAGGATTCGCCCAAAAGCTGTGTAAAGCCTACCGGACCGTCTCCCTAAACGCAGCACTAGTTCTGGCAGGAATCTTGCCACTCGATCTCAGAATACAGGAGGCAGCAGCCCTGTATGAGGTAAAGAGAGGTGTGCCCCTGCCTGAACTGGGAGATAGGGAGATGGAAAAAATGGCGAAAGCTGAGGAATCACCTCACCCGGCGGAGCATATGCGCCTGGAATTCGAATGTCTGGAAGACCAAGAGCAGGTGGACAGTAACAGCGATTACGCTGTTCGAATGTTCACGGACGGCAGTAAGATCGAGGGTAAGGTCGGCGCAGCTATATCCACCTGGAATAGCGCAGCCGAGACCAAAACCCAGAAGTTAAAACTGTCGTCTTACTGCACAGTCTACCAGGCAGAATTACTGGCCATATGCATAGCCACGAGGGAGATTCTCAAGAGCAAGGCATCGACATTCGCCGTTTACAGTGACTCAAGGTCATCGCTTGAAGCAATTACGAACCACGGCTCGAAACACCCTCTTGCTGTAGAAATACGCAACAACCTTCGCACCGGTAAAGACCAAAATAAAACTGTAGTTTTATATTGGATAAGGGCTCACGTAGGTATAGAGGGTAATGAGCGTGCAGATAAACTGGCGAAGGAAGCGGCCCTTGGACTAAAAACAAGACCTCACTACGAACTCTGCCCAATCTCGCACATCAAAAGGCAGATTAGAACAAGATCCCTTAAAGAATGGGACAGTAGGTATAAAACAGGCACAACAGCAGCCGTTACAAAAATCTTTTTCCCCGACGTCATAAACGCGTACAAAATTGTTAGGCAAGTTAAGCCAGCTGGTATTTTGACCCAAACGCTAACAGGGCACGGTGGGTTCTCAGAATACTTGACTAGGTTCAAGTGTAAAGAGGACCCATCGTGCATCTGTGAACCCGGCGTCCCCGAAACTGTCCAACATATTTTATTCGAATGCCCTGTGTTTGGAAAATACAGATATGAAGCCGAGTTAATAATCAATGTAAGCTTAAATGTAGACACGGTACATGAATGTATTAGTGATAAGGAAAAAAGACGTGAATTCATCAACTATTGTACAGAAATAACTAAAAAAGTCATAAATAGAAATACTGATGGGTAGAATTGCTGAATATATATATAATGATATATAGAACATCAGCAATATATTACATGTATAATTTAAGGACTCAACTATTGTCAATAGCATAAGAACTGATGAACCTACAAGTAAGATTATTATTGATGTTAAACCGCTATATTAAATTGTAAACCGACATATTGTATAAAATAAATTTAAAAATGTAACTGTTAGACATAAGAAAAATTCAGAAAAATAAAGACTCTGATTCTTTTAGAGGTAGTCGCCGATAGTGCCATTTCTAGATGGTGGTACGGGTAGGAAAAAAAAAAAAAAAAAAAAAAAAAAACCTAACCTAACCTAACCTAACCTAACCTAACCTAACCTAACCTAACCTAACCTAACCTAACCTAACCTAACCTAACCTAACCTAACCTAACCTAACCTAACCTAACCTAACCTAACCTAACCTAACCTAACCAGTCGCACTCTGTCCGTCAGTGCAAGCGCCAAGCTTTTAAAGTGCTCCGCGCCTCAAAAATCGGCAAAAATAGTAAAGTTTCGCAAATCGTGCAGTGATACAAGTGAAAGTGTGCGCCAACACCAGCGCCACGTGATAGTGCAAAAAGTTTCGGAATCGGATTGTTTTTCACTGATTGACAGTGAAAAACCCGATTTTTCGCTTCCCGAAAAAGTTTCAACTAAATACGCTGCACGATTATCAGCGACGACCTACATTTTTTATACTGCACGACGACGCTCCTTGGAGGACACTATAACTTGGCTGAGTCCCGGATTATTCCTGGTTGAACTCGCCGAGTTATACCAAAAACCACCAATACACGTGTATACGTGTTCCAGGATCCAGAGGACCTGGAACTCATCTGACAGCTACACGACGTGGGTACAGACGAGCACTACCAGGGGACACCTCGATCACCGAAAACTAACCAGCCGCCACGAAGATTTCAGCTCTTCAAAAGTCAGTAAATTCAACTTCATCTTAAAATTCTTTTAACTTCTAAACAAGATCTGTAACGATATACTTTTTGGACACTATACAGTTAAACATATCGTTACCAACAAGTGTACAAATTTTCGGCATTTTCTATGCAACAGTTTCCAAGCTATCGATCTTAGAGCGTCCAACCAAACATAACCTCTAAAAAGTAGTGACGTCTTTGGTTGGAAAAATCGCCTAAAATCGCATCCATCCGGCAGCGGCAGACAGCGGACGGTGACGACAGTACCTACCTGGTGATTTTAGGAACTTTTGGCCCCATTCTGAGACACTTTTTGGAAAAATCAACACGTAACCGGGCTTAGTAATATTTTAATAAATTGCATCATCTTTTTGCACCCGGCTTTTAGGTTCAAATTTCAGCCCCCAGCCCCCGAAAGATCTGGACGTTTCTCGAGCTGTCTGGAACCTTCGATTGCGACAAGTAGTTTGTCAACTACTTTAGCGTGTCATCGAAGGTTCTCGAAAAACATCATCATCATCAGCTCGAGAAATAATCATCATCATTAGCCTAAATTATTATCATCATCAGCTCGAATAATAATCATCATCGTCAGCTTGAATTGTCATCATCAGCTGATAGGCCGTCCAGATTGCTATTGGGCTTTTAAGGCGCTGGAACTCCCCCCTCCTCTGACAAAGGTGACCTAGAAACGACTTTACTCCGCATCTAGGTGACCTAGGACGAAAAGTAGTATAAATTCAAAATTTTTTTTTTTTTTTTTTTTTTTTTTTGGGAAATTGTTCGTCGCAGACGGAGCTACCACTTGGTAGAGCCGGGGTACAAAATTATACGTGTTGATTTAAAGTGCGACTGTGTGTATAGGTTAAGATTTTTATGACACTGCAGTCGTCCAAGTGGCGCTTTGTCCACGTTCTTTTTCGACCATTGGAACGACTGTAGTCACGATAAGATATATTTTTATATTTTAAAAACTGTTTTTATATAGCTTTAAGTTTTACATTTGTACATTTATTTTAATCTTGGTATCCAGTTGACGCCTTTACACGCAACTGGAAAATTTGACTATCCGAACTTTTTCGGATTGTTTGTTTTACTTTGACGACCTTTACAATTTTATATACATAGAGTGATCTCAGATTAGAGATTATTCCTAGAAGACAGACCTAAACAAGACAGATCTCATCAGATTACTCTGTTTGACCGCGTGTTGCATCTAGTCACAAAATTATACCTGTATGTAATTTTAACTACCTAAGAATCTCGTATCTCCCAAGTCAAGACGTGACCTCATTAAGCTGTGTTTTAACATATTTTTCATTTTTTTTAAAAATTACTTTATTCTCGTTAACAATTTTTTACTAAATTACTTTTGAAAATACCAGCTTAGATTCGTAACTGTATCGCAGGAGCCCTCCAACAATGTTTGTAGGCATTAGGACACCTGCCAAGGCGAGCATGGATGCAGACCCCCAAGGAGGCGCAGCCGAAACCCTACCAGCAACATCGGGCGTGAGGAAGAGCATCGGGGAATGGGAAGTTGTGGGCAAAGCAGCCCCTAGAACACCTAACCTGACGCCTCCTCAAGCGCCATCCGGAGGTGGACCCTCAAAGCCAAAACCGGCAGCCCGTAGGCAATCGGCAGAAGCAGCAGGGGTCTCACCTAGACCAGAAGGCCCAAAGCGCTTGGATAAGTTAGCAGAGGCAAGAGGTTGCTTGACCAAGGTGAAACTGCACATCAGCAGCTCGAGAAACCTCAAGACGGAGATAAAGAACGGGGTTATCGAAGCCGTCGAACGCCTCTACCAACTGGCGAAAGAGGGATTCGCTGCTGGTGTGCAGAGACACAAAGTCGGAAGTGAAAAGTGCAATGAGAAAGAGACTCACCTGGAAAAGGAGAAGGGGAAGGATGACGGAACGCAAGCACTGACGAGAACGATCGAGGAGCACATGAAGCTTCTAAAGGAGAACACCCAACGAATGGAAGACCTGAAGCAGACCCTCGAAAAGAAGACGTACGCCAGTGCAGTAGCGGCCCCCCCAAAAAGACACTTTGCAGAGCAGACCGCGCTACACTCGGTAGTGGTTACGGCAAAGGATGAGACAGAAACTGGGGAGAAAGTACTAGACAGGATTAGAAACGCAGTTAAAGCTAAGGAAGGGGGAGTAGAAGTAGAGAGAATACGGAAGGCAAAAGACAGGAAAGTTATAGTAGCATGCAGGACAGAAGAAGAAAGGCAGAAGATTAAGGCCAGACTTACAAAAACTACCGAATTACATGTCGAAGAAATTAAGAATAAGGATCCCTTAGTGATCCTCAGAGATGTACTCCAATACAACAGTGATGAGGAAATTCTGAGGGCTCTAAGGAATCAAAACAAGAGCTTATTCGAAGGGCTAACGAAAGAAAACGGAAAATGCGACATAGCATACAAAAAGAGGACAAGAAACCCGCACACTAGCCATGTGGTTATGAGGGTCTCACCTCAATTGTGGCAACGCATGGTCGAAGCCGAGACAGTACATATAGACCTACAGCGAGTCAGAGTAGCGGACCAATCGCCACTCGTACAGTGCTCGCTCTGTCTCGGCTACGGCCATAGCCGGCGCTTTTGTAAAGAGACCACTGAAAAGTGTAGCCACTGTGGAGGCCCTCACATGAAGGCGCAGTGTGCGGATTTGTTGGCAAACTTACCGCCTGCATGCTGCAACTGCATCCATGCAAAGCAATCAACGACGAGCCACAACGCCTTCAGTAACGAGTGTCCAATCAGGCGAAAATGGGATGCACTAGCTAGATCAGCAGTAGCTTACTGCTAAGGTGGTCCCAGGGGCAACTCAGAACAACAAAAAGCCATACCTCGTCGCCCAAGCAAATCTCCAACGCAAAGAACTCGCCACAGCGGACATTATGCTTGAGGCGTACAATAGGAGGGTGGCTTTTGCCCTGCTGCAGGAACCGTATGTCGGGGGTAGGGGTAGAATGGGAAACTACCAGGGGGTGAGGATTTTCCAGAACGCTAGTCATGGCGAAGGCACCGTCAAAGCAGCAATCGCAGTTTTTGACTGCGAGCTTGACGTGGTGCAATGCCCTGACTTTACCACTAATAACATCGTGGTGGTAAAGATCAGAACTAGCGCCTGGGAAATCGTAGTGACCTCATTCTATTTTGAACCTAAACCGACACCAATTGAGCCGTACTTGCAGCAGCTAAACTTGATAGGGCAAAGATTTCGACACAAGCTGATAATAGGAGGCGACACAAACGCTAAAAACTCGTGGTGGGGAAGTCCTATAGTAAATAGTAGAGGGAAAGACCTGGCTGGTACGCTAGAAGAACTAAACTTGCAGGTGCTCAACGTCGGCGACACTCCAACATATGACACCATCAGAGGAGATACGCGATACACCAGCTTTGTCGATGTCACAGCCTGCACAGCGGATTTGCTTGACTACGTGGACGACTGGACAGTCGACGAGAGTATTACAACTTCTGACCACAATACCATCACTTTCAAAGTTCATCTAGTTAAAGCAAAAGGCATTGATGTAGCCAGAACCACTAGAATCTTCAATAGCAAAAAAGCAAATTGGCCTCAATTTCATGAGAAATTAGGCCAATTGCTAGTAGATGATAATTTGACAAAACACGAAATAGACAAGATAGAAAATAAACCAGATTTAGAAAGTAAAGTAGAAAAATTTATACATAACATAATAATAACATCAAACCTTTGTATACCTAAAATCAAGACTAAAAATAAATTCCACTTACCATGGTCGTCAGAAGAACTCGCCAGACTGAAGAAAGATGTCGCCACAAAGAAACGCAGGGTACGCTGTGCAGCGCCCGTCCGCAGAGAGAAGGTGGTTACGGAGTACCTGGAAGCAAAGTTAAGATATGAAGAAGAGGCAAAGAAAGCCCAGATAAGCAGTTGGAAGAGCTTTTGCGAAAAACAGGATAGGGAAGGGGTTTGGGAAGGTATATATAGGGTAATAGGTAGGACGACGAAGAGGACTGAGGATCTTCCTTTGGTCAGGGAAAGCAAAGTACTGGACCCAAGGGCATCAGCCAATCTGCTGGCGGACACCTTCTACCCGGAGGACAATGAGGAAACTGACAACGCAGAACATCAGCGTGTCAGGGAACTGGCGGATGTGGTAAACAGATTGGAACATGATGAGAACCATGACCCACTGTTTACCATAGACGAGCTAATGACTGCCACAAACAGTTTCAATCCGAAAAAGGCCCCGGGGGGAGATGGACTGACGGCGGACATTTGCAAAATGATCATCAAACAGAACCCGGAAACTTTCTTATCACTGGCAAACAAGTGTTTAACATTGGGTCACTTCCCAGCAGCTTGGAAGGAGGCCACAGTAGTGATACTCAGAAAGCCTGGGAAGACAGACTACACCAGTCCGAAGTCATACAGACCAATCGGACTGTTGCCGGTGCTAGGAAAGATTCTTGAGAAGATGATCATGAGCAGGGTGAAATGGCACACCATTCCAAAAATGAGCGCGCACCAGTATGGCTTTATGCCCCAGCGCAGCACCGAGGACTCCCTCTACGTCCTACTGGGATATATCCGTGGATTGTTGGACCAAAAGAAGTTGGTAACAATGATATCGTTGGACATAGAGGGGGCCTTCGATAGCGCTTGGTGGCCCGCCATAAGGGTGCGCCTGGCTCAGGAAGGGTGCCCGGTAAACATCCGAAGGGTCATAGATAGCTACCTTGAACAGAGGAGGATCAAACTGCGATATGCGGGTGAGGAGGTGACCAAGAACACGACCAAGGGATGCGTACAAGGATCGATCGGCGGTCCTATCCTTTGGAACCTCCTCCTCGATCCTCTTCTCAAGGGTCTGGAGCAGCGCGGAGATTATTGTCAGGCTTTTGCAGACGATGTGGTGTTGGTGTTCGATGGAGACACCGCTCTTGAGGTCCAGCGACGTGCGAACGATGCTCTCGCCTATGTTCAGAGTTGGGGTGTCGCGAATAAGCTTAAGTTTGCACCACAAAAAACTAACGCGATGGTCATCACGCGTAAGCTTAAATACGACACTCCGATTCTGACCATGGGAGATGTAGGCATCGGCATGTCAAAGGAAATCAAGATACTAGGGCTGACCATTGACAACAAGCTGACATTTAATGCCCACGCTTCAAATGTATGTAAGAAGGCATTAAATGTGTACAAGCAGTTGTCAAGGGCGGCTCGGGTTAGCTGGGGCCTCCACCCGGAGGTTATACGCATCATATACACCGCAGTTGTAGAGCCAATAACCATGTATGCCGCAAGCGCTTGGGCGTCTGCGACCAAAAAACTGGGCGTTCAAAAACAACTGAATGCTGTCCAAAGAGGATTCGCGCAAAAGCTTTGCAAGGCCTACCGAACTGTCTCTCTCAATTCCGCACTGGTGCTGACTGGTTTGCTCCCCCTCGACCTCCGAATACAAGAGGCAGCCGCCCTGTACGAGGCGAAGAGGGGCAGACTACCGGCGACACTGGTGGACAGAGAGATAGAGCGGAAGACAGCATTCAGCGAGATTCCCCACCCAGCGGAACAAATAGGCTTGCAATTCTTGTGCCTGGCAGACCAAAACCAAGTGGATATACACGGCAACCAACAGGTATGTATATTCACGGACGGCAGTAAGATCGACGGCAAGGTAGGGGCGGCATTGTCCTTCTGGACCAATGGCGCCGAAACCAAGAGCCTCAAGATGAAACTGCCGTCCTACGGCACGGTCTACCAGGCGGAATTGCTCGCCATTTGTAGAGCAACAAGGGAAATTCTCAAGCGCCCAGAAACGAGCTTTGGGGTTTACAGCGATTCAAGGTCATCTTTGGAGACCGTTGTAAACTCCCACTCACTTCATCCGCTCGCCGCCGAGGCTCGTTACAATCTAAAACAGTGCACAAACCAGAACAAACAGGTAGCACTGTTTTGGATAAAAGCCCACGCGGGATTGATAGGCAACGAAAGAGCGGATGAGTTAGCAAAGGCCGCAGCCCTTAAAGCGAAAACGAAACCTGACTATGACCGAGTTCCGATATCATTCGTCAAGCGACAAATTCGTTTGCGCACGCGTGACGAATGGAACCGGAGGTATAAGTCAGGGGACACGGCTACAACAACAAAGTTATTTTTCCCGGACGCGCTCCAGGCCTATAGTATAGTTAGGAAAATTGAACCCGTCGGGATTATGACCCAGGTACTGACAGGACATGGAGGTTTTTCCGCATACCTCAGCGACTACAAGTGTAAAGATAGCCCGGCGTGTATATGTGAGCCGGGAAAAGTAGAGAACATACAACATGTCCTGTCGGAATGCCCTGTATATGGAAAGGAGAGATACGAGATAGAAAATAGAATAGGTTGCCATGTAACTATAGAAAATTTATGTAAAATAGTATACGAAAAAGACATTCGAGACTGTTTTCACGAATTTTGTGTAAATATAGCAAGTAAGGTGTTAAATAGAAATAAATAAATAAAACTGTATACTAAATATAAGAATCTGAATGTAATAATTACATACAGTGTTGATACTGACCAAAGATGATATATGTGTGTTTTTACTAGAATAAGGTGTTATGACTAAGGATTTATATATTGTAAAAAAACAAGACTGAATTGAAAAAATTATTGCACCTAAAGCCCTGATAATGTTAGGGACGCAACACGCTGACCGGGCCTCAGCGCCCGGGAATTTTTAATAAAAAAAAAAACCTAACCTAACCAGACAGCATTCAGCGAGATTCCCCACCCAGCGGAACAAAAAGGCTTGCAATTCGTGTGCCTGGCTGACCAAAACCAAGTGGATATACACAGTAACCAACAGGTATGTATATTCACGGACGGCAGTAAGATCGATGGCAAGGTAGGGGCGGCATTGTCCTTTTGGACCAATGGCGCCGAAACCAAGAGCCTCAAGATGAAACTGCCGTCCTACGGCACGGTTTACCAGGCGGAATTGCTTGCCATTTGTAGAGCAACTGGGGAAATACTCAAACGCCCAGAAACGAGCTTTGGGATTTACAGCGATTCAAGGTCATCCTTGGAAACCGTTGTAAACTCCCACTCACTTCATCCGCTCGCCGCCGAGGCTCGTAACAATCTAAAACAGTGCACAAACCAGAACAAACAGGTAGCACTGTTTTGGATAAAAGCCCACGCGGGATTGATAGGCAACGAGAGAGCGGATGAGTTAGCAAAGGCCGCAGCCCTTAAAGCGAAAACGAAACCTGACTATGACCGAGTTCCGATTTCATTCGTCAAGCGACAAATTCGTTTGTGCACGCGTGACGAATGGAACCGGAGGTATAAGTCAGGGGACACGGCTACAACTACCAAATTGTTTTTCCCAGACGCGCTCCAGGCCTTCAGTGTAGTTAAGAAGATTGAACCTCTAGGGATTTTGACCCAGGTACTGACAGGACATGGCGGCTTCTCCGCATACCTAAGTGATTTTAAATGTAAAAACAGCCCGGACTGTATATGCGAGCCGGGCAAACTAGAAAATATTCAACATGTCCTGTCAGAATGCCCAGTGTACGGCCGTGAGAGATACGAGGTGGAACAGAAAATCGGATGTCAAATTACTTTAGATAACATGTGTAAGATTGTATATGATAATGACATTCGAGACTGTTTCCTCGAATTTTGTGTATATATAGCAAGTAAGATTATAAATAGGAATAAATAGGAAATACAAGATAACTAGATTAAGATTGACCAAAAATATATGTGTATTATAAGTTAAGACTTTTTGTTAGAATGTTAAGATGTATTATGTACTATTGAATTTTGACTTTATAGATGTATATTTTCTCTAAGAATGTACTGTAATAAAAATGTTTAAATGAAAAACTTATTACCCGAATAAAATTCTCTGATTATGTCAGAGACGCAACACGCTGGCCGGGCCTCTGCGCCCGGATAAAAAAAAAAAAAAAAAAAAAAAAAAAAAACCTAACCTAACCTAACTTTTTTTTTTTTTTTTTTTTTTTTTTTTTACGTGTGGAAATACATTTTACGTACCGTCCCGCCGCGTCAGGGGAGACACGACGGGGTGTGTCGGGCTCGACACCAACTACTCCCACAGCAGCCGGTGCCCCTACCGACTAAAACCACACGATGCTCCACGGGACGCCATTGTTGCCAGGGCCGAGGGAACACTTTCGAACTCACTTGCACAGCCCTGGCGGCGCTGGCCCTTCACAGGGCCCCAATCCCGTTTGAGAGGCGAAGTTGGAGTTCTTCGCCTCTATCTCCATGAGAGGCGCGCGGGAACACTGCGCGCACCACCTCGCGAGGCCTATCTGGCGACGGCGGTGTCCCCTGAGACCGCCGTCAGACCTCGGTTATGGGGGGTGAAGGAGGGCGTAGAGTCTCCTCCGCCGCCCTGCTCTACGTTGGCGGATCGGGAGGTTCGATACGATCTCCCGCTCCCTTTCCGCCACCTCCTTCAGCGTCATCACCTCCTCTACGAAGGCGATGCCCGCGTCCCATGACGTCTCGCTATCCAGCATGGCTTTCACCAGAGCCGGAAGCGACACGTCGGCCCCCACTACTGCGGTGAGTTCACAGCGCTGCTGGGCCCAAGCCGGGCATGTTTCCAGCGTGTGCTGCGCCGTGTCCTCCCCGCAGTCACAATGGTGGCACTCGGTCGTCGGTTCCCTTCCGGCTATTCTGCACAGGTACTTGCCAAAGCAGCCATGGCCCGAAAGCACCTGCACTAGTCGGAAGGTAAGCGACCCGTGTGCCCTGTCCACCCAGTCTTCCAGTACCGGGCGGACTGCCTCCACAGTCCAGCTGCCGGCTCGTGGCTGAGCCAGCCGCTCCCTCCATTTCCCCAGCATGGACTGTCGGGCGTGGAACCTCCACACTTCGACCTCCCTCGGCGCGGGGCGCTCGCCTCGGAGGCGGAGCTCCATACGCCAATTGTACATCGACGCATAGTACTCCGCCTCTAGATCCCACGGAGGGGATCCCGCCAGCACGCACGCCGCTTCGAACGAAATGGTGCGGTAGCCACGGATCACCCCGACGGCCATCACCCTTTGAGATCTCCTCAAGAGGGCGATGGATTTCTCCGTCAGGGCTTCCTCCCAGATGGGAGCGCCGTACATCGCCATTGACCGCACCACTCCGAGATACAAGCGGCGGCTACTCGCCTTGGGCCCCCCGAGGTTGGGCAGCAACCGCTTCAAAGCAGTCGCCGCACTCAACAGTCGAGGGGCCATGCGCCTGAAGTGCGCCTGAAAGTTCCACCTTGCATCGAGGACGAGGCCGAGATATTTCATCTCGGCCCCGACCTCGATGCGCGTGTCGCCGACAACGATATGGGACCCCCGCGGCGGGGCTCGTCTCGGACCGTGAAAACACACAGCCTCCGACTTGCCAAGCGCCACGCGGAGTCCCAGCGCGCCAATCCTGTCGACAACCGACGCTACAGTCACTGTGGCTAGACGGGCAGCCACCTCGAAAGTCTCCCCCCGGGCCATCACGAGCGTGTCGTCTGCGTAGCAGATCACGCCGGCGCCCGGATCGAGATTTCCCCTCAGCACCCAGTCGTACCCGATGTTCCACAGGAGCGGACCGAGGACCGATCCCTGTGGCACACCGCACGACATTGCCGTCTTGCGAGTACTGCCATCCCTCACGGGGTACGAGATGTACCTCTCCGAGAGGTAGGCTCCGACAATCCGGCGGAGGTAGGGAGGAACGCAATGAAAACACAACGCCTCCCTAATACAGGCCCAAGGCATGGAGTTGAAAGCGTTCGCTATGTCCAATGACACAGCGAGCACTACCCCGCCTTGGGCCACCGCCTCGTCCGAGTACGCCCTGACGCGCCTGATGGCGTCGATCGTAGACCGGCCCTCTCGGAAGCCGAATTGGTGACCAGACAGATTCGGACCCGCCCCGCCCAGATGCTTATTGAGGCGAGCTGCGATAATACGCTCGAACAGTTTGTCCGCCTCATTCAGCATCACTATCGGGCGGTAGGCGGAAGGAGAATCCGCTGGTCGCCCGTCCTTCCTCAGCAAGACTAACCTGCCCGTCTTCCACAGTGAGGGGAACCGTCCCGACTCCAAACAGGCATCCAATAGCCCGCGGAAACGGTCCCCTAGCGCATCCAACGCCAAGACCCAGGCTCGACCGGGAATCCCATCCGGTCCTGGAGCCTTGTTTTTGGCCCTCAGCCTCAAAACAGCTGCGCCAAGCTCTCCCTGCGACACAGGTGGCACCTCGGCATCCTCCTCCTCCTCCGTCACTTGCGACGGTGCCATTGCTGGAGGCATGTGGTCCGTTCCGTTCGGAAACAGAGCAGAGACCACGCCGTCCAGCAATTGAGGTGCGAGACTCTCAGTCAGCGGTGGCGCCCATGGCCGGATCTTCCCCCGAACCAGCTTATAGGGCCGACCCCACGGGTCGTGACTAAGAGTCTCCAAGAGCTCAGCCTTTGCAGCGGCCTTGGCGTTGCTGATGGCTAGCCGTAGAGCCCTAGTTTTCGCCCGATAGGTCTCATACAGCGGTCCATCATCTTCCACGTTGCGGCGGCGACGTCTGCGGTGCCTGGTGTACTGGCGTCGAGCCCAAATGCAGTCGGCGCGCTGATCTGCAATGGCCTGAGACCACCAATACACCTCGCGCTTTGGAGGTCGGATTTTGGCTCGAGACATGCCAGCATCGCAAATATGCGACATGGCGTCCCGGAACCATTCGGCCTCCTCTTCGACCTCCACTGGCGCATCTGGAGGGGACTGCCAGGCGTAGACGATCGACGCTATCTCTAGCGCCTCTCTGTCCAACGTCCTTAACACCCATCGGGGGTACCCGCTAGGGCGACGAACGACCGGGTCGGCCGCAGAGGGGGAAACGTCGAATCGAACATATAAATGGTCGGATAACGTCTCAACCTCCTCTGCGACTCGCCAACCCTGGACGAGACGTGCGACGGCGGGGGAAGCAAACGAGAGGTCTACAATAGACCCCCCGCTTTGCCGTACGCACGTGTTGACCGATCCCCGGTTCAATACCAGAAGACCGGTAATCGTCGCCCACTCCTCGAGAGCCTCACCGCGCGCATCAGTCGCAGGGCAACCCCAAGCCAAAGACTTGGCATTGAAATCGCCCACGACGAGCGCCGGACGGGGTAGAGTCTGCCCAATGAGGGCCCCTACCCTTCCGAGAAACGCCTCGAACTCGGCGAGGCTTCTGTTTGGCGAGAAGTACACCCCGATGAGAACAGTCTCCCTCCATTGCACCGCAGCGTATCCTTGCCCTCTCGCTATAACCGAGAGGGGCGGAGCCCCAGCAGAACCGGAAGAAACGATGGCCACCAAGTCATCCACGTCACCCACCCACTTACCATGGGAAGGAACGCAGTATGGTTCGGCGACCACCGCGACCTCGATCGACCACTCCGCCATGGTTTGCAGGAACAAGTCCTGCGCACCGGCGGAATGGTTGACGTTCGCCTGGAGAAAGCGATAAGCCATAATTAACCTAATTACAGATCATCGCCTCCTCACCTCCCTCGGGCTCAGGGAGGCGGCTGGTAGCTGCTGGGGCTTTGGCGGCTGACGAAGCGGCTTTCGGCCCCCGTTTAGGTTTGGGTGGGCAGCAAGACTTGCTACCCAACCTGTGCTGCGCTGGTCTGTTCGCGGCTGTGCACAGGGAGCACAGAGCCGCAGACGCGCAACACTTGGCCGCTATGTGGCCGGTCTGACCGCAACGATAGCACTCATCGCTGCGGTCAACCTCCGCAGTGCACTGAGCACGGACGTGCCCAGTCTGCAAGCACCGGAAGCACCGCCTCGGCCTGGATTCCAGCACCTTGACCTGTGCCGAAATCCACCCAACCAAAAGCCGCTCGCCATTTCCCAATCGCTTGGCAGCGACCACCGGACAGCGCACGAATAGGGAGCAGGTGCCCTGGGAATCACGCCGCATCTCACCGTGCGTCACCGATTCCCTCGTGCACCCTCCGCGCTGTACAACAGCAGCCACCACCTCTTCAGCGGAGACGGAGTCGTCGAGTCCGGAGACTCTCAGATCCGCGCGCTTCATTGGCCTGGACACGGTCGCGAGGTCCTCGCCTAGCGTGTCCCTCAGTTTTTGGGCCAATGAGTCCGCCTTCTCGCCACTAGCTATCCCTGGAACCTCCAGGATGTACGCACCTGTAGCCGCCTTGCGAAATCGGAGGCCGCTGATTCCGCAGCTGGCGAGATCCACCTTGGTGCGGGCGACTTGCATCACCCTGGCGTACGTCGCACCCTTCTCCACGGCAGCCGGCTGCAGTTTGATGACTACAGCCGCCGACCGAGGCGGGCGCAACTTCACCGGAGCCGGCTGGCTCTTGGGCTTTGCGTTCGCCGCTGTGGCGTTCGACTGGGAAGTCACCGCCGTCTTTTTCCCGCGCTTTGCCACCGTTGACCAGGCCACGTCCATGGACTCAGGTGCCGGTGGCAGAGGGCGGGGTGCCGCCTTTTTGGGAGCTGCCTTAGGAGCAGCTCTCTTCTGCCCCGTTTTCCCTTTTGTGGGCTTCGGGGCCGCCGTGGTTTTCGCAGGCTGAGGCTGCCTCTCTTCAACCTCCGCTCGCGACTTTGGAATACTCGCTGCGGCTGCAGCGTTCTTCCTATCGGCCGCAAGTGGAGGGCGCAGGCGCTTCTCAGGAGGAAGCCGCTCCGCCAATGCTTCAAGCCGTGCATTCATCATGTTGCCGACTTGCAACATGATTGAACGCGACAGCTCTTCCAGCCGTTCGTCTCCCTGTGAGGACAGAGGCTGCGAGGTCTCCATTCTCGCGGGAGACGGTTGATGCTGGGAAGTCGGAACACTGGCCTTCGACACCTTCGCCATCTCCTTACGAAGCTCTGCCATTTCCTGTTTCACTGACGCAATTTCGCTCCGCAGACGGACATTGTCCGCCAGCAGTTTGGCGTTTGCGTCAGCGGTGTTCTTTTTCAAGAGCACTTCCACCACGGCTGCTATTGACATAGCCGAGTCCTTAAGGGCACGCTGAAGCGTGCCCTTGAGGTTCCTCGACTTTGTCGCCACCTCACAAACCATCGCAACGTCATTCATGACGATGCGGTTAAGAGCTTCAGCTGTTTGAAGCTCGTCGTCTCCCGCAAGCTGCAACCTCAGTGCGGCCCTGCTTGAAGACGTTTTTTGAGCACGCTCCTCAAGCAGACAATCCACCTCTTCCTTTTGCTGCTTGAGGAATTCACTCCTCCGCGAGCTGCTTGGACGATTCAAGTCAGAGAGAATGGGTGACTTAAATCCTCCCGAAGCTTCACCATCGCTTGAAGAAGGTGTAGGGGCTTCTTTGCGCTTCCTCTTTGTGCCCTTCTCCTTCCCCCTCAATGACATGGAACTGTCGCGGTCTAACGACCTTGCCGACCCCAGTGTCCTAATACTCGCGTCCGAGTCGGACGCCCTCTCTCCTTCTCCACCTCTTCCTTCAAATTTCCTATCCGCGTCTTGGCATTTCTTGCCCCCCCCAGAATACGAGGGGCGGGATGCTGTCTCTGGAGCGTCGTGCTCTCCAGAAACAGCACCGAGGGATTTCCCGGACTCGTTGAGCCGGTACCCTCCTGGGGTAGTTTTTTTAGATAATGCCGATTCCATTTTCTCCTTTTTTGTTAGGGGGTGAGGTCCCCCGGGGTGCGCTCTAGCGACTGGGGTCCCCCCAGCCATTCATCCTCTCGGCGAGCGCTAACCTTAGGATTAGGGATCTAGAACGTGGCGGGAACACCCACAAAGAAAAACCTTGTGGGTGCTCCCACCCCGACAAAACCTTCTCAAGGCTTTAAGACCATACGCGTAGTCTGAGCTGGGGCCGCATCACTACCTGACACAATGTCATGCAGCGACCTTTGCCCCAGCTCATACCACGCGCCAAACCACCTCAAACCCACATCGCCGCTACCCGGACTATCCAGGGCGCCGACTGGGTCTCCATCTCCGACCTGCGTCGTCGCTACTCGGCATACGGCCAAGACGCCGACCAGGCCCCGCGGCCAATCAAGGCCACCTCGACGCGCGCCGCCGCTACCCGGAATGTCCAGGACGCCGGCCACGCCTCGCCTGAGCAGTCATACTGCCCAGGCCCACTCCCCCCGGCACAGTGATCCCCCACTTTGCCCGCTTCGTCCATTGCGCCCTATGCTAATCATAGGGACGCGGAGAAGCTTTCCCCAACTACCTTCCCTTTGCTTCCCCCCCCCTTACAATAAGAGAAAGGGACACAAAGGAGAAGGCTGGCCAGTTATTCGCCATCGGCAGCGAGAACCCACAATGAGAAGTCGCGCACCGATGCCCAGAGTGCACCACGAGGAGGTTAACTGACACGCACCCCAACCTAACCTAACCTAACCTAACCAACCAGCCCAGAGAACACCCAACCTGACGCCTCCTCAAGCGCTCTCTGGGGCTGAACCCCCAAGGCCAAAACCGGCAGCCCGTAGGCTGTCGGCAGAAGCAGCAGGGGGACTAACCAAACCGGAGAGCGCCAAACGCTCCGAAAAATTAGCAGAGATGAGAGGCTGCCTGACTAAAGTCAAGTTGCACATCAGCAGCTCCAGAAACCTCAAGACGGAGATTAAGAACGGAGTAATCGAAGCCGTCGAGCGCCTCTACCAACTGGCCAAAGAGGGATACGCAGCTGGTGTGCAAAAGAATAAGACAGAGCCAGATTCCATTGAGAAGGAAAGACCCAGGGAAATGGAAAAGGGGGCGGATGATGGAACGCGCGCACTGGCGCAAAAAATCGAGGAGCACATGTTGCTTTTAAAAGAGAACACCCAAAGAATGGTAGACCTCAAGCAGACCCTCGAGACCAAGACGTACGCCAGTGCAGTTGCGGCCCCCCCCAAGAGGCAATTAGCAGAGCAGACCGTGCTACACTCGGTAGTTGTAACGGCAAAGGATGAGACGGAAACTGGGGAGGAAGTAATGGAAAGGATAAGGAAAGCAGTGAAAGCGAAGGAAGGAGGAGTGGAAGTAGAGAGGATAAGAAAGGCCAAAGATAGAAAAGTAATAGTAGCATGCAGGACGAAAGAAGAAAGGCAGAAGGTAAAGGAGCGGTTAGCCAAGACCACTGAATTGCACGTGGAAGAGATAAAGAACAAGGATCCTTTAGTGATCCTCAAAGACGTACTCCAGTACAACAAGGACGAGGAAGTACTGAGGGCACTAAAGGTCCAAAACAAGCTTATCTTCGGAGGGCTAACCCAAGAGAACCAAAGATGTGAAGTAGCCTATAAAAAGAAAACTAGGAATCCGCACACTAGCCACGTGGTTATGAGGGTCTCCCCGGAATTGTGGCAGCGCATGGTCGAGGCCGAGACAGTGCTCGTAGACCTGCAGCGAGTCAGAGTGGCGGACCAATCGCCACTCGTTCAGTGCTCGCTCTGTCTCGGCTACGGCCACGGCCGGCGCTTCTGCAAAGAGACCGTGGAGAAGTGCAGCCACTGTGGCGGCCCTCATATGAAGGCGCAGTGTGCGGATTTCCTGGCAAACTTGCCGCCTGCATGTTGCAACTGCATCCATGCAAAGCAGCCGAAGATGGACCACAATGCCTTCAGCAGTGAGTGTGCCATCAGGCGAAAGTGGGATGCACTGGCGAGACAAGCAGTAGCATACTGCTAAGGTGGTCCCAGGTGCATTCCCCGATGCCCTTTTTAGGGGCCTGGAGCAACGCGAAAACGACCACCAGGCTCCTCCAAATTATGCAGTGTTGGTGCTTGATGGAGACTACGCACCGTTAGAGCTGACCATTGACAACAAGCTGACATTTAACAGTCACGCTTCCAAAATGTGTAAGAAGACATTAAATGTGTACATGCAGTTGTCAAAGGAAGCCCGGGATGATTGGAACCTCCACCAAGATGTGACGGTCAACACATACACTGCAACTGTAGAGCCAAAAATCCGTGTATGCCGCAAGCGCTTGGGCGTCTGCGGCCAAAAATCTGGGCGTTCAGGAGATGCCCTACCTAGCAGAAAAATGGGCCTGCAATTGGTGCAATTGCTTGCCAATTACAGAGCAGCCGAGGGGTCATCAAAAGCCCAGAACGAGTCTCGGGGTTTTGTAGCGATTTCAAGATTATTCTTGGAGACCGCAGCAAGCCCCCACTCACTTCATCCGCTCACCGCTGGCGTGAGAGCGGATGAATTAGCAAAGACCGCAGCCCTTACAGCGAAAATGAATCCTGACTATGACCGAATACCGACTCCATTCGGCAAGCGACAAATCAGTTTGTACACGCATGACGAATGGAACCGAAGGTATAAGTCAGGAGACACGGCTACAAATACCGCAAAATTTTTCCGAAGCTCTCCAGGCCTAAATTTTGTAATTTAGTGTTATTAAAAGGAAATACGTAGGAGAGGTACGAGACTAAAATGTAAGATCGAAAAACTGTGATAAATATATGTTAGAAAATAAATGCTAAAATGGTCGAGATTTCTCCCAAAAATTGTAAGAATATAAATTGACATATTATAATGTATATTATTGTATAAATGTATCATAAACGTGCTTTTATTTACATAAGTGACTTATGATAAATATTTTTACTAGAATAAAATCTATTTTGTTGTGACTAATTTGATGAATTTAAAATGTGATATTTGAATAGGGTGTGCTTTAAATGTTTTTAATGTAATAAAGAAAGTTTGAAAAAATAATTGCACCCCAAATCCCTGATCATGTTAGGGAGCAACACGCTGACCGGGCCTCTGCGCCCGGGAAAAAAAAAAAAAAAAAAAAAAAAAAAAAAAAAAAAACCTAACCTAACCTAACCTAACCTTCGTCCTTCTAGGATACATTCGTCGAAAGTTAGACCAGAAAAAGCTGGTAACAATGATATCGTTGGACATAGAGGGGGCTTTCGATAGCGCTTGGAGCCTGGGAAGACTGACTACACCAGCCCGAAGTCGTATAGACCAATCGGGCTGTTGCCAGTGCTAGGAAAGATTCTCGAGAAGATGATCATGAGCAGAGTGAAATGGCATACCATACCGAAAATGAGCGCGCACCAGTATGGCTTTATGCCCCAGCGTAGCACCGAGGACTCCCTCTATGTCCTTCTAGGATACATTCGTCGAAAGTTAGACCAGAAAAAGCTGGTAACAATGATATCGTTGGACATAGAGGGGGCTTTCGATAGCGCTTGGTGGCCCGCCATAAGGGTGCGCCTGGCTCAGGAGGGATGCCCTGTTAACATCAGAAGGGTCATCGATAGCTACCTTGAACAGAGAAAGATCAAATTGCGTTATGCGGGTGAGGAGGTTACTAAGACCACGACCAAAGGATGCGTACAAGGATCGATCGGCGGTCCTATCCTTTGGAACCTCCTCCTCGATCCTCTGCTGAAGGGTCTGGAGCAGCGTGGCGACTATTGCCAGGCTTTTGCAGATGACGTGGTGTTGGTGTTCGATGGAGACACCGCTCTTGAGGTCCAGCGACGTGCGAACGATGCCCTCGCCTATGTCCGGAATTGGGGTGTCAATAATAAGCTAAAGTTTGCTCCGCACAAAACAAACGCTATGGTCATCACGCGTAAGCTTAAGTTTGACACTCCACTTCTGAAGATGGGCGATGTTGACATCGGCATGTCCACGGAAATCAAGATCCTCGGGCTGACCATTGACAACAAGCTGACATTTAATGCACACGCTTCAAATGTATGTAAGAAGGCATTAAATGTGTACAAGCAGTTGTCAAGGGCGGCCCGGGTCAGCTGGGGTCTCCATCCTGAGGTTATCCGCATCATCTACACCGCAGTTGTAGAGCCGATAACAATGTACGCCGCAAGCGCTTGGGCGTCTGCGACCAAAAAACTGGGCGTTCAAAAACAACTGAATGCTGTCCAAAGAGGATTCGCGCAAAAGCTTTGCAAGGCCTACCGCACTGTCTCTCTCAATTCCGCACTAGTGCTGACAGGTTTGCTCCCCCTCGACCTCCGTATACAAGAGGCAGCCGCCCTGTACGAGGCGAAGAGGGGCAGACCACCGGCGATACTGGTGGACAGAGAGATAGAGCGGAAGACAGCATTCAGCGAGATTCCCCACCCAGCGGAACAAAAAGGCTTGCAATTCGTGTGCCTGGCTGACCAAAACCAAGTGGATATACACAGTAACCAACAGGTATGTATATTCACGGACGGCAGTAAGATCGATGGCAAGGTAGGGGCGGCATTGTCCTTTTGGACCAATGGCGCCGAAACCAAGAGCCTCAAGATGAAACTGCCGTCCTACGGCACGGTTTACCAGGCGGAATTGCTTGCCATTTGTAGAGCAACTGGGGAAATACTCAAACGCCCAGAAACGAGCTTTGGGATTTACAGCGATTCAAGGTCATCCTTGGAAACCGTTGTAAACTCCCACTCACTTCATCCGCTCGCCGCCGAGGCTCGTAACAATCTAAAACAGTGCACAAACCAGAACAAACAGGTAGCACTGTTTTGGATAAAAGCCCACGCGGGATTGATAGGCAACGAGAGAGCGGATGAGTTAGCAAAGGCCGCAGCCCTTAAAGCGAAAACGAAACCTGACTATGACCGAGTTCCGATATCATTCGTCAAGCGACAAATTCGTTTGTGTACGCGTGACGAATGGAACCGGAGGTATAAGTCAGGGGACACGGCGACGACTACCAAATTGTTCTTCCCCGACGCGCTCCAGGCTTTCAGTGTAGTGAGAAAAATAGAACCCGTCGGAATTTTAACTCAGGTGCTCACAGGACATGGCGGCTTCTCCGCATATTTGAATGATTATAAGTGTAAGGATAGCCCGGACTGTATATGTGAGCCGGGCAAACTTGAAAATGTATTACATGTCCTGTCAGAATGCCCTGTCTATGGCTTGGAGAGGTACGAGGCAGAACACAAAATAGGATGTCTTATAACTGTAAATAATATTTGTAAGATTGTAAATGACAAAGACATCCGAGATGTTTTCATCGAATTTTGTGTTCATGTAGCAAGTAAGGTTATAAATAAGAATAAATGATATATGTACATATCTGTGATTATAAATGTGTATTGACGTAGGATAGTTTTTACTAGACCTATATGATGTGACTTTATTTTTACCTTTGTATAATAATTGTGTGTTTTTAGACTAAGATTATTTGAAATAAAGATATTACTGAAAAAAATATTTTGCACACAATTCTCTGATCATGTCAGAGACGCGACACGCTGGCCGGGCCTTCGCGCCCGGTAAAAAAAAAAAAAAAAAAACCTAACCTACCCTAACCTAACCTAACCTAACCTAACCTTCACACTCCGACACTCAAATGCAGAGAAGTTTTCTAGGCGGCCTCGCAAAGAAGCCCTCCCCCTCTTGAGGCTCTAGCCCTAAGCCAATAAAATCCCATAAAGAGAAGTTATCAACTCAAGGCCTTCACCTCCCTCCTCCGCAAGGCTACTAGCTCTCGACTAATAATATCCCACAAGGAGAAATTATTAACCGAAAATGTTCACCCTGCAATCTGGCAACCGCCAGACCCACCACGGTGCTCATCTCAGAGCCCGCCCTTACCTGCTCATCCATGCCCTTTGCTACATATCAAAGGGACACGAAGAGCAAGCCACCGTTCCAGACCTTTTGCTAACTGTCAACAAGATCCCACGTGGAGAAGTTGTTGACAGTTACCCAGGGTGCACCGACACGTATTGCTACTGTTTCCCCCGAACGTATCCAGAAAGAACCAGTAGCAACCGGTTCACGAGGAGGTATTCTGGACTGGCACCCCAACCTAACCTAACCTAACCTAACCAGTCGCACTCTGTCCGTCAGTGCAAGCGCCAAGCTTTTAAAGTGCTCCGCGCCTCAAAAATCGGCAAAAATAGTAAAGTTTCGCAAATCGTGCAGTGAAACAAGTGAAAGTGTGCGCCAACACCTGCGCCACGTGATAGTGCAAAAAGTTTCGGAATCGGATTGTTTTTCACTGATTGACAGTGAAAAACCCGATTTTTCGCTTCCCGAAAAAGTTTCAACTAAATACGCTGCACGATTATCAGCGACGACCTACATTTTTTATACTACACGTCGACGCCCCTTGGAAGACACTATAACTTGGCTGAGTCCCGGATTTTTCCTGGTTGAACTCGCCGAGTTATACCTAAAACCACCAATACACGTGTATACGTGTTCCAGGATCCAGAGGACCTGGAGCTTTTCTGACACCAGCACGACGTGAGCGCAGACGAGCGCTACCAGGGGACCCCTCGATCACCGAAATCCAACCAGCCGCCACGAAGATTTCAGCTCTTCAAAAGTCAGTAAATTCTACTTCAACTTGAAATTCTTTTAACTTCTAAATAAGATCTGTAACGATATACTTTTTGGACATCATACAGTTAAACATATCGTTACAAACAAGTGTACAAATTTTCGGCATTTTCTATGCAACAGTTTTCAAGATATCGATTTTAGAGCGTCCAACCAAACATAACCTCTAAAAAGTAGTGACGTCTTTGGTTGGAAAAATCGCCTAAAATCGCATCCATCCGACAGCGGCTGACAGCGGACGGTGACGACAGTACCTACCTGGTGATTTTAGGAACTTTTGGCCCCATTCTGAGACACTTTTTGGAAAAATCAACACGTAACCGGGATTAGTAATATTTTAATAAATTGCATCATCTTTTTGCACCCGGCTTTTAGGTTCAAATTTCAGCCCCCAGCCCCCGAAAGATCTGGACGTTTCTCGAACTGTCTGGAACCTTCGATTGCGACAAGTAGTTTGTCAACTACTTTAGCGTGTCATCGAAGGTTCTCGAAAAACATCATCATCATCAGCTCGAGAAATAATCATCATCATTAGCCTAAATTATTATCATCATCAGCTCGAATAATAATCATCATCATCAGCTTGAATTATTATCATCAGCTGATAGGCCGTCCAGATTGCTATTGGGCTTTTAAGGCGCTGGAACTCCCCCCTCCTCTGACAAAGGTGACCTAGAAACGACTTTACTCCGCATCTAGGTGACCTAGGACGAAATTTAGTATAAATTCAAAATTTTTTTTTTTTTTTTTTTTTTTTTTTTTATTTTTTTATTTTTTTTTTTTTGGAATTTGTTCGTCGCAGACGGAGCTACCACTTGGTAGAGCCGGGGTACAAAATTATACGTGTTGATTTGAAGTGCGACTGTGATATATAGATTAAGTTTTTATGACACTGCAGTCGACCAAGTGGCGCTTTGTCCACGTTCTTTTTCGACCATTGGAACGACTGCAGTCACGATAAAGTATATTTTATATATTTTTAAATTTTGTTTTTATATAGCTGTAAGTTTTACACTTGTAAATATATTTTAAATTTGTGTTCCAGTTGACGCCTTTACACGCAACTGGCACAATTGACTTTCCGAACTTTTTTCGGATTGTAAATTTTATTTGACGACTTTGTTTTATTTATAGAGTAGTCTCAAAACAGAGTTTAATCTCTGGGATTTTTATATAGTTTAAAACTGAACAGAGACTACTCTCATTGACTGCGTGTTGCAAATTAGTCACAACTTATTTGTACAATATATAATCTTAGCAATCGTATCTCTCCCACTATAACGCGTCTTTCTTTGAATCTTTGAACTTTTAAATTTTAAATCGAAATGTTTATCGGAGTAAGGACGCCCGCAAAATCCAGCATGGATGCAGACCCCCAAAGAGGAGCCGCCGGAACCCTACCAGCAACATCGGGCGTGAGGAAGAGCATCGGGGAATGGGAAGTTGTGGGCAAACCAGCCCAGAGAACACCCAACCTGACGCCTCCTCAAGCGCTCTCTGGGGCTGAACCCCCAAGACCGAAACCGGCAGCCCGTAGGCTGTCGGCAGAAGCAGCAGGGGGACTAGCCAAACCGGAGAGCACCAAACGCTCGGAAAAATTAGCAGAGATGAGAGGCTGCCTGACTAAAGTAAAGTTGCACATCAGCAGCTCCAGAAACCTCAAGACGGAGATTAAGAACGGGGTAATCGAAGCCGTCGAGCGCCTCTACCAACTGGCCAAAGAGGGATACGCAGCTGGTGTGCAAAAGAACAAGACAGAGCCAGATTCCATTGAGAAGGAAAGACCCAGGGAAATGGAAAAGGGGGCGGATGATGGAAGCACATGTTGCTTTTAAAGGAGAACAACCAACGAATGGAAGACCTTAAGCAGACCCTCGAAACCAAGACGTACGCCAGTGCAGTTGCGGCCCCCCCCAAGAGGCAATTAGCAGAGCAGACCGTGCTACACTCGGTAGTGGTAACGGCAAAGGATGAGACGGAAACTGGGGAGGAAGTATTGGAAAGGATTAGGAAAGTAGTTAAAGCGAAGGAGGGAGGAGTAGAAGTAGAGAGAATAAGGAAAGGTAAAGATAGAAAAGTGATAATAGCATGCAGGACGAAAGAAGAGAGGCAAAAGGTAAAGGATAGGTTAGCCAAGACCAAAGAATTGCACGTGGAAGAGATAAGAAACAAGGATCCTTTAGTGATCCTCAGAGATGTACTCCAGTACAATAAGGACGAGGAAGTACTGAGGGCACTAAAGGTCCAGAATAAGACTATCTTCGGAGGGCTAACCTTAGAGAACCAAAGATGTGAAATAGCCTACAAGAAGAAAACCAGGAATCCGCACACTAGCCACGTGGTTATGAGGGTCTCCCCGGAACTGTGGCAGCGCATGGTCGAGGCCGAGACAGTGCTCGTAGACCTGCAGCGAGTCAGAGTGGCGGACCAATCGCCACTCGTACAGTGCTCGCTCTGTCTCGGCTACGGCCACGGCCGGCGCTTCTGCAAAGAGACCGTGGAGAAGTGCAGCCACTGCGGCGGCCCTCATATGAAGGCGCAGTGTGCGGATTTCCTGGCAAACTTGCCGCCTGCATGTTGTAACTGCATCCATGCAAAGCAGCCGAAGATGGACCACAATGCCTTCAGCAGTGAGTGTGCCATCAGGCGAAAGTGGGATGCACTGGCGAGACAAGCAGTAGCATACTGCTAAGGTGGTCCCAGGTGCATTCCCCGATGCCCTTTTTAGGGGCCTGGAGCAACGCGAATACAACCACCAGGCTTCTGCAGAATATGCAGTGTTGGTGCTTGATGGAGACAACGCACCGTTAGAGCTGACCATTGACAACAAGCTGACATTTAACAGTCACGCTTCCAAAATGCGCAAGAAGACATTAAATGTGTACATGCGGTTGTCAAGGGCAGCCCGGGATGGTTGGAACCTCCACCGAGATGTGACAGTCAACACATACACTGCAACTGTAGAGCCAAAAATCCGTGTATGCCGCTTGGGCGTCTGCGGCCAAAAATCTGGGCGTTCAGGAGATGCCCTATCCAGCAGAAAAATGGGCCTGCAATTGGTGCAATTGCTTGCCAATTACAGAGCGACCAAGGAGTTATCAGAAGCCCAGAGCGAGTTTCGGGGTTTTGCAGCGATCCCAAGATTATTCTTGGAGACCGCAGCAAGCCCCCACTCACTTCATCCGCTCACCGCAGGCGAGAGAGCGGATGAATTTGCAAAGACCGCAGCCCTTACAGCGAAAATGATTCCTGACTATGACCGAATACCGACTCCATTCGGCAAGCGACAAATTAGTTTGTACACGCATGACGAATGGATCCGGAGGTATAAGTCAGGAGACACGGCTACAACAACCGCAAAATATTTCCCCGAAGTTCTCCAGGCCTCAAAATTGTTAATATTGTGTTATTGAAATGAATACGTGGGAGAGGTACGAGACTATAATCTAAGATAAAATCACTGTGATAAAGATAATATGTTAGAAAATAAGTGCTAAAACGGTCGAGATATCTCCCGAAAACTGTAAAAATTATAAATTGACATGTTATGTAGATAATTGTATAAATATAATATAAATGTGCCTTTATTAATAAGTGACTCAAGATAAATATTTTTTACTTGAATAAAATATAATAATGTTGTGACTAATTTGATAAATATAAATGTGATATAGAGTAAGGTGTACTAAGATTGTTTTATACTTAAGATATTATGCTGTTTTTCTTTTTTATATAATAAAATAAATAACGTGAAAAAAATAATTGCACCCCAAATCCCTGATCACGTTAGGGAGCAACACGCTGACCGGGCCTTTGCGCCCGGGAAAAAAAAAAAAAAAAAAAAAACCTAACCTAACCTAACCTGGTGCTAGATCTGGTGGAAGACTGGAGAGTTGAGGAAAATCTTACGAGCTCGGACCACAACGGAATAATGTTTAACATAAGACTTCAAAAATCCAAAGAGATCAAAATTATCAGAACAACAAGAATCTTTAATTCAAAAAAAGCTAATTGGGAACAATTTCGTGAGAAATTGAACCAATTACAGCATGAACAAAATTTTACAAATGAGGCAATAGAAGAAATAGAAAACAAAGAAGAAATAGAAATAGCAGTTAATAAATTCACTGAAATAGTAACACAAGCGAGCATACATAGCATACCAAAAAAGAATAAAGAAAACATACTTACCATTCCGTGGTGGTCCCAGAAGCTCGAAGAGATGAAGCAAGCAGTCACCACCAGAAAGCGCAGGATCCGATGCGCAGCGCTGGTCCGGCGAGAGAAAGTCGTAGCAGAGTACCTGAAATGTAAAGCGGATTATGAATTGGAGGCCCAAAAAGCCCAGACGGAAAGCTGGAAAGACTTCTGTGGAAAACAGGATCGTGAAGGCCTTTGGGAAGGGATCTACCGGGTCATTGGAAAAACGGAGAATAGGCAGGAAGATGTGCTCCTAATGGCAAACGGAAGGGTGCTGAATGAAAGAGAGTCGGCGATCTTGTTAGCAGAGACCTTCTACCCCGGGGATGCCGAGGAAGAGGACAACGCAGAGCATAAGCGTACAAGAAAGATGGCTATGCAAGTAAACGAACTGGGTCATAATGAAAATCATGACCCACCTTTTACCGCTGAAGAGCTAAAAATCGCAACAGCAAGCTTTAATCCGAAAAAAGCCCCGGGGTCAGACGGTCTCACTGCGGACATTTGCCAGATGGCAATAACTCAAGACCCAAGTACTTTCCTATCATTGGCAAACAAGTGCCTTGAAAAAGGCTACTTTCCAAAGGTCTGGAAGGAGGCTACGGTGGTCATCCTTAGGAAACCTGGGAAGGAGAGCTACCAAGAGCCGAAGTCTTACAGACCTATCGGACTTTTGCCGGTGATGGGAAAGATACTGGAAAAACTTATTGTAGGTAGACTGAAATGGCACATAACACCTAGGATAAGTACTCGCCAGTATGGCTTTATGCCCCAAAAAGGCACCGAGGACTCCCTCTATGATCTGATAGAATATATCCGCAGAAAATTAGCAGAAAAGAAGCTAATTGCGATGATATCGTTGGACATAGAGGGAGCCTTCGACAGCGCTTGGTGGCCAGCAATAAAGGTCAGACTGGCTGAGGAAGGATGCCCTATAAATATAAGAAGGGTAATGGACAGCTACCTGCAACACAGAAGGGTCAGAGTGAGATACGCCGGGGAAGAAGTAGTCAGGGAGACTACGAAGGGCTGCGTACAAGGTTCAATAGGGGGTCCGATTCTTTGGAACCTGTTACTCGACCCCCTGTTGCACGCATTAGGAAATCGGGGAGACTACTGCCAAGCATTTGCCGATGACGTGGTTCTGGTTTTTGACGGCGACACCGCATTGGAAGTCCAACGACAAGCAAATGATGCCCTCGCCTATGTTCACCAGTGGGGTGTCAGAAATAAGCTCAAATTTGCACCGCATAAAACCAACGCAATGCTAATAACGCGGAGGCTTAAATTTGACACCCCGCAGCTGAGCATGGGCGGGGTCAGCATTGCAATGTCGCCAGAAATTAAGATCCTGGGGCTCATCGTAGACAACAAGCTGACTTTCAATAGCCACTCTACATACGTATGCAGAAAGGCTTTGAATATATATAAGCAACTGTCAAAAGCCGCCAGGATCAGCTGGGGACTACACCCGGAAATAATCAGAGCCATATACACAGCAGTAGTCGAACCGGTAATAATGTACGCAGCGAGCGCATGGGCACCAGCAACCAGAAAGCTTGGAGTGCGGAAGCAATTAAATGTGGTCCAAAGAGGGTTTGCGCAAAAATTGTGCAAATCCTATAGAACAGTCTCTCTAAACTCGGCACTCGCACTGGCAGGGGTTTTACCCCTTGACCTCAGAATACAGGAGGCAGCCGCCCTGTATAAAGCCAGGAAGGGGGTACCTCAGTCAGCGCAAGGAGACAGAGAGACCGAACAAAGGATAGCATATATAAAAACGGCCCACCCAGCGGAGCATATGGACCTGAGATTCATATGCTTGGAAGACCAACAGCAAGTAGACAATATCGCCACGCAAGCAGTGAAGATCTACACGGACGGCAGCAAAATCGAAGGCAAGGTTGGAGCGGCATTGTCTCTCTGGAGCAATGGCGCCGAAACCAGCAACCTCAAATTAAAGCTGTCGTCCTACTGCACAGTCTTCCAGGCAGAATTACTGGCCATATGCTACGCCACAAGGGCCGTACTCCAGCGTCAAGAAACAAGCTTCAGTATAATCAGCGACTCAAGATCGTCACTGGAAACCGTGGTGAATCACGAATCCCTCCATCCTCTAGCGGTCGAGATACGAAATAATCTTAAAGAAAGTAAGCACCAGGGCAAAGAAGTAGCACTCTTCTGGATAAAGGCTCACGCTGGGATGGAGGGTAACGAGAGAGCGGACACGTTGGCGAAAGTCGCAGCCCTGAAAATAAAAACAAAACCTGTCTACGACCTGTGCCCAGTCTCATTCGTCAAGCGACAGATCCGCATGGAAACGCTTGACGAATGGAACAGGAGGTACATAACAGAAAAAACCGGGCAGGTCACAAAACTATTTTTCCCCGACATAGTTACAACATATAGGATCGTCAGAGCACTCAAACCAACAGGCGTAGTAACACAAGTGTTAACAGGACATGGTGGGTTCTCCGAATACCTAAACAGGTTCAAGTGTAAGGAGAGCCCATCATGCATATGCGAGCCCTCCAAAGACGAAACTGTGGAGCATATAATCACCGAATGCCCAGTCTATGGCTTACTGAGATTTGAACTAGAGCAGGAAATTGGAGTCAAAATAGAAATTGATAATATAAGTAACATAATGAATAACAAATGTATTAGAAGTAAGTTTATAAAGTTTTGTATAATCATAGCAAGTTTAGTAATCAATAGGAATAAATAGCAATAAAAGGATGTTGAACATTATATATTGTATATAGTGGAATCAGCATACATATTAATAAGATAAAGAAACATACATATAAGTAGCTATAAGAAAACTTTTTAAGATAATTAAACACAATATTGATAAAAAACGTCTCTGATCACGTCAGAGGACACCTAGCTCGAAGGCCGGGCCTATGGGTCCGGATATAAAAAAAAAAAAAAAAAAAAACCTAACCTAACCTAACCTAACCTAACTTTTTTTTTTTTTTTTTTTTTTTTACGTGTGGAAATACCTTTTACGTACCGTCCCGCCGCGCCAGGGGAGACACGACGGGGTGTGTCGGGCTCGACACCAACTACTCCCACAGCAGCCGGTGCCCCTACCGACTAAAACCACACGATGCTCCACGGGACGCCATTGTTGCCAGGGCCGAGGGAACACTTTCGAACTCACTAGCACAGCCCTGGCGGCGCTGGCCCTTCTTAGGGCCCCAATCCCGTTTGAGAGGCGAAGTTGGAGTTCTTCGCCTCTATCTCCATGAGAGGCGCGCGGGAACACTGCGCGCACCACCTCGCGAGGCCTGTCTAGCGACGGCGGTGTCCCCTGAGACCGCCGTCAGACCTCGGTTATGGGGGGTGAAGGAGGGCGTAGAGTCTCCTCCGCCGCCCTGCTCTACGTTGGCGGATCGGGAGGTTCGATACTATCTCCCGCTCCCTTTCCGCCACCTCCTTCAGCGTCATCACCTCCTCTACGAAGGCGATGCCCGCGTCCCATGACGTCTCGCTATCCAGCATGGCTTTCACCAGAGCCGGAAGCGACACGTCGGCCCCCACTACTGCGGTGAGTTCACAGCGCTGCTGGGCCCAAGCCGGGCATGTTTCCAGCGTGTGCTGCGCCGTGTCCTCCCCACAGTCACAATGGTGGCACTCGGTCGTCGGTTCCCTTCCGGCTATTCTGCACAGGTACTTGCCAAAGCAGCCATGGCCCGAAAGCACCTGCACTAGTCGGAAGGTAAGCGACCCGTGTGCCCTATCCACCCAGTCTTCCAGTACCGGGCGGACTGCCTCCACAGTCCAGCTGCCGGCTCGTGGTTGAGCCAGCCGCTCCCTCCATTTCTCCAGCATGGACTGTCGGGCGTGGAACTTCCACACTTCGACCTCCCTCGGCGCGGGGCGCTCGCCTCGGAGGCCAAGCTCCATACGCCAATTGTACATCGACGCATAGTACTCCGCCTCTAGATCCCACGGAGGGGATCCCGCCAGCACGCACGCCGCTTCGAACGAAATGGTGCGGTAGCCACGGATCACCCCGACGGCCATCACCCTTTGAGATCTCCTCAAGAGGGCGATGGATTTCTCCGTCAGGGCTTCCTCCCAGATGGGAGCGCCGTACATCGCCATTGACCGCACCACTCCGAGATACAAGCGGCGGCTACTAGCCTTAGGCCCCCCGAGGTTGGGCAGCAGCCGTTTTAAAGCGGTCGCCGCACTCAACAGTCGAGGGGCCATGCGCCTGAAGTGTGCCTGAAAGTTCCACCTTGCATCGAGGACGAGGCCGAGATATTTCATCTCGGACCCGACCTCGATGCGTGTGTCGCCGACAACGATATGGGACCCCCGCGGCGGGGCTCGTCTCGGACCGTGAAAGCACACAGCCTCCGACTTGCCGAGTGCCACGCGAAGTCCCAGCGCGCCAATCCTGTCAACGACCGACGCTACTGTCACTGTGGCTAGACGGGCAGCCTCCACGAATGTCTCCCCCCGGGCCATCACGAGCGTGTCGTCTGCGTAGCAGATCACGCCGGCGCCCGGATCGAGATTTCCCCTCAGCACCCAGTCGTACCCGATGTTCCACAGGAGCGGACCGAGGACCGATCCCTGTGGCACACCGCACGACACACGACCTGTGGCACATTGCCGTCTTGCGAGTACTGCCATCCCTCACGGGGTACGAGATGTACCTCTCCGAGAGGTAGGCTCCGACAATCCGGCGGAGGTAGGGAGGAACGCTATGAAAACACAACGCCTCCCTAATACAGGCCCAAGGCATGGAGTTGAAAGCGTTCGCTATGTCCAATGACACAGCGAGCACCACCCCGCCTTGGGCCACCGCCTCGTCCGAGTACGCCCTGACGCGCCTGATGGTGTCGATCGTAGACCGGCCCTCTCGGAAGCCGAATTGGTGACCAGACAGATTCGGACCCGCCCCGCCCAGATGCTTATTGAGGCGAGCTGCGATAACACGCTCGAACAGTTTGTCCGCCTCATTCAGCATCACTATCGGGCGGTATGCGGAAGGAGAATCCGCTGGTCGCCCGTCCTTCCTCAGCAAGACTAACCTGCCCGTCTTCCACAGTGAGGGGAACCGTCCCGACTCCAAACAGGCATCCAATAGCCCGCGGAAACGGTCCCCTAGCGCATCCAACGCCAAGACCCAGGCTCGACCGGGAACCCCATCCGGTCCTGGAGCCTTGTTTTTGGCCTTCAGCCTCAAAACAGCTGCGCCAAGCTCTCCCTGCGACACAGGTGGCACCTCGGCATCCTCCTCCTCCTCCGTCGCTTGCGACGGTGCCATTGCTGGAGGCATGTGGTCCGTTCCGTTCGGAAACAGAGCAGAGACCACGCCGTCCAGCAATTGAGGTGCGAGACTCTCAGTCAGCGGTGGCGCCCATGGCCGGATCTTCCCCCGAACCAGCTTATAGGGCCGACCCCACGGGTCGTGACTCAGAGTCTCCAAGAGCTCAGCCTTTGCAGCGGCCTTGGCGTTGCTGATGGCCAGCCGTAGAGCCCTAGTTTTCGCCCGATAGGTCTCATACAGCGGTCCATCCTCTTCCACGTTGCGGCGGCGACGTCTGCGGTGCCTGGTGTACTGGCGTCGAGCCCAAATGCAGTCGGCGCGCTGATCTGCAATGGCCTGGGACCACCAGTACACCTCGCGCTTTGGAGGTCGGGTTTTGGCTCGAGACATGCCAGCATCGCAGATATGCGACATGGCGTCCCGGAACCACTCGGCCTCCTCTTCGACCTCCACTGGCGCGTCCGGAGGGGACTGCCAGGCGTAGACGATCGACGCTATCTCTAGCGCCTCTCTGTCCAACGTCCTTAACACCCATCGGGGGTACCCGCTAGGGCGACGAACGACCGGGTCAGCCACAGAAGGGGAAACGTCGAATCGAACATATAAATGGTCGGATAACGTCTCAACCTCCTCTGCGACTCGCCAACCCTGGACGAGACGTGCGACGGCGGGGGAAGCAAACGAGAGGTCTACAATAGACCCCCCGCTTTGCCGTACGCACGTGTTAACCGATCCCCGGTTCAATACCAGAAGACCGGTCATCGTCGCCCACTCCTCGAGAGCCTCACCGCGCGCATCAGTCGCAGGGCAACCCCAAGCCAAAGACTTGGCATTGAAATCGCCCACGACGAGCGCCGGACGGGGTAGAGTCTGCCCAATGAGGGCCCCTACCCTTCCGAGGAACGCCTCGAACTCGGCGAGGCTTCTGTTCGGCGAGAAATACACCCCGATGAGAACAGTCTCCCTCCATTGCACCGCAGCGTAACCTTGCCCTCTCGCGATAACCGAGAGGGGCGGAGCCCCAGCAGAACCGGAAGAAACGATGGCCACCAAATCATCCACGTCACCCACCCACTTACCGTGGGAAGGAACGCAGTATGGTTCGGCGACCACCGCGACCTCGATCGACCACTCCGCCATGGTTTGCAGGAACAGGTCCTGCGCACCGGCGGAATGGTTGACGTTCGCCTGGAGAAAGCGATAAGCCATAATTAACCTAATTACAGATCATCGCCTCCTCTCCTCCCTCGGGCTCAGGGAGGCGGCTGGTAGCTGCTGGGGCTTTGGCGGCTGGCGCAGCAACTTTTGGCCCCCGTTTAGGTTTCGGTGGGCAGCAAGACTTGCTGCCCAACCTGTGCTGCGCTGGTCTGTTCGCGGCTGTGCACAGGGAGCACAGAGCCGCAGACGCGCAACACTTGGCCGCTATGTGGCCGGTTTGACCGCAGCGATAGCACTCATCGCTACGGTCAACCTCCGCGGTACACTGAGCACGGACGTGCCCAGTCTGCAGGCACCGGAAGCACCGCCTCGGCCTGGATTCCAGCACCTTGACCTGTGCCGAAATCCACCCAACCAAAAGCCGCTCGCCATTCCCCAGTCGCTTGGCAGCGACCACTGGACAGCGCACGAATAGGGAGCAGGTGCCCTGGGAATCCCGCCGCATCTCACCGTGTGTCACCGATTCCCTCGTGCACCCTCCGCGCTGTACAACAGCAGTCACCACCTCTTCAGTGGAGACGGAGTCATCGAGTCCGGAGACTCTCAGATCCGCACGCTTCATTGGCCTGGACACGGTCGCGAGATCCTCGCCTAGCGTGTCCTTCAGCTTTTGGGCCAATTTGTCCGCCTTCTCGCCACTAGCTACACCTGGAACTTCCAGAATGTAGGCTCCGGTGGCCGCCTTGCGGAATCGGAGGCCGCTGATTCCGCAACTGGCGAGATCCACCTTTGTGCGGGCGTCCTGCATCACCCTGGCGTACGTTGCACCCTTCTCCACGGCAGCCGGCTGCAGTTTAATCACAACAGCCGCCGACCGAGGGGGGCGCAACTTCACCGGAGCCGGCTGGCTCTTGGGTTTTGCTACCGCCGCTGTGGCTTGCGACTGGGAAGTCGCCGTCGTCTTTTTCCCCCTCTTTGCCACCGTCGACCACGCCAAGTCCATGGACTCGGGCGCCGGTGGCAAAGGGCGGGGTGCCGCCTTCTTGGGATCTGCTTTAACTGCAGCTCCTTTTTGCCCCGTTTTCCCTTTTTTGGGTTTCGGGGCCGCCGTGGGTTTAGCAGGCTGAGACTGCCTTGCTTCGACCTCCACCTGCGGCTTCGGAATACTCGCTGCGGCTGCAGCGTTCTTCCTGTCGGCCGCGAGCGGAGGGCGCAGGCGCTTCTCGGGAGGAAGCCGTTCCGCCAATGCTTCTAGCCGCGCGTTCATCATGTTGCCGACTTGCAACATGATTGAACGCGACAGCTCCTCCAGACGTTCGTCTCCCTGTGAGAGCAGAGGCCGTGAGGTCTCCATTCTCTCAGGAGACGGTAGTCGCTGGGACGTCAAAGCAGAATCCTTCGACATCTTCGCCATCTCCTTACGAAGTTCCGCCATTTCGTGCTTCACTGACGCAATTTCGCTCCGCAGACGGACATTGTCTGCCAGCAGTTTGGCGTTTGCGTCAGTCGTGTTCTTTTTTAAGAGGACTTCCACCACGGCTGCTATAGACATAGCCGAGTCCTTAAGAGCACGCTGAAGTGTGCCCTTGAGGTTTCTCGACTTTGTCGCCACCTCACAGACCATCGCAACGTCATTCATGACGATGCGGTTTAAGGCGTCAGCAGTTTGCAGCTCGTCATCTCCCGCAAGCTGCAACCTCAACTCTGCCCTATTGGTAGACGTTTTCTGTGCGCGTTCCTCAAGCAGACAATCCACCTCGTCCTTTTTCTGCTTGAGGAACTCGCTTCTCCTCGAGCCAATCGAACGGTTTAGGTCAGCCGCCAAAATAGGTGACCCAAGACCTCCAGTTTCCCCCTTGCTAGATGAAGGAGTAGGCGCTTCCTTCCGCCTCCTCTTCGCGCCTTTCTCCTTCTCCGTTACCCTCTTTGACAGTAAGCTGTCCCGGTCCAGCGACCTAGCCGACCCAACAGTCCTAACACTCGCATTCGAGTCGGACGCCCTCTCTATCTCTCCTCTCCTCTCTCTCTCCCTATCAACGTCGTGGCATTTCTTGCCCCCCCCAGAATACGAGGGGCGGAATGCTGTCTCTAGAGCGTCTTGCGCTCCAGAAACAGCACCGAGGGATTTCCCGCTCTCTTCGAGGCGGTACCCTCCTGGGGTATCTTTTTCGGAAAGTGCCATATCCATTGAAATTCCTTTTTTTGTAAGGGGGTGTGGTCCCCCTGGTGCGCTCTCGCGACTGGGATCCCCCCAGCCATTCATCCTCTTGGCGAGCGCAGAACCTTAGGATTAGGGATTAGATCAAGTCCGATCATGTATGGAGTACTGCGGCCACCTTTGGGATGGATCTGCAAAGTACCAGCTAGAAGCTCTTGAGTCAATTGACCGGCGAGCCAAAAGACTCATTGGCGATAGTAAGCTAGTTGAGTCAAAACTGCAAAGTCTTGGTCACCGACGTAAGGTAGCAAGCCTATCGGTATTCTATCGCCTACATTTTGGAGAGTGTGCTCAGGAATTACATGATATAATTCCTCCATGCCCGTTTTACCATCAAACAACAAGACAAACTGTCAAACGTCATCCATTTATGGTTGACATACCTCCAGTTCGCTCGAAGCGCTTTGCTTCTACGTTCATCATCCGTACAGCGAAGGAGTGGAACTCATTGCCTGCGTCTTTGTTTCCTGAACAGTATAATCTGGGTGTCTTCAAGTCTAGAGTGAATAGGTACCTTCTAGGCAAGCATGTTCCATCTTTGGCCGCATCGTCACTTTCCATCAGGTGAGATGGCGGTCAAATGCTTGCCTATCCAGAATAAAAAAAAAAAAAAAAAAAAGGGATCCGGAACGCGGTGAAAACATCAACAAGGAAAGAACCTTGTCGGTGTTCCCACCGCGACCAAACCATCCCATGGCCCTAGGGCCATACGCGCAGTCTGAGCCAGGGCCGCGTCGCTGCCTAACACAATGTTATGCAGCAACCTTTGCCCAAGCTCATACTACGCGACACACGTCCCCCGACCCACGTCGCCGCTACCCGGACTATCCAGGGCGCCGACTGGGTCTCCATCTCCGACCTGCGTCGTCGCTACTCGGCATACGGCCAAGACGCCGACCAGGCCCCGCGGCCAATCAAGGCCGCCTCGACGCGCGCCGCCGCTACCCGGAATCTCCAGGACGCCGGCCGCGCCTCGCCTGAGCAGTCATACTGCCCAGGCCCACTCCCCCCGGCACAGTGATCCCCCACTTTGCCCGCTTCGTCCGTTGCGCCCTATGCTAATCATAGGGACGCGGAGAAGCATTCCCCAACTACCTTCCTTTTGCTTCCCCCCCCTTACAATAAGGGAAAGGGACGCAAAAGAGAAGGCTGGCCAGTTATTCGCCATCGGCGGCGAGAACTCACAATGAGAAGTCGCACACCGATGCCCAGAGTGCACCACGAGGAGGTTAACTGACACGCACCCCAACCTAACCTAACCTAACCTTTTTTTTTTTTTTTGTGGGTGGGAAAATGCCTACCACTTCTCTTCCTTCCAGGGTGAAGGAAAGGGGTGTGTGGGGCTCGAACCCACTAAAAACCCCCCCGTGAGCAGTCCCTCGCCGAGGTGGGGCAAGATAGGGTCGCGCTAGCAGTCACTATCTTGCCCCGGCGGTAGGCCCGGATGCAAACCGGGCCACTGCGCCATTATTGCTTCGCAGAAGGAAACCACTGCCTGCCATGATCTTTCGCTGCCGAGCATGACGTCTACCACGCTCGGCAGGGAAAGATTTCCGCCTATAGTCGCTAAAAGTGTGTGCCGCTGTGGGCCTCATGCGGCACACACCTCCAGCGTGTGGAGCGCCGTATCCTCCTGCGCCCCACATTCGTGGCAGGCTGAGGTCGGCTCCCGTCTCGCGATTTGGTGCAGGTACTTTCCGAAGCATCCGTGTCCGGAGAGCACCTGCACCAATCGGAAGGTAAGCGACCCAAAATGCCGCCGCACCCACCTCCGAAGTGCCTCCACCGTCCACTGCCCGGGGACCGGTGGAGCTAGGTCCTCCGTCCACCGCCGCAACAGGGTAGCCCGCGCCCGCCTCCGCATGCGGGTGACCTCTTCCCACGCTGGGGGGTCACCACAGGATTTCCTCGCCGCCACAAAGTGGTATAGTTCGGCGAGGATCTCCCGCAAGCACGCATCCCGCCGTCCAGGACACCGTCCGGTATCCGCGTATCGCCCTCGTCGCGATGCGGACGTCGCAGCAGGGTCTTGTTCCTGCGGTTAAGGGCGTCCACCCAGACTGGTGCTCCATACAGGGCCATACTCCGGATCACTCCGGAGTAAAGCCGGCGGCAGGCCGCGTTCGGGCCGCCCACGTTTGGCAGCAGCCTTCCCAAGGCGGCTGCGGCACCCACGACTCTCGGGGCCAACTGGGAAAAGTGGGCCCCAAAAGCCCACCTCCCGTCCAGGATGAGACCCAGATATTTCATCTGGGTCCCAACCGGGACCGGGACCCCGTTCAGCTCTATCCGCGTACCTGGAGGGGGTCCTCCCCCTGGCACCCCAACCTAACCTAACCTAACCTAACATAATAAGCAGCCGCCAATACGGGTTCATGCCACAAAGGAGCACGGAGGACGCCCTCTATGTCCTCGTCCAGTATATACGATCGAAGTTGGACTAAAAAAAACTTGTAACACTAGTATCACTAGACATAGAGGGCGCGTTCGATAGCGCCTGGTGGCCTGCAATAAGAGTCCGGTTGGCGGAAGAAAAGTGTCCCCTGAACATTAGGAGATTGGTAGATAGCTACTTAAGTAACAGGAAGGTTAAGGTGAGATACGCGGGAGAGGAAGTAGAAAGGCGGACTACCAAGGGCTGCGTGCAAGGGTCTATCGGAGGCCCAATTCTGTGGAACCTGCTTCTTGATCTATAATGGATTCCCTCCTCCAAAAAGAAAAAAAATAAAAATACTAGGAGCCCACGTGGAAGAAGCAGCATCCAAGCAGCAGGAGCTAGTCGAAGGATAAGCAGTCTGAGGCGAAGGATGTGGGGAGCAAACCGCGTCGAGCGAGCTAAACGTATAAAGAAATTCAAGTAAGATCTTTAAATCTTATTACTAAGTTCTAGAAGCAAGATGGAGTCTTTATACGCTAAACAATGCGAGATCGCGGAGGAAATCAGAAAAGTTTTAGCAAATTATAAGAAAAATAGTGCAGTGCGGAAAACTTAAGATTATTGTCAGCAGCGGATTAATTCATTAGAATCCTTATGGGCTTAATTATAAACTCAATAATGAGAAATTTTTGCTGTTGGAACGGTCTAATAATAAATATTTTATAAATTCAGAGTATGAGAGCACTCGGCGAAACAACAAATAAGTGAATATTATGACGATCTCATCAGTCAGCAGCAACCTAAGTATCCCGAAAGTAAGAGATTACGGCAGCAGCCGAGCGAGCAAGCAGAGACTAGTGGCATGTATCGTGAGCCTCGATCACGGGCCGGAGCCCTAGAATCGAGAGGAGTCAACAGTAAGCACGATGACATGTTACGAAAGCAGATTGTTCAGTTTAAAGCTTTCATGAGAACAGTCGAGAGCATAGATGTGGAAGCTATGGTAGATAAGTGGGAGTTTGAGGAATGCCCTGCGAAGCTTACTAAATCGCTGGACCACGGTCGACAACCAGCATTGGGACATAATCAGCGAGTTGAAAGAAGTAGACGATGCCTACGAACAACAATAGAATAATCACGAGCGCATATTTAACACATGAGCGTATGATTGTAAGAAAAAGCCAAGTAAAATGAGGAGTTTGATAAATAGCCTTGAAAAAAACAAGACACAAGAAACAACAACACCGAGTAGACTTGAAGGAAAAGCTGGATATATAAGTGACGTATTTGAATTTTGTGAAACTTTTAATATTCTTTTTTCTAGTGTTGGTTCGTTTCTAGCAGAACAAATTCCAAAGGTACAACACAATAATATGTTAAAACTAGTTGCAGGAGTAAGTGCACCTGGATCTTCCTTAAATAAACTACATAAATAACTTAAATAATAACACTAGTTTTGGCATAGATGGCATAAATACAAAATCCGTAAAATGTGTTGGTAAAATTATACTCGTTGAACTCACGAACTGTATAAATGAATGTTTGAATCAAGGTACTTTCTCAGACAGTATCAAAATCGCTAGAGTAACACCTATTTTTAAGACTGGCAAAAAGGCTGATCCAGGAAACTATCGTCCCAATTCCGTTTTACCAATATTTTCAAAGATTTTCGAAAAGGTGCTTTATAATCGTTTAGAGAATTATTTGACTTCAATCAACTTCTTATATGAGAAACAGAATGTTTTTTGACCGAAATCAAATACACTTTCTGCAACAATAGTCATAGTCACAGAAATTAATCTTAATATTGACAAAAAGCATATAGCATTAGGTGTATTCATAGACCTTAAAAAAGGTTTTGATAGTGAGTCACAAACTGCTTTTAAATAAACTCAACGACATCGGTATTACAGGAACTGCAAACCAAATATTTGAGTCTTATCTCTACAACCGACAACAAATTCTAAAGATAGGTAGTCAAACTTTGTTAGGTAATTGATTTAGTTATCATTGATGCACAGTATGATTAAGATCTTCTCAACAATTGGTTTTAGTGTAATTTACTAACAGTCAACACCACAAAAACAAACTACATAATATATACATAAAAAAAATCTCCCAATATACACCACTAAAAATAAATAATATTATTATTAATAGAATATATCAAGAAAAATATCTGGGCCTAATCATGGATAGTAATATGAAATGGAAACCTCATCTACTCAAAATTAAATCTAAATTAAATTCACTCGCTAGAGTTTTGCGTGGAATAGTACGATGTTTGCCGCCCCAGGTGCGTTATACAATATATAATTCACTTGTAAAACCTCATATTGACTACCTTGTAGAAGTATGGCGCACGGCAGTAAAAACGATTAAATTAAGTTAGTTAAAAGATTATTTAACTACAATTTTCTCACACCAACTGTTAAAATCTACAAAGAGACTAAAATTATGAACATCTTGCGAACTTACCTATACTACAACTGCATTATCATTAGCAAAATATTAACCAAGGACATATACATACAAATAACATTCACAAAAAAACATCAATTTCAAAATATGAGACTCAGGACCGCAAATAACATAAAACTGCAAGCACCAAGAACTAACTATGGCAAAAAATCTATTATGTACGATGGTGCTCAAATATATAATAAATTGCCAAAAGATATAAAACAAACTAAAACCATGACTTCCTTTAAAAAACATTTGAAATATCACATCATGAAACTACAATAATGTCCATTACTGCTATTATCAATTAATGCCACATCCATGTAATCGTGCGAATGTGTTCAAAGTCCGAATGCTCAGTAGGCGCACGCACACATAGTTGTAATGTTTACCTACCGAACGGGCGATCGTACGGACAGCTAGCATTGTTATTTTTAATCTTCCATCTTCTCTCTCATATACTAATAGCATTTGAGAGGTGGTAGAGCATTTTGTGAGTTGCTCGCCTGGCTTGCTAAGCAAGTTGAAAGTCTGCCGCCAAGCCAAATACGGTGTTCCGGCAGTTATCCTTGAGAGCCTGCGTATTCCAGGTCTAGTGTGTTTACCAGCTTCGATCACATCGTCACTTACCATCAGGTCAAAAAAAAAAAAAACTAAATAAACACAATTTATATTTATTTTATATTAAGTTTCTAAATGTAACTTTTAGTAAATATATAGTAATGTACTTTAGTATTATTGTTTATTTAAGTTACTTGTTTTCTCGTGTAAGATTTTTTTTTCTTATTATGATGTACCAATTACGTTTGGTACACCATTGGAATTACGATCTAGCCTTAAGACTGCATCCTCTTGTGTGACTCCTGTTGCCACGATGGCTGTGTCATCCGCAAAAGTTGCTATAACGCTTTTGTTCAAAACTGGAATATCACAAGTGTATATTAAGTACAGGACCGGACCTAGTACACTTCCCTGTGGTACTCCTGCTTTTTTTTCCTTTAGCTCTGAATATGCATCTCGTGCAGTGGTCTCGAACCTACCGATTTTTCGGTATTTCTACCGATATGGGCTCTGTCCTACCGAAATACCGAAATGCAACGAATATTCCACGATTTCAGAGAATATGTGGAAATTCTCCCGATTTTTTTACCGATTTCACACTTCTAACCTGGCAGCCCTCTTCACTTATGTTTTACGTTAAGGGGAATCCCTCAATAGTAATGGTAAGCGCACAGCTTAGAAATCCCTGTTGTAGGGGATTCCCGTTCGGAAATTCACTTTCGCTCGGCTATATATACAGCTGCCGTATTCGGTATCATGGATGGGCGTCATTAACTGTCAAAAGTGACATACCAACTGTCATGTAAACTGTCAACAATGACACAATAGCGTCAAATAGCGTAAAAAGCGAGTTCCCAATCCCATGCGCTGTGACAACAGAAATACAGAGCATATATTCAGTACAATGTGGACAGTTTAAGATATCAGACAATTCGCTGATGTCAAATAAATGCAGGCCTTGTATTCAGTTTATAATAATGTTATGTTGACAGCCTATTTAGCTGTTTTGTTGTAGTTTTTTTTTTAATAAGCTACGAATAATTATTAAGTCTTAAGTGTGTTTGTAATATTATTTTTTTTAAACATTATAATAGTACAATCTACGGGCCAATTGCCTATATTTCCTAAAACTATATACAGCAAAGAACTAAGTTACCTACAAGAAATCGAGCTTATAGGTAACTCAAGTGCTCAAGCCCACTACCAGTGGGTAGCGTTCCCATCATGCTGGCTGCATTGCCTCTCTGAATTGCAATGCTAATACGTTGAGCCAAATAAGTGCCAGCATTTTGGTCACGTTTCTTCTACAAAAGGTGAAATTGATTCATCTAATATCGGCGAACCTAAAAGGCGAAGTGAACACTTGTCGACTAGTTTTATATTGTAAGCCAATGAGTTAAATTTTTGTAAAACCGATAATTTGTCTGAACAGTTATCGCAAACAAAAAGTTCGCATTTTGAAAAATTTAGTTCAAGCCCAATCATTTTAAATTCATCTATTAGTAATTTTAGATCACTTAAGACAGTATTCACATCACCTCCCAGAGTTCCGTCATCCAAATACCAAACATTTAGTTTGGATTGGAGACGTTGAATTATCGGATTGACAGCTAAAGAAAAAATTGCTGGGCCGCACGGGTCACCCTGCTGACATCCAACGGAAGACAAAAGAACATCGTTTTTGTAAATTAATTTTGATGGTTTACCATAGCATTGCCAAATAAAATTATATAACTCTGGAATTTTATCTTTCACCTGGGTCAGAAGGGTGCCTCTATCAACAGAATTAAAAGCATTCTTAACATCCACCTTTAGCAACACCTCTCCACAATTTTGATTTAAAAATGTTCTAAGGGAATGGACAGCAGCCTCACATCCGCCCCGCGAACCAAAACCAAGCTGTATAGGCTGAAAAAGATTGCTTAAAGAAGCAAACATTTTCTTACAACCGATTTTAGCCGCGAGGCGGCGATATGTGGTGCCTACCGCTATAGGCCTGATGCCACCATCTTTTTTGTTTAGTGCGCATAAATTTGCGCCGTACAAAATATCTGTGACGTCATTATTGACTTGACCTGACAACATCAGGTTAACTAAAGCCGTAAGGTCTTTCAAAAGAGCCTCACCAATCTCGCCAGAACTAGCACATAAAAGATCTTTTAGAATTTGCGGTGTTAAGCCATCTAGGCCACCGGCAGATCCACCTTTAAAAGACATAACAGCCGAAGCAACATCCTGAGCGGTCGCCTCAACAGTGACGTCACTCTGTTGAGGTGGATCAGGTAAATGGAGATTTGTTGCCGCAGGCGGATGCTTGTCACGAAGTGACTGTATCGTATCCGAATTATAAGGGGCTAAAGTGTCGCTAGAGAACAAGACTCGTGCTGCCCCTGTAATGTCACCATCACTAATTTTGTTTTCTACAATCTTATAAGTCGCCAAATTATCTTTATTTTTAGAATTTGTATTATCCCGCCTTATGGGCGGGACAATCATGCAAGAATCGAAAGAAATGTCTTCCAATGCCATGTACTTTACGCAGTTTTCCTTTACTCTATTAGTAAGGGACGTTTTGTTATTAGGGTCAAAAGATACGTAAAGTACGTGGTATGAAAAAGTCAATAGATGTTCCCAGGCACTTAATGAATTTTGAAAAACAACTTTCTTAATTGCCCTTGAAAGAGACTGAGCAACTGAAATGCGTGCGCCTCGCGGAATGCGCTTTAAAATAGGGACCGAATTTTTGTACAAGCTCAATACCTCCCAAAACGGTTTGGGAGGAGTAGCAGCGCTCGTTAAACTGCTACTATTGATACTTTCTTCATTAACTCGTAAAGAAAGGGGGACATTGATTTTATGGCATTTAGTTTTGTGAATTTTTAAGCCCCTCTGACCTTTAAAATAACGAGCCTGGGGACACAAAGTACACAGAACCATGCTCTCTTGCGACACACTACTTAAGACATCTGCATTCGTCACTATTTGCATGCAAAGAGCCATTTTACAGAAGTAAATAAAGTAATCTTAGGATTTCTAAAGACGTCAGTCAGTATGACTTGACGTGGCCCGCAAAGCGCCGGCGCGCAGCCGCGTTACCATGAAAACAAAAATAACAAATTAGCAGCAAATAGAACTATTTATGTCAAAAATGTGATGAAAACAAATACCCTTATAAAACGAATTAGCGATTATCTCTAGGTCTACAAACAATACCTTGCAAGTACCATAAGGCGCAGGGCCTACCGGTGGGCAAAATATGCCCTCAAAATAAGATAAAACTCTTTTTTTTTTTAAATTAGTTTGTAAGTTAACTATTTCATTATAAATAATCGAATTTAATTGAATTTTGTATTTTTTTTGTCATATACCGATTTTGGGAACAAATAGGTACATATATACCGATTTTAGTGGACAGCTCTACCGATTTCGCAATTTGACGTTCGAGACCACTGATCTCGTGTAAGTTAATTTTATTCTTTACGAGAAATAAACTATCTTTAACCTGAAGGTTCAGAAGATAAAGTTTAATTATTTTTCAGATTGTTATCATAGATAAGTATTTTTTCTGAACTAAATATACATGTTAGATATACGCTGTCGTAGACTTTTTTGTAAAACTCATAAAGGCCAACATTTTTGCTTTACATTGTATTCACCTATGTCTAACTGTTTAGTCAGCGTCGATAAAGCGGACAATTAGTAAATTTTTCTCCGACTTGTCTGAGATCTCCGAGGGTTTCGAGTTTTATCACTTCGTATGATTTGCCAACACCCATGCACGTTTAAGAACTATTAACTTTTAATAATCCACCATTATTACATTAACACTCGAAGAATCGGCAACATTCCTTATTATAATTATAATTGTTTCATCCTGATCATTACGGATGTCAAGCAGAGCGTAATCTTAGTCTTCGTTTGACAAATTGACAATGACATAAAATTTAATCGTGACATATTTTGTGATTCATGTTACGTTATTAATCAAATGATCAATCGTAGTTTGGTAAAAATAAAATAATACAGTACTTATCTAGGTAGCAATTTTACTACTATTCTCAAATCTCAAACTCATCCAAACTAAGTTTATATGTGTGTTCTATACATCAGTGCTCGAGTTATTTTCTCGTTGCGAAATCAAACAGGCACATAAATATATTAGTCTCTTTCGTTAAATGTACACTAATAATTTTGTTAAAATTGACTGTGATCCTTATATTAACCAAGCAACTATTTCTCAAGAGCCATTAAACATAAACTCTAAGCCATTTTTCTTTGTGTGATGTTCGTATAATAACAAAGTAGCCGCGATGGGAATATTCAGTAATACTTCACCGTTTGACCAAGATGTCGGTAAGTTAACAAAGACGTTGCTAGCTAATGAACACTACAGTTATGTTCTAATATAACCGGCGCAGTTAGCACCGACATATGTCGTGACAACAGTCTAAACATGCAAAAAATATTTGTGGCATATGTTAGGGCTGCCGTCCGTCCAGGATTGCCCTGATTTGTCCTAATTTTGAGGGAGTCTGTAGTCAGTCTAGAATAGGGTTGCCATAGCAGCCCAATTACTGACCGGGACATAAGCAGTAAACGACTGAAAATTTCCAATTAACAGAAAAAAAAAACCTATTTGTTACCATTTTTACTTTATTACCTTCATTTTCTTAACAAATCAGCTTAAAATGATAAAAAATATAGAAGAAATTTGATATCTACAATGTAAATTCTACATGTTCTACAATAATTGTTAATATAATATATTTCAGACGTCTTCGCCTTATTTAGCAGGTCCGGTTTTCCCATAACATGGTTATGAAATTCTGAACATGTCATTTTTAAATTGAACTTGCATTTTTTCTTTCAACCGTTTTAACTTGAAGGCAATTACATTCTTTTTCGGAGCTGTGAGCGTATTACACATTGTAGTTGATATACCGGGATATTTAGTACAACCTACTGCACGCAACTCTAGTCTTGATGGGATTTTGTTAAAAGTGTCCAGTTAAAAAACTGACGCTTTTTGTGTCAATCCCAAATAATTAATGCAAACAGAATAAATAATTACAAGTCTAAGTTAAAAAATCATTCATAATCATGTTCTATTTGTGACACTATATGTTTCAATTCGATTTTGTGAATTCTTGGCATAGTATAGCCTGAATCTTGATCTGTCCATTGGCGAGCCTGGATCTTCTAAGCAGGGGTATCGGGTTATATTCCAGGTGGGTACACAAGTTTTCTCCCCTAGGAAAATTTGTGTTTCTGGTTCTGGTTGAGATTGTGTGTAATGTGAATGGTATTGAAAAATAATCTTTTTTTTTATAAATATATGAAAATCTAAAGAATGTTTTAAATTAAATTGTAAAAAATTTTTTTTAATGTATTCTTGGAAAAAACTTAACTTTACCCAAATCTCCATGAGATTTGAAGTTTTGGCAGCTCTAGATATATCTAATATATATATTATACCTATTTATTTTAATTTATTCTAACTATATCTATGAGTGGAGACTTTTGATTAACGCTTTGTTATATAGGTACTCAAAATTGCCATATTATATTACAATAGTTGTTAGTCTTCTTAAATAAACCCGAATAAAATAAATAAATGAATAAAATACCTGTACCTACCTATCTACATCAGGTAAACATGGTACATTAGGTACATACAAGTTCTTTTGTTCTGTTTCTGTACGCTATTATATGATTCATACTACAAGCTGATATGTTATCATCTTTCGGGGTGTAAATGATTGTAACATTTTTATAGAAAGTAATTTATGTAGGTACTTAACATTGTCGAATGTTAAAATTAATTGCCATAGCATCTCCTTTTCAGCTTGGGCAAAATTGCTTTTTTGATAAGGGTTCCAGGTTTGGAGCCCATACTTCCAAAATGATATAAACCTGCTTGAAAGTGTTCAAACGAGGGCAACCAAAATTCCTCAATCCCTATGGCATCTTTCAGCTTTCTGCAGCTCGTCTATAAATAAATATGTCCGGATTTTCAGTTGTTCTCAACCGATTCTCATGACATTTTGTGAGCAGGTTCGATAATTATATAGAACTAGCAAACCCGGCGAACTCCGTTTCGCCACTATAAACCTCACGGAGCCCGAGACCTTTCCAACGAATGCAAAACCGTGGAAATCGGTTCGTGCGTTCTGGAGTTATAGCGTCAGGAAGGAAAACCCGACTTATTTTTATATAGTAGAAGATTTCTTATAATATTTAGAAATTCCATTCAGTTTTTGGAAATTTTTGTTTTTGTTTGGCCACAGCTTTTTGTACTGTCTGAGAATTTGTAGTTGTTCTTGTAGCCTTAAAAACTAGGCGACAAACAGCTGACGCCTACTTTTTAAGTCATACTAGTGAGTGTGACAGTTTGACTGTTGGTCAGTCTGTACTGACCAACAGTTTGACTGTCGGTCAGTCTGTACTGACCGACAGTCAAACTGCCGCACTTCACAAGTGAAAGACCACGCTTGACTTGGTCAATAAAATTTATTCATTTGGTTCACAAATTGAATGCAACACTTAAGCTTAGGTAGTTAAAGTAGGGCAATGTGGTAGCCTTAAAGATTTTGGGTTATATAAATGACTACTAGGACCGGGAACTGCTGTGTAAGGCCATGAGAATATCTGGGCACAAAACTAGTCCACGAAGCACTTTGTATAAAAACAATATATTATTATTCTGATATCATCCGCCGAAACTAAAGAGGCTAAAGTTTAAAATTGGTTAATCTTGATGGGTAGGCTTAAAAAATTTTTGCTTTGTTTGTTGTAACAGTTAATATAAACAAACAAACAAACGCATTCACACTCACAGCCCCACACTAAGTTCAAAGACTTGTATCGTGGGTGTCGGAAACATTCACATCACACACACATTACACCCAGAGCCAGAAGCACAAATATCCCTTGGGAAGGAATTTGTGCTCCTGCCGGGAATCGAACCCAGGACCCACGGCGCAGAGGGCGGACACCTGTCCACTGCGCCAACTGGGTCGTCAATATAAAAATCTTTTTTGTATGCACTTGATCCCTTTATGATGCACGGCAAAACCAGGCGCCCAAATTATACAAGATGCTTCTCGACGAGACAGTTATATAAGGGGATTACGATCGGACGATCCTTAAAGCATTCAATTTGTTCCGATATAAAGCCCGATGACTCTATATTGTCAACATGAGGCCGAAAATTTGTAGCAGTTTCTACTCCAACTCCCAGTCCTCTAATATTGACGATATGACGAGCATGTGTCTCACATAGTGTCAAAAGCCTCGAAAGCGTTAGGTTTCATTAGGAGAAGCTATGTTGGTTTAAAAAAAAAAAAACTTTAAAGATTCTCTATTGTATTTTTGTTCGCAGCATTTTAGAGTATGCGTCACAGATTTGGAACCCGCGTTATGACAAATACATCACACGGATTGAGCGAATACAGATGAAGTTCGTAAAATTTTTATGTTTTCGACTACATATTCCTTATAGGTCAGATACCTTTTTTTTTGCAAACAATTCCATCTCTTACCTCTAAGATTGAGACGTGACATATCTCATATAACATTTCTATAAATAATTAAACGCAAGGGAAGCTTAAAAAAACGAACTTCACCGCTTTATATTCGGAACCTTGATCAGATTTAATGTATTGTACACGCATTATTGACGATAACTCAAAAAATAGTGATCAGATCTTGATCAAATTTCACTGCGACCACATGAAAAGCACCAGCTTTCAAATAAAAAAATAATTATCAAAATCGGCTCACAACGAAAGAACTTATGAGGTAACTTATGAAGTCGGTTAAACAAGAACATCGTCAATATTGACGATATTTCTAGAACTACTGATCAGATCTTGATCAAATTTAATTGGCACCAATTAGAAAGATTTCAAATTTAAAAAAAAAATCGAAATCGGCTCACGTGGCGAGAAGTTATGAGGTAACACACATAAAAAAAATAGCATCAAATAGAAAAGACTGTTCTGACCTGGTCAGTGGTCTACATCTGAATGTTCCCTCATTTTTTGTTAGATTACAACCTTCCTCTCAGTACCCCAGTAGTTAATACCAATATCGTCAAAATTACTTTACAGAGCTTTCTTACTTATACAGAGCGAGTTAACACTTTAATAACGTAAGTAGACATTGGTGCTAATTCTGTTGAGCACCGAACTAAACTAAACTAAAAATAAACTAATTTTAGTCAAAGAATACCTAAACGCTATAATAATTTTACGTTGAACTTAATTTAAAAGTTTAAATGACAGGACTAAACTAATTTTAGGCTAGTTTAGTCTAATTCTGGACAACAGAATCGGCACCATTTCATAATAATACGTTAGACTTGTTTTGCACAAGCGTGAACTCGGCGAGGCGGCTAGGGCTGCTTAGTAGCGACTTCTTTGTAGCGACTTCTTTGATAATTAGACTCAATTGTTGAAATAATTTACTTATTTTTTTTTATATTCTGATTATTGTCTTCGTGTGTATGTATTTCATACATACTCAATTTTTGAAATTTTGTTACGTATTTTTATTATTTCTTTGTGTAACGATGCGTTAATGTCATGTTTGCGTTAAGTAGTAAAATATTTTGTTCCTAGCCGTGAGGATCAGTAATTGGCTTCGGCTGTTGGTCTTCCTTGTGAATCTATACTATATTATAAAGGGGTAAAGTTTGTTTGTTTGTATGTAAAAGGTAATCTCTGAAACTACTGATCCGATTCTGGAAATTCTTTCACTAATAGATAACTACATTATCTCTAAGTGTCATTGGCTATGTTTTGTTGGTATAGAAGTTAGTTATCAGTTCGAAATAATAATATTCGTAAGACAAGTCGGAGAAAAATTTGCTAATTTTCCGCTTTATCGGCGTACGCTCACTAAACAGACATAGGTGAATACAATGTATGGCAAAAATGTTGGCCTTCAAGAGTTTTACGAAAAAGTCCGTGACAGCATATATCTAACATGGCTTTTTGAGACATTCAGTAGCAATCCTTATCAAAATAAACTGTTTCATCGTCTTACGTAGTTCATGTAGATACAATTTGCTCTTTACTGCATATGAATTGGATAAATAGTCTATGAGAAATCGTGTAATTAGTTTTACGGCGTCCTCCCGTAAAACGGGGCAGAAATTCATCAACACGTACTACGAATTCCTGGACATTAAAAAATAGTGGCTTCTGTTTTGTTGGCTTTTTTAAGGCATTAAATATAAATCAAAATACAATATTTAATCGTCTTACGTAGTTCACATGAACTACGTAAGACGACGAAATAGTGTATTGTATGCAGTAAAAGGCAAATTGTATCTACATAGATTTGCCCTTTACTGCATACAATTTGGACCTATAGTTTAGGAGAAATCGTGATATTTATTTGAGGGTGAAACCATAATAGAAATATATTTCTACTATGGTGAAACACAGAATGAGTAACAGTTACTGCGTAATCCGGCATACTTCTACGTTACCGACGAGGAGGATGTAAATTCGACTATTTTTCTGTTGTCGTGTCGGTTATAACTCATCATCGAACCGCCCGCTGGCGTAGTTCGGTGGGCGTTCGCCTTTAAGGCACCGGGTTTGTTTAATTAGCTTTTTTTTTTTACCTACATTCTCTACAACGCGTTTTACTTTTATTTTGGACGAGAGAGCGGAGGGTAAAATACAAACTCGTTCCAGAGCGCTGCACGAGCGAGAACAACACGTCGGAGGAGTGGGGGCTGATCATGGAGATCTGCGACCGCGCCGCCGCGTCGCCCGCCGCCGCCAAGGAGTGTCTGCGCGCCGTGCTGCGCCGCCTCGCGCACAACGACCCGCACGTGCAGTGCCACGCCGCCACGCTGCTCGACGCCTGCGTCAACAACTGCGGCCGCGCCTTCCACCTCGAGGTGGCGTCGCGCGACTTCGAGCAGGAGTTCCGCCGCCTGCTGGCGCGCGCGCAGCCGCCCGTCGCCAAGCGCCTGCGCGCGCTGCTGCGCAAGTGGGCCGAGGGCGAGTTCCGCGACGAGCCCGCGCTCGACCTCATCCCCTCGCTCTACGCCAAGCTGCGCCACGAGCGAGGCGACCGCGACCCGGCCGCCGCCGCGGGCAACGCCGCGCCCGCCGCCGCCGCCGCCGCCGCGCGCGAGCAGGACGAGCTGGCGCGCGCCATCGCCGCCTCGCTGCGCGACGCGCCGACCGCCGCGCCCGCCGCCGCCGCCTCCACCGCCCTGTACCCGCGCGTCGACGCGCCCGAGGCGGCCGCGGCGGCGCCGCGCGAGTCGCGCCGCGTTCGCGCCCTTTACGACTTCGAGGCGGCCGAGGACAACGAGCTCACTTTCATGGCGGGCGAAATCGGTAGGTACCTCGGACCGGGTTCGACTCCCGGCGGGAACGCGAGACTTCCGGGGACCGCGGCGCGGTACGTATCGTCCCCTCGGCCGCGAGAGGCCCGAGGCGGATGTCGCCCGCGAGGCGGTCGACCGGCCCCCCCTCAGACCTCCCCTCTCGTCCGGCAGTGCACGTGACCGACTCGAGCGACCCCAACTGGTGGAAGGGGTACAACTCGCGCGGCGAGGGGCTGTTCCCGGCCAACTTCGTGTCGAGCGAGGCGGCCGAGAGCTCGCCGCGCGCGTCGGCGCGCGCGTCGCCCGCGCCGGCCGAGGAGGCCGCCGGCGCCGGCGCCGGCGCCGGCGCCGGCGCCGGCGCCGCCGACATCGACGAGGCCGCCATGGACGCGGCGCTGGCGGCGCTGCACGACGCCGACCCGGGCGCGCCGGCGCCGGCGGCGGCGGGCGAGGCGGCGCTGCGGCGCGTGGAGGCGCGCGCGCTGGCCGGCGGCGCGCTCGTGGACGCGGCGCTGGAGCGCGCCGACACGCGCCACGCGCGCCTCACGCAGCTCAGCGCCGAGCTGGTGGACGCGCTCAACCTCTACCACGAGCTCATGCGGCCCGCGCCCGCGCACGCGCACTACGCGCCGCCGCCCGCGCCCGCGCCCGCGCCGCGCTAGCGCGCCGGCCCCGCCAATACAGATTGTTGTTATGTCCCCGGGAGTTTTATTATGTATCGCCCTACGTATTACCTTTTCCGATCGACCGAACTCTCTCGCCTTACGATTTTGTCTATCGATGGAGCGAAGCGAGATCTCCGAGCCGCCTCGTCTTCGCTCTCCGTCGGGCGAGATAGTGGACGAACGTTCGCCTCGCACTCGAAAAGATCAAACCGACCGAGTGAGAGTCGGACTCGCGGCCGAAGGGCGGAACCCTTATCCCGTTATCTTTAAAAAATCGAGTTGGTCGTATGGGAGCCCCCTTGAATACTTATTTTATTTTATTTTTAGTATTTGTTGTTAAAGCGGCGATAGAGATACATCATCTGTGAAAATTTCAACTGTCTAGCTATCGCCGTTCTTGAGATACGGCCCGGTGACAGACGGACGGACGGACGGACGGACGGACGGGCGGCGAAGTCACAGTAATAGGGTCCCGTTTTTACCCTTTGGGTACGGAACCCTAACAAACTCTGGTGGTTCGGCACTGTGTCCGTCCTTCTGTCGAAAGCGTCTAGCGTCTGAACCATACGAGCGAATAACTTCTCGTTCGCAGAATGTGTGAGGATATGGTGCCGAGCCAGAAATGGCAATTAAAATAATTGATCGAGCGAAGCGATATCTCTTTGTTGACTTGGGTGGTTCAGCATTTCGTCCGTCCGTCTGTCAGAGGCATCTAGCGTCAAAACATACAACCGAATAACTTCAAATTCTCAGAAAATATGTAAAGCTATCTCCGACCTTTCGAGATGTGGCTATACCGGTAGGAAATAGACTCGAGCTCCTTGGCGTTTCCTTGTCTTCTAATCTAAACTTCTCTTTAGTCCATCGACCGACGATAGCGATGATAAGTTAATTAAGTCCAAATTGCAGTCTCGGTCACCGACGTACGGTCATAAGCCTATCGGTTACATTTTGGCGAATGTGCGCATTAATTACACGAGTGAATTCCCCCATGCCCGTTTTACCATCTTATGAATGTCATCCATTTATGTTTTACTTACCTCCAGTTCGCTCGAAGAATTTCGCTTCTACCTTTGTCATCCGTAATGCGAAGGAGTGTAATTAATTGCCCGCGTCTTTGTTCCCCGAACGGTATAATCTGGGAGTCTCAAGTCAATAGTGAATAGGTATCTTCTAGGCAAGCATGCTACATCTTCGGCTGCATCATTACTTGGAAAGTGATGATGCGGACGAAGATGTAGGTCAGGTGAGATAGTGGTCAAATGATTGCCTATCGAGCATAAAAAAAAACAATAGATGAAGAAGTAACTGTAGAAGACAGCTCTCAATAGCAGCTCTGCTGAACGACCGATCACCACAGACGCTTAATCGAGGTACAAATAGCCAGTTAGACGATATATTACGACAACAGTATGCAAACTTTAAGGCTTTTGTACGAACAACATCTTACATAGAGGTGGACTCAATTTCCGAAAAGTGGGAGTTTAAGGATGCTCTAAAGGCGCTACAGGATAGATGGTCAAGATGATGGTCTAGATTCCTTGCATTGAGACATCGAAAACAAACTAGAAGGAGACAACATAAAATTAAATAAAAAAAACAATTTATTGACTAAAATACACATAAATAAAAAAACACATCTAGATAATTTAACAAGTGCTCAGTCTGAGGGGCAAGGCCTTTTAGTCTATGTTGAAAATGTATGTACATACCTATAAACTAATTTTAACAAAGCTAAGACTGATGCTGAAACGGTCGCATCATCACATATTCGTTATAACATAAAAAAGAAGACAATGCGGGTTAAGGTACGTCCTTGAATTTATATTTAGTGTTTTGTGTGTGGGTGTGCGTATATATGTGTGTGTGTTTGTAAGATTAATTTTTGAGGCCATGTATTTGAAACAACCTCGAAAACCTTTGGGTTGGGAAATGGCTAGGCAGTTCTGGAGCTTCGACCGTGTATTTAATTTATGTAGATATTTACACCAAGTAAGTTTTTCGAACAGATACTCTGGTTTCTCATTCCAAATTATCTTTTGCATTGTATAAGCTAGACGAAGCCCCCTTCTATTTTTGATTGTTGAAGAATGAGGATGATTTTTTTACTACGCACAATAATATTTTTGACCAAAATACAGATAAAAATGCCTTCAATATAAATAACTAGCTGACCCGCCCGGCGTCGCCCGGGTAAACAAAAAACCCCACACTAAGTTCAATGATTTGTATCGTGGGGCTGTAAACATCCCAGATTCACACAACATTGACAACATACTCAAAACCAGAAACACAAATTCCCGTGGAAAAACACCTGTGTTCCCACCGGGAATCAAACCCGGTGCTTTAAAGGCAAACGCCCACCTAACTACTCCAGCGGGCAGTTCAAAGTTCAATGATAAGTTATAACCGACTAAACAAAAAAAAACAGTCGAATTTATATCCTCCTTTTTATGTAAGTCGGTTCAAAACATAGAAGTATGCCGGATTACGCAGTAACTGTTACATTCTGTGATCCACCGTTTTCACCCTCAAATAAACTTAACGATTTCTCCTAGACTATAGGTCAAAATTATATGCAGTGAAGAGCAAATTGCATCTACGTGAACTACGTAAGCCGATGAAATAGGTTTTTTTGATAAGGATTAATATTAAATACTTAAAAAAAGGCAACGAAATAGAAGCCGCTATTTTTATGTGCTGGAATACGTAGGTAGTACGTGTTGATATATTTCTGACCCGTCCCGTTCACGGGAGGACTCCCGTGAAACTAATTTCACGATTTCTCATAGACTATTTATCCAAATCACATGCAGTAAAAAGCAAATTGTATCTACATGAACTACGTAAGACGATGAAATAGTTTATTTTGATAAGGATTAATACTGAATGTCTCAAAAAGCCAACTAAACATAGGCCGCTTTTTTTTCAGATTTTTTACAAAGAAAAGTATTTTTTCTGAGCTATACATACATGTTAGATATATGCTGTCGCGGACTTTTTTGTAAAACACATGAAGGCCAACATTTTTGCTGTACATTGTATTCACCTATGTCTAACTGTTTAGTCAGCGTACGCTGATAAAGCGGAAAGTTAGCAAATTTTTCTCCGACTTGTCTTACGAATATTATTATTTCGAACTGATAACTATTCAATGTCTTTGGAATGCCATTAGAGATGGTGTGGTTGGCACGGCTGTCAAAGTATGTGGGATGATCAAAAGAAGAAAAGGAAAAATGAAGACGAATCTGTGGATGGATAAAAGCGTTAAGATAGCTGTGAGTGAAAAGAAGAAAGCATGGTTGGATTGGTTAGCTATGAAAGCTAACCAAAGGATACAGAAGGCGTCGGATGAAGATGTAAAGGAAGCAAGAAAGGAATACAAAAGAGTGAAAGGAGTTGTTAAGGAGATGATTAGAAAAAAGAAAGAAGAAAGTAAGGATGAGTTTGATAGGAGGCTTTCTGAAGATTTCCAGACTAATATTAAGTTTTTCTGGAAATCCATACGCACAGCTCGAGGAAAGTCGGCGACATCGGACCTGAGCAAAATCAGAAGCCAGGATGGAAGTATTATAAAAGGTGAAGAATGTGTGTTGAAGAGATGGAAGGAATATTTTGAAAGTTTGTTTGAGAGAGACGAAACACGGGTCGAAAGAATCCCTGTGCAAGTCAATGAATGTGAGGCTACTCATAGCGAGATTAGTATGGATGAAATTGTGAAAGCGATGAAAAATATGAAATCAGGTAAGGCTGCTGGGTATGACAGAGTATCGGTCGAGATGCTGAAGGCTGGGCGAGGCGTTGTTGCGAGTCTGCTGTACCGCCTTTTCAACCTTTGTTGGACGAATGGCCAAGTCCCAAGAGATTGGGGCAAGGCTGTGATTGTGCCACTTTATAAGGGGAAAGGGTCACAGCAGGACTGCAAAAGCTACCGAGGGATAAGCCTTCTCAGTGTCGTCGGCAAATTGTATGCTAAGGTGCTGATTGAAAGAGTGATGCATGATACTGATGAAAAAATCTGGGATGTACAAGCGGGATTTAGAAAGGGGATGGGATGTACGGATCAGGTATTTTCCTTACGGTGCATAGCTGAAAAGTTTTTGGCCAAAAACCAAAAAGTCTATTGCGCATTCGTGGACTTGGAAAAGGCCTATGATAGAGTGGTGAGGCATGAGTTGTGGTCGGCATTATCTGTGTATGGGGTGAACGATCGCCTGATCCAAGCGTTGAAATCTCTCTACGAGGACTCCAGCGCTTGTGTCAGAATAAACGGGGCGTACACTGAATGGTTTCGCATCGAAAAGGGTGTGAGACAGGGATGTGTAGCGTCTCCTTGGCTGTTTAACCTATTCATGGATAACTGCTTGAATGATCTGAAAGAGAGTATGTATGGACTGAGAATGAACGAGTTACCCATCAAATGTCTTCTTTACGCCGATGACCAAGTAATACTTGCGTCATCTGCCCATGACTTGCAGGAGATGGTAACAATTATGAATGTATCTTTGGAAAGGAAAGGAATGAAAGTAAATGTAAGCAAGACAAAAATAATGGTTTTTGAAAGGGAAGACTGTATGACTGAATGTAGTATTTTGATAGGCAGAGAAAAAGTAGAACAGGTGAAAGAATTTGTATATCTGGGTTCTAAGTTTTCGAGAGATGGAAAGTGTGAAAGTGATATTGAAAGAAGGGTTAATGCAGGAAACATGGTGAATGGTGCTTTGCACGCCTTTATGAGTAGCCAGAAGGTATCGAAAAGGGCGCGACTGGCTGTGCATAGAGGGGTGTTGGTGCCAACACTTATGTACGGTAGTGAAAGTTGGGTATGGCAAAAAAAGCATGAGAGGAGAATAAATGCAGTAGAAATGAGAGCATTGAGAAGTATGATTGGTGTGAAATTGTGTGACAGGGTGAGGAATAGTTGTATAAGAGAACGCTGTGGTATAAAAGAAGATGTAGTGACTAAAATTGAGAAGGGTATGCTTAGGTGGTTTGGACATGTGGAAAGGATGAATGAAAGTAGATTAACGAAAGAGATTTATAAGGCAGATGTGAATGGAACTGTTGGAAGGGGAAGGCCGAGACGAACGATTCTTGATCAAATTCAAGACGTTTTAAGTAAAGGTCTGGTCAAGAGTACTCTAAACCGACGCGCTTGTATGAAAGGATTGATGAAAATAGACGAAGCGAGAGAAGTATGTCAGGATCGTAGCAAGTGGAGAGATGTGGTCTCTGCCTACCCCTACGGGAAAGAGGCGTGATTTATATGTATGTATGTATGATAACTAACTTCTATCCCAACAAAACATAGTCTATGACACTCACTGATAGTGCAGCTATCTATTAGTGAAAGAATTTTTGGAATCGGATCAGTAGTTTCAGAGATTACTGTGGTGCCCTGACTAACTATTACCTAATCTGTAGTCTAGATATAAGCGATTGTTTTAGTGTTATTAAAGCAGTCATGACACAACCTCGGGTCTTATCATTTCTCCCGACCCCGCATGGCGACCGTGATTCGCCTCGCGTAACCTGATACCCCATCGCGTCATTCCTGTATTCCCACGGTCAACGGACGATGCACGGACTTTCTTGTGCGGAACAAAGTTATGTTATTTTACAATTTGGAACAATTTATGTTTTGGTGCGAGTGTTTAATCGTTAATTATGGGTAAAACTTGCTCTAAAGAACGCGAAGAGATTGTGATCGCGCAGAATGCAGCCGGTGGAAGTAATCAAGAAGAGTCAAAACAATTGACGAGTCATCTCACTATCTCAAATAGTGTACTCGGAACAATGACTATAATATTCCTAATTGGAGTTGCTTATTTACTAGTAAAAACATACAAACGTTGCCATAGAAGGTGGATACAAAACGAGCTTCAAGCAACATACATGACGAGACTACGTCAATCACTTCGACGTGTCCGAGGAGGAGAAGAACCTTCGGTAGGAGCCCCGACAGAAGCCTGATTGCGTCATCCCTGGGTCTCCAGAAAAACTTTCGTTCAAGTGTAGTAAGATAAAACGGGACAAACGGTATGTTTATTTTATTTTATATGGAGCGGTTACCTGCCTAAGTGACTAACGTGAATTAAAAGTGAACTTTGTTTATTATTCTTATCTCAAATCGTCGTCGACGTTGGACTATATGTGAAGTTTTATTCATTCGTATTTACTATTTATAAACTTTACCTCTTTATAATATTAGTATAGATAGTATAGATAATGACAAATTCTAACAAAAATGACAAATACTAATAATGATGTCACACATTCCAATAATAATGATATAAATTTGACATATAATGATATAAATACTACAAATAATGGCACTCGTGTAAATGGTAATTCTAATAATTATTATAAGCCTTCGTTCAGTCCAAAATGTAATAGTATATTTTTGAAACCAATCGACACGACTGAAGTTATAACTAATGTAAAAAAATACAAAAATACAAAATGTTTCGGATTCGGCGGGATGACAGTCGAAAGCGGCACCGACATGTCCCCTAAAGATATGACAATAGGGAGGCAAAAGATCACGGCACGGGTATGAGACGACCGAGTTCGAGCGGCGAGGGCGGCGGCGGGCCGGAGAGGCGACGAGGCGCGGGCGGCTCGCCGAAGCCGCTGTCCACGTCCGCGTCCTCCAGCTGGCGCGCCAGCGCCGGCCGCAGCGTGGCGCGCCCCGCCGGCGCCGCCAGCCGCCGCGCCAGCTCGCGCGGCGCCGGCCGGGCCGAGGGCGCGCGCCGCCAGCACGAGCGCAGGAGCGCGCGGGTCTCGGCGCTCGCGTCGCTCGGCAGAGGCGGCCGCCCGCCGCTCAGCACCGTGCGCATCACGGCCTCGGCCGAGGCGGCGCCGTACGGCCGCTCGCCCAGCGTCACCACCTCCAGCGCCAGCACGCCGAACGCCCACACGTCGGAGGCGGGCGAGCACACGCCCAGCGCGAGGCTCTCGGGCGCCATCCACAGCACGGGGAACATGGCGCGCGAGCGGCACGCGTACTCGCCGTCCGTGGCGCCCGTCTCGCGCGCCAGCCCGAAGTCGGCCAGCTTGAGGGCGCGCCGCGCGTCCACGAGGCAGTTGGCGGCGCGCACGTCGCGGTGCACCAGCCCGTGCGCCGCCAGGTACGCCAGCGCCTCGGCCGCCTCGCGCGCCAGCCGCGTCAGCTCCTCGGGCGCCACGGCCGCCGCCTCCGCCTCCGCCTCGCCGCTCTCGGCCAGGTGGCGGCGCTCGCACAGGTAGGCGCGCAGGTTGCCGAAGAACGCGTACTCCATGAGCAGCAGCGGCGGCCCGCCCTCCACGCACGCGCCCTCGAACCGCACCACGTGCGCGTGCGCGAGCGCCGCCACCGTGCACGCCTCCTTCAGGAACTGGCCCTCGTCCTCGGGCCCGGCGCCCTCCCGCAGCGCCTTCACGGCCACGAGCGCGGGCCGCGACCGGCCCGGCGTGCGCAGCCGCCCGAGCCGCACGAGTCCGAACCGGCCCGAGCCGAGCTCGTCGCCCAGCTCGAGCGCGGCGCGTCTCACCAGGCGAGGCCCCATCCCGGCGAAGGCTCGCACCCATCGGCTGAGCAGCTCCGCCTCGCATTTGGCGCGTCGACGGAGCTCGCGGCGGCGGCGGCGGCGCCGGTTGCGAAGCAGCGCCAGCGTGGCGGCCGCGACCGCCAGCAGAGTCGCCGCGCCGCCGCCGAACCAGGCGCCGTCTTCGCAGCGCGGGTTGAAGGCGTCGCCGGTGCGCACCACGCACCACGAGTCGGCACCGTCCGATACTTGCGGGCGCGGCAGGCCTTCGTTGCGCGCGCCCTCTTGGCCGGCGCGCCAGGTGGCGAGACGATGCGGCCCGTTCACATTCCGATCGATGCCCCACTGCTCGACGAAAATGCGCGGGACGACGTTTCCGTGCTCGTCGAACGTTATATTTTCGAAGAGACCGGATATGTTCCCACTTTGAACTCCGGCCCAAAAATAGCTGCGATTAAACGGTTTTCGGTTACCTTATGGCATAATATACGAATTTTACTATCCGACACGCTGATGATTATATTGTATATCTTGCCGTTTGCCAGTATGTGCTGCGCCCCAGCACACGATTCCATAGCTGACTATGGAATCTTGTGCTGGGGCGCAGCTGCCAAAGACAGATGAATATACCAAAGACACAAGAAACTGATAAAGTATGAACGGGCGCAGCGTGGAGTCCTCAAAGTAGCTTATAAAAAGTGATATCGATAATCTGCAGATAAACTCTACTCAAACAAACCATTCGGCCGCATCGTCACTTTCCATCAGGTGAGATAGCCGTCAAATGCTTGCCTATACAGCATAAAAAGTAAATAAAGAAAACAAATAGCTCCAACGATAGTAGGAGCTATTTTTAATACCGTGTTTTTGGTGCTGAAATTGCTTTCGGCGGCACCCGCTTCTTTTAAACGTTTCCGATTTCAAAATAAATACCTAAATGTAGGTATAATTGATCGTACGTACCTTACTTTATCGTCTTCTTTATCAGTAAATGCGTTCTTTGAAGTAGAGTCCAACAACCGCTCGTAGCCCTTCGCGAGTATCAGTAGCGCGTCCGCTATCGAGGCCAAGTAGCAAGGCCACGGCCGCCCGTTCGCCTCCAGCAGCCAGCGGCGCAGCTTGACCTCCGGCGGCGCCGTCTCCAGCACGGCATCGCGCGCCTCGCCCGCTTCGGGCTCCGCGGGCGGCCCGCGCCACTGGTATGACACGGAGTAGGGCCGCAGCCGCTCGGTGGCGTCGTCGTTCGCCTCGTACTCGCGCACTATCCAGGCGTAGCCGCGCTCCGGCGTGAGGTCGCGCCGACTCGCCGCCCGCAGCACGGCGGCGGCCGCGCGAGCGCCGGCATTCACCAGGAACACCCGCGCATCGTCGCCGACCAGCTCGTCGAGCGCGCGCTCTATCGACGCGTTGTCGTTCGACGAGAAACGCTTCTCGCGCAGTAGGAGCGGCGAGTGCGTGGCGACGGGCAGCGCCGCCATCACGGCCGCCGCCGCCGCCGTCTCCTCCGACACGACGGCGACCCGCCGCCAGCCGAACGCGGCCAGCAAGCGGCGCAGCGCGAGCGCCAGCGGAGCCGCGGCTCCACCCGCCGTGCGGTACGTTGCGTCCGAAGCGCCGACCGCCAGGTCGTACGCCACGAGCGGGAAGCGCTCCCGCCGGGCGAACGGCGCCAGGGTCTCCACCACGCCGGCGGGCACCAACACGTACAGCACGGACGCCAACGTGCCAAAGTCCTTCATTCTGCGTAAATCTTCCATGAATCTGACGTCTATGTCCGGTCGGTCGCACCCGGAGAACGTTAACCCTCTGGTTACGATATTATGCTTGAAGGTCGTAGTATTCCCGCAAGGATAATGCCCGCAATTGACGTAGTCCGCCACTACATTCAACATGTTTTTGTACGCGGTTTCCATCAGATTGTCGACATCGCACAAGTACACGAGCGCCGATTTTGAAAACTCTTTGGCGGCGGCTTTACGCCACGCGGCGAATGTGCGCTTGTTATCGTCGTTCGCCCACGACCACGCGCACGCCGCCTCCTCAGCGGCGGCGGCGGCGGCGCCGGCGGCGGCGGTGGGCTGCGCGGCGTGCGCTTGCCGCAGCACGGCGAGCAGGGCGGTGCCGCTCGGCGCGAACTGGCCCAGCAGCGTGTGGAGCGGCAGCGCGTGCACGCGCAGGTTGAACTCGTCGGCGACGGCGAGTGACACGGCGGCATCGAGCGGCGCGTCGCCCCCGGCGGCCGGCGGCGGCGGCTGTACCAATCGTGTCTCGTTACCCCACAGCTCCGCATCCACGAACAGGAAGGAGCGATTGCCCGCGGAGACGAGGCTCGCGAGCGACTCGGCAGGCGTTTCCGCAAAACGAGGGACCGAGGATATTTGCATGGAGCCGTTGAGGCGCGCTTCGAGCTCCCTTTGGGCGGCTTCCCACTCTCCTTTAACCACGTATACCGGAACCGGTTTATTCCTGGGGAACGAATAGATTATGATTTTCGAGCATATAATAATTTATATTATTTTATAGTGGGAAAATTATGAATACCTGTATTAACCGACTTCCAGAAAAAAGGTGTCTTATGTTCCTGTTTATTGGGTATGTTACCTCATATTTTTAAAGGAAGTGTCTGAGGAGCAATTTCAGCACCAACACATGACATCGAAACATCATTGGAGCTTTATAGCTGAATATTAATGAAAAAATATTTATATCTTCTGAATAAGTAAATAAATAAATTATTATTATATCTACGGGCCAATTGACTATATTTCCACCAGCTTTGAAATAAAAAATAATCATCAAAATCGGTTCACAACGAAAGAAGTAATGAGGTAACTTTTGAAGGCGGTTAAAAACGAGAACATCGTCAATGTAGTCCACAGAATACGCATTATTGACGATATTTCAAGAACTACACATCAGATCTTGATCGAATTTAAATGTGACCAATTGGAAAGCAACATCTTTTAAACTAAAAAAAAAGTTTAAAAATCGGTTCACATGGAAAGAAGTTATGAGGTAACACACATAAAAAAAAAATTACAGTCGATTTGAGTACCTCCTCCTTTTTTCGGAAGTCGGTAAAAAAAACAATTAGCTGGGCCGCACGGGTCACCATTAATTAATAATTTTTTTATTTGTTCATTTTAATGAATGAATCAACATTTTAAAAGAAGGCGTGACCACGGAATATGACTTCTTATAATACTTTGTGAGTTTGAAGGTGCTCAGTCACCATACTGGCTACGTCCGCACAAAATAATATAATAGCAACATGACAGCAAGTTATTTTTACCCGACTGCGCAACGCAAAGGAAAGGCGTGTGTTTATCAGCCTATTTTTGTATGGATTTTTGTATATGTGTCCTTTGTGACACTAGAGAAAAACGCGTGGGCCGATTTTGATGATTCTTACGGCAATCGATTTGTTTTGAATCTTGCAAGTGTCACTAAAGACATGGCAGCAATCAAAATTAAATTAGGCGCCAATTGCGAAGCCAGACGCGTTCGGTACCTACGGTAGCGAGGTTGCAGTGGGAATTAAACATTTTAATTGTTTATAACTCGCACTATTTATTAATTATGTAAAATGTTATATGTTAATGTTAGTTTAATGCACCCGTGTGTCGCGGTAGTGCACTGAATTCTAAATAGTATTTAATGAGTTAGGTAATGCGACACGGTGCAAACATGAAGATGATATGTATGAAGATGTAAGGTGTTCGGGTTACCTATATCATAGTAGAAACCTACTATGGTTATATCCCGAACAAGACGTCATATTGTAAAAAATAATATAAGTAATGAAACTGACGAATTGAATTAAGTGGACTATCATTGAATAGGTATTTGAAAACCATATTAATACATCGCGGAACGAAATCGGATTAAAAACGATTGTTTGTCGAATGGCTACAAGGTTTTTTGAATAAGGTTATTGACGATAGGATATCATAATAATATATATTAAAATCATTCGTTGTAAGAACGTAGGAGGTACATCGTCAAGGCGGCGACGGTAAATCGAATCATACGTTCTACCATAAAAATTGTGCGCAAGAATGAATCGAGGCAAGCAAGTACCTACCTATATAGTAATTTAGTACGTAAGGATAAATATTCGGTAAACTCACTCGGAGTCCATAAATCCGCAGGCGAGCCGAGCGGCGGCGTCCTCATGGAATCTCCACGTGTGCACGGCGTCGCAGGCACGGCTGTCTTTGTATTGGCCCGCAAGCCGCGCTTGCAGGCGCGCCGCCACCGGCGCCACGCCGGCGCTGGTCACGCGCAGCACGGCGTCCGCATCCCAGCGGCACGCGCCGCCGCCGCGCCGCCATGCCGTCGCCAGCACCACCACCACGGTCGCCACGCCGCTCACGCTGTTCGACTTCAACCCGCGACTGAAATCACTGTCAAATTATGACACTCATGTAGTATAAGTACTTTTAAACCGACTGCGCGACGCAAAGAAGGCTATAATAATATGGTTACCGAACAATATCACTTAAATTTTCAATACAATAAAGATGTGATAATAAAGGTCACATTATAAGTCTTCTTTGCGAAAGAGTGAAATTAACTAAAATTTTAAAATATAATAATAAATAACTCGACTGTCAAAAACAAATCAAGGCAAGCTTTGACCACTATCTCACTTTATGGAAAACGATAATGCATCCGAATGTGTAGCGTTTTTAAAAGATTTTGCCTGGTTTTTTTCTTTGCCATGGTCTGCCCGCTCGAGTAGTTGTGCGTCTGCTTCATAAGCAGATGGTGCCGCGCTCAATTCCCGATGGGCACACAGGTTTCCGACCCAATGAAAATTTCTGTTTCTGGTAATGATTTTCCACAATCAAGACAATATGACGTACTGAAAAAATCTTAAATAAATTATTCTGGCAGAAACATCGTCAATTTACTTAATATTCAGTTCACATTTGCTGCAAAGCAATGTGGTGCGCCTACGGCAAATATTAGTTCCGTCATAGCAATGCTTAGTAAGGGGTCAAACCCGCGCTCCATTTGTTTAGGTACGTCTGATGAAATTTATAGAATAATAATGCATCTACACGATGCAAAGAAACCTACCGAGCACATTTATGACATTTCTATAGAATTATTGACATCCTTGTTGTGCCAGCATTCACGACACAAAGGCTTCTAGTGTAAAAGCGTTTATGTTTATTTATTAGTTTTTTTAAATCACTGTCTTCGGATTTTTTTATTGTTTTTGCTGTGAGACCTTTCGTCCTGCCCAATTTCATGATTTTCCATTGTGGGTATTACCTATTACAAGCTGCGAGCGGGCCCCGTTGTAGTAAGCTTACCTAGGTACCTTTAAGGCTTGAGGTTTCGGTGAAGTTAACATCGTTAAGAAATCAATGGTACCTAGTAGGCATTTTCTCAAGCTAGTTTACCCAGCTATCGTGTACTATACACGACCTATATATTTATAACATGATTATGTTACTTTGATGAATTAACATTAATTTTAAATTAACATTTTGACGATCAAGACGCTTCCAACGATACCTCATTAAATTAGTCAAATTATGATAAGAAGTTTAAAATTTCTGAGGGAACCGATGAATATACATACATATACATACCCACATACGTACGTATCGGTCAAAATCATAACCATCTTTTTTCGGTACGCCGCCGTAGTCAAGTACAAAGATTCAGAATCAGATCCATATACAAAGCACAAGGTATTACATACAAAAAGGTAGGTACAATGTCGCATTATTATGGACCCTATCAGGCGCACCAACTTAGAAGAGGACGCAATCTTATTTAATTAAATAGTCATGTATTGAGTAGTATGCTATATATTATACAGATACGGTCGTAGTGACGTATTTCCTTTGTGGAAAAACGCTAGCTTGCCTGTAATTTAAAAAATGGAAGCGATCGGAAGGAAAGATAGCTCAGTTACCATTGTGATTGTTTACAATCAAGCAACTCGCAGAGGCTTGTGCTGCCGTCGTGTTGCAGCAGGCTGACGTCCGCCGGCGGCATGCCGGCGGCGACGAGCGCGGCCCGAGCCAGCGCCGCGGCCGCCAGCGCCGGCGGCGTACCCCACACCATAGTCACGTGTCCCCTTTCCATCAAACGCTGCTCGCCATCTCTTGGCTTAAACGAGTCTGTCCACACAAATAACCGTTGTCTTAGCTGGCACACTGATACTTGTTAGATTTCTAATCATTTCGGTGACTCCTCGGATCAGTCTAACATAAATCGGCTCTAATCATATTTACACGCTATAAATGTTTGTTCATGATACTATTTCTTTTATTCAAGATAGGCAAACGTCTGACCTCTATCTCACTGATAAGTGACGATGCGTTCAACGATCGCCATATAAGCGAATGACTTCATATTCTCATAGAATATTTAAAACTACGACCCAAGGCCAGAAATGACATTTAATATTATATAAATGAAAATATTAAGGGTCTCCCAATCCCATACATGTAAGTGGGGAGCAAAATATTTGTCTTTTTTATCTACCCTTGTAGGGTATCCTTGAAATGGGCTTGAAAAGTAGAGTACGAAATCGGTTTAAAAAAAATCTATGTTGGAAAATAACTATTTGGTAGGCCACCAAAGTCACTGTTTTTAGACCTATTTTGTCCCGGGGTCTATCTCAAAAACGGCGAAACTTACGTATAATATACGTTATATCTAGTACTTAAACAAAAAATACAGAAATCTAACCATTATTAATATATAAAAAAAGTTATAAGCAAGTAACCTTAAAAGTTTTCTCTTTAGGAGACAAAATGTAGGCGCAAGATGTCAGTTCGACGCGAACGACTAGTTACAAGATTTACTCACGACTAAAGACTATCTACATGGCAGAAATAAATAAGTAGGTATAACTCGAGGCCCGTGGGAGATTCAAATGCCTACTCTAGCCGAATACGCAGGGTTGTCACTATCTCTGAATTTTGAAATGTATATTATAACAAACCAACAAGTAGGTACAATAATTAGTATAAAATGTGGTGGTAAAATAGATACGATTTCATTTGCATAAAAGCATGAATATACATATTAGCCACGCCAACAGAGTCAAACCTATGTTCTAAGTAAATTAGAGTAGAACCTATGTTCTAAGTAAATTACGGAGTAAAATTATCGAACTAGCTTGAACAATCATTTTAAAAGGTTAGATCCGTTTATAATGTACCTACCTTGTAGCCAAGGCTGCAAGAAATAATGATATTGCAGAGAAAAATAATATTCCTACTTACCTATAAAGATGACATGGACAGTTTCATGAAATCATCAGTTTGGTCATGTTGAAAAACACGTGTTATTATATTATATGTATATTATTATAACCTGTGGTATGACCTAGTTACATAGTAGAAATATATATTGCTACTAAGCTACTCATGTTTTACCAAAGAAATTTAATATGTAACTATTATAGATAGATACATATAGGTAGAGATAATAAAGAAGAAAATTAGATAATTGGCGTGATTAGAAAACACCTTGTTCCTTTATGTATATATCTAAGTTGACTTGGGTGGTTGAGCTCTTTGTCCGTCCGTCCGTCCGTTATTCAGAGGCATCTAGAATTTAAACCATACAAGCGAATTACTTCAAATTCTCAGAGAACATGTAAAACTATAGACCTGAACTACCCTGTCAACTCGGATATCTCGTTTCGCTCGATCAATATCATTTGAGAGTGTTTAAAAAAATTTATTTAATAACGTGCCGCCGGGTCCGAATCCTTAGTAATATTTTTTTATTTATAGAGACATTCAAAGACTTAAGTTAAAATAAAATTTCAATTATCTTGAAATTAGGATTTCTCTAGGATTTTTTCTGCATTACTCTAGGAATTCATTTTGATGCTATTTTATCAATTTATAGTTCCAATTACTCTGTTTAATATAATATGAAATAAAGATGTTTGTAAAACGTACAATAAATCATTCAAATCATCAAAAGGCAAAACGTAACATAAAAAAAATTACATATAATGAAAATATGTATTATTATTATATCAATATTTCTATAGAACTCTAGAAATCGTGGTGACGGAGCTAGTCAACATTACTACAAACGTTCTCTCAAATTTGTACGCCAATCTAGGCAAAACATGACAACAAGAAACTACCTATTATCTTTTTGCATGCAAGTTTGTGTTTGTATTTAACTCATGTTTTAAACAAATAAATAATCTTTGTCTTTGTATATGAATCTATTTACGTGCAAAATTACCTTCGTAGAGTTTTTGGCAGTGTTGTCCTGAACTGGCAGAGATTGCGAACGCTAGCATTAGCAAGTGAGAATAAAGAAGCACCATGTCTTTGTCACAAATCTCCTGACAAAATCGTTGCACACTCACAACAAACGGCTCGGTCGCCGAATATTATTTACACGAATGGTATAGCTACATTTATGTGTTAAGGTTACTGCCTATCCAGAAGTTCTGAACTTATCAAATGCCGTTATTATTAGATTTGTCCTTTTCCTCAAAGCCATAAATTGTTTGTATCAGTTTTACTTCATTATATTATTTTGTTTGTCACAGCAGGCAGGATTTTCAAATCCTGCCTGCATAAATTATTATTTATAGATTCTTGCTCATCCTAGTACCTAACTGTCTATCTGTCAAAGACTTATAGCCTCTGAGAGACGATATGCTGAAAAGATTCTAATTCTTATACAATAATTATGTAAACACGAATTCTTTAAATATTTTTATTTATGTTGCATACCTACAACTTCCGCTTTTACAACCATGTATGGTTGATTGGCAGAAGATTATTTTAGCGTTAGGTCCACCCTTAGTACCCTTTTGGCAACAAATTACGAGTTGTTCTCCCTGAACTGAGATAACCTGCATTCGCCTACATTTGCCTAATAGAGAAAAACCTTTGTGTCTAATTGCTTATTAGCTTTTTTTCTTTATAATATTTTTTTGACTTCTTTATTGAATTAAAACAAATATGACATATATTTGGCTTAACACCGCAAATTCTAAAAGATCTTTTATGTTCTAATTCTGGCGAGATTAGTGAGGCTCTTTTGAAAGACCTTACGGCTTCAGGTAACCTGATGTAGTCAGGTCAAGTCAATAATGACGCCACAGATATTTTGTACGGCCCAAATTCATGCGCATCAAACAAAAAAGATGGTGGCATCAGGCATATTATAGCGGTAGGCACCACATATCGCCGCCTCACGGCTAAAATCGGTTGTAAGAAAATGTGTGCTTCTCTTTTTCCGTCCACTCACTTAGAACATTTTTAAATCAAAATTGTGGATAGGTGTTACTAAATGTGGATGTTAAAAATGCTTTTAATTCTGTTGATAGAGGCACCCTTCTGACGCAAGTGAAAGATAAAATGCCAGAGTTATATAATTTTATTTGGCAATGTTATGGAAAACCGTCAACATTAATTTACAAAACGATGTTCTTTTGTTTTCCGTTGGCTGACAGCATCGTGACCCATGCGTCCCAGCTTTCTTTTCATTAGCCGTCAATCCGATAATTCAACGTCTCCAATCCAAACTATATGTTTGGTATTTGGATGACGGTACTCAAGGAGGTGATGTAAATAGTGTCTTAAATGATTTAAAATTACTAATTGATGAATTCAAAATGATTGGGCTTGAACAAAATTTTTTACAGTTCAGACAAATTATCGGTTTTACAAAAATCTTACTCGTTGGCTTACAATATAAAACTAGTAGACAAGTGTTCACTTCGCCTTTTGGGTTCAATGCTTGCCTATTTAGCATAAAAAAAGAAGAAAATATTAAAAAAAATATGAACACTTCTAACAGATTGCTGAAAATTAACTCTCATATGGCTATTACGATTATTAGATTCTGTCTTTTTGTACCAAAATATGTATTCGTTAAGATGTTGTCCGCCATGGAAACATAGCGCGCCCCTCGAGAGCATAGACATTGGTGCCGATTCTGTTGTCCAGAATTAGACTAAACTAGCCTAAAATTAGTTTTAGTCCTGTCATTTGAACTTTTAAATTAAGTTCAACGTAAAATTAGAATAGCGTTTAGGTATTCTTTGACTAAAATTAGTTTATTTTTAGTTTAGTTTAGTTCGGTGCTCAACAGAATTAGCACCAATATCGTACAGAATACTCTTATATCGGTTTTGATTATCGACATGGATGACAGGGCTTGGTAGCAAGCTTCTTTACCTGTAAGACTAGAAGGCTTAGGTATACGTCACATTTCTAGTATTGCGTAACCAGCTTTCTTGTCCTCAGTTCATGGTACTTCTAAATTAGTTGAAAAAATACTTTAACATAATTTGGGTTCTTTAGAAATAGCAAACTTTACAGAGGCCAGAAGCGCATAGGAGATGGCATGCCCAAATACCGGGCTCCCAATGAGGTTATGCTCACAGAGACTGTGGGATCGGCTACTCTGTGAACTAGCACGGAAACATCTTTTAGATACGTCGAGTTCTAGCAGTTTCTGGATGGGAGTCAGGGCTTTGGTTGCAAGCCATCCCCTCTTTTTATACTCAAATACTAATTTAGGTATTCATAAACATTTGTTTACACGTCATATTGCAAGGTCTAAAATGAGATTCTTAATTTAAAATACATTGATAAAATAAAAAATTACAAAATGAAAAATTACGAAATAAAAATTAAAAATTATAATAATTTCCATAAAGAACATGTCAATATAATTTATGTCAATGTATAAAATTATTTACTTTTCATAAAGTCATCTGTGCTATAGAACGTTTGCTTGATAAGCCATCGTTTCAATTTATTTTTAAAGCAATTGAAGGAAGTTGGAAGCCTATTGTACACAGCCGGGCCCATAACATGCGTCAGCTTGCTGGTCTTTGTAAGCTTACGAGGTAAGCCCACAAGTTTGCTTGCGTTGCGCGTGCTGTAGGAGTGCATGACACTACGTTTGGTGTACGTGCTGAGATTTGTTCTTACATATACCGCCACCTGATAGATCACGATGACAGGCAATGTGAGGATCCCGAGTTCTCTGAAATAGGGTCTCGCTGAGGTATCTTGTGTCACACGTACCAAGGCCCGGATTGCGCGCTATTGCATGCGGAAGACGCGCTCCCAGTCAGAGCCGTGCCTCCACCGTATTGCAAAAGTGAATGTATCGTAGCAAAATAGAAGGTGCGTGCGACATCCGCTGACACCACCCGAGCCACCCGACTCAGTGCGTAACATGCACTGCCTAGTTTCGCACAAAGTTTCTAAATATGATTCTCCCACGTTAGCCCTATATCAATTTCGAACCCTAGAAAGGTAGTATTGGAAACCTGTACGATTTCACTTCCGTCCACCAGCACTGTCATGGGTTCGGTGGCCCTGCCCAAAAGATTAAAGTGCATGAAGTGTTATACTGGAACACTTATAGATCCATCTGCTTTCCGTCGCGCTATATGCTTACGTTTGGGTGCAAGGTGCTATATTGCCCATAGCTGTCAGTGTGGTACTGCTTTTGATCAGCTCGGTCACCACGGCCTCTCGTGCCAGAAAAGTGCTGGCCGAATTTCCCGCTATGCCAGCCTCAACGTTATCATCCGCCGGGTTTTTACCAGCGCCAATGTTCTAGCCATTCTCGAACCAAATGGTCTGATGCGTGACGATGGTAAAAGACCCGACGGCATGACTTTAATTTAATGGAAGATGGGACGGCCTTTAGTGTGGGATGCACCTTGTTCCAACACTTTAGCTCCGTCGCATCTTCCTAAAACACTGATTGGGGTTGGCGCCGCGGCAACTTCGGGAGAGCTCCGCAAACGGCGAAATTATGGAAACCTCGGCAGTGGTTACATATTTGAGCTGTTTGGTGATGAGACACTGGGCCCGTGGGGACCGGCAGCTCATTCTATTTACAAAAAAATATCAGAGCGCCTGGTTGAGGCGACGCATGATCAAAATCACAGATCACAGAAACTAAGTGATCAAAATGCTGGTTCTCATTTGGCTCAACGTTACAATTCAGAGAGGCAATGGCGCCAGCATGACGGGAACGCTACCCACTGGTAGTGGGCTTGAACACTTGAGTTACCCATTAGCTCGATGACTTATAGGTAACTTGGGTCTTTGCTGTATATAAATGTATATAATTTTAGTTTACTTCTAGGAAATATAGGCAATTGGTCTGAATTATAATGTTTCTTATACATTTGGTTATCTTTTTGTACGTAGTGCCGGAGTAGGAATTGTGATCGATGTCGTACCTAATTGATGTTTTTATAATACGATTGACGTTATTATAATTGATCCAGCTAAGCGAGATCTTTAAGGGTCCGGTACATGCCGTTGACCTTCCTCGAATAGGCGTCACCGATGAAAATGCCGCCGCATTTTCATCGGTGACGCCTATTCGAGCACAGCAAACGCCTTTGCTGTGCTCTAAAATATAGGCTATGTATAAGTGATTTTGATCAAACATAAACATAACAACCAATGAAACATAAACATCTAGTTTTTCTTTCCACTAATATTATAAATCCGTAAGTTCGCTGTACAAGAATGGACTTGCAAATTATGTAATACTATAGCTGACCCGGTGAACTTTGTTCCGCCTTAAATATAAATTTAAAAAATCAATATAATAATTATATAAATAAATATTAAATTCTTGCATATATTGCATAAAAAAAAGTGTTTTACACTTTATCAAAACGAAAACAAGTTTTTAGTGGCACTCCGCGGGGTTCTGTGCTCGCTCCAAGCCTTTTTGGAATCTTCATCAATGATGTACAAATCATAAAATCCCAATCTGCTTTTTCCGCTGACGATGGAAAATTCTTTGCCAACCACTAATAAAATCTGGACAACTACAGAATGATCTTGACCGTATTTAAGGATGGATGAAAGACTGAGTTGTTAAACTGAATATATCAAAATGTAGGGTCTTGCATCTGGGTATAGCTAATCCCAAGGTTGTCCAAACTGGACCAAAAAGTCGTTGAACCAGTAAACAAACAAGAAGGCTTGGGAGTACTAATTACATCAGATGTAATTAGTACTCCCAATGGGAGGATCACATATCTACAATGGTCAAAAAAGCCAACTCTTTTTTTATGTCATATGCTGGTCGTTTCAGACAATGACAGTGAAAGTTTTCCTTAGGACCTTCAAGACATATGTCAAACCCTTACTTGAATATGGGTTCCAGGTTTGAAGCCCAAAAGGATATAAACTTTCTTGAGAGTGTACAAAGGAGGGCAAGGAAAATTCCTCAAGCCCTATGGTGATGGCGTAAATCCTATGAAGAAAGACTACCCATGTTGCAACTCACTACTCTTCAAGAAAGAAGGCTCAGAGGCGATCTAATATAATATCTAAATAAATTAATAAACTGCTACCGGGTAGGTATGGGTGAAGCCCATTTTACCCATTTCCCGATGTCCGATAGACTCAAATTTGGTGTACTTATGTATCTTCGGTAACAATACAATGATTTGGTACCATAGAGCTGGTCTGATGATGGAGACGGAAGATGCCCATAGGAATTTCTGAACTAAACAAGATAAACCAATCGAGTTTGATTCGTATTGACAAGTTCTCTAGTTATATAACTTTTTAGTCCTTTTTATTTAGGTACAACTAGTAAATGCTTGACTTTAAAAAACATTTTAAAATGATCTAAATCAGTCAGGTCATTTATTTCGAGACAGCCTAAGAGCTTTTTGTGCAGTACACGTGCTTTTGTTTCACAGTGAATGGATTTGACGGGTCCTATTCAGTTGGCCGGGTCAGTACGACTTACATTTTTTGGGCACAGGATGCACATTGGCAGACTTCTTAGCTTTCGGCACTTAACCATTCTCTTAGAGTTTAAAGATTGTAGGTATAAATAAAACAAAGTTTTTTTTAAGGATTTCTTAATATAATATTTATCTTAAAACTAATCAGTTATAAATATTATTCATTATTACTATGATATCTTTATTTATTTACTTAATTATTATCATTCCAGACTTTATCCACTCTCTAAAGTATATCTACTCTAGTGCTAGAGGTCCTGTTTAAAATCGAATGTTTGACTAGCTCTTTATTTTAACATTGATAGATTTATGGGCTTTATGATTAATCGGTTCACGTGGAACGTGACGAGATAACACAAAAAAAAAAACAAAAAAATACAGTCGACTTGAGTACTTCCTCCATTTTTGTGAAGTCGGTGAAAACCGATTTCTCCCCCATTTGTGGACCGATTCACAAATTCTTTTTTGTTTGGACAATTTCACTTCAGAGGTGGTCCCATATAAATTTTATCGACCTCAGTCAAGCCAAAACCAAAATATAAGCAGTCGGTTTTTTAAGCATTGCTTACGTTCAAATTATTGAGTAAGTCAATTAGTTACTAATTAGTATTCGAGTATTGATGTGATCGTTGTTGGCTCGCTGCACGTTTTGGTCCCGACTGTAAGTGCAGGAGGCATTTCTTTTTATTATAAATAAATAAATACACAGTCATACAAAGCTTCACGGACGATATCCATAATTCTTAGTAGTTAATAAATAAATTGCCTAGGTAGTAGATACTCATACTTTAAAACACACCTGTATATTGACTAGAATAATTGGAATGCTAAGATCCGGCTCTAGAAGAGCGTCAGTGTCCGCTTGGACAACGGCAGGTACGTCACGAGAGCAGTGTCGGCGCAGGCGGGTTAAAGCAGTCGCAGTTGCCAGCGCCAGCAGTGCCGGCGTGGGCAGGTTCGAGCGCCAGTCGGAGTCATGCCAGCGCGGGCGGATCGAAGCAGTACCGGTGTATACGGATAAGAGTCGTCCCGGCGAGGGCGGCTCCGAGCCGTGCCAGAGCGGGCCGGTCAGTGCAGCATCGAGCGGATGGGGCACAACAGCGCCGGCGTGGGCGGAGTGGTGGATAGAGCAGGGTTATGGTGCGGGTTCGGCGCCGGCCGGCAGGAAGGCATCGGTCTCCCGCGGCGCGTCGGCGCTCAGATACGTCGAGTCCGTGGCGGCCGACGTCGGCGCCGCCCACGACACCCAGCGCGCCTGCACACAAACACACGCATTATAATCTGTTACCTTAGAATAGGAAGGCACCGTTACAAAACGTATATATTATATAAAAATAGAGAACGTGATTACGGTCACAAAATTGGGAATTGAGTAATTTCTAACGAAACTGACGTAAACTATGAATTTAATACTTTTTTTTACAAAAATTCCCCTCGAAACGACAAAAAATGAATTAAAAAAATGCGCCGTCGAGTTCCTCGCCGGGTTCTTCTCGAGTCGGATGTAATTTTGCGAATCCGGCAATAGAATCATCGATTTCGATTAAAGTTTACTATCCGTTACCGAACGACACGAGGCGTTCAGCCATCTATTCGGTCGGATCTACTCGGAGCGAAAGCGAGCGAGCGCAGCCGGAGGGGACGCGGTACCTGCGCCTGGTCGCGCGCGACGGCGGCGGGCTCGAGGCCGAGCGCCATGGGCAGCGCGTCCAGCGGCACGTCCAGGCACGGCGCCAGCAGCCGCGGCGCGTCCGCCAGCAGCGCCGCCACGCCCGCCGCCGCCGGCCGCGCGCGCCGCTCGCGCCAGCACGACAGGATCAGCGCCTCCCTGCGAGGCCGAGCACGGGACTGTGTAGTGTAGTGTGGAACCCCGGCTCCCGGATTCACTCGGAGAGAATCGAAAGAGTACTAAAGCGCTTTATGTACCATTTGGCCTCCGTGGACTTCGACTGTAAAGTTTTACGCTCCTTTCGTTCTAGGCTGAAACGCTATAAAGTCATGTCCCTGCCCAAACGTAGAATACGGGCGGATATTATAATGTTGTTTAAAATTTTAAATGGGTTAGTTGTCTGTCCAGATATATTAGACGAAATAAAGCTGAGGGTACCTCGCTCGGGTAGTAAATTAATACGGAGACGAACTTTTCTTTACCAGTGAGCGGGACCGACTTGTTAAAACATTCGCCGTTGCATCATCATAACTTTCGCACATGCGAAAGTTATGATAATGAAAATATCCGCAACAATTTTGATATATTTAATAATAGTTCACTGGCCTCAATAAAATATTATTTAAATATTATTAAATATTAATGGATGAACTTAAGTTTTTTTTTTTTTTTATTTTTTTTTTTTTTTATTTCAAGTTCACAGAACAGCTAATTTAAACGTAATTTTCTTTGCTACTTTAAAGCCTAAATATGTGAACCTAACATGCTCAAATCTTAATTATACCTACTGCTACTATAATACATAAACTAGACTTATTTTAACAAATTAACAGCTAAATATCAGTAATTACATCTATTATATCATAAACTTAAAAATCTCAATTATACCTACTGCCACTATTAGCTAAATATCAGCAATTGCATCTATTTTATCAGAAACTTAAGTTCATCCATTACATAGTATAGTTTGTTTTAGTTTATTACATAGCATAGTTATATAGAATTACATTGATTATATAGAATTACATAAATGTGTGTTAGCAATCAATTTTTTTAAATTATATTTTATTGAGGCCAGTGAACAATTATTAAATATATCAAAATTGTTGCGGATATTTTTATCATCATAACTTTCGCTTTTTTCGTGATATAATAGATGTAATTACTGATATTTAGCTATTAATTTATTTAAAATAAGTCTAGTTTATGTATAATAGTAGCAGTAGGTATAATTGAGATTTTTAAGTTTGTGATATAATAGATGTAATTACTGATATTTAGCTGTTAATTTGTTAAAATAAGTCTAGTTTATGTATAATAGTAGCAGTAGGTATAATTGAGATTTTTAAGTTTGTGATATAATAGATGTAATTACTGATATTTAGCTGTTAATTTGTTAAAATAAGTCTAGTTTATGTATAATAGTAGCAGTAGGTATAATTGAGATTTTTAAGTTTGTGATATAATAGATGTAATTACTGATATTTAGCTGTTAATTTGTTAAAATAAGTCTAGTTTATGTATAATAGTAGCAGTAGGTATAATTGAGATTTTTAAGTTTGTGATATAATAGATGTAATTACTGATATTTAGCTGTTAATTTGTTAAAATAAGTCTAGTTTATGTATTATAGTAGCAGTAGGTATAATTAAGATTTGAGCATGTTAGTTTCACATATTTAGGCTTTAAAGTAGCAAAGAAAATTACGTTTAAATTATCACTATGTACATATTTTAATTACATTTACAGCTGTTCTGTGAACTTGAAATAATAAAAAAAAAAACACTTTTTATTTTGATTAAAAGTTCGAGTGCTCCTGCTTCCTTTTAACTGTTTCGACCGTTCTTATTTTTTTTTTTTTTTTTTTTTTTATTTTATCCACAGAACTGGATACACTCTTTATGCTTAATCTGAGAAACAAAAACAAAAACATATGTAGGGCGAGTGTCACCTTCTCGAAGTGGACACAGCATGCAAAATGAAGAAACTTGAAAAAATCACACTTAGTAAATTTATAAATTAGGAAGACTTGGTATATCAGCCTTTCGGGCCCTATCCCAAGAATCTACTAATTCTTGAAGTTTCCGTTTGAAACTAGGGACCGAGAGGTCAAATATGTCCAAGTCCTGACATATGATATTGTATGAATTACAAATGCGATACAGTGATGAGTGCTGACCATAGTTTGTGCGAGTTTTAGGTAGGCTGAACGTTTTTCAATTTTTGAGACGGCTACAAGAACGTGGAATAGCTAATTTTATACGTTCTAGCAGCAGAGAACTATCGATAAATCCGTTAACTAGTTTATGTAGAAACATTATATCCGCAATATCTCTTCGCTGTTGGAGCGGAGACATATTGAAATGTGCCAATCTTGATTCATAACTATCAAGTATACGACAGAGATTGTTTGAGTATGAAAGATGGTACAAAAATCTAGATTGAAGTTTTTCCAACCTCTCTTTATGTCCTTTGTAGGACGGGTTCCAAACCGGGCTACAGTACTCCATTAGACTACGCACATAGCAGTTAAAAAGCAATTTTGATATGTCTGGATCCTTGAAGAATTTAGTCTGCCTAATTACAAAACCTGACAGAAGAGAAGCTTTTTTGGAAATACTGTTGTATTTTTGGAATTTTTGGAAGTGTTTGTGGATATTTTTGGAAGTAATGTTCTCTAAAATATAATTTGGTGTATACAATAACTCCAAGATCGCGCATGGAATTTACCTCCTCAAGTGGAATATCATTTATATAATAGGTTGCTTTGGTTGGATTTCTTTTTCTGGAAAAATTTAGATAAAAACACTTTGAGGAGTTCAACACCATGTTATTGCAAGCGCACCAGTCATTAATCGTATTCAAGTCACACTGTAATATTTCAAGGTCTAGGGGGGTCTGGATTTCACGATATATCTTTAAGTCGTCGGCAAACATTTGAAACTTGGAGTTTAAATTGCAAGATAAGTCATTTACAAAGATAAGGAAAAATAAAGGACCCAAATGGGAACCTTGCGGCACGCCTGATGGTACCGATTTCGGTACAGATTTAAACCCGCGAATTTTCACAATTTGTGAGCGATTCTAAAGATAAGACTCGCACCACCGCAGTAGCGACCCGCAAATTCCAGCATGACCCAGCTTTTGGATCAGTAACTGGTGGTCAACAACATCGAAGGCTTTAGAAAAATCTGTATAGACCGCATGTATGTATTTAGTACATTTTATTAGAGTCCCACGTGTTCCAAGCTGGGCTGTCCGTTTTTGCAATCGCGTGCGTCGCGTCGAGGATCCAGCCCTGGTCGGATCGGGGGGTTAGGGTGCCTACTTTTATATTATTATCTCGATTTTAGCGCCGGATGTGATCGGCATCGAACATAGTTCGGCCGGGTCCCGGAAGGCTACTCACAATTGCGGCTTGAGGCCGGGCGGCAGGTCCAGCGTGCGGCCGCCCTTCACGCGCGCCAGCACCTCCGCGTTCGACAGCCCCTGGAAGGGCAGCGAGCCGAACGTCACGATCTCGTAGAGCAGCACGCCGAACGACCACACGTCGGACGCCGGCGAGAACACGCCCAGGGCCAGACTCTCGGGTGCCATCCAGCGCACCGGCAGCATGCCCTTGCGGCTGAACCTGTAGTAGTCGTGCTCGAACACCAGCCGCGTCATGCCGAAGTCGGCGAGCTTGACGGTGCGGTGCGCGCTCACGAGACAGTTGCGCGCCGCCACGTCGCGGTGCACGTAACGCAGCTGCGCCAGGTAGGACAGCGCGCGCGCCACGTCCAGCGCCATGGCCGTGAGCCGCTGCGGCGCCACCTCCGCGCCCGCCTCGCCGCCCGCGCCCGCCAGGTGCCGGCGCGCCAGCAGGTAGTTCTTCAGGTCCCCGTACAGCATGAACTCCATGACGGTGCACACCGGCTCCGTCTTGGTGACCACGCCGAGCAGCCGCACCACGTTCTTGTGCTCGAAGCGCTTCATCGCCTCCGCCTCCGAGAGGAAGTCGAGCTTCTCCTCCGTGGCCGCGCCCGCCTTCAGCGTCTTGACCGCGACGGCGGTCCAACCGCGGTCCGCGCCCAGCAGCGCGTGGCCGCCGTACACGGTGCCGAACGCGCCCGTGCCCAGCTTGCGGTTGATGACGACGCGCTCGCGGGGGACCTCCCAGCGCTCCGCGTCCGCCGGCGCGGGCGGCAACGTCCGCATGCCGAGCGCCGCCAGCCGCGCGCGGAACTCGCGCTCGGCGCGCCGCCGACAGCGCCACGCCGCCAGCGCCAGCGGCACGGCCAGCGCCGCCAGCGCCAGCACGCCGGCCGTCGCGAACGCGGCGCCGCAGTCCGCGTGCAGCGCGTCCGCCAGCGGGCGCAGCGCGCACCGCGGCGCGCCGTCCGTGGGCGCGGCGCCGTCCGCCGTGGCCCAGCGCAGCTCGGCCGCCAGCCGCAGCGCGCCGCGCCGCCACGCGCCCACCGGCCGCGCCGCGCCGCCGCTCCACTGGCGCAGCTCCAGCGCCGCCGCGCGCGCGCGCGCCCCGCCCGCCGCCTCCCACTCGAACGTGCCCGTCACGCCCGAGTACGCCGCGCGCCCGGCGTCCTGCACCAGCGACCTGACGAACCGACGTACGCTTTGCTTAGCCGAGTCGTTCGCGCCGAACTGAGCTCTCGCGCCTATATTTTGCTTAGTAAAGAAAAACTTTTGACGTAAAATGCTTAAAACATTTGTTCTTAATAATAATTGTTTTATTTCTGTATTTGTTATTCGAGTACCTACAGGATAAAACAGATTTTAGACCGAACGGGGAATCGAAAGGCAAACGTGCACCTAACTAGCCAGCAAAAAAATAGTTGAATTTATCGCGTGCCTAAAGGTAAAAGGGCGTATATCAATTTATGCGCTCTTTTACCTTTAGGGCGCATATTTTTTTTTCTTTTTGCCAATCGTGTAGTAAACACATTCTACGCTCAAAATTGAAAACAAAAATCAAAGGTAAAAGGGCGTATGTCTTTAATTATACGCCCTTTTACTTTTAAGAATACGAAATTTAGGTGATCTAAAGGTAAAAGGGCGTATAATTTTTTTCCTCGCCACTTGACGAGAAATCAGTAAGATATATTTTTTTAATTAAGTTATCACTAAATTTATTAATTATTTGTTTTTTAACTATCAATGTCAATAATTTGAAACAATTTCACTACTTTTTTACAAATTATTTAATTGGATTTGAAAAGTATTGTCAACAGACTCTGAATCGAGAGAAAACAGATGTTTGAATAACAACAGTGGCAGCACCAGTATCCAATATGGCGACTGGCGCGAAATTTCATTTGTTTAAAATCAGTAGATTTTATTGATTTACTAGATTAATTCAACATGGAGTAAGAACATAATTATGATCGTTATTACTTTTTCATCACTGATTATTTTAATTTACTTTTGGTTACTATTTTCTATCATTAGATATTCTTTAATATTTTTTTCACTTGTCACTAATCATTTATCCGCTTAGTATTATTAGCTACTTTCTATTGAATACTGAATTATAATGGTTGATAAAATGTCTTGAGATACGCCCTTTCAGCTTTAGGATACCGATATTTTTTTTTACAGATTATTCACGTTTCAGACAATTTCAAACAGAATGGCAATAAAAAAATATTATCCGCCCTTTTAGTACAAATCCCTATTCACCCTTAGGTATACGCCTTATTACCTTAAGCACGCGTTATGTCCTCCTTCTTATGTAAGTCGGTTCAAAACGTAGAAGTATGCCGGATTACGCAGTAACTGTTACTCTAATTCTGTGACCCGCCTAGACTATTAGTCCAAATTATATGCAGTAGAGGGCAAATTTGATTTTCATGACTACGTACGACGTTGACATAGTTTATTTTAATAAGGATGAATATAAAATGCCTCAGCCAACAAAACAGAAGCCGCTATTTTGTAGATTTTTAACAAAAAAATCATTTTTTTCTGAGCTATATACATGTTAGATATGCTGTCGCGGACTTTTTTGTAATACTCATGAAGGCCAACATTTTTGTCATAGGTACATTCTAGCCAACCTACTTAATCTTACTTTTAATTTAGACGCATTTGGTACAAGTCAAAACATATACTAAATAGCAAACACATTTCTGATGTACATGACTCAATTTTGACAAAAATATCAGTTACGTCTTTTTTCGCCTCGGGTGCTTTGTATCCCTAACTGTTTATAAAGCGGCCGTAAGCAAATTTTTCTCCGACTCGTCTTACGAATATTATTAGGTATTTCAAACTGGAAACTAACCTTTATCCCAATAAAACATAACCTATAACACTCGGCGATAGTGTAATTAAAGAAATCATTTTCAGAATCGGATCGGTAATTTCAGAGATTACCTTTTATATCGATACCGTTCGTACTCGTCACCGTGTAAAACGCAGGTAAACAAAACGACGTCGAACGAGCTCGACTAACCGCTTCCTCCGAGCCGGATTTATATCGATCGTGAATTAAACGAATCGAAAGATTATCGATTAAAATCTAATAAAAAAACGTAGACGGCATCGATTCCCGACAAACTTTCGTCCGGTTCGGCCCTATCCTCGGAGGGAGCCAATCGGGGCGAATCACTCATCGAACTGGCGATATCATACCGGCGATCATCAAACTAGGTAAGATATAGAAAAAGAAATATCACCCGACGAGGTCACCCCTGTGCAGGTCGTCGGCGAGCGCGGGGCGCGCGGCCAGCAGGCGCGCCAGCGCCGCCGCCCACAGGCGCAGCGCGTCGTACAGCAGCGCCGCGTGCGGCGGCGGCGCGCGCGCCCCGCACGCCGCGCGCCCGCACCGCGCCGCCCACCGCGCCGCCCACGCCGCCGCCGGCGCGCGCTCCCACGCACCCGCCCACGCCGGCGCCACGCTCAGGTGGCCCGCCGCCGCCTCGTCCAGCGCCGCCTGCGAGCAGTTGTGGCGGTCGGCGGGCGCCACGCGCAGCGCGCGCGCCGCCAGCGCCGGCAGCAGCCACACGGCGCCCGCGCCCGGCGCCAGCCCCGCGCGCGCGCCCGCGCACAGCGCCGCCCGCACGTAGCGCGCGTCCTCCACGCACACGTACAGGATGCGAGCGTCCACGCCGCGAGCTCGCCGCGCCCACTGCCCGACGTCGAATACCGATTACATTGAGCCGACCTATACGGGGTTATTTATTTGTATACCGTTAGGTTTCGGAACCGAGTCCTCGTCGTTTCACCCTTGACTCGTTTAGTTCGTCGAATTTTGAATGCTGAATTTTCCATAATAATGACGGTGACGTTTTCTGTACGGAACCGTATGGGGGAATGGCGCAAATGTTATAAATGTGTTAAAAGCACAAATGAGCGATGTTATACATATTATATATATTTATAGACCATAATGTAATATGACTCGCCCGGTATGACGACTATGTTATATTCTAATTTTAGTTGTTCAACGCCGCACAATATTCGACGCCGACCGGTCGCCTCTCAACACCGTACTCGTAGATGGAGACTATAGACTTTTAATATTTTTTTCAAATCGATTGAAAATTATTTTAGCTGAATCTGCAATAGCCGGCCCCCGACGACTTCGGTCTCCAGGACCGAAATGATGTCCCGAGATGCTTCTGGTAATTTACGATTTCCCTGTAAATTTTTCCGTTCTCACCTGATCGAGGAGATCGACGTCGAGGGCTTCCCCGTCGGTCGGCAGCTCCACGTGGGCCACGATGTCGGCACCGAGGCGCGCCGGGTCCAGAGCCGCGCGGGTCGCCGTCTCGCTGAGTACCGCCACGCGGCGCCAGCCCATGTGCCGCAATAGCTCCGCCCAAACGTCGGCGGCGCGGCGCGCGTCTCCCGCCGCCAGCAGCGCCAGCCCCGCGCTGGCGGGCTCGGGCGGCGCCTGGGCCGTGTACGCGAGCACGGGTAGCGAGAGCGCGAAGCTCTGTCGCGTCACGTCCCCGAACGCGCCGCCGCACGCCGGCCCCGCGACCCCGGACAGCGAGCCGAACTCGCTCCCGAGTGCGTTCGTCAGGTATTCGAAGGCGCGCGAACCCGAGCACGCGTCGTCGAGCAGTTCGACCTTGAACTCGAAGGACGGGCGGGTGCCGGCCGCGGCCATCGCGGCCGCCGCGCGCGCCTCGTCGTCCTCCGCGAGCTCGGCGGCCGCGCGCAGGGCGGCGGCGTCGTAAGCCTCGCGTCGGGTCGACGCCGGGATCATGACGGCCACGCGGACTTCGACCGCTGCGCCCGCCCAACCCGGGAGCGCGGCGAGTATTTCGCGCGCTGCCACCTCGGGACCGAGTTTACGAGCTTTCATTTCTAACGTTCGCAGATCGGCCTCGTCGAGCGCTAAACGAGCGAGGGCGCGAATCGCACTCGGCGCTCGCGCCATCTCTCGGACGTTCACCAACTTAACGAGCCTGCGCGCTTCGAAGGGGCAGTCGAAACTCGTGCAAGGTGGAGGCCCGAGCGTCGAGGCGCCGCCGGCGCCGCGCTCGAGGCCAGGGCGGAGGGCGCGGCCGCACACGAGCGCGGGGCGCGGCGCGAGCGCGGCCAGCACGCGCCCGCCGCTGGCGCGGGTGACGGCGACGCGCGCATGGAGCCCGTGTTCGACGACGATGGCGTGCATGATGGCCGCCTCGCCTTCGTCACTCGTCAGCAGGGTGGCGCGCTTTGGATTCTCTTCATCACACTCCTGTGATGAAAGTTCCGACGATGAATTTCCACAGATGTATCTGAAGCAGAACGTAGATCACATGATACATTTCTAATGGCAAACAATTTACGGCTTAGCCCGTCGAGGTTCTGCTCTTTTTTAAAAAAAAACTCTACAATAATGCATTCCATAACCATGCCATAAGGAATATGGTGCCACACGTACCTCAAATAGTGCCAGAAAAAGGGCCGTAGATATTAAAACGGTATAGAATAACACATTGTAAATTTTAGGTAAGATTCGTTTTTGGGCACTGTGCTGCAACCCGCACATTCTATAATATTTGTCGTCGGGCTGCTTTGAAGGCGAACGCACACCCATTTACGCCAGTGAGCAGTTCAAAGGTTAAAAACGACCCGTCCGGAGTCTGCCCGGTAGAAAATAAAAAAAAAAACCCATAAACACTTTCAAATTAACAGCCCCACACTAAGTTCAATGACTTGTATCGTGGGGCCGTAAAAATCCAAGATTAAACAACATTCACAACATACTTCAAAACCAGAAACACAAATTTCCCGTGCGTGGGGAAAAATCTTGTGTTCGGACTTGTGTTATTCCCACCGGGAATCAAATCCGGTGCTTTATAGGCAAACGCCCACCTAACTACGCCAGCGGGCAGTTCAAAGTTCAATGATAAATAATGACCAACAAAAAAAATATATATCCTCCTTCTTATGTAAGTTGGTTCATAACGTAGAAGTATGCCGCATTATGAAGTAGCTGTTACTCATTCCGGGACTTTTGACCTCATTCTGTGATTTATCCTAGACTATAGGTCCAAATTATATGCAGTAAAGGGCAAATTGTATTAAAGTAAATAGTTTTTTTTGATAAGGATTATTATTGAATATTTAAAAAAGGCAACAAAACAGAAGCTGCTATTTTTTCAGATTTTTAACAAAGATTAGTTTTTTTGACTTGATAACGTCTTATAAATAGATGAACACCGGCATCACGCACGAAAAAGTGTCACGTTCCGCCTGAGCCTGAGCGTGCAAGCGAGAACGCGGCACAAGCAATAGAGAGGCACGTTTGAACTAAGCATTGTCTTATGACGTTATCACGTAAAATTATCGTCTGTAAACCGACTTTACAGACATGTATTTAAAAAAAAAAACAGTAGTTTAATCATTTTTGTCTCCAGCCGGTTTTATAATGCTGCTAGCATTATAAGACCGGCTGGAGTGTTTATTTATTTAGGTATTTAACGTTACTACCTAGTTTCGAGTTTTGTGAATCGGAGTCACACATGTTATCTTCCATTGTAAGATTAATACCTACTCCGATCAAAAACTCCATAAGAAGTTTTAGTAAATCTTTAACCATTTTACAAGGGCACGACTCGACTACGGCTGGACCACAACTTATTATTTGACAAACTGGGACCGGGGACTGGGACTATATAGTCGTTCGATTAATAAATAACGAACTTAAAATATTTATAGTCACTCGACACTGGCCAAATGCAAATAGACTGCGGCGCGAAATAAAAAAATCTAGGACCGTTTACTAAATAAACATAATTATTTTAGCAAATCGCACCTCAACTCGGCGTCGAGAGTGACGTTCCGGAGCGCGGCGTCGACTTCCGCGCGCGGGATGTAGTACCGCGCCGCCAGGCGAACGTCTGCAAAGTCGAGCAGAGAGCGCGCCGGCGGAGCGGCCAAGCACGCGCGACGCGAAGGCGGCGCCGCGTCGCCGAGCTCCTCGAGGCCGGCGTCGCGCAGGCGAGGCGGCGCGGGCGCGCGCGGCGTCGGCAGCAGCACGGCGTGCAGCGCGCCGCGCGCCAGCGCCGCCAGCGCCGCGTCGAGGCAGGCGCGCGCGTCGGGCGGCGCGGGCGCCGAGCACGCGCGCGGCGGCGGGACGGCGCGCGCGCCCACTCCGCGCGACCCCAGCGCGCCGCACGCCAGCGCTGCGAGCGCGCCGCTGCCGGTCTCCTCCTCCCCGAACGATACGGCGCTCACGATGAACTCTTCTCCTGCGTCTTGGGTAGAGTTTTCTGTAATTTTGCAATTTCAATTGTTATCATTAAAGGGAATGATGAATTTCGTTTGACGTGGTGTCATGATTATTATTATATAGTAATATCTAACTTAAGCATACATTAGATTGAGTAATCTGTTCCGAAATCGGTACCATCAGGCGTGCCGCAAGGTTCCCATTTGGGTCCTTTATTTTTCCTTATCTTTGTAAATGACTTGTCTTGCAATTTAAACTCCAAGTTTCTAATGTTTGCCGACGACTTAAAGATATATCGGAAATCCAGACTCCCCTAGACCTAGAAATATTACAGTGTGACTTGAATACGATAAATGACTGGTGCGCTTGCAATAACATGGTGTTGAACTCCTCAAAGTGTTTTTATCAAATTTTTTTCCAGAAAAAGAAATCCAACCGAAGCAACCTATTGTATAAATGTACCTATTATATAACTTGAGGAGGTCAATTCCATGCGCGATCTTGGAGTTATTGTCGACACCAAATTAGATTTTAGAGAACATATTGACAGTATTTCCAAAAAAGCTTCCCGTCTGTCAGGTTTTGTAATTAGGCAGACTAAATTCTTCAAGGATCCAGACGTATCAAAATTGCTTTTCAACTGCTATGTGCGTAGTGTAATGGAGTACTGTAGCCCGGTTTGGAACCCGTCCTACAAAGTACATATAAAGAGGTTGGAAAAACTTCAACCTAAATTTTTGTACCATCTATCATACTCAAACAATCTCTGTCGCGTACTTGATAGTTATGAATGAAGATTGGCTCATTTCAATATGTCTCCGCTCCAACAGCGAAGAAATATTGCGGATATAATGTTTCTACATAAATTAGTTAACGGATTTATCGATAGTTCTCTGCTGCTAGAACGTATAAAATTAGCTATTCCACGTTCTTGTAGCCGTCTCAAAAATAGAAAAACGTTCAGCCTACCTAAAACTGGCACAAACTATGGTCAACACTCATCACTGTATCGCATTTGTAATTCATACAATACCATATGTTAGGACTTGGACATATTTGACCTCTCGGTCCCTAGTTTCAAACGGAAACTTCAAGAATTCTTGGAATAGGGCCCGAGAGGCTGATTTATTTATTTATTTATTTACTTTAATTATAACGGTACATGCTAACACCAATTACAATAATTAAAGGATTGTTATTTCATAAATCATACATAAAAATTCAGATACCTAATGTTAATTATTCACAATAAAAATCAAATAAATAAAATAAAATATGTCAAATATGCACAGAATTTAAAAAAGAAATACCAATCATAATATAATTAATAAATGTCAGCTAAAAATGTCAATAATAATAAAATATGATGTCAAGTACACACAGTTAAATAAACACGCATTATAAATTTTAATAATCAATATAAATATTATTAGACTAGCTGACCCGCCCGGCGTTGCCCGGGTAAACAAAAGCTTACATATAAACGCTTTCACACTCACAGCCCCACTGTAAAAGTACTATAAGTTGTGTCGTGGGGCCGTAAACAATTAACACCACACACATAACATTCACGTCATACCCAGAACCAGAAACATAAACTGCCCGTGGAGAAAAAACTATTGTTATTGTGTTCCCACCGAGATTCGAACCCGCTGCTTTAAAGACGAACGCGCACTCATCTACGCCAGTGGGTAGTTAGTTCAAAGATTCCCCACCCTGCGTCGCCCGGTTAAAAAATCTACACATAAACACTTCCACATTCACAGCCCCACACTAAGTTCAGTGACTTGTAGCGTCGGGCCGTAAACATCCAAGATTCACAACATATTAAAAACCAGGAACACAAATTTCCCGTAGGGAGAAAACTTCTGTAACCACCGCGAATAGATCCCGCTGCTTTGAAGGCAAACGCGTACCCATTTACGCGAGTAGATAGTTCAAAAGATGACCCGCCCGGCGTCGCCCGGTTTAAAAATATACAAATAAACACACTTCCACATTCACAGCCCCACACTAAGTTCAATGACTTGTATCGGGGGGCCGTAAACATCCAAGATTCACAAAGTATTCACAACATACTCAAAACCAGGAACACTAATTTCTCGTGGAGAGAAATTTTCTAGGTAAATTACCACCGGTAATCGAACCCGCTGCTTTGAAGGCGAACGCGCACCCATCTACGCCAGCGAGCAATTCAAAGTTCAGGAACGACCCGCCCGGCGTCGGCCGGGTAGTAAATATTAAAGAACATACCCATAAACGCTTTCACATTTACAACCCCACACTAAGTTCAATGACTTGTATCAAGGGGCTGTAAACATCCAAGATTCACACAACATTCACAACATACTCAAAACCAGAAACACTAATTCCCGCGGAAAAACACCTGTGTTCCCACCGGGAATCAAACCCGGTGCTTTAAAGGCAAACGCCCACCTAACTACGCTAGCGGGCAGTTCAAAGTTCAATGATAAGACTAAACAAAAAAAACAGTCGAATTTATATCCCCCTTCTTATGTTAGTCGGTTCAAAACATAGACGTATGCCGGATTACGCAGTAACTGTTCCATTCTGTGATCCACCGTTTTCACCCTCAAATAAACTTAACGATTTCTCCTAGACTATAGGTCCAAATTATATGCAGTAAAGAGCAAATTAAATCTACGTGAACTACGTAAGCCGATGAAATAGGTTTTTTTGATAAGGATTAATATTAAATACTTAAAAAAAGCCAACGAAATAGAAGCCGCTATTTTTTAATGAGCAGGAATTCGTAGTACGTTTCTGTACATTTCTGACCCGTCCCGTTCACGGGCGGGCTCCCGTGAAACTAATTTCACGATTTCTCATAGACTATTTATCCAAATCATATGCACTAAAAAGCAAAATGTATCTACATGAACTACGTAAGACGATGAAATAGTTTATTTTGATAAGGATTAATACTGAATGTCTCAAAAAGCCAACTAAACATAGGCCGCTTTTTTTTCAGATTTTTTACAAAGAAAAGTATTTTTTCTGAGCTATACATACATGTTAGATATATGCTGTCGCGGACTTTTTTGTAAAACTCATGAAGGCCTACATTTTTGCCATACATTGTATTCAACTATGTCTTACCGTTTAGTCAGCGTACGCCGATAAAGCGGAAAGTTAGCAAATTTTTCTCCGACTTGTCTTACGAATATTATTATTTCGAACTAATAACTAACTTCTATCCCGACAAAACATAGCCTATGACACTCAGTGATAGTGTAGCTATCTATTGTTGAAAGAATTTTCAGAATCGGATCAGTAGTTTCAGAGATTACCTTTTACATACAAACAAACAAACAAACAAACAAACAAACAAACAAACAAACAAACAAACTTTACCTCTTTATAATATTAGTATAGATTAGTATAGATTACATCTTTCCCAAAATTTCAAACACTCGGACAATATCGTCTTCCATCCATCCACAAATAGGTCGCATTCAGGATTGGAGGCCACGAGAGCGTTGAGAGTGGAGAGGGAACGTGGTATGGGCGAGTTGACTCGCGCCACAGTGCGGCACTGGGGCACGACAAACAACTTATGAGTTCGAGCACGACAATAGTTGTTAGGAGTAAACAATCGACACAGCACCTCGTGAATTTCAGGTGCATCAGTATTACCCCTAAGAATTTTGCACATAGTTGTAAGCTGGTGCTTTTCGCGTCTTACTTCTAAGGAGTTATATCCCAACGTACCTAAAAGAAATTTCGTGGGGTACAAGTAGGGGTAATATCCATTTATGCGTTTATATAAATATCGCAGGAATGCCTTTTGTACCTTTTCAAGTAGAAGTACGTATTTACTTTCGTAGGGATTCCATACGCAAATCTAATTTTCTAGTTTACTACGCACCAGTGCACCGAAAATAAGACGTATTACGTTCTGATTGTTGAAGTCATGAGAATTTCTAAGAATGAAAACTAGACGCTTAAAAGACTCTTTAGCTAGGGCAACTATGTGATCATGGAATGTCAGTTTACGGTCGAATGTAACACCCAAATCCTTCATTGTAGACATGCGATTTATGCTTTCGCTGTCCACTTTGTAGTCGTAAGCTATGGGTTGCCTCATACGACCGAAAGTCATTGCGTTGCACTTAGAGACGTTAAATTCCATTTGATTCTCATGACTCCAACCGGCTACCGCATCTACATCTTGTTGTAAAGCTCTGCAATCTTCAGTACATTGTATCTCTATAAAAATCTTCAGATCGTCCCCGTACAGTAAACATCGAGAATACTTGATGACTAATGGAAAATCATTTACCATGAGCAAAAATAAAAGAGGTCCAAGTATTGACCCCTGGCTGACTCCCGAACGCGTGTGATAAGGTCTAGATTCGCATAAGCCGAGTTTGACAAACTGTTGGCGATCACGCATGTAATCTGCTAGAAACCGGAGAAGTGCCGGAGCAAATCCGATCATGCTCAGTTTGGTCAAAAGTATGTCATTATTGACCCTTGGCCTTCCGGAAGTCAAAATAGAGGACGTCCACCTGGGAACCTCGATCCAACTTCTTAGAAATAAACTCAACAAGAGTTAAAAGATTAGTGTCTACTGATCTCCCCGATCTAAATCCGTGCTGTTAGTTGCAAAGGAATTTATCCACTTGTGCATATATATTTGTGGATTATGCTCTCGAATACCTTTGCTGGAGAAGATAAGACTGCTATAGGACGGTAATCTTCTACTTTGGACTTTTCTGAGGTTTAGGGCTCACCCGAGAGAGTTTCCACTGGGGTGGATATTCTCCAGCTTTAAGCGCTAGGTTAAAGATGTGGCAGAGGGGAACACACAAACATTTTTTCACTTGTTTCAACACAATAGAATAGTACTGATATACCAAGTCTTCCTAATTTATAAATTTATTAAGTGTGATTTTATTCAAGTTTCTTCATTTTGCATGCTGTGTCTACTTCGAGAAGGTGACACTCGCCCTACACATGTTTTTGATTTTGTTTCTCGAATTAAGCATAAAGAGTGTATCAAGTTTTGTGGACCAAATAAAAAAAAATATATACCGACTACCATGATTTTAAACCCTAGTGTTACAATTTCTGTCTAAATGTCATATCTTAATTAGAATAACTTATTATTTGTCAGCTCAACCGGGAGGTTGCTTTACGTCGGATGGCCGAATGTCATGATTTGTTCTTTTAAATTGCGGTGTAGTGGCATAATTAAGGGTGCAGGGTGCGGGGTGCGGGCCAGTGGCAGCATCGTCCTGGCCATGGGTGCGGACCGAGTAGATTGTCCATTTATATGGCAATACTGTCAAAGCCTTGTTATAATGTAAGTGTTAGTGATTTTATTTTAGTTTGATTTGTTTAATGTGATTTGCAATAATTAATGTTTTACTAATAATAATACATTTCTAATTTCAATGTATTTAATTATGTAACTACTAACATTTTTACTATTTTTATATTGTGTTGAAACATGTTTGAGTCTATGTAACTCGAAATGAACATATTTTATTTTTTATCATATAGTTTAATGTTAAACTACCATTGACTGACTGACTGACTGACTCACTAACAGAATATTATTTATTATATTATTAAATTGCCTTGGCCATAGTAGAAATAAATTAATATTTTAGTATTGCAACATTTTACTTTGGTCCGGAAGCACTATGATAGCTTGTGATTGGCTGGATACCGGCCAATCATACCAGCCAATCACTATCATACGCGCCATCTGACGTGACACCGGATCAGTAGGGCAAGGGAGGTCGAGAATTGAGCCAGAGGGACCAGTTCGCTGCCTACCACCGTAATTAGGAAAACTCCATGGGATCCTCGTTCGATCAAGTGCACATACCAAGCCGGTGGTGGTGCGAGCTGGCGGCGTCGGGAGTCGCCGGCGCTGCCGCGACTGACAGCAGCGCCGCCAGCGCCATCGCCACCGCTGTCCTGCAATGCGAAAACCTATCGCTTAAACCACACCTCTGACTATGGAGTGCCATAATCTTCTTCTCTCACTTCTTAATTATATGCATTATTTTTTAACACATATAGTGCTCCGTCACGCAACTGATCCAAAATGTATAAATATCTCACCATATATAATCTCAGAACTGATATTGAGCAAAACATATTTTAGGGCGCGTTTACCAAACACAAATCATCACTTACCAACAAAGACAATATAACCATTTAGTCTTTGCTTACCAACATGTGAGATACTTAGTGGTAAAACTCTAGCCTGTCTACACTCTATTAAAAATACTCGTATTTCGCAGAATGTGAAAAGTCTAATAATGTTTTTTTTTTTTATTTGTGACAGGCTTGTGTTTGACCACTATCTCACCTGATGGTAAGTGACGATGTGATCGAAGCTGGTAAACACAATAGACCTGGAATACGCAGGCTCTCAAGGATAACTGCCTAAGGATAATGGGCCACGAGTTCTTTCTACCGTAGTATTCGAGTAGGTAGTATTCGAGATAAGTATCCGGTTTCGCTCAAAAATAACTAATTACAAATCTCAGCAACGTCAATCTGTTTGTTATTTGAAATAAATAATTTAATTTGTTACCGCATGGTGACAATAGAAGCACGGACACGACGCGACTCGTTCAAAGGGGAAAGCAACAGCAAGAACGGTGCCACCAACTCCAGTGATAGCACTGCAGTTAGACCAACAGCGGCTTGGCGCCGTAGCAGTTGTGGTAAGGCCTGTGCCGCGCCGCGCCGCGCCCTGAAGTCAGGGCAGAAGTGTTGCAGGCGTGGCGTAGTCGGGTCATTGAGGGCATCGATGAGCTAGAGCAGCGCCACCGTGGTACCCGAGTCACTGCCGCTGCAATCTGCAACAACAGTACAATAAGTAACCAAACACCTTTCGATCCTCTAACAGAAGGATGACCTGAATATGATTTAGTTCCAGTTGTTCAATAGAGTTGGTTGATACGTTGCATGCCTCTCAAGTTCCGATTACTTATGACATTATGTGCTAACAGCGACCTGATCTGATGATAAAGGCCAACGATAACGATATAAAAATTTTAGAAGGCAATAGTTTTAAGAAGAATTTGAGTAAAGTTAATTTTTATACTATTAATGAATTTATGAAATTAAGAGACACTAATACTTTTTAATATTTGCACGTATTATATTTAATATTTACATGTATTCTGGCAAATAAACGTTTGAGTTTGAGTTTGAGTAAATGTGCAGTGATTTAACTCAAATTGATAAGCTTGGTGCTTATTTGGATAACCAAATCACCAATCGATAGTATAAACTATAAGATAGTCAGGAAAATACGTTCTCCCAGAAAATACTATTACTTTTATACTGATGGGGCTGTTGGGACATTTTTCAGCTATTATTTTGTCGATGAACCTTGAAACGGCAGTCGTTTATTCAATAATAAATAATAAAATAATGTTAATCCAGGTTTAAAAAGTTCATGGTAGGCGTATGGTGTTGAGACACTGCGCCCGTGGGGACCGGGAGCTTTTTAAACGGCGAGAGTGATCAAAATGCTGGTAGTGGGCTTGAGCATTTGAGTTACATATAAGGTCGATGTCTTGAAGGTAAGTTAGGTCTTTGCTGTATATAGTTTTAGTTTACATTACATTATTATTTATTTACATTTGAAAGATTTGCTGTGTGGCGGAAACGGCGAAACTGGCGAAGTCTTATTGAGGGACCTGACGGCTTTGCTTAATCTGATGATGTCTGGGCGAGTAAACAGTGACATTATTGATATACTTTACGGTGCTAATCTCTGCGGTTTAAAAAAAAAGGATGGCGGAATCAGACCAATAGCGGTTGGTATGACTTACCGACGCCTTGCGGCAAAAATTTGCTGCAGAAAAACAGCTACACATCTAGCTGACCTATTTCAGCCTTTGCAGTTAGGGTTTGGCTCGCGAGGGGGTTGTAAAGCCGCCATCCATTCAGTTTTTGAACGAGGATTGTGGAGAGGTTTTATTGAAGGTGGATGTGAAAAATGCTTTCAATTCGGTGGATAGAGGAACCCTTTTGACGCAAGTAAAGGATAAAATTCCAAATTTATACAATTTTCTTTGGCAGTGTTATGGTTCTTACACAAAATTAACATATCATGGCAATCAAATTAAATCAGCAGTAGGCTGTCAGCAAGGAGACCCATTGGGTCCAGCAGTCTTTGGTCTCTCTGTACACCCCATTATCCAACAACTTCGCTCCAAACTTAATGTTTGGTATTTGGACGATGGGACTTTAGGTGGCGAAGTAAATACTGTTTTTGAAGATCTTCGTCTTCTCATAGACGAATTCCAATAAATTGGCTTAAAACAAAATTTTTCAAAATGTGAACTTTCCGAAAAATATATAGAAAGAGACCAAGTAATTAAAAAATTTCACTCGTTAGCTCCAAATAATCAAATTATTAACAAACAATCCCTTCGGTTATTGGGCTCCCCTATTCTTAACGAATCATTCCCTTCATTTTTTGATAAACAATTCAAAATTTTAAACAGAGTTCAGATCGTCTACTAAAAATTAATACTCATATGGCCTTCACGATACTCAAATACTGTCTTTTTGTCCCAAAATTTACATATACTTTACGATGTTGCCAGCTATGGAAACATGAACATATTATTCAAAATTTAGACAACATTGTCAAAAACACATTGGCATCTATTTTGAATATGAATTTAGACAAGAGGGCGTGGTTGCAAGCTTCACTGCCAGTGCGTTTGGGAGGCCTTGGCATTCGATCAATTTCGGGAGTCGCTTTCTTGTCATCAGTACACAGTACTCAAAAATTTACTAATAAAATATTACAAGTAGCTCTACCATTTAATACAAAAATATCATTTATAGACGAGGCCAAGAAAGCGTGGTTGGTAGCCTGTTCAGGCACTGATTTCCCAGAAAATCTGTCTTCTCAGAAGCTTTGGGACGGGCCGCTCTGCGACAAAGTACGGAATCATTTATTTCAAACGTGCTTAAGTTCCGCAGATCGTGCCCGTCTTCTTGCAAGTTCGGAGTGGGAATCAGGTCTGTGGCTACAGGCTCTCCCATCGCAAAATACGGGAACGCTACTGGATTCATCGGCTTTCCGTATCGCAGCATCACTTCGATTAGGCGCATCGTGTTGTGCTCCACACCGCTGTCAGTGCGGTACTGCTGTTGACCGGCTCGGTCATCACGGTCTGTCTTGCTCTAGGAGTGCAGGACGTATTCCCCGCCACGCGAGTCTTAATGATATTATACGTCGGGCTCTTACCACCGCCAATTGTGCGGCTATTTTGGAACCAAATGGTCTAGCACGTGATGACGGTAAAAGGCTCTACAATGAATTAACGAAGCGTTTGGTCGAAGCAACTTGTGACCAAAATGCTGGCAAATATTTTGGACAGAGATTGAGTATTGCCATTCAACGTGGCAATGCTGCCAGCATTTTGGGTACTTCGCCTACTGGTAGCGGTCTATTAGATTAAATTTTGTACATATTTATATCTAATTATAGTTTATTTTTTATTTTATTTTTTGTTTAAACTAAAAACTAAATTAAAAAATTTAGTTTTTAGTTTAATGTAATATATGTTGTTGATTACGTATTTTAATGTAATGCTTTAATAGGTTTTGCATTCATAGTAATTAGAACATAATTGTTTTAGTTTAGTTTTAGGAAATATAGGCAATTGACCCGTAGATATTAGCAGCAACTATTGAAAAAAGTAAAGGATATAATGAATATTGTAAGTAATATTTTTTTTATTTCATGACCATGGATTCATAGTCCTTCAGTCGAAATATGAAAAAAAATTACAAATTCTATGTTTCAAAATAGAAGTCTTAGTCACAAGTCACAGTCAAAGTCAAGTAGTCAGTCATAGGCAAGTCGTATCCTAGTAAAGTGGTAGAAACTTTACTAGAACTTCTATGATTTGTAATACTTCGTTTGATCATCACAAAAGTTTTCATTCACTAGCCAAAAACTTGAGGCGTGTTCAGGTCCACATTAGCATTATAAATAATTAAATGCAAGCAAAGCTTAATAAACGACTTCACCGCACCAGCTTTCTAATAAAAAAATAATCATCAAAATCGGCTCACAATGAAAGAAGTTATGAGGAAACTTTTGAAGTCGGGTAAACGAGAACATCGTCAAAGTAGTCCATAAAATAGGCATTATTGACGATATTTCAAGAACTACTGATCAGATCTTGATCAAATATAAATGGGACCAATTAGAAAGCAACATCTGTCAAACTAAAAACAAAATTTCGCAAGCACACATAAAAAAAAATACATAAGTACTGACTCGGTGCGTATGAATTTACAATAATTATTATGAGAATTAGAAAAACAAATTCTAGATTGACAAAAGTGACTCTAAGATAATAATATTATACAATACTCATCTAATAATTTAATATTGTGTTCACTTCGTGAGCAAAACCGAGGGCAAAAAAAAGCTACTAAATATAAGAGGGTAATTGTGTCGTAGGAAAGTGATATTATCTATATCTATACTTCTATACCTACTACTCGTATCTATACTAAAATAATTTTATCGTGGGAAAGTGACATCATCTTTATCTATACTTCTATACTACTCGTATCAATACTAATAATGTAAAGAGGTAAAGTTTGTTTGTTTGTAAAAAGTAACCAACAAATGTTACCTTTTACAAAAGCCACTGATTCTGAAAATTCTTTCACTAATAGATAGCTTGACTATCCCTGAGTGTCATAGGTTAAATAAATATATTGACTGGCGGTACCCATATAAATATATGGGATTACAAAGTTATTTATGCAGTTGGTGTATCTAGAAAACTGGACCGAAAGTTGCTAAATATTTTATTTTTTCCTTGTTTTATACATTCAACACTAATTGTATTCTAAATTTAAAGCTTCTATGTCTGCTAGAATTGCCTTAGAGTTTTGATGAACGGTCAGTCAGTCAGTCAGTGAATGACAAAGTTAAGAAACTTTGACTAGTTATCATTCTTAAACAACTGATTCAAATTGAATGAAATTTGAAGTATACCTGTTTATACATTGCCTGCTTGGTTACTAAACATTCAGGCTTCTAGTTTTATCCACAACGAAGTTATAGGGGTTCGAAAATGGCCTTCAATGCTTCTAGAAAATGATGGTACGGCCGAGCCGCTTTTTTGCTTGACTTGGGGCGGGGGCACTGCCGTGCCTCCAGATATTCGTAAGACAAGTCAGAGAAAAATTAACCATTTGAGGCTTATCGGCTTGCGCTGATTATATAAACAGTCAGACATAAATGAATACAATATAATTATGGAAAAAATGTTGGCCTTCGTAAGTTTTATAAAGAAGTTCGTGACAGCATTATATAGGTATCTAGAATGTATATTTAGTCGAGAAATAATACTTTTCTTAGTTAAAAATCTGAAAAAAATGCCGGCATGTTTTTGGTTGACATTCAGTATTAATCCTTATTAAATAACATTATATTTTATCTAAATATTTATCAAAATTATTAGTCTTTTCTTGCACCGTTCTTGACGGAGCGCGGTCGCGTCAGCCTATAACGGGTGACTCATTTGTTTAAAACAATGGCGTCAAATACTGTGAAGTGCTTTAGTTGTAATGTAGTGATAAATGAACTATTAGCATTTTTGAGTAACGTCATAGACTACATGGATGAAGATAGTATTCAACAGCTTGTGACGTCGTCGTTTAATGTGGAGAGCATTGCAAAAGCAAAATGCTTGCTGTTCGATTCGGCGCCAAATGCGAAAAAGATGCCTTTGCGCCGCAAGGATGGAATGAAAAGGATGTCACGAGATCTTGAAGATATGATATCCTTAATTAAAGGTATGAACGTCGAATTATTGCCTATCTTCGTAGCAAAAGATCTACATACTCTACCTTCTGTTGGATTTGATCACATTGATTGTACCAGATTGTTGAAAGATATAGCAAAACTGCAGCAACAAGTCAGAACACTGCAAGAAAATATTGTTACGGCAGATATGCTTCAACTTCTTAAACAAGAAATTGATGATATGAGACATGCATCGATCATAGATAACCATCACTCTCAATATTATGTGAACAAACAAAGAGGAGCTTGTCTTCAAGAAAGCTACGATGAGCTTAGTAGCGGGCCTGTAGGCCTACAATATGTGCCTATACAAGCTACGCAATCGTCATCGCCACCAGCTGGAGAGGTAAACAATCATTCTACACCTACAAAGTCGCGAGCTTGTATTAACGGTAAGGATCAGTCTGTCTCTTTCCAATGTGAGCGAGGAAACAGAATAGCAAATCTCGGGCACGTGGCGGCAGCTACTGTGGTTTCGTCGGGGACAAGTATCGATGTGAGCGGGAGCGACAGTGTAACCGGTCTCAGATGCAGCGGCGGCGTGAACGTAAGTGAGACAGAGCATCAGCGCTTGTTGCGCGTGGAGGCGCCTAAAAGCACTGCGGTTTCGAATGCACCGGATAATGCAGCTACCTGCGTGTCCGCAGCGATGAATGCTTCTTTGCCTAGCGATAATAAACGAGCAAAAATTACAACGGCCTCGGAGTTATTGGCTCTTAGGAGTCAAGTAGACCAGAATTGCAAACAGGGACTTGAAGAGAACAACGAATGGCAGGTCGTACATTCTAAATCTACGAAGAAATATAAACTCCTCGGGCAAAAAGGTCGTGCGCAGACGGCCCCTGATGGCAAATTCAAAGCAGCCGATGTGAAAGTGCCGTTATTTATTTCTAACGTCAGTCAAGATACATCAGAAAATGACATAATTGGATACATTAAAGAAAAAACAAAAGAAACGGTATCATTAAAGTTAATTAAAATGAGATCTCAAAAAAAATACAATGCTTACAAATTGTTTGTCTCTAAATCAAAATTAGATTTATTTTTGAATGAATCATTCTGGCCTGACGGTATTACTTTTAGGCGTTTTGTTCATTTTATGTATGCAAAGAAACAAGAATCACGCAATGTTATAGCTTCTTTAATTAATTTAATATGGATAATGATGTAAAAAAATATTTTAAATTCATAAGTTTTAATTGTAAAAATTTTAAAAGATCTATAGATAATATTAGAGATTTATGTCGGGCATCACATTTAGTGTGTTTGCAGGAAACATGGCTACTTAGTCATGACATTCCTCTTCTAAGCACGGTATCTAGTGATTTTGAATATGTTGGGAAGTCGGCTGTGGATAGCTCTGCTGGCATTCTGAGGGGGAGACCATACGGTGGGGTAGCCATTCTGTGGAGGAAGGGAATTTTTGATAGTGTGTCGGTAGTAGAATGCAGTAGCACTCGGCTAGTAGCCATTAGTGCATCAATGGGTGGCCGCCCCATTCTAGTATTTAGTGTATATATGCCGACCAAATCGAGAGACAACCTACCTATTTTCACTGAAGTCCTCAGCGAAATTAGTGCAATTGAGGAGACTTGTGATGCTGAGTCTGTGTATATTCTGGGTGATTTTAATTCAGACCCCAGGGGATTTTTCTATGACGAACTAAACAATTTCTGCACTGACCGATCGTGGATCTGTGCAGATGTTGAACTCCTAGGAATCGAATCTGACAAGTTCACATATATTGATGAATATCACGGAAGTAGGAGTTGGTTGGACCACTGTATTGTCTCCCTATCAGCGTGGCAAACAACGGTTAACGTAGGTATTATGGAGGACGTTTTTGTATCGGATCATCTGCCTATTTATATTGAATGTGACCTAGGTATAGTGCAGCCTAGAGTAGTGACACAGGATGTACCCCGCAATGCAGTAATTTGGGGGGAGAGGGACGAAAATCAAATTAGCAAATACCATGATTTATCTAACTTATGCTTGCGAGACATTGACTTCCCTCTCGAGTTTGCAGGTTGCAGCTTTGGATCATGTGCCTTAGGCGATCATAAAATATTGTTAGATGAACTTTATAACAGAATTGTTTCTATCTTGTGTAATGCGGCGGTGTTAACCAAAAAGAAAATAAATACCACCTCTAATAGGCGAGAAAAAGTATTATGTGGTTGGAATGAACATGTTAGAGAGGCTCACCGGGATGCCAGGCTTAAATTCCAGGAATGGGTCTTTCATGGGCGTTCACCATCGGGCATTGTATATGAGAAAATGCGTGAATCCTGTCGAGTATTCAAGGGACGGCTCAAGTGGTGCCAAAAAAATCAGGAGCAACTAAAAATGGATACTATAACAAAACATAGGGCGGAAAAGAATTTTTACAAATTCTGGAAGTCCACGGGGAAGTTGGATGTTAAGCCTGGACTCCCGGCAAGTGTCGGTGGCAAGAGCAACCCAGAGGAGATCGCTAACCTGTTCATGGAACATTTTAGAGTAAGTTCGCCGCTTGGTCCTTCCGCAGGTTTGATCGAGACTGAGACCGTTGAACGGAGGGAGGAGCCCTTACTTAGGTTTTCCGCTAAACAAATTCGAGATGTAATAAGGAGTATGAGTGGGGGCAAATCTCCCGGACACGACGGGCTCAGCATCGAGCATCTCAAATATGCGGGGTTTCACCTGCCGAGGGTTCTGTCTATGTTTTTCAATATGTGTATTAGTCATGGTTATCTACCTGATGATCTGATGAAAACTACCGTGGTGCCCATAGTGAAAAACAGGACAGGAGATATCTCGGACAGGGGAAACTACCGCCCTATCTCTCTGGCGACTGTGTTAGCTAAGGTGTTGGATAGTATGCTTGAGTCTTGCCTAGAAAAATACTCAAATTTTCACGGTGCTCAGTTTGGATTTAGACCTAAACTATCTACAGAAAGCGCAATTCTAGGTCTCAAGCATACTGTCCAATACTATACTGACCGTAAGACACCGGTGTACGCCTGTTTTCTGGACCTCTCCAAAGCCTTCGATCTTGTTTCTTATGATGTGCTTTGGAAGAAAATGGCAGGCAGGGGTATACCGGTGGAAGTACTGAATATATTTAAATATTGGTATGCAAACCAGATCAACTACGTTAAATGGTCTAATAGTTTCTCCGAGCCGTACAGATTGGAATGTGGGGTAAGACAAGGTGGGTTGTCTTCTCCAAACCTTTTCAATCTGTATGTCAATGACTTAATTGTCGAACTCAGCAGCATGCCTGTCGGATGCCGGGTGGGTGGTGTTAATATCAATAACATTAGCTATGCAGATGACATGGCGTTGCTGGGTCCGACGGCGAGAGCCATCGGAGAGCTATTAAGAGTGTGTGAGACCTATGCTCGGGAACATGGTCTGGTTTATAATACTAAGAAAAGCGAATTCATGGTTTTTAAGGCCGCCGGTAAGTGTCATCAGTTCACACCTCCTATTACTCTAAATGGCGTCACTCTAAACCGGGTATTTCAATTTAAATACCTAGGGCACATACTTACCGACGACCTTAAAGATGATGCTGATATTGAAAGGGAGCGTAGGGCTTTGGCGGTTCGCGGGAATATGCTGGGTCGTAGATTTGCTCGGTGTTCAGACCAGGTCAAAATAACGCTCTTCAAGGCGTATTGTCAAGGCCTGTACACCGGCAGTCTGTGGATCCACTATTCACAAAGATCGCTTAATGCCCTACGTATACAATACAATAATATTTTCAGGATGATGTTGGGACTTCCCCGTTTCTGCAGTGCCTCCGGAATGTTTGCATTAGCTCATACAGACGGATTTCATGCAGTAATCCGTAAAAAGTCAGCATCGATAACAAGGAGGCTCAGGGACAGTAACAATATCATCCTGAAAGTAGTGGCAGATGATCCAAATGCGCCTATTTTGAGACATTTCATGCGGTTCATGTACCCGCATGAAATGCCTCGAAAGTACATGACGCATTGAATTTAAACTTTTAATTTTTAAGGTATTTTATTTTAAGCTTTAGTTATTTTAATTTAGTTTGTAGTGTTTACTTGTCTTGTGGACCTTAGTTGTCTTAAATAAATACATTTTGAATTGAATTGAATTGAATTTGAATTAGTCGAAACGACAAGTGACCAGAATGCTGGCACTTATTTAGCTCAAAAAATTTGCATCGCTATTCAACGTGGTAACGTAGCCAGTATTCTGGGCACTTTTCTTTCGGCAAGCGGTTTACAACATATTTGAGTGCTATTTGTTTTATTCCCTTTTTGTAATCTTATCTGCCATTGTTATTATTATTTATTATCAAGGTAATGTAAAATAAATATTATAATAATCCTAATTAAAATAAACTATTTCATCGTTTTACGTAGTTCATGCAGATACAATTAGCCATTTACTGCATATAATTTTAGACAAAATATAGTCTAGGACAAATTGATAGATTAGTTTTACGGCAGGACGACGGGTCACATATTAATTAACAGTTACTATGTAATCCTGCACATTATGCGTAATGTGATCGTCTGTTTTGAACCGACTTATATATAATAAGTATCTAAATTCAACTAAATTTTATCCGGTTATAACTAATCATTGATCTTTAAAATGCTGGCTGGCGTAGTTGGGTGCGCCTTCGCCTTCAAAGCATTGGGTTCAATTCCCGATAGGAACAAAAGTTTACTTCCTAACGGGAACTTTATGTTTCTGGTTTGGGTGTGATGGGAATGTTGTGTGTGTGGTGTTGGTGTTTACGACCCCACGACATAAGTCATTGAGCTTTGTGTGGGAGCTGTAAGTGTAAAAGCGCTTATGTGTGTGTTTTTTATGTGGTTTTACCAGGGCGACGCAAGGCGGGTCAGACAGTTAAAATAAATTGAGTAGCTTGGGTTTTCAGACATGATTCGTTCAGACTTAGCAAGTAGGTAAAAGGGTTTGGTTTTCACTTATTTGGTACGAACATCGCTTTTCAATCACGTCATTGAAATAATAACGAAGTTCATGTTTGTGTTTAATAATTAGTGACGCGAGCAAACGAGGTAATAACCGAGCTGCTTACAGGTGTTGACTCGGAGCAGCTGTTATATATACACGATGTACAGTGCGCGCGAGATAACTTGGCCGGAGTGAACACAGGCTCTGCGAACTTCTGCGCATGTACAGTCGCGAAAGAAACAGTTACCTATACTTGATTATATTATGTAGTATGAGTCTAATTGCCAGTGGCGTAGCATAGATCACTAGCACCCGGTGCGGATTCCAAATTTGCCACCATCTTATGTTTGCAATTGATTATAAAAAATTCGGCCATGGTAAAAAGGGTACTTTCATTGAATAACATGGTAATATGTTATAACATTGTCTTCTATTACTTTGTAATAAGTGCGATGGGCTCTCCAGTCAACCAAAAGACTCGTGCTGAGTATCTTAATTATTTTTGAGCAGTTGTAGTTGACACGAAACACCGTTTTTTAATATTTTTTTTAGTCGTTTTACTTGCTAACTTTGTGAATATATCCAATGAAACGATAAACGTTAAATCATTCTTTTCTTTGCGCAAAAATGCCGTCAATTGCCTACAGAGTGTAATTCGTATTACAACAATGTACTCGTATCTTTGCTATTTTTCCCAGCTTCTACCAGTAGCTTTTAGCTCAAAATGCCGTTTACCAACTATTATATACTTGCCTAAGTATTCATCAAAGGAATTACACTGCAAACTAGATACGCAGAATATCAATATGTAGGTACGTAGTTTCATAAGAGAAGCCGCGAAATCGTAGCAACAATCCGCAAGCTTGTTTCTATTTCTTGCTTTTTACTCAAAGTCATCGATACGGGTCGATACCTTGTGAAACGACGCTCTGTCATTACGGTGAAATACAAAAAAATCATAAGCAGACATGTTTATTTAAAATAACGAAATAAGTTTCTGAAATAATAGTTTTCGAGAAACCGCTCCCCATGCATAGAATATTATACCTGGATATATAATTACAAAAATGCCGGCCTCAAAGTGCCGCCCGGTCGGACCGCAATCAAAATCTGATGCTGTTGTAATGACAATTTGTACTGTCATTTCGCCAATAGTGTTGTTTCATTTTCCTCTATTTCCTTAACTTTTCTGCACAAAGCACCCCATTCTTCCTCTCCCATTAAATTAACTATTTCTTTGATGAGTTCTGTGGTACGGTGCACATTCCAATCAACATTTTTTGCAGCTACATGACCCTTGATTGCCCACTAGCAGCCCACGCCATTTCTATTGAGTTTAAATCGGGGTGATACGGGGGTAAACGAAGCACTTCGTGGTTATTTTCTTCAAACATTGCATCAATGATGAATTTTAATGCTGGTTTTTAATTTTTTTTAATTATGCCATCAAGCTCAGGCTTACGACAATTAACGCCATGTTGAATGCCTATTTGAGTTAACCAGTTTATCATGTCCGCTTTCTTCGCATTTGAAGTTGGTGCAGGGTTCAGTATCTTGTTATGATAAGGGGCGTTATCGATAACAACTACTGAATTCGGCTTCAAATTGGGCAATAATTTGGTATGCAACCATTTTTCGTAGTTTTCATAATTCATGTCATTATAGTAATCAAGTTTAATCACCGTCTTTAAAAAAGAAGGAGGTACACAAGTTGACTGTATATATATATAATATATATTATATATTATGAGTGTGTACCTCATAACTTCGTTCCACGTGAAACGATTTTGAATTTTTTTTTTGTTTGTATTTTTTGCTTTCCAATTGGTCCCATTTAAATTTGATCAAGATCTGATCAGTAATTCTTGGAAAAGTTTCAATAATGCGTGTTTAGTACATCTTATCTGATCAAAGTTCCGAAGATAAAGCGGTGAAGTCAAATGTATTTCATTCATCATTCATTCATCATCAAGTCTGTATTTTTAAGCTTTGCTTGCATTAATTATGTTAACGTAAGTATTTCAATTTGAATCGCTCAGCTCGTAGCAGTTTCCAAATGCTTCATGAAGCTTCCGAATACATCAAGCGGTATATGAATATTGCCATCTGCACCCTAATTCTTTAAGTCAGCGTCACGGATGGGCTTCACGCCCATACACAAATCTCAGAACGGCCCCATTACGTTTCATTTCACCCTTTATTGTAATAGAGTTCCTAAAAGCAATTATTGAACTCATTGAAAATAAATAGCTTTAAATAAATAAGAACCGACTGAATTTATTAAAAATTCACTAATCATTCCACTCTTCAGCGATAAAATAATAAACTGAAAATAACTTTCAATTGTCATAACCATCGAGATAGGAAACAAACCTACGGTTTGTAAAGTCATAACTAATAATCGATTGTTTTATTGTTGTCAATGTCAGTGTCTGAAAAAATTAAACACTCAAGAAAAAAGAGTGAATACAAAAAAAATATTATAAAAAACCGAATGATAAAATTTTTATTAGCTGATTATAAGGCGTGCATTCATTTGACATCAGCGAATTGTCTGATATCTTAATCTGCTCACGTTAGTACTGCATATAATAACGCATTCACACTCACAGCCCCACACTAAGTTCAAAGACTTGTATCGTGGGTGCCGGAAACATTCACATCACACACACACATTACACCCAGAACCAGAAGCACAAATATCCCTTGGGAAGGAATTTGTGCTCCTGCCGGGAATCGAACCCAGGACCCACGGCGCAGAGGGCGGACACCTGTCCACTTCGCCAACTGGGTCGTATGCTCTGTATTTCAGTTATCACAGAGCATGGGATCGTGAACTCGCTCACGTTTCTACTAGACCGCTTCGCCTTAGCTTTGAATATGCTATAACTATTGTTCACCCAATCAATAGGTAAATTTCCTAATTTGGGAGCACTGCCACGAAAACATCTACGATATACGTGACACGTAATTCAAAGACAATTTCGCCACTTAGTAGCAGCGTGAGCGACTTTCATGCTCTGTGGTTTATGTATTATAATGTCTTTGTTTCATTCTTTTGTTTCGGTCGTTGAATCGGCTTGGTTTTTGACACTATTGTGTAATTTTTTACAATTATAATATAATTTTTGACAGTTGTTATGTCATTTTTGACAGGTTTTGACGCCCATATTTGATACAGAATACGCCTGCTGCAGCCTAATTCTGTAAGTCAGCTTCATGGATGAGCGTCAAGCCCATAGACAAATCTCAGCTGTTTTGTCCCACAGACTAAATAGCAATAAAACTACCGAAGAAAGGCCAGACCCCCTGTTATCTATCTCTGTTGCAAACGGTTTCTATACGAAATTATTGAAACGGTTTCAAGACAAAACTCCCAAGAAATTTTTGCTTAATTTAAATGGAATCCGCGTGCAACAACGATACGATAGGGGGGGGATTTATCTGTGAACTAAAACAGCTGCCCTGTTTTAGTTCACAGATAAAATAGCAATAAAACCACCAAAGAATTACGTTTCATTTCACCCTACTTGTGGAATCGAGTTCCTAAAAGTAATTGTTTAACTCTTGGAATAAATAGCTTTAAATAAATAAGAACCGACTGAATTTATTAAAAAAAACCAATAATTAAAAAAAAAAAAAGAATTTTAGCTTACCTCTCTCTTCAGCGATACGAAAATAATAAACTTAAAACAATTTTAATTTCTCATAACTACTCATGACTAATATCTATTGCTTTATAGTTTAGGTAATATCTCGGGACTTAATCTCGCTAAAAACTATGTGTTCGAATCGCGAAACTTTAAAAATTACAATCTATTGTTTTATTGTTCTCAAAAATTAAACGCTCAAGAGAAAAGAGTGATTACATTATTTATCTTTGAAAATGAATAAATTTAAAAAACTAATGATTAAATATTATAAACTGAATACAAGGGCTGCATTTATTTGACATCAGCGAATTGTCTGATATCTTAAACTGTCAACATAGTACTGAACATGGAAAAAAAAAATTCTACTCGAAGTACTGAATATAATATGCTCTGTATTTCTGTTATCACAAAGCACGGGATTGGAACTCGCTCGCGTTTCTACTAGACCTAGCGCCTTAGCTGTTAATATGTTATAAATATTGTTAATCAAATCATTTAGTAAATTTCCCAATTCGCGAGCGTAGTGCTCACGAAAATATCGATAAATATACATGAAACGTAATACATAGACAATTTCGCCACAATTAACAGCGTGAGCAAATTTCATGCTCTGTGGTTTATGTATTGTATTCTCTTTGTTTCATTCTTTCGTTTCGGTCGTTGAATCGGCTTGGTTTTTGACGCTATTATGTCATTGTTGACAGTTTTAATGTCATTTTTGACAGATGGTATGTCACTTTTGACAGTTTTTTGACATTTAATGACGCCCATCCATGATACAGAATACGGCAGCTGCAGCCTAATTCTGTAAGTCAGCTTCATGGATGAGCGTCAAGCCCATAGACAAATCTCAGCTGTTTTAACCCACAGACTAAATAGCAACAAAACCACCGAAGAAAGGCCAGACCCCCTGTTACCTATCTCTGTTACAAACGGTTTCAATACGAAATGTTGAAACAGTTTCAAGACAAAACTGCTAAGAAAAAAGGTTCATTTTTGCTTAATTTAAATAGAAACCGCGTGAAACAATAATACGTAGTAGGGGGGCAGCTGTTTTAGTCCACAGACAAAATAGCAATAAAATCCACCAAAGAATTAAGTTTCATTTCACCCTATTTGTTAAAAGTAATTTTTGAACTCCTTGGAAATAAATAGCTTTAAATATATAAGAACCGACTGAATTTATTAAAAGTAACCAATCATTAATAAAACATTAAATTTTAGCTTATTTTAGCGATACGAAAATAATAAACTTAAAGCAACTTTAATTTGTCATCATGACTAATATAATACCTATCGTTTTATTGTTTTCAAAAATTTTACGCTCTAGATAAAAAGAGTGATTACATAAGCATAAATTTAAAAAAAAACTAATGATTAAATTATTATAAACCGAATACTGCATTTATATTATGACATCAGCGAATTGTCTGATATCTTAAACTGTCCACGTAGTACTGAATATATAGTCTGTATTTCTGTTGTCACAGAGCATGGGATTGGGAACTCGCTCGCGTTTCTACTAGACCTAGTGCCCTAGCTGTAAATATGTTATAACTATTGTTCACCAACTCAATTGGTAAATTTCCATAATTCGCGAGCGTAGTGCTCACGAAAATATCGATAAATATACATGAAACGTAATTCATAGACAATTTCGCCACAATTAACAGCGTGAGCAAATTTCATGCTCTGTGGTTTATGTATTGTATTCTCTTTGTTTCATTCTTTCTTTTCGGTCGTTGAATCGGCTTGGTCTTTGACGCTATTATGTCATTGTTGACAGTTTTTATGTCATTTTTGACAGGTGGTATGTCACTTTTGACAGTTTTTTGACATTTAATGACGCCCATCCATGATACAGAAATTACAGAATACGGCGGCTGGTCCTGGTACAATTCTTGTATGTTTTCACTGGTCCAGCAATGTAATGGGACGTTATTTCTCTTCCTCGAATACTACCTTTATTGTTCATAGTAGAACGAAAATTCACTAGACAGATTTTAACAGTTAACTAAAAAAAATATAACAATCAACAAGATTTAAATTAAAACAGTCAACAAAAACAACTTAAATAAGATAATCAACAAGAGGGGAACATGCACTCGGAAACGTGTCGCGTATATTACACTGAAGGAGAAATAAGCATAGAATACTTTTAATCCTAGCGAATAAGAGCGCCAACTCCATACAAAAAAAGTGGTTCGAACTTAACTGACTTGTGACTGAAATTTTTATTATTACTTGTCAGTGGCGGCACATAGTCTGCGGAGCCAAGCTAAACTAAAAAAAACCAGCCCAAATAAAGTTGACCCCCTGTGAAATAAGACACTGACGCCCGCGACGTCATCAAATCATGCCGGCGTCTTTGCTGCCAACCTCAAAATATATTGATTTAATAAAATGAACGATTTCGGGTCACTCATTTAAAATTACGTAAATGATGTCGCTGATCTATTTTTAAGTTTGTTCTGCTAACAGTACTTAGGTATATGACTGAAGTTAGCCGAGAGCCCGTCCTATTCTTATTTAAATCGCATTGTAAAGAGAGATAGCGACCCAAACACTCAGCGACGCGACGAGTTACGTTGGACTGAGATATAATGCCTCGTGCGCCGAATGGCACCGATCTAGTACGAGTCGAGCCGAATTATTATAACTAATAGTGATGCGCGACTTCGTTGGTTAAACGATTGCTATTTTAATCGATTACCTATGATAATATTTTTTATTTAACTCGCGAAATAAACAAGTATTGTCCGATCATATCGTAAATACCGTTTTCTGTTAATTATCGGTCCGCGTTTGCATTTGTTGGTTTATGTAAATTAATCTTGTAAATTCTCTGAGAAAATTCATGCTTTTTAATATTACTCTATATAATATAACTATTTGTGCCCCACGGCTTCGCCCACTATTATGAAGTTATAAAGTAGCCTTGTTAATCCTAGGTATATGCTATGTACATTCCAAATTTCATCCAAATCCGTTCAGCCGTTAAAGCGTAAAAAGGGAACAAACATACTTACACACAAACTTTCGGATTTATAATATTAGTAGGATACTTACTAAAAGTATATATTATTATAGAGATCAGAGCAGAATACCTATAATAATAAGCATGTTATTTATAAACTGAAACAATGATTATTAAAATCACTTACGAAATAAAAATCGATTATCGATTTTTATTTCGATTCCTGATATAGATTGTTTGCGTCAGAGTAAATCTCTCGACTAAGCGAACTCCCCGCACAGACCGCCTCATACCGCCCTTGGTTCCTGTTTATAGCGTTCTGCGCAAGCACCAGTACGAACTTCACTTCGGCATCGGCAGTCAGTTCGCGCGACAAGTATTAAAACAAGTATTTTATGTTAACTGCGAGCCGTCACGTTTCGTATTTCTTATCCATACATTTTAATATACGTACTGTAATATCTATGGTGTACCGTAATTACGTTATTCCTAAAAGCTAACTCGGTAAAACTTTTTTGTGACATTACACGAACAGGCTCTTGCTAATATCTATCAACGATGTTTATTCAACGTTTAAATTCCTAATTAAATGTAAAAATACTAATTCTATCTGTTTTTAGGAAAATTACACTAAGTATGCCATATTTTACTATCCATATTTATTACCTAATTAAGTCCGAGTCCGAAAAGCTCAAATTGTTGATATCTTTTAATTATTGTTGATATATACGGGATCTTGTTTTCCAACTAAATGTATGTTAGCATTAGTTATTTAAAAGTTGTTTATACGTCGCGTCGTTGATGAGGCTTTAGCAAGCGCCTGTTTGTGACATGTCACAATATAATGCCTGGAGGGACGTTTTATGGAAATACTATATTTTTAGAAATAATGCAACGACCACATGCCGTATAGTTTGATGAGAGTTACCTACTTTTAAGTAAGCGAGCTAAAGACAATCTCTTGACATTCTCGAGCTAGTAGGAAACATATAAATATTTCGTAAGCTATTTTCACTCAAGATAACGTGACCGCGATCGCACCGACAATTCTATTTTTGATTATCAAATGTGTTTGTTAAATTGCAATGTTTATGTTTAGATTGTAGGGTGACAAGGCGGGCCGTACCGGGACTACAAGAAGTGGGCACTGGCCGAGTGCGCACATCGGAGCGGGAGTCCGCGCCTGTCGTCGTCGTCGGTCACTTTACAAAAATTTACACCAGACGTCCCTAATGTACTTTGTGGTTTACACTAAACTTAGATCACTTGCACTGCGTTAACCACGACGCACGACTCTTTAGTGTCTGTACGGGGAGGGTTGCGGACAGACGCGCGCGGTGTCCGCCAGCGAGACTACTACTGTCGTACTGAGTTACTGACTAATGTACGGACTACGAACTAGCTTGTATTATTCAATATTCTGTGGAACTAGTATAAGCGCGCTACTCACGCAAAGTGCCCGCGCTAGGGCCCATTATCAACGGTAGTTGGGGCCCATTATCAACGGTACTTAGGGCCCATTATCAACGGTACTACCGGGGCTTTTTTCTCCCGTTCCCCCGGTCCTGGCAATAGTCCAAGCCAACGTCCTCTATCGCCTCCTAGGTGGCTCTTGTGCTAGTTGCCAACATCCTCTCTTTTGTGGCGGAGCGTCTTTCGCGCTTGCCCGGTGACGCTGCAGAGGCTACACACAGCCAGCAGCATGTAGTTCGTACGAAAAACAAAGAAAAAAGCGCCCGCGCATAGCTTACTACGTATTCAATTTAGTCATGCCCGTTCTACTAGTAGGTCTATATTGTATCAGTAATTCTTATTGTGTATCACTTAGAATCTTCGATTTATTCCATATTATCCCTGAGTAATTTATGAACTTAATCATCTGCAATCGGCATTCAAATAATAATTACCTATGTGTTTCTCCATGGCTTAAACAATCTTCCTGCCAAATGCCAATGCGCAAAAGTGGCGTTTTTATAAGTTTCACAGCCTCTGATGAAACTGATATTATCTAAAGAACATCGGGGCCGAGCTATTTGACATCATTGAATGCCCAAAAATCACAAATAAATAAATATTTTTAGCAATAAATTTATAAAAATAGTATAAAGTGAGAAATTCGTTTAATTTAAAGGCGTATTGTTCGTCTTTATCTAATATTATATTATTTTTATTATAGTTATTGCTAAAAATATTCCAGCACGTACTCGTATATGCCACCCACTAAAAATAAAGACGAATTTCAGCTAACGACACAGCAGGCTAATGATTCCGGGAAGGTAACCATGTGCCGTTGGGTGGTTGAAACTGTCAATGGGAGATTAAAAAAACAGTTTTGCCAGTTTCATTCCTAGAATTTCAGCGGCCACTAGAGCGGCCACGCATTTGTTGGATGAAATAAAAATTGCAGGTTCATTACTAAACGCATTCGAAAAATCTTTGGTAGATCTACGTTAGTAGAAACTATTATCAGAGAGATAATTCCGAGTTCGGGTGGTTCTAACCGATCGTTATCGCCAATAGTAAGTATCGTAATCTGAATAGAAGACGAACTGATTTTCAGCCAATGAGTGCTGATATTCCTGGAATGGACGAATTTCCTGTGTTAAGCGCCGACGATTTAATAAAATACGCACTACTACATAAGATTACATAATACGTAAAAGTAGGTTCATTTATTGTTTTACGCAGTCGGGTTTGTTTTAATTTTTAATAAATTACTTGCTTACAAATATCATCACCTACCATCGGGTGAAATTGTTGTTGAACGCTAGCCTAGCAGAAATGAAATAGTTCCGCTGTAAATGTCGCCACAATAGATGAACATATTATTATACCGAGATTGTGAGATACTAATTCATAACATATTTTTAAGAGAGAGAGTATTATCATCATTAATATGAGCCGATCTACGGAAAAAAATGTCCCACCACAATGGTGGGATTCTCATTTAGCTTGCAACCCTATACATACATATTTGTATATCGTACTTTCACTACCCTCGAGCAGCTAAATTCACCATAAAGCCAGTCGTTTTAGGCCGTATTCGCTACACCTAACCAGAAAATCACTCAGCATTAGGTGAGTTTGGTCAAACAAAAAACAATCCATCAAAGATAAAAAAAACATTTACCGGTGTCGTGGTGGACGAGGAAAATCTACCCAATAAGGCATTTCCACATTCTTGGAACATCGATTACCGCACAAATACAGCTTCTGAGAACAGAGCGTACATTGCAGTATCCATACCTACAGCGGCTGCATCTGCAATAGTTTTCCGAAAGATTTAATTTCCGAAAGATTTCCTGAGCCCCATAACTAAAGTAATGTAAGTACCTAACTAAATCTCGTCTGTGTTTATTTTCCTTTTTGACAGGTCTGTGACTTTGTTACATAATTATTATGAAATTAATTCAAAAAAGAAGAAAAGCTCAGATTGTAGTCATTGTTTTCATAATAATCATGTTTTTATTTTGAAAGACGGGCGATGATGATATCTGATAAAGAAAAATACCAAATGATAGTAACCACTCACTGATACGTCTTACTGCTACCTATCTACATATCTTGCTTCATCTAGTCGAGCGTACGCGTGTTTCTACAATATTAATCAAGCAGAACCAACAGACTATTTGTTTAGTGATGAATGTGAATCAGATACAGCTTCTGTTAAGGTAAGCGGGAGTGGAGGGAAGGATGCTTCACAAACGAGAGGCAAATGGAAGCCACACTCTCAATTAGAGACATTAATTTCACGCCACCATTGCATATTTAGAGCCAATGTAAGTAAACTGTTTTAATCCCGAGGAGGATTTTGTGGCAGCTGGAGTGGCGCTAATCGTCGCTATCGTATACCTTCTTGGTTGTCACCACCGCACGTGGAATATATTTTGGAACCTTTTCAAAGATATCAATTTACCAACTTTTAACCAAGATTTTTACCAACCCCTAAGCCTCCATAAAATACTAACAGAAGTTAATAATACTTAGCTCTTTTAAAGGAAAATGGATTTTCATACGAGATTTTGTTAACTTTATTACCTGGATATTATTATAGTTTAAAATAACTAAGACGCACATTTTTATCAGAAAGGTAGTCACTAAACTCTGTTAGATATTAGGAGCCAGCCAATTTTTGGCTTACGATCTACTACCTTATTATCGATCACATGTTTTTTTTCCAAGATAGGCAAACATTTGACCTAAGGGTCAAGCACAATGACAACATCGCCTACCATTAATTTAGGCAAGGTACTGGTCAAACGCAGATAGGGTACATAGCCTAATAATACTATCAGATATAAACAAACATAATCATTTGTTGTAGTAGGACACTTTAGCAGAGTTGGCCCGGGAAATACTATTTCCAGTAATTAATTCAACCGTCAAACATATAATTGTTATATTTCAGGGTAAAGGTGTAGTGTATTTCTGCGCACGAATTTGAACTGAAATGAAAATCTTTTTATTTGGACAATAACTTAACTAATTTGTAACACTCCATGTACTTATAACTAGCTATAGTAATTGTAGGAACACGATTGTGTGTCAACACAGCATCTTATATTATAACTTGGCTCATACAGGTGGTTCATAAATAAACTAAGCTGATCAAGCTTTTGTTGTGTACATGGATAAACCCTAACTCCTAACTAGGTTGCCCTGTGTGTAGGATATCAGTGCTCTCCCGCCATCTCACAAATATATTAGAATTCGAACTGTTAAAGTAGTGAGCGCCACTGAACTATAATAGCGACTGGCTGGTTATTATGTAGTGTGACACTCATAATAACATGTTCTTACACTACTATGAATACGGTAACGTCACTCGATGAAAAACAAGCCACAGTCGATTGTGTGAACAGCAGGCCTTGATAACACACGCAGATACATATACCCAGTAGATAAGGTGGCATATTGTTTTGATAACAACTCATTATAATATATTACATGTAATAGAAGATAAACCAAGAAGTCGAGTTGACCACTAGAGAGAAATATAAAAATAAAATGAAAAAGACGACTACCATCTCTACAAAAGCCATTAAACTATTTATACGAGCACTCGTGCACCAATAAAAAAAAAACTAAAAACGAATTATTATTGAAAATAATAATAATAATGGAATTTAAAAAAAACAAAGAAATTACTTATTTTAGACGGTTATACCGCCCTTGTTGAAAAGTTGTCAATAGTTTGTAAAACGATGGAGTTAGCGCAGTAACTATTAAGTAATCTATGACGTAGTGCCGCTGTGCGAGCGCTCAGATCTACGTTTATTAAGTATTTTTAGAGTCGATGTAACACGCGACTAATGAGTTCCAATAAAACAACAGATGAACATTCTCGTAACGGGAGCGTGTCCCGCTTCCTCTCTAGATAGCATGTAGCATCAGCAGAATAATTAAAATCGTAAAAGCAAGTTAAAAGCACAAGTTGGCCTCTGCTACGATTAAAATAAATAATGTATAGTTGCATACTGCATACCGAAAGGCGTGACCGTGCGATGAGTTGGGAGTCGGTGCGGGCGGCGCGGCTTTCTAATTTGTAGCCTTTTTTGTTGCACCGGAATGCCCACACTGTCCGTTCACATGAATAAATCCTTGAAACCAACAAAAGTTGTTTGATTTTGAGTTTGAGGCTAATCTTGCAAATAGTTACATTTGAACACTTGGAGTTTGTCAGCAGCTGTCGATACCGTTACTTGACGGTCATCACCCACAGAGGAGAATCAGATGCAGTGCTACATAGTAGGCATCTCTTATTTCTTTAATCTACACACTTTTAGTAACAAAAATTTTCCTTTGGGAGAAAACTTGTATTCGAACCCGATATGCTTAGAAGGTGAACGATTACCCAACTAAGTCAACGGGCTGTTCACTACGGGCTCTTTAATGATAATTGTATCGTTCAATTTGCATAGTAATAGTAGCTGTTTAAGTAGGTAGGCGACTTTTGTTGAGAATCTAGTTTAGTAAGCTTCATCAATATACCTACACCTTCTCTATTATAATGTTTTCCTCTAGTAAGCTTGCTAGCCCCAAAAGTACGCAGCGTTCTCGTCGAATAAAAATGAAGTTAAGCAAATGCATTTTGCAGCATTTTGCCAAGAAATACACGCTTCAAAAACATAACCCTTTTGCTTTGCCTGAAAAAAGGGAAGGTCTTGCGAGAGTAGTTAGTTTCAAGTATCAAAGAAGCAATTTAGCAGCAATGACATTACGATGAGCTGCGCATTGAGAACTCTCCAAATATACGGGACTATGCCCTATACCGCAGCGGTCATAACATTTTAGCTTAATTAAAATAGCATGAAGCGAATAGGAAATATGCATGTTCTTTTAATGTTTTTATTCCGTTGTTGACAATAATACATAGCATATATAGTAATAAACGCATCAAAAAGAAAATTTACATTGCAATTAGTTTGGGACAATTTAAAAAGCTGTCATTTTGACGCTCTTTTTGTTAGGTCAGAGTACAATCTATCGTCACTCGTTCTTTAAGTTGAAATCAGTTCTGCCAGTTTTGTGCTCTATTTGGGTGTTTGGAAGAGGGACGGTGTGACCCCAAACTTATTGTTAACTTCATATTTTGTGGAGGAGTTTTATTTTTGCGGCCTTGTAATCTGAAGGCTTGTGGCGGACGTAGCTTATAGAGAAACTGGTTACTAGAACGCAATAACCTGGTGCGCGTTTCGCTTGTCCGATATCGGTGAACGCTCCTTGGAAAGTTAGCGTTCAAAGGATATCCCGTGAAAAATAACGCCATTTGTGAAGAAAATTAAATGTTTATCAAATAAGATGATAATAAATAACTTTTTCAAACTCACAGCCCCACACTGAGTTCAATTACTAGTGTCGTGGGTGCCGGAAACATTCACATCACACACACATAACCAGATGGTAGCTTATTTTAGAGAGACTGCTTATTTTGATTTACTGAAATGAAACTCCAAGAGCTGGCCGGGCATGCGACTAATAATTTTATTAGCAACACATTATAATAATTGTAAGATAGTTTCGAAAATTAAACTGATACTTTGCATACCATGATGTTTACTAAGTGAGTGATCTGCAAGTGTACAGTGACACCGAGTTGGCACCGCGATGCTTCCGACGACTATTTTCGATATCAAATGATTTCTTCTTGTTTATCTCGGTTTAAATACCTACTCTTGTAATTTAATGCGTACATTGTCTCTCACGACCACCGTCTTGAATTTTATTGTTTTGGTCTATTTTGGTGGTAGCATTATTTTCAAATTCAAATACAACTTAAATCTCTTAATGCAAACGTTAGTGGCCATTGTAAAGGTGGTGTTACAAACTTACAGTTTATTAGGTAATGAGTCACACCGACACATCAAAATATTGCTATACAAGTTACTGCATGCGCGCGTACTCAAACAAATAATAATAGTTAATGTTTCAATGAAATTGGGCCAGGATTTCCAAAGTTACAGCGTTGTAAAGTTTCACCGCTTTTTTAAATTTGCGTTGATTCGCGCTCTGCCGCGATGACGTCACGCCGCGAGTGTCCCGTCCGATTGCGGGCGATGCGGAGTGTTTACAGTCATAAAGTTTGATTTGTAAAGTGGTTTGCGCTTATTATTTTAAGTGTTTGTGTTAGCGGTTACTTTAAAAACTAATGTTATTAAATTAACATATAAAAATTTACTATAAAAATAATATAGTGAATAATTATTAACATAGTACCTATTCTGTTTAGCCCTATGACTCCTCGTTATGTCAAAAAACGTTTTAATATCTTTATTTATCCATTTATGTATTTGTGAAAACAAACTCCTTGTATACAAAGCTGTGATAAAGCCTATTTGGACATATGGGATACAACTATGGGGCAGTGCATCAAATTTAAACAAGATCATCATAGTGCAACGGCTGTAGAACACAATACTGAAAACAATTCTCACAATCTAATGCCCCATGGTTTGTAACAAATTCTGAACTTCATGAGCAGTTAAAAGTAAACACAGTAAATAGCAACGACATATCATCCAAATCAGCTGGTGTCAGATCTGCCGCCTGCTTACTGGAGCCTGGCACTCAACACGCCAGTAATTAATGCACCACATTTGCTTATAACCTCATGGCTGATCGCAGATAAAAATACAAGCAAAATCCTTCCTAAGTTGTGACATGCAAGTGAATTTTATATAATATGTACATATATGGCGTGTGAAAAGGTGCTCCATGTTTTCGAAGTTCACAATAACACCCACTAGATATGTAAGCACCAAGTTTCTTGTTTGTAGTCTTGTTAAGTGCAACTATCGTTGACTGTGTCGTGCAATGTAACGAACATTCATTTCTAATCAATGACGCAGATATTATTATTCAAGTATATTATTATGATTAAATTTACCTACGTAGTGTTTATTAATTATATATAGAAAACGAATCATCTTCGTAAATAAGACTCATTTATTTGAAAAACTCTGCACATAAAACTTAGGAGCAAAATTTGAGTTTCCTCCGGGAATCGAACTCGGTACCCGCGGCGTAAAAAGGCAGATATGTAATCAACTACGCCCTCATAGATCCATCGATATATTTTCCATTTCTCACCAGTAGGTACGGTCAGCCACGGTCAATCGTGCCATAAAAACTACTAGTCGCATTTACCTACATCGATTTCATCCGCCGTCCCGCCGCGCCGTGTTTACGAGCATTTATGTCAACGCAATAGACGCGCTCTACTGCACGGAATAGAACGTAACTTATTGTTACCCTGTGCTCTACTGGTAGAGGACTCGAGCACTTGCGTCATTTATTAGTTGGCTTGTCGTTAGCTCACGCTTAAAAGATGTAATTATTTAATGTTCAGTCTTAGAAAATATAGACGATTGGACCTTAGTCAGACTTGGGAATGTCACCTGACGCGTAAAAAGATTTCACAAAAAGTATTGTAGTCTATACTACAATACTTTAAAAAAAATACAAATGTTCCGGCTAATGATCTGTATATCAAAGATCTGTATAGTAAATTTGGATAGGTAAAATAGCGGGTCCTACCGTGGTCATAGTGTCATGCATGCCTTACCGACCTAACCACGGAGGCTTGGTTAGAGTCTATTTAATTTTATAAATCTGTTTTGATCAGAGCGAATGCATGGAAGAAGTGAAAGAGAGTGGCGTATCAGCATTGTTATATCAGTAACAACCGCGTACTTTGTTGTGCCGCTTATCTCGGTCTCTGCGGAGATAACGCGCGTGCTCATACCTACCCGGCACAAGCGGCAGTGACACTGGCCCACGCTCGCCAGCTTGTTTACAACGCGATGACCTTCACGCGAGCGAAAGTTTGGCAACGCTCAACACACCGATAACAAACGAACACAAAATAAACGACGATTGGGACGTAATAATATCACTATGAAAATAAAGAAGAGGTATTTTAATGACAATTTATACGATTAAAATAACAAGCTGATTCAACGTGATTGAATTTTCTAACTATGTACCCACTACCCCGGCTACACCCAGCCAAATTCTCAAATTAAAGTTAGCCAACGTAACAGCTGTTGGCTCTTACGTTAGATAAGTCCTGTGTGAACTGTGCCTTTTTTTTATGATAGATAGGCAAGCATTTGACCATTATCTCACCTGATGGGAAGTGAAGATGCGGCCGAAGATGTGACATGCTTGCCTAGAAGATACCTATTCACTCTAGACTTGAAGACATCCAGATTGTACTGTTCGGGAAACAAAGACGCAGGCAATGAGTTCCACTCCCTCGCTGTACGGATGATAAACGTAGAAGCAAAACGCTTCGAGTGAACCGGAGGTACGTCAACCATATAAGGATGACGTTTGATAGTCTGTCTTGTTGTTAGATGGTAAAAAGGGCAAGGGGGAATTAAATCATGCAATTCCTGCGCACACTCTCCAAAATGCAAACGGTAGAATACCGATAAGCTTGCGACCTTACGTCGATGACCGAGACTCTGCAACCTAAACTCGACTAGCTTATCATCGCCAATGAGCCTTTTAGCTCGCCGGTCGATGGACTCAAAAGCTTCAAGCTGGTACTTAGCGGATCCATCCCACAGGTGGCCGCAGTACTCCATACACGATCGGACTTGAGCTTGATACAAATTAAAAAGCTGCTCCGGTGTGAAGTACTGCCTAACCTTTGCGAGGATACCGAGTTTCTTAGCGGCCAGTTGAGCTCTGGCTTCGATGTAGGTACCAAAGTTAAGGTTCGACGACAAGGAGACGCCAAGAAGCTCAAGTTTATTAGCTTTCGATATTAGTACATTTTGGTCGGAGATAGGTTAAAAGGTCTCCGTATAGCGGAGAAAAGACACGCCTGAGTTTTGAACGCATTAAAGCGAACAAGTTGGCTTCGCCCCAATCGGCCACGGCCAACAAGCTCGAGTTTAATCGACCTATCATTTCCTCTCTTTGTGACTGGACTTGTACCTCACCAACTTGTGCATTGGATATGTATCTTTCGACAACAGTGCTATCGTCTGCATACCCAAAGATACCGGGCTTAAGCAGATCATTAATGTGAAGCAAAAAAAGCGTTGCCGAAAGAACTGATCCTTGAGGTATGTTTACCAACGTGTAGCTAACTGCAATGTTAGACTCGTTGGCCGTAGTAGTTTCTATAAACGGTTTCGGTAGATGACGTCACACGTCCCCGTAAGACGTTAATAATAAGGAAAGGTTAATTTCGTCGCTTCAGGCGGGGCTTGAGTAGCTCAGCGGTTAGAGCAATAGGGCATGAGACCCTATGGCCGCGGGTTCAAATCCCGCCTCAAGCGATAATTTTTCCTTTCCAAATTTATCACTATCCGTTAGACGTTTTTAAAAATCCCTGAAACACGCGTCTCAATCTATAATCTATCTCTCAAAGTGAATCGAACAAATATCCATACAAAGTTCAATGCTGTTTTACATAATTTATTTAAAAAAATGTTTATACCCAGTCAGGAGTAAATCAAACCATGGAATAATATTTCCCATACAAATTTGTATGATTTAGAACTACCTTGCACCCGCCTTAGGGGTAGTTAGGGAAAAATAAAATATATACCTGTTTCATATTTTACTTTAATGTTTATTTAAACCGAATTTTGAGGAAATCGATTTAAGAAATAAAAAAATTAATACAAAGCTTAGAACTATAATGCACACACACTAGGGGTAGTTTTGAAAAAATAAAACATACGTGTTTTATTAACTATGTATATTCTAAATTTCAACAAAATCGGTTCATTAATTACGGATATACGTGGTAACAAACATTCACACACACACACAAACTTTCGCATTTATAATATTATAGAGTAAGAGTAAGATAAATTTCTCATTACATTCTAAAAATCTGTCTATATATTAAGAATAATCAACAATATTTCAACACGCAATCTAACCGAGCAAATAACTTACGTACCATACACAAGTACAATATTAGCATGCCACAAGGGAATAACTCAATGTATCACAAAAGTCCGTATATAAGTGCAAAAATACCTAATCACCTCCCTTTACATATAAAGTGTTTAAATGGTAACAAATTTAAATGTCATCTTAAAAGGCTGGCTCAAAAATCTGGCTTACATTTAATGTCAATTATAATTTAAATATAATTTAAATCACTATATCTATACTCTATAGTATAGAGTATAGATATAGTGAATTTAGTAGAGTCTATACTATAATATTATAAAGTAGAAAGATTTGTATGTAACGAATAAACTTAAAAACTACTGGACCGATTTCAAATATTCTTTTGCTGTTAACATATAAGGCTTCTTTTTAACTTGATAAATGCGGGTGAAGCCGCGATGCACGGGTAGTACTAATATACATTAATAGAATTTGTCTGTGACAAATTTAAATAGGGCTTAGTTTCTAGATAGTATAGTTCTCTTTTTAAAGCATGCAACATACTTCCTTTACCATGTAATTTACATTATGGACGTTTGTTTTTTTGTTAAACAACACTCTGATTTTTTTAAAAGACGTTGTCAAGTTATTACTTGTCATAAAAAGATAAATTCACAACTGACTGCTCAAAACAAAAGGACTTATACAAAATAAATGTTTATAATATGTGCATTAAAATTTTTAAATGTACCTAATGAAATCAAAAGATTGAATGGGAACAAATTACAAAAAACCATATCTAGCTGGCTTCTTATCCATTGTTTAATAAAGTCCATTGTTTCTATAGTGTAGTAAATATCCATTGTTTCTATAGTGTTAAAGAGTTAAATTAATCTAGATAATATAGTAGACACATAAATTATCATTTGCACGTCTGCATGCAGACTGAATATATTGTGTCACTACTTACATTAAGATCAAGTTATTATGTACATGTATTCTGGAAAATAAACGATTTGATTTGATTTGATGATTATATACTTCCGATATTATTTTTGGTCTGCCCGATTCTCATTTGTATTGCCGTTTTTCCGTAGCTGCAAAATTAATCTGGCGTAATCGTTAAATTGGATTAAGTACAAAAAGCCACCTTTTTTAAATTGATGGCAAGGAGGTGCAATTTTAGCATGTATCTCCCAATTTTAACATTAATGGGAAATAAGTATATCGCTTTAGTTTTGTGATACGACACCATCATATCAGGGTTTGTCGTCAGGAATCAAACAATAAACTTGCTTTTGAACACTTATATTCTTCTTTTAAATCGCACACTTTTTCGTTTCGAGCTCTCGACCAACATTGACTTGCTTCTTACAGCTCCACCATCCGCTCGATGGTGGAGCTGTAAGAATTACCAATCACAATCTGGGTTCCTACCCGATACTTTTTAAATTCCGCTCTATGATTGGCTGGCATCATCGACCGACAGTGGCGCCATGAGTAATCCAGACTTACCCACATAAAATAATATTTATCGATATATAATACCAATTATGAATGCAAATTAACAAATCCTTTTGACCTCCTTTTGATTGATTAAGTAATTGTTAGTTTTTATAAGCTAGAGTCATCCTAATGTAGAATAAAATATATACGACAATTAAAACTACTTTCACTTTAGACTGTTGGCGTAACTTTTTCATATTGCTTACCATAATAATATTATCTGAGCTGTGCTTTCCAATGTTAAAATGTTATCGTTTTCCTTGACAAGGATCAGGCGTTTTGTCATGAAATCTTAAGACTATGATAGACTCTCTTTTTTTTTATTGAAATTTCAAAAAACAGCCAGGTTATAACTTACGTACTTATATTAAAATTATAACTTAATCTTGTTTTATACCTTAAAGCCTAACTACGAGTATGTGAATCATTATTTTTTTATTTATTTTTTTTATTTATTTGTGACAGGCTAGCGTTTGACCACTATCTCACCTGATGGTAAGTGACGATGTGATCGAAGCTGGTAAACACACTAGACCTGGAATACGCAGGCTCTCAAGGATAGCTGCCGGAACACCGTATTTGGCTTGGCGGCAGACTTTCAACTTGATGGTGGTAAGCTACTTTGGTAGCAAGCCAGGCGAGCAACTCACAAAATGCTCTAACACCTCTCAAATATCACCTGATTAGCACCACCCGGGGACCACGTGTAGGGAGTCAGACTTAAGGGGTATCCTCCTACGGACGTGGGTGACTCAGCCCCCAATAATATCATGCCATTATTTACAAGTTTTCAGGCGAGCCGTTAAATCTTTTAAACTATTGAGTTCTTATTGCATAAAAAGTCATTTGAAGGCACAATAATATATCCTTTGTTTACAACAACATTAATATAAAATTCATGTATCATGTCACGTAAACTTCAACTTAAATTACATAACAGTTGCATGGTCATGTTTTTTGCGTTACACGTGTATGAAACAGAGGTTACCCATTTTACAATCTACCTACATTCGAGTAGAACCTACCAATATTATAAATCTGAAAGTTTGTGTGTAAATGTGTGAGTATGTTTGTTCCCTCTTTTTAATGGCTGAACGGATTTAGATGAAATTTGGAATGTACATAGATTGTACCTAAGATGTTAATCTTAGTTACAATCTATGTACATTCCAATATAATACATAGGCAACTTTTTTTACTTGATAATAGTGGGCAAAGCCGGCGGGTCATTACTAGTTATAATATAAGCAATGAACAAACGCATTTTGTTTTTTGTTAGTTGCAATGATCCCGAGTCATTTACATATCCTATCGATCAGTAACTTTACCTTTTATTGTTCAGTTATTTTTCTATCCTCCATTAAACTAATATGACGATTGAATTACTTTCGCTTGATTGATTCTTTTGTTAAAATTATACTTTTTTGAGTTTATTTTGGATTTTCATTAAATTGGCTTTAGCCTTATGCCGAAAATCAATACAAACATCGGGAGAAATAGACGCATCTACTAGTATTTTTTTATTTTAAAACTAGTTGAGCCCCGCGACTTAGCCCGTTGATGATGATGATTATTCTTTAATCATAGGCTACTTTTAGCCTATGCGTTATTCCGGAACCTAAACTATCTACATTCTAAATTTCATCAAAATCGTTTAATTCGTTACGGCGATACGTGGTAACAAACATTCACACACACACACACACTTTCGCATTTGTAATATTAGTAGGATATTCAACCTACAAAATCTTACTTTTAATTTATACGCTTCTGCTACAAGTCATACGTTATACTAATAGTCTTTTTTCCTTATGACGGCAGAATAAAATGTACAAAGGTTCCGAGGCGCGCGAACACGCCGCTTTGTATATCAAGTCCCAAAGAAAAGTGACAATTGACACATTTTTAATAACATAAAGATGTTGTAATTTACGTTAAATTAAAGTTACGTGCTATTAGTCAAATACAAGCAAGATTGTCATTAAATAGGGAATATGCTAATTGTGTATCCACGAATACGGAACAAATATGAACCAAGACGAAGAAACGCGTTTGGTGTTGAGGCACTAGGTCCGTGGGGACCGGGAGCTCATTCTATTTTCAAAAATCTATCAGAGCGCCTGGTTGAGGCGACGCGTGATCAAAACGCTGGCACTTATTTGGGTCAACGTATTAGCATTGCAATTCAGAGATGCAATGCTGCCAGCATGATGGGAACGCTACCCACTGGTAGTGGGCTTGAGCACTTGAGTTACCTATAGGCTCGATGTCTTGTAGGTAACTTGGTTCTTTGCTGTATATAGTTTTAGGAAATATAGGCAATTGGCCCCTAGATATTGATTGTTGTTCTTTGGCTGAATAATCTGCATTCTGCATGTAAGCGTATAATTTGCGATTGGTCATTTATTTACCAATATAATGTATATAAAATTAATTAAGAATTGCAACAGGCAGCACTGACATACGGAGAGAACGTTAACGGCTTTGTTTACAAAAGTAAAACTCATATTTATTGATTCCTTGTTATTTAGATAGGTGGAATACGAAATGTGTGAATGTTTTGGTTTTTATTAATACATATAATTATGGACAGCTTGTGTAATTAACAAAACCAGTTTTGTGTTCGGCTACGCAGAGGCTCAAGTGGGTATGTGACTCTTTGTTCGAATGCCGTGACGAAATTGAAATATGCCCCAGATGCCTCCATCATCGTCACCAGTATACGCTTTCACACTCGGACTCACACACTAATATCGATGCCCGGTTAAAAACATATTTTCATAAACACTTCCACATCTGTGAATGTGACACAACCCGCACTAAATTCAATGACTTGTAGCGTGAGACCGTAAACATCCAAGATTCACATCATACTCAAAAACAGGGACACAAATTTCCCGTGGGGAGAAATCGTCTAGAAAAATTACCACCGGGAATCGAACCTGCTGCTTTGAAGGCGAACGCGCAGCCATCTACGCCAGCGTGCAGTTCAAAGTTCAAAAACGACCCGCCCGGCGCGATGGCCGGGTAGAAAATATTAAAAAAACATACCCATAAACGATTTCACATTGACAGCCCCACATTAAGTTCAATGACTTGTATCGTGGGCTGTAAACATACTCACACAACATAATAAAACCAGAAACACAAATTTCCCGTGGGGAAAACACCTGTGTTCTCGGGAGTCAAATCCGGTGCTTATAATGGCAAACGCCCACCTAACTACGCCAGCGGGCAGTTCAATGATAAGTTATAACCGACATAACAACACAAAAACAGTCGAATTTACATCCTCCTTCGGATCAGTAGTTTCAGGGATTACCTTTAAAATACTAACAAACAAACAAACAAACTTTACCTTTTTATAATACTGTTTCCATGCGACTATGCGCAAGCGGAGTGCATCCCTGGTGCGCAGGACGCGTGGCAGCACCAATGCCGTCCTGGCGATGATAGCGGACGGGCGACACTGCCCTTATATGAGACAATGCTGCGATCGGCATGTCGTGGTCAGCAGGGTCATTTAGTTTAGTTTAGTTTATAAGATTGATTTATTAATTTTGTATCGTGTGTTTCCTTTTATGAGAGTCCTGTAGTTGCTTGAAATAAATGTATTTTATTTATAATATTAGTAAATAATACATCCATAATACGTATATATTTTTCAGTCCACATTAACTTTATCCATACAGATATATTAAATGGAAGTGTCTGTTTGAAATGTCAAAATAACAGACTAATTGCATATGAGAGTACCTATATACGGTACATATAAAATAACAACATAATTTATAATTTTTGGCTGTCAGTCTGTTTGTTCCAGGTAATCTCTGAAATTGCTGGACTGATTTTAATCGGAATTTTACTGACAGATAGCTTATAAGTAGTAACACAGACTTGTTTTATTTTGTGAAAACAAATATAACGATAAAATCAATACTAATATTTTATTTATCGCGCGCGCCATACGTAGGTCAAGTTATTCTCAGTTAAAAATAATATAAATAAGTTAAAACTACATTTCATTCATATATAATCTACTCATCAAGATAAGTTAGCGTGCGCTCTCAACTGCGACACAAAGATTTTTTCTGTGATAGTACATAAACTGCAGTAATTGCGTAGTAACGTTTTGCGTTACTCTACGCTTCTGTAGCTATTGTTGAAAATAGTTTTACGTATCTGCTGTGTCCTTTCTATAATAATATGTATTGGCCACACTACAAATAACAACTTTAGACCTTGACAGCTTATTAAAAGGTCTGTTGTTTTGCAGAATGGTGATTATTCAAAACGAGCGGTTCTGAATGTTGTGATCAATATAATTAATTATTGAGCAAAACAGATAGCGTTGTAGGTTAGAAGTTGCCTGGTGTCACTCGGGGGCATTAGGTCCATAAATAAATCTTATTACAATAAATAATTAATATGCTTGGTAGTTGTATGGTGTGGTGGATAGTCCTGGTGTTAATTTTCAACCGACTTCAAAAAAAGAGTTTCTCAATTAGACAGTGTTAATTTTGTATGTATGTTACGCGATATCTCCGCCAATTATGAATCGATTTTGATGTTTTTTTTTTGGTAGATTTTACTTTAGAGTTGGACCCATATAAATTTTATCGAAATTGATCTAGCCAAAACCAAAATATAAGCGTTGAAGTAGGATTTCTAAGCTTTGTTTGCGTTTAATTTTATTTAATTCGATATATAATTTATAATTATTATAAAATAGATATAATATAATTTTATAATATACTAGCGATCCGCCCCGGCTTCGCCCGGGTGCATTTGTATGGGAAAAAGAAAAGGGCTATTTTTAGGGTTTTTCCAGCAATAATTCTAATTTTTCTCGCCGTAAAAACCATCCTTGAACTTCAACGAACATTTTAAAAAAAGATTTGGCCAAATTGGTCCAGGCGTTGTTGAGTTATGCGCTTACCAACACATTTTGCGATTCATTTTTATATTATAGATAATAGATAGGTAATAGATCAAATGTTTAAACGTTATATTATGTTTAAAATGAAGTAATAATTCAAGTACTAACAGCTAGCTTAAGAGTCTTGCATTGTTCCCTCATCATATATTCTGTAGAACAGTTACTATAGAAAAATCTATAGTATTACTAGACATATACCTTTGTCGACTTACAACATTGTAAGCTAGATAATAACACAACATACCTACACATTTTTCCAATGACATTCGTTCGCGATAACGAGTTATTTAGCAATATTGTCGTGTTGTACGTAGTAGAGTTATCTAGACAACAAAGGATGTTCTTGAAAATAGTAATAAAACTTAATAAAAGAGATAATTAATGTATGTACTGTTGAAGCTAATATTATTCTAACGTAGATACATACAATAAGTCCCGCAAATAAATAGCAGTCATTATTATGAGGTAGACTATAGCAAATCTCTTTATTTCTTTACTAGCTGACCCGCCCGGCGTCGCTCGGATAGAATATAATAAAAAGACTTACACATAAATGCTTTCATATTCACAGCCCCGCACTAGGTTCAATGACTTGTGTTGTGGGTCCGTAAACATTCACATCACACACACAACATTCACACCAAACCTAGAACCAGAAACACAAATTTCCCGTGGGGAGAAAACTTGTGTTCCCACCGGGATTCGAAACCGGTGTTTTAAAGGCAAACGCAAACCTAACTACGCCAGCGGGCGGATGAAAGTTCAAAGATAACTGGCAGAACAAAAAAAAACAGTCGAATTTGTCCTCCTTATGTAAGTCGGTTCAAAACGTAGAAGTATGCCGGATTACGCAGTAACTGTTACTCATTCTGTAACCCACCACTTTAATCTAAACTATTAGTCTAAATTATATGCATGAAAGGGCAACTTGTATCTTTTATGATCTTCGTAAGACGTTGAAAAAGTTTATTTTGATAAAGATTAATATTGAATGCCTTAAAAAGCAAACGAAACAGAAGCCGCTATTTTCTACCGACTTCACAAAAAAGGTTCTCAAGTCAACTGTATTTTTTTATGTGTGTGTTACCTCAAGACTGTCAAGAATTAGTTCCACGTGAACCAATTTTGAAATTTTTTTTGTTTGATAGATGTTGCTTTCCAATTAGTCTCATTTAAATTTGATCAAGATCTGACGAGTAGTTTTTGAGTTATCCTCAATATTGCGTATTCCGTGGACGACATTGACGATGTTCTCGTTTTAACCAACTTCAAAAGTTACTGCGTAACATCTTTCTTTGAGCGCCGATTTTGATATTTTTATTTAAAAGCTGATGCGTTCCATGTCCTATTCAAATTTGGTCAAGAACTGATCATTAGTTTTTGAGTTATTGTCAATAAATACGTTGAATCTGTTTTTTATGTTTTGCTTGCGTTTAATTATTTTAGATTTTTAACAAAGAAAAGTATTTTATTTAAGCTATATATATATATACATGATAGATATATGCTGTCACGGACGTTTTTGTAAAGCTTACAAAGGCCAACATTTTTGCCATACATCTATGTGTAAATAAAGCGGCTAGTTAGCAATATTTCTCCAACTCCAACAAACATTATTATATCCAACTGAAAACGAACTTCTATCCCACTTTGACACTCAGCGATAGTGTAGCTATGGATTAGTGAAATATTTTTTATAATCGGATCAGTAGTTTCAGATATAACCTTTTACAAACAAACAATCTTTACCTCTTTTATAATATTAGTATAGATTGTTTGCACAATATTTGCACTAAGTAAAGATATACGATTCTAAAGATACAATACAAGGCGATAAATGTAAATACAATAATAGACATTATTAGCGAATGGTAGTATCTCTTACTCGACTAAGGCGAAGCAAAATAGAGAGTTATGATTTTGGCACAGAACATGTATTATAGGTGAACCGATTTTGATGTTTTTTTATTGTTTGTTAGTTGGTGCTTTCCCATTGGTTCCATTTAAATTTGATCAAGATCTGACCAGTAAGTTATCCTCAGTAATGTGTATTTAATCTGATCAAGAGTTCCGAAGATATAGCGGTGAATTCGGCATTTTTTAAGCTTTGCTTGCGTTTAAATTATAGTATAATAACAATATGGCGTCCGTTGTACCTACTTCATATACAGACCAAAAAAAAGAAATAGACGAATACTATCCAAAATGTTATCAGTGCCATTTCAAACAATTTTGTTACGTGTAGTATAACGTATTCATATAATTATAGACATATCCAACATCATTGCGTAGATTATTTTTGGAATATGACAAATGCTTTACAACTAACGTAAGCCACGAAGTTAAGCTAGTATTAGTGATGAACAATATTTTTTTCAGTTTTATTGTTAAAAATAACTCTACCATTACAACCTGACACAATTAATTGACATTTATTTAAATTTTATACTTGATTAATTAATCATTTTTTCATACAAAAAAGTTTACAATGCCAAAAAGTTGTATGCAACTGTCAACGCCATCTGTCGTTGGAGGACGTAAACTATTAGATTTCCCAGTACACAGAGTGTTAATTAAAATACTCTTTCAACAGTTCATCCATTTCTTTTTTTTTTGTTACCTCATAACTTCTCTCCACGTGAGCCGATTTCAAAAATATTTTTTAGTTCGAAAGATGTTGCTTTGTAATTGGTCCCATTAAAATTTGATCAAGATCTGATCAGTAGTTCTTGAAATATCGTCAATAATGCCTATATTGTGGACTACTTTGACGACGTTCTCGTTTACCCGACTTCAAAAGTTACCTCATAACTTCTTTCGTTGAGAGCCGATTTTGATGTTTTTTTTTTATTTGAAAGCTGGTGCTATTCATGTGATCCCATTGAAATTTGATTGCCAATAATGCGTGTTCCGAAGATAGCGCGGTGAAGTCGGTTTTTTTAAGCTTTGCTTGCGTTTAATTATTTCATTAATAACTAGCCCATTCATTCACATGATTAAGTAATAGCCGGGCGACAATGCCTAATTAATCATTGACGGCGCACGTGTAGAGTCATCGCAAAAAAACATCGCCGCGAGTTAGTGGTCCTGTCCATGATGACTCGACAGTACTCATTTATAATATGTAATTTATTTATCGATACTTGTGCACAAACTATTTGACAAAAGGTCTATCGTGTTCTGCGACAAAGTGACTATGAAATCACAGTAATAGTAGATTATGCATAAGGAGGATAAAGCAGTAATCTTATGTCACGGGCAGCACTTTTACTATTGAACCCTGAGCGTAACGAGGGAGTTATTTAGAGTCCTGAGTGAAGCAAAGAATTGAGAAATACTCTGCTTTTGATACCTTCTGCGAAACACTACAAAACCATGACTGTAAAATGTGGAACTATTAAAATGAGTTTTGCCGCGAAAGTGAAAAAATGGCTTTGTTGATTTAATATAATTTTCCAAAATCTGTGATTCTTCGAGTGTTAATATGTAATAATGGTGGATTATTAACCGTAAATACTAAGTATACGTGCATAAGTGTAGGCAAATCATACAAAGTTGAAAAACGTGATTTTCGCTTTCGCTCCAAAACTCCAATAGGAGTTTTAGTAAAGTTTTTACCACTATGCTGGGGCATAACTTGACTGTGATTGGACCTTCAATTTTTACTTGACTTTGACTGTGACTTGTGACTAGAACTTTTTATATAAAATACACTTGAAATATATTATTACTTGACACTGGCTAAATGCACAAGATTGTGAAGCCAAAATTAAATGATATAAATAATAACTATTAAAATAACACCAAACACCGTCTTTTGTTTCATATAAAATAGCATTTTTTTTTTCTTTTCTGTCTAATACCAGTTTGATTTTCGAATAAATTCTCTTTGCAATGCTCGTATCTATGCTAAGAGTTTTTTTAGGAATTTGAACGGTTCAAATTCTTGCTCGTACATTATATCCCTTGAGATTTTCATATTATTATAACTTTATATCTCTTTCGTCGAGATTGCATCACATGTAATTGGACGTTGTCAAGCAGGTGGTATCGCAATATTATTATTTATTTTATTGCGTTTTGATAAATAAGAGAAAACAATTTGATAATCCTTCTAACATTATAAATGCAAAAGTGTGTGTGTGAACGTTTTTTACCAATTATCTCCGTAAAATAAACCGATTTTGATGAAATTTAGAATGTAGTTAGTTTAGGTTCCGGAATAACACATAGGTTACTTTTTAACTAAATTAACGCGGGTAAAGCCGCGGGGTACGGCTAGTAATTAATAGAGTGTAAATAGCAGAAACTTGAATACTGCGATAATTCAATTAATAAATCAATGTATCTATTTTTTTTGTTTTTATTATGTACTGCACATAATCATAATTCTATAGTAAATCTTAATGCAAAATAATATTAACGGTTATGTATTGTATTTATTATACTTAGCAATATTTTCTATTAATGTACAAACATAAGTATTATTCTGTTCTCAAACATGATTCCCGTAAGAAAAGGTGTGCGTTGAATTCTTTTGTTAACGTCAAAATGTAAGCGCTTCCTGCGCGCAGTAATGACTATTCAGTACTTTTATTTTGAGGAAATGATTGTACACAAAAAATGTCCTCTACCCAAGCCTTAGAGAGTTTAAACTATGATTAGTTAATGTACACCGTTAGTTTAGTCGAATTTTATCTTTATATTTAGTTGCCCTTTGTTTTAATTTTTTGCGCTATTGTCAATCAAAACGAGGGGTATTTACGGTATGCTGCAACCTCAACTAAACAAAACTTGGACCAGGCGCATCTATTGGGTGAAGATATTACATACTTTTGACAATTTGTGTTCGGTTCTCGAGTTATTTGTAGATCTTGTTAAAACACATGAAGCACAAACGAAAACTTTACGTGCGACACGAACGCTAGTCCGATTCTATCAGAGGCAAATAATGAGCATTGCTCTTAATTTGTGCGGTTCACAAGAACGTACTCATCTGGGAATAATAAAACGCAAGCAAAGCTTAAAAAAACCGACTTTACCGCCTTATCTTCGTAACCTTGAACAGATTTAAAGTATTGCACACGCATTATTGACGATAACTCAAAAACAAGAGATCAGATCTTGATCAAATTTCAACGGGACCACTTAAAAAGCATCAACTTTTAAACAAAAAAACAATTATCAAAACCGATTCACAACGAAAAAAGTTATGAGGTAACTTTTGAAGTCGGTCAAAAACGAGAACATCGTCAAAGTAGTTCACATAATACGCATTATTGACGATATCTCAAGAACTACCGATTGGATCTTGATCAAATTTATGTGGGACCAATCGGAAAGCAACAACATACAAACTAAAAAAAATAATTTTGAAATCAGTTCTCGTGGAATGAAGTTACGAGGTAACAAATATAAATAAAAAATAAAAATTAGAAACTCTCTCGATGAAAACAAGTCGTCGGAGAAAATTGGGGACAAATAAAACCGCAACACTTTTCTAGAATCGGACATGTATTAAATAATCGGGTATTCTATCCCGTAACTAATATAAATAGATGCGTTCAGAAGCGCGAGGCGAGTCCGCCGCCGCGGCTGTCGGCGTGCGAGAGCAGCGCGTCCGCCGTCTGCTGCACCACGTTGACGGCGGCGTACGGCGGCGTGGCGTTGAGTGCCGCCGCGCCGCCGCCGCCGTCCGGGCGCGCCGCCTCCGCCGCCGGCGCCGCGCCGCGCCACGTGAGGCGCGCGCGCTCCACGCCGCCCGCGCCGCCGCCGCCGCCCAGCGCCGCCGCCGCCTGCGCCAGCGCCGCCGCGCTCTCCGCGCCCATTACGAACCGCGTGCCTGCCCGACATCGACCCGCGCATCTCGTTTGAGTATTTCGTTCTTTTTTTTTACATGATGGCGGCTGGGGGTCGCCGATTTGAATTCGATTACTGTCATGTCTTTAGTGACGCTCGCACTTAGAAATTTGGAAAAATCTATTGCCGGAAGAATAATCATAATCGGCCCCCGCGTTTGACCTCTGGAATTCCACGAAGGAACGATCGAACATACATGTGAGTGTAGGCCGATGACTCCTTTGCGTCGCGCGATTGGGTTCAAATAGACAAAACGAGAACTGACTTAACAAAAGTTTTATCGAATATTTCGTCATTTTCTGATAACGAGGAGGTAGAGTTGTTAGTCCACCCTACTGAGAAGCGTAGAGTAATATTTGTAGAAAATATAATTTAAGAATTGAAGTGGAGTATATAGTCGGGTGTTAGTACTGACCGCAGACGCGCTCGTCGAGCATGATGGCGGGCGCGAGGTCGAGCGCGCGCGGCGTGTCGTCGCGCGTCCATCCCGCCGCCGTCACCGGGCCCGACCCGAATGCCGTCGACAGACCGCTGACGATAAATACATCTTACTTAATGTTTTAGCAATAATTGAAACAATTAATATTTTAACGTGTAATTATAGGTATTTAACTCGCTTGTCACATTTATACTCAGTGAACACCTTAACCTGAGGCAGGGGCAGATTGAAAAACAGCGCTATGCGGACATGTAAATGTTGACATAGCACACGCTGAATCTGTTCCTATTGCGTTATACATTCATTTGTGTTCATAAATTCATGTGTTATTATATTATCATGTTCTCTGGACAATTATTTATAGTGTCAATAAAGCGATTTTTTATTTATTTTATTTTAATAGTTAATGTAAAATACTATTGTTACATATATAATATTTATATGGTCTGTGGATTTGGGTTAGCGAGGTGAGGAGTTTCTCTTCTATGGATTGTCTATGGGATTATCGGATTGTAAGAAAAGGAAATAAAAACGTGTTGTGATTATTACGGGTTTATTAATTAATTACTCCCTAATAAGAGATGTAACAATTTGGCGACGAGGCCGAAACGAACCCGGAAAACACGGCAAAAGTAAAAAGTTTATATATCCTATGAAAAATAACTCCTATAACCTCTCACCAGCTCACCACGCCACATTCCATGGACGTCTATGAACAAATTAAGAAAGGAAAGAAATCTTGGATTCAGAAGCACTCAAAGCAGGAGTTAATTGAAATTGCAAATGAGGTGGCGCAGGAACAAATATTCTCGGACACCGATTCAATTGAAGAAATTCGAAAATATTTACGTGAATACGTTGACAAAATAAGTACCACGACTACCACGAGACCGCACAACAAAAATATGGCGTCGATAACCACGTTGGAACCATTTAACGGAGAAAACTGGAATGCATATCAACAACAATTTGAGTGTTTCATGTTACTAAATGACATCACGGAAGATAAGAGAGTCCCTTTGTTAATCACAAAGTTAAGTACGAAAGTATATGATTTATTAACGACACTTACGACACCAACCTCACCAGTGAAATTGTCATTCGAATGCATATGTGAACAATTAAGAAAATATTATAATCCTGTCAAAAACTATGCACTTACCAGGCAGAATTCAGAAAACGATGCCAAAGGTCAAATGAATCAATTGAGCAGTATGTTATAGAACTCAAAAAGTTATCCAAAAACTGTCAGTTCAAGAATTTAAATGAAGAATTAAAGGAGAGATTGCTGAACGGTACTTATTGTGATTCAGTAAAATTTGAAATACTTAAGCAAGCAGACCAACCTTTGGAAATACTAATGAATATTGGAAAAACAGCAGAGACAGCTTATAGTTTAGCTTTTGATCAAGATAAACAGCAGGAAAGCTCTCACAACAATATTTTCAAAATACAAAAGAGACCGTTTATAAGAAATAAAGGTAGCAGTCATCAGCAGAATATTGTTCCACTTAATAAACAAAGTGCCATTTGTTTCTGTTGTGGGAAAAGTGGCCATATAAGAGCACAATGTAGCCTAAGTGATAAGTTTTGCAGCGAGTGTGGTATAAAAGGCCATATCTTTAAAATGTGTAAAAATAAAGATATAAAAATGAAAAATGTGAACATTGTGGATCGACGAAAGTGAGGTAAATGAGACTGAAGAAGTTGATACTCAGAGTGAAACTGAAATTTATGATATCTTCTATTTCAGTAATAAAGAAAAAATCCCATCTGCCATTTTAAACATCTTGGTAAGTGGCAACGCACTAGAGTTTGAAGTTGACACCGGAGCTGATGTAAGTACAATCACATTATCTGATAAAAAACAGTATTTTCCTGAATATGATATAAAGCAATGTAATGTTATTTTCACCAACTTTGATCAGTCAACTTCAACGCCTCTAGGTGTTTTAGAAAATTTAAATTTAAGTTATGGGTCTGTAAAAGCGAATAACCAAAGATTATTTGTTGTACGAGATGGGTTACCTAGAATAGTTGGAAAAGATTGGCTTTCTTTATTACACCTATGGCCTCCAATGTTTGAACAAAAATCATGTGAGAAATCATCAATCGATGACATCATTAATGAAATTAAATTGAAGTACAATGACATTTTTGAGCCGGGCATGGGAGTTTATAAAGGCGAGCCAATACACTTAGAAATTGAACCTGGTGTTAAACCAATATTTATGCCCGTACGGTCTGTTCCATATGCATTAAAAGATAAAGTTAAACAGGAAATTAAAAGGTTGATTGAAAATAAACGTATAGAGCCAGTTGAGTATTCAGAGTGGGGAACACCTATTGTAGCAGTTTTGAAGTCAGATGGAACGGTCCGTCTATGTGGCGACTACCGGGTAACAATAAATAAATATTTGAAAATTGACCATTACCCATTACCAACAATTGATAATATCATGATGAAATTAAAAGGTAATAGCTACTATTGTGAATTAGATTTGTGTGAGGCTTACTTACAAGCACCGTTAGATGAAGACTCTCAAAAACTTGTAACAATTATAACAGAAGAAGGTATTTATAAATATTTGTATTTACCTTTTGGAATAAGTACAGGGCCAGGTTCTTTCCAAAGATTAATAACTCAGAAGTTGAATGGGTTAGATGTAATTGTATATATTGATAATATATATGTGTATGGGAAAACTTTGTCAGAAACAAGTGAAAAATTGAAACTTGTTTTACAGAGACTGCAAGAATCAGGTTTAAAACTTAAAGTTAGCAAATGTAAATTTTTTCAAGACAAGCTGGATGTTTTTGGGTTTGAAGTTAATCATACCGGTGTTAAAATTGTAAGAAGCCAATTAGAACCTTTGCTGTCATTGCCTCGACCCGATAATTTGAAAATGCTTAGATCATTTCTAGGAAAAGTTAACTATTATAACAGGTTTTTACAAAACATGGCAATCATATTACAGCCATTGTATGATTGTTTAAAACTAAATAAATTTGAATGGTCACAGGAATGTGAAGATGCATTCAAGAAAATTAAAAAGGCTTTAGCAAATACACCTCCATTATCACATTTTGGTAAAAACTCAACTGTTATTTTAACTTGTGATTCTGCAGATAGCGGAGCAGCAGCAATATTGTCTGTAAAAGATAGTAATAACATTATAAAACCTGTGGCATTCGCAAGCAAGAAATTTAATGATACTCAAATGAAGTATCCAATTTTAGAAAAAGAAGCATATGCTATAATTTTTGGAGTGACCAAATTCTACCAATATTTATTTGGGAAAAAATTCACATTGCAGACAGATAATGAGGCTTTAGCAAAGATACTTGGGCCAAAATATGGGATACCAAAAATGGCAGCAAAACGGTTACAATACTGGTCGATATTTTTAAGTGGTTTTAGCTATGATATTGAACACATAAAATCCAAAAACAATCCTGCAGATTATTTATCACGTGTAGCTCACAAATCTTCCAGAAATACCGAAGTTTTAAAAAATTCGGAAATAGTGTACAAGACATTCCAATGTAATACAATAAATTATATAAATAAATCAAATTTAAAATCATTGAATTGGAAGACTATTCAAAGTGAAACAAAAAACGATAAAATATTATGTGATATTCTAAGATATTGTAGAGATGGCTGGCCAGTAAAAAATGATCTGGGTTGTGAATATGAACCTTACTTTACAAGGAAAAATGAAATCTCTATGGAACAAGATTGTTTATTGTGGGGATATAGGGTAGTGATACCTAAAAATTTAAGAGATGAAGTAATGCTTGAAATACATGCCAGTCATTTAGGCACTACGCGAATGAAACAAATATCTAGATCATATTTTTGGTGGCCTGGCATGGATAAGGAAATTGAAAATATAACTAAAAATTGTATAACGTGCTTACAGAACCATAAAAGCCCTGAAAAGACAAAACTGACAGTCTGGCCACAACCACCTACAGTATGGCATAGGCTTCATGCGGATTTTCTAGGCCCTCTGTATTCAAAAATGTATTTAGTTATTGTAGACGCATACTCAAAGTGGCCGGAGGCATTTCTCATGAGTAATATAACAGCAAGTAAAACAATTCAAGTTTTTAATAGCCTTTTTGTACGCTTTGGGTATCCTCTTCATTTAGTCACTGATAATGGACCAACTTGGACAAGTGATGAATTCAAATCATTTTGTAAAGCTGTGGGAGTAAATCAAAGTTTTACTCCAACCTATTACCCATCCACAAATGGACTAGCAGAACGGTTCGTTCAGTCATTTAAATCACATGTAATTAAAATTGTAGAGAGTGGACATACTGCAGAATATGCATCTAACCTTTTTCTTTTTGACTATAGGAGCACTATGCATAAAACAACAGGGCAGAGTCCAGCTAAATTGATGCTAGGTAGAGAGTTGAGATGCCGTTTCTCATTGTTAAGACCTGATCCAGTTACTAACACAACTGATATTGAACAAATTAAACAAACAATAAAAAGTAAAAATATCCAAAAACAGTTTTTAGATGGGGAAAAAGTAATGGTTAAAGATCATAGAAAAAATAAAAAGAGTTGGTCCCTAGGTAAAATCGTAAAAGCAATTGTACCAGGAGTAACCTACATAGTAGAAGTTGATGGACTGCAGTGGAAACGGCATGCCAACCAACTACTTGAGTGTGGGCAATCATTTTATTAAGTAAGGATGAATAATAACATATTATTATGTATTTAGGTAATTTAAGCCAATATGTGTAAGAGTTTAATTTTTTATTAAGTATGAGAGAGTGTTACATATATAATATTTATATGGTCTGTGGATTTGGGTTAGCGAGGTGAGGAGTTTCTCTTCTATGGATTGTCTATGGGATTATCGGATTGTAAGAAAAGGAAATAAAAACGTGTTGTGATTATTACGGGTTTATTAATTAATTACTCCCTAATAAGAGATATAACACAATTTTTTTTTGAAACCCGTAATGTTGAATACCTGGCTTTTGTACATAAAACATAAACATAAATGCTTTTAAACTTACAGCTGTGTTTATACAATTTCAATTTGACATTTAGATTTTTACATCTAAATTATTAACACTAAATTAAAACTTTTTTTTAATGCAGAATAGTCAAGCATTTGACCACTATATCACTTAATGGAAAGTGATGATGCGGCCAAAGATGTGACATGCTTGCCTAAAAGATACCTATTCACTCGAGACTTGAAGACTCCCAGATTATACCGTTCGGGGAACAAAGACGCAGGCAATGAGTTTCACTCCTTCGCTGTACGGATGATGAACGTAGAAGCGAAACGCTTCGAGTGAACCGGAGGTATGTCGACCAATTTGAATTTAAGAGGTGGTAGAGCATTTTGTGAGTTGCTCGCCTGGCTTGCTACCAATGTAGCTTACCACCATCAAGTTGAAAGTCTGCCGCCAAGCCAAATACGGTGTTCCGGCAGTTATCCTTGAGAGCCTGCGTATTCCAGGTCTAGTGTGTTTACCAGCTTCGATCACATCGTCACTTACCATCAGGTGAGATAGTGGTCAAACACTAGCCTGTCACAAATAAAGAGAAAAAGAGACCATAAATAGATGACGTTTGATAGTTTGTCTTGTTGTTAGATGGAAAAAAAGGCATGGGGGAATTAGCTCATGTAATTCCTATGCACAATCTCCAAAATGTAAGCGATAGAATACCGATATGCTTGCCACCTTACGTCGGTGACCGTGACTTTGCAACCTGGACTCGATTACCTTACAGCCGCCAATAAGTATTTTGGCTCGCCGGTCAATAGATTCAAGTGCTTCTAACTGGTACTTGGCGGATCCATCCCAGAGGTGACCGCAGCACTCCATACACGATCGGACTCGAGCTTGATAAAGGTTAACTAACCAAAAATAACTATAACGAGATATAAATATGTAAAAAACTTAATCTAATAGACCGCTGCCAGTTAGCAAAGTACCTAAAATGCTGGCAGCATCGCCACGCTGTATAGCGAGAGAAATCTGTAGCTGGAAGTATTCGCTTTTACTTACAGCTTATGTTTAATGTTTAAGTAATATATAAGTGTGCACTCACGTGACGAGCGCGAGGTAGGTGTCCAGCCTGTCGACGACGGCGAGGCCGGTGGCGACGCCGGCCGCCTGCCACGCCGCGCCGCCCGCGCCGCCCGCCACCGCCTGCATTGCACTCACCACCCTAATACTGAATACAAACAATGATTCTTCGAGTGTCCATGTGTAGTAATGGTGGATTATTAACCGTTCATACTTAGTGAACGTGGCAAGAGTGTTGACAACTCCAATAGAAGTCTAGTAAAATTTCTACCAGGTTCTAGTAATCTAGGGCATTTTTACAATATTTTTTTACAGTCCTTCAATAGTGAATAGGTATCGACCTATTCACTCTTGACTTGAAGACTCCCAGATTATACCGTGACGCATGACTTGACTATGACTGGACCTTGACTTTTTTACTTGACTTTGACAGTGACTAGGACTTTTATTTTCATATGCACTTGATATGTGTTATTACTTGACACTGGCTAAATGCACAAGATAGGGAACCAAATAAAAAAGAACACCACTAAAAATTAAACAATTTCAATCAAGTAAGCCATCATTCGCCTACCCTTGATGAGGAGACCTGACACTTTCACAGCCGAGGGCTATTTTTTACTATAATATGATCTCGTATGTCAGCTACTTGAAATATTTCGGTGTTCCATAACAAAAAAAATGCAATTAATTCTTATGTATCTTTTAGTTAAAGGTTTATATTTATTTTTTAAGAAACAAAAAATCTTAATTACACATTTTATATTACATCAAATAATAAAAAAGTATTACAACAAATCTTACATATTCTATCCATGCTATCTACATAAGGCGACACGAGCCTACACTACAGTCATAAGCTATACGAATAGCAAGTGGCAAAATCACAATTTAAAATGTACACCCGACGTGACCGTGAAAATGTTAACCGTTTACCGTAAAGTTTTGAGGAATCACCTCAAGGACAATTATATTCTACAATGACCGAGAGATTCAGAATCTGAAAAAATAGTCGGTTATCTTGACGTCATCGACAAGTCTAACGACCTTTGAACATTTCTCTGAAGGCAATCGAGCGGTCGCAGCTGATAATTCGGTGCGACGCTCCCGATGCAAACGGTACCAACTCGGTTAAGTGGGAGGCGGGCGTCGTACATGCACCGGTTTTTGGTGTATAAAGCGAAATGTGTTTTTTTGACAAAATTAATACTTTGTTCAATGACACGTAGCTTACGCACGTAGCTGTCGGCCAAGGCTTAGCGTACGTATATACAAATAGTTCACAGTAGCTACCTTTGTGAGGCATCGTCTAGATTGAGCGGCGGCGGCGGCGGCGGCGGGTCGAGCGCGAGTGCGAGCGCGCGCACGGCGAGCGCGGCGCCGCTGCCGGCGAACACGCGCCAGCGCCCCGCCGCCGCCGCCGCCGCGCTCGACACGCGCACGCGCCCGCGCGCGCCCCACGCCGCCGACAACTCTGACAATTTAAATTCAATTAAATGACCAAACATTTAAAACTGAACTAATATTATCCTACTTAATGGCTCCCTATAGGTAATTATTGAAAACTAAAAATATTGTTCTGTCCTTTCTATTGACACCGTGACGTGTCTACTTTAATTTTAAATGTCCCTACTTTGTGTACTAGTTCGACTACACCCTATACGTTATGATTAGTTTATTAGATTGGACGATGTTAGGGGACGAACGAATATATACATACTCGACTTACATACATACATTCTAAAATCTAAAATCGTCCAATTGGGCTTGCATATCAGCGCGAGTGTGGCGTATTTACCTACACTATGAGCCTTCACCTACGAGATCATTTGTAACCACCTATGAGAAAATACTAATATATTTTTAGCATGCAGATGCATAAAACTGATATTGTTACGTACCAGCGCTGGAATTCAATTGTAACGATTCAAGGTAATCCGCAAGTTTCGGTGCGGTACTGAGCGAGCCCACAGGGGGAGAGACGGGCGCCGGGCCGCCGCCTGTCGGGCTCCCTGCCGCCGCCGCTGCCAACGTCAGCGCGAGACCCTCTGACACCGTGAAACCATTTCTGAAATGTGATTGAATCTGTTTTATTAAGATTTTAATGACAAGATATTTTAGGAGATCCACTTTATAAATCTATATAAGATGTCTTATCAATGCAAATTGCAAATTCATATCTGCTACTTTAATTTAAATTGACAAAAATTCAACAATTTATGTCATAAAAATGATTTTACCAACAATTTGGTACAAAAACTACCTCAACTCAGTGTTGTAAAAGATATTTCATTGACACAAAACCATAGCGCATGAAGCGTACCGTTTTCTCACTAACAAGACTTTCTTTAGAGTATCTACATGTGTTCTGAGAAGTAATTTGAGTGAAGATTTTCAAATCGCAAAAAAACTTCAAGTTGAAAGGATATCATTTAAGCAAACGTGCGAGTTAGAACTCGCTGTTTAGTACTGCACTTGAATATAAGCTTGGCAGTGGACAAATGTTTGCCTCTCCTTGATTAAAAATAAAACAAGATTCATAAAAAAAGTTAAATTAAGGTTCAGAGTATGTAACAACTCTTATGAATAGGTCAAACTGATTTCAGCATCTGTTTTCATAAAAAGTAATAGTAAAATATAATACATGCATACCTATGCAACGGTCATCTATTATACTGTTACTATTATTTACATTAATCCTGATACCAATCACCAACTCAATGCTAAGGAATGCTAAAAGATCACAGCAAATAGTATGTTGGTTAGTTAAGTTGCGATACCTGGCGAGGTCGATAGCGGGCTGCAGCAGTCGCGGCCATGGCAGTGCGCCGTACTCGGCGTGCAGCGCTGCCAATGCCGCCACCAGTCGTGGCGGCCGCACGTCCGCGCCCGCGCCCGCGCCCGCGCCCGCGCCCGCGCCCGCGCCTGTCGGAGGTGGGACCTCGCCCCACTCGGCCAGAGTTGGCCGCACGGTGCGAGACTGTCGGTACTCCCAGTACAGCAGCGACCCGCTCCTACAATGTTTATTAGTTTAATTAGATGTGAGATTGCCTGGATTTACTTTCTATTGCAACTGAGAGAAGAGATGAGTAAGTCGCATGCCTTATGGTAATCTACACGCTCGTTTATAACATTTCAATACCACCCATCGTTGTGAACTTCAGCAGTATAAAATCAGGTCTTGCCATTCTGAAATATTCTGATAATATGTTAACTGTATTTATCTAGGCTATAACTTCCCTGGAAACGTTTAACGTTGTTTATTTTACCATATTGGCCTACAGTCTGGAATACAGTAGTAAGGTTGCACACTGCTGCTCAGTACAGAGTTGTCTTCCACAGACAGGCTCCGCAAAAATCTAAACCCATTTATTAGAATTAGAATATAAGTGGTAAATGTTATGTTGTATGTTTTCCATAATGTAAGTCTTAAATTAGTTTTGTAACTATAATACAATTATTAATACATGTATGTGATTGGAATTAAAGGTCTAACACCTGAAGTATACCTCGTACTTTAAATAAAGCATTTGACTATCATATGATAGGCTGAACTTATTAGAAATAAGAAAAGAAAAATGTAAATAAATCCACAGAATGGGACTCGACCCGCGTCTTACATATATCCAGCGCGACAAATTTACCAGTATTTTTATTTTTTTACAGGGTCTTAACTTCTTGCCTACCTATTTTAAGCGTAAACGGCCTGTTTTCTGTAATTAAAACCAATCTCCGAGCATACATTAATTACTATAATACGATATAGAGATCAATAACATTTTGATAAATTCCTGTACAGAAAATGTAGGTACTACATGCTATTACCACAGATTCAGAATCTTGCCAGTAAATGCCATCTTACCAACGATTTGAACACTATGGAAAATTCGGAACCTTTCTATCGTTTCCCGAGCTTTAACTTGTATGTCTTATTTAGTTCAGCCGTTTAAAGCTAGATGGCCTTACTTAATTTCTCTAAAATCTTTAGCTCGTTGTACTTATCATTAATATTAGTGGAAAAATAGCAATTATGCCTATTAATATCTACTAATTCAATAATTATAAATATAACACATTGTGTCTACATTTGATGTAATAAGTAAAAATAGATGATTGTATGAGAACTACTTTGTGGAACGGGTTCAAAGATTGTAATCAAATATAAACTAAAAACAGAAATAAACTGTTAGTTTACAGTTTGTAAGTTTATAAACATCACAATTCCTGTTGTGTCGCGGTTAATATGAGGTGATATGAGTTTCGGTGACCGAATGGGTACCTATTATAGTACTTTCTCCGTCCGTCCGTTTGAGAGATATGACGCCTCGCCTATCGCTAGTGCATCATCGTTCACACTGCTAATGGCGAATAGGACTTGCAATCCGGACATCCGGATATTCAAATAATCCGTATATCCGTTACATTTAGTAACCGAATAATTAAATTTTCAGTAATCAGATTTTTCGAATATTACTAACATTCTTTTTTACAAGTAATCTACTAATTGATGAAAATAAAATGTCATATTTTATAATAAAACAATAATACCAGTTTCCTCTGTTGTCACTCTTATCATACCAATAATATTTCCATAGTTATCGCTCTCCGTCACGCCAAGTGGATTTGCTTATTAGCTAATAACATAACGAATATAACGACAGTACGATGTTCCCCGCACTACCTCACCTCACTAAATTTTAAATTAATTGTGATTGTTAATTGTGATTGTGTGTGTGATGTGAATGTTTCCGGCACCCACAACACAAGTCATTGAACTTAGTGTGGGGCTGTGAGTGTGAAAGCGTTTATGTTATGTTATATGTCTACTATTTTGTGATCTCATTTGTTTGTTTTAGTTTTAGTTAAAAACAGAGATTTTATTATTTATTCTATATAGCTTTATGTTTTTCATTTATAAAAAAATATTTTATACTATATTTTTTTCGAAAAATCCGAAATATCCGGATATTCGAATATTTAGGATAATTATTATCCATTTTATCCGAATACTAAATATGAACGGATTATGCAAACCCTAATCGCGAATCCTGCTGAGCATAAATAAAATAATAGTTATGATTAGAAGAGCGCGAGCTTGTGCTGACACGGAGCTGGGTCGATTACTAGTAATATGTATACTTTGAAATGAAATTAAATGAAACGAAATTAAATGAAACGAAAATCAAAACTCTTTTAACCCAAAGCATGTAAATAAATGAAACCGAAAGCAAGTAGAGTGGTGCGTGGTGCGTGGTGCAGTGGGTAGGTACGTACGCGTCGAGCGAGGTGCGGTGCGGCGCGCACACGGCGAGGCAGAGCGCGGCGGCGGCGGCGGCGTCCAGGGCGCGCCCGCCCGCCTTCAGCGCGTCCGTGCCGGCGCGGCTGCACTCCGCCGCCGACGACGACACGCTGCCGTGCGGGACCAGCTGCAACCAATCACAACGATACATTCTATTCTACTGTTTCATTTATTATGTTATTTTTTATATAAATATTTCATTTTGTAATGTTATCATATTTCTATGTACACAACGACCTACTCGCTCCTATAAATTATATTATGCTACTTAAAGGGTTTTTTGGAAGAAAACTCTGTGAAGGGTTAAGCTCGCCTTTGTACATCTTTTGTTATGGCCTTATTGTAAAATTTTTATCAATGTGTGTACAATAAAGAATAAAAGATTTATTTAAAAAAAATACATTGTATACTTAATGACATAACTATATAATTTGTTTGATGTGTTGATTTTGATAATTGGCGCTTCAGATATACCTATATACAGATAGATTATTGATAAACTGTTAAAATATTTTGGTATATATGTAGGTATACAAGCAACTTGTTTGTCGTAGCTCAAACGACTTAGTGTAATGCTATATTATTTTTCACAGGCACAATCTAACTTTATTTTTTAATTAAAATTTTACATTCATAATTTTACTTACTTAACATTTTACAGTTTTATAGTAGGTAGTATCATAAAACCAAAAGACCTGTGAATCGGTTCGAATGACAGTACCAACACAAACCGTGTTGGTACTGTCATTCGAACCGATTCACACCGTTTGGCAATTACTAGATTTTAATCAACTTTTTATCCTAGTTGGCGCAGTGGACAGGTCTCCACCCTCTGCGCCGTGGGTCCTGGGTTCGATTCCTGGCAGGAGCACAAATACCTTCCCAAGGGATATTTGTGCTCTGGTTCTGGGTGTAATGAGTGTGTGATGTGAATGTTTCCGGCACCCACGATACAAGTCTTTGAACTTAGTGTGGGGCTGTGAGTTTGAATCCGTTTATGCGTTTTTATGCGTTTAACTTAAAATGAACATATAAGGTAATCAGATAATTTTGATAGAAATGTTCTTGACCATCGTCATAAGCACTCATTCCGCACCGCAGCCCGCCGCGGGGCGGAGTCCGACGGAGGTAGATATATCTATCTACCTGCAGCGGATAGTGTTATGAGTTCTAAACGCAGGCACTATAAGCTAACTGGTCTGGTTGCAAATGTTAACAACTTAGCTATTATAAAGGTATTTTCAATAACAATTTTATTTAATTTGATTTTATTTAAAATGGTTAAAAATGCAAAGTAATTTTCTTACAAAGAAGTCTATTTCTGTTCATAACTTTGAGGCAAATTGTTTATTAGGGAATTTAGGGAAAGTATTAGAAAAGCAAATAATACTATAACTAATATTACAATACAAAATCGTCGTTAGGTGCAATGCGATTAAAAAAAAGGCATACTCTCTGACCACAAAAATAGAATGTCGTTATTTTTAACTTTCACACTCGCCGCCCCGAATTGTGTTGTGGATGCCGGAAATATTCACATCACACAAACACACATTCACAACCAGAACCAGACACACAAATTTCCCTTGGAGAGAAAGCTTGTGTTCCTGACTTACAAACTTTGGATGTAGCCGACTCACTCTTTGCTCGTATCAGCGGTCTAGACAAGGGTCTAGACAATATTGCTACAAAGATTTGGAACTTCTTGTAACTAAGCAGGGGTGTCATGCTAGCGGGAGTACGCGGTTGTAGTTCACCTCGTAGTCGCCGTAGTAGATCTGCGTGGCGAGCGCCAGCGTGATGGCGGCGGAGAGTGCGGCGAAGCACGTCAGGATGAGGCGCGGGCCGCCCGCGCAGCACGCACCGCACGCGCTGCCCGACCCGCCCGTGCTGCCCGCCTTCAATGGAACGTCCTCGCGGAGCTCCACCGCTCCTGAAACACCGTAACAATCAATATCAACATCAAAAATGTTCATTCACATGGGCTTCAAAGAGGCAGTCATGAAAAGTTTTTTCCACGTTTTTTAAATACTATTACTTACTTTTACGTATACTAACATAACATAAGCATACACGCCTTCAAACTCACAGCCCTATACTAAGTTCGAATATATGTCTTGTAGGTGATGGAAACAATCACGTCACTCTCGGAACCACAAATATACTCATTACTCAATTCTTTATTGCTTCCATAATGTATATGGGTTCTTAAAATTACATAACACAATTAGTAACATACTGAGATATGACCCTGTCGGGCACATGCAACATGAGGTAGAAGTTATAGAAGGGTTTTATAGAGAGGAAATCAATTAATTATACCAAGTCTTGTAAGTATTCTTCTATAGAATAATAACATTTGGATGTTAATAGCCGTTGCAGGTGCTTTATAAATAGTTTGTCATTAGTTTAATTTCTTAGGGAGTTGGGTACTTTGTTGTATATTTTTATAGACATAACATAGGGGCTGTTCGAGTGCATTGTTAGAGCTGAATTTGGAAGTGCTATCATGATTCTTTGTCGTAAATTATATTCGTGTATTATTTCGGCTGATGTAGATATTGGGATATTGGGATGTTTGCGGACGAATTTACAGAGTTCTAAAGGGAAAATATACAAGGCAGGTCAATTATTAAGGTAGGCAAGATATATTATTTGTCGTTGGGGAGAAAACTTGTGTTTTTACTGGAAAATGAACCCAATTTCAACTTCGCCAACTGGCATTATTTCTCTTACATTCTATCTATATTTTGTAGTCGCCAGCAAGTGCAGTTTGTGTCTAAGCACCCTTGTCATTCGTTTTATAATAAGCTTTCATAATTAATAAAGCTTTCAAAAAATGCGCTGCTGCGCTGAGTTTCATCCAGATTCTTCTTGAGAGGGATAATTAAATAATTCTAGTGTTACATAATTTTGAGAGCATGAAGGGACGATAATTTCCACTATTTATATAAATATATATATATTGACATAAATTGCAACTTTAATGTCGTATCATATGCAATTGTAAGTTGGTTGGCTTTTACTATTTGCCTTGAGGATGTGTGTATATAGTTACTCACCTGGCGCCAACTGCTCGTCACCGTTCATTGTTGTAGATCTTGTCCTAAACTACAATACTTAAGCCGCACATGCTCTGAAATACAGATAATTGCCACAATTTTATATGTTTAGGAGAAAAAACGCGTGTGCTGATTTTAATGATTCTATCTCAACTAATTCTCTTAATCTTGCCAGAAAATAATGTCGACAACATCAGTCCATAGAAACAAAGTTTATGTTTATCCTAATTCTAGTCATCTTCTAATTTTATTCAAAATTCATACACACAAACTTTCGGATCTACATACACATTTTGCCTCATAAATAGAGAAAATTAAGAGGGTAAAAATATGCCTTTTTATTGCCATTTTTTGGCTTTTTGGTTAAGCAACGTCGGGCGCGGTCAGTACTCAGATGGGTGACCGCCTGGGGACACCGCGTGATGTTGGTTTTTGCATGTTTCTTCTAATTTTGGAACGAAAGTTCCTTATCGCGCGTTGTGAAAGGGGGCTATACGGAAATTGAACTTCGTTCCATCCGGGTGTCCCTTGACACCTCTCAAGTTTATGTTATTTTTCGCCCTCTGCACCGTGGTTCCTGGGTTCGATTCCCGGCAGGAGCACAAATTCCTTCCCAAGGGATATTTGTGCTTCTGGTTCTGGGTGTAATGTGTGTGTGATGTGAATGTTTCCGGCACCCACGATACAAGTCTTTGAACTTAGTGTGGGGCTGTGAGTGTGAATGCGTTTGTTTGTTTGTTTTAAAGATTTAGTACATTTTTTCAAAGATTTAGTGAAATCTTACTTTAAATTTAGACGCATCTGCTACAAGTCATAACATATACAATAAGACATTTCTGATGTATATAACTAAATTTTGACATACATACATACATTTCAGCAACATCTTTTTTCCTTGCAGAATGGAACGATTCATACTTTGTGATACAATTTCTGCTTTAAGGTGGTAACTTTGTTGGTAGAGTGGTAGAGCTAGCCAGGCAAGCCAATGCCATGTTTTAAATGTTTCATTTGCTTATCTAACGTTTAATATATACATTCGCATAATTATATTCATCATCGTATGATTCTTTTTTGAGGCAACATTTAATTTTCAACTGACTTCAAAAAAGGAGGTTCTCAATTCGAGTGTATGTGTTTTTTTGTATGTATGTTCCGCGATATCTCCACCAATTATGAATCGATTTTGTTTTTTTTTTTGTTTGGTAGAGTATACTTCAGAGGTAGTTCCATATAAATTATATTGAAATCGGTCAAGTCATAACCAAAATGTAAGCGTTGAAGTCAGTTTATTTAAGCTTTGCTTGCGTTTCAATTATAGAGAATCATTATTTCTTTTTTATTTTATTTTCATTATTTCTTTACTTATAGTCTTGAATTTTTAATAAAAAAAAATATTAAAAATAGTTATTATTATGCACCGTAACGAAGCACTTATAATTAGTGAATGTTAACGACTCTATTTACCCAATAAATTAATAAAAATAAAGCTCACCTAAGTTTAAAACGGCATAAATCGCTTGAGCACTGTCTCTATAACTGTCAGAACAAAACTAAGCGGCTGTTAGTGAAATTGTGTTGTAAACAGACACTGCACCGCATTCCGTCCGATTTCTACACAATGCACAATGCAGCACCCCACTGCACAAGATGCAACGTAAACAAACGAACGGTACAGGCTTACATTTGATATAAATTATATTATTTAAGGAAAACTGTGTTTGTGTGAGTTGAGTTGTGAACTTGTCAATTGTTTATGTTATGTCAGCTGAGGAAGCGAGCTGGCCCGACGAGGTCAAGACGCGGAGTGAGGCGGGAACGGGAGGTAACGGAACCGCGGGAGGCGCCCGCGCCGGTTCGGCTGTCTCCGACGGTGACGTCATCACTCCATACTCCGTGCATTCCAGTACTAACGCTTTCATTCATTTATATTATACTTGTCGCGGTGACATTAGTTATCAGTCTAAATAGCTAATGAAGTTACCGATATTAAACAGGTAGGCTACTGTGGTTATTGTCTGGTTATTTCAAGATTCAAAGAAATACCAAAATTTCCAAAAATATTAAGTAATTGTGTAAGTCCTTTTTTATAAATAAGTAACACTGAATGTGTATGTTCTTCTTTATGAATAATTGATGAATTTATGTCAATTTTCGTGAATAACTGATGAATAACTACACTTAGTATATTGTATGTCCTTCTAAATGAATAATTGAATATTTATTAGGCAAAAATGACTTGTTACGAAATTATTACCATCCCCTCTGCTCAGCAAAGTATCGTAGTATGTTGGCGGCATTACATACCTCATTTAGTTACAAAATTAGATAAAAGTGTAACTGTCGGCACGCGTCAGGTCGACGACCGCGTGACTCACAGCCTGAAGATGGCTGCGCTTCTTTGTGAACTAAATACGTAGGTACCGAATATGATAGCACCAGGATTGTTTATTCAATTTACTACTATTACTTATCTCTTATACGTATAATCCCTCTCTGGGGCTCGCGACAGATGTTATGGTGTTTGACTCTTACTATTGCCTTTAATCTTTCGTAAAAGTGAGATGCCATGTCAGCACAGCTGTTACGTAGTCACCTATACATAAAAAAATCAATTGACATTTATTAGTCTCACTAAATCTCAAGAATGGATCGACCGATTTGGCTCTTTCTTTTTTTGTTGTGTTCGTATTTGTATGTAATTTTTTTTTATTCACTCGAAATATATTGAACTATGCAACATAATTATATGGTGTTGGTGTATTTGGATGACATATAACCATTTAATTGAACCGAATGATAAATATTAAACTCATTTACGTCTGAGACGTCTGCATATTTTTTTTTCAGAAAGTTAGTCAATTAGCATACTAGTACAATTATGTTTTAATTAATAGCATTGTCATCTTCTAAAGTACCGTTACTGGTACTCGTGTCATAATTAGTAAGAAATAGTGTGGTCCTGAAGGAGCAGTCTCTGCAAAATAATCATACAAATACGTCCTACTACTTATAAACTGTTGTATTGTATTTACCGATTAAAACAATAGAGTAGTGGGCAGTGCCTGTAACATTATTATGTAGATGCTTACTTACTAGCCTCAGTAAAGTAATCCGTTTACCTCATGCTTGAAGTAGGCGAAATTGGATTATCAGCAATATTTAACCTCCCACATTGGAGGCACCCGCGTCCCACGAGTCGCACTGCAACAAGTGACTCGCGATAATCTGATAATTTAATAAGGGTGATCAGGTGACGCTTGCCGCTTGTCATGGCTGCTCATGAAACTTGACCTTGTAAGGTTTTACTAATAGCGGTGGATGTAAATTTTCCAAACGGTGATAGCTCCCTGCAGTGGTAGAAACCACAGAGGAGAGATAATTCTTTCCTCTCTTCTATGGTAGAGACCTACCGATGAGCAGTATAGTTATAAATAAAGTAAAGACTGGTAGACTGGTACACACAAACTGTCGGATTAATAAAGTTAATGAAGAAAAATATCTAGGCTTAATTCTTAATAATCAACTCTGTCAGAATGTCACTCACAGGTGCACTTCGTGGCATGGCTTGATGCCTAACAAAATTGGGATACATGAACATTCCAATGCAACAGAGTCGACATCATACACACCTACATCTTCACCACTGGAACAATTGTGCCAGCGACCCAAAGCCGCACTCCGATATATAAAGGAGTTGGGGTGTCTGGGCTAACTGCTGGCAGGGGGAGATGCACCCCCAGCGGGACGTCAGTGCAGACTTTATCGCCCCCAGTTAGAATTAGATAAGATTTTAATATTACTATAGACCATAATTTCTATCACTCGGAAACTTTTTTAGCAAATCGCTCTGTGCGAGAGGGATACAGGGTATTTTTGTTAACCTTTCATCGGGACCGCAACCACAATTATTTATTTATTCGATTGATAAACCAAAATGACATTGTAAATACGCTCTAGCTCAGTTGTGATAAGATTCCATGCATGTTTGATATTTTCTATAAGTTTATCAGTTATCTATCACATGACTTAAGCTGCAAAATCCTTGGGAAATACAGTTCTCAGCAGCTGTAAGCTGCACGCTTTATTGATGGTTTTAAAATCGTCTGATTATATTTTTCCGTAATACTTAAAGGATTTCCATCTAAATAAAAAAAATGTCTTATATAGCCTCATAACGTGAGCCGATTACAAATTTTTTTTTAGTTTGAAAAATGTTGCTTTCTAATTGGTTCTATTTAAATTTGATCAAGAGGTGATGAGTAGTTGTTGAAATATCGTCAATAATGCTTATTTTGTGGACTACTTTTACGATGTTCTCGTTTAACCGACTTCAAAAGTTACCTCATAACTTTCGTTGTGAGCCGATTTTGATGATTATTTTTTTATATGAAAGCTGTTGATTTTCATGTGGTCCCATTGAAATTTGATCAAGATCTGATCTCTAGTTTTTGAGTTATAGTCCATTATGCGTGTTTAATACATTAAATTTGAACAAGGTTCCAAAGAAAAAGCGGTGAAGTCGGTTTTTTTAAGCTTTGCTTGCGTTTAATTATTTTACAGCTTTGTGAATCGCCCATTTTCTTATGTCACGCTCATATCGTCAGATTATTGAAATGTACACTTTTTTGCATATAATTAACTTATCTTGTCATAATCTGACGCGCTCGAGTTTTTCAAAGTATCGATTTTTTTTACTAATCTGATCGGCTGCCCTCGTCGCACGCCCCTATATTAAGGGTTTATACTTGGTGGTGGTACATGAGGTTTCTCCCTATATGGTTTTCTAACGCGCTTGAGTAAAATGCAAAATCCCCGCTTGGGCTCCCCTACTATAAAGTGATGTCAGTAACTGGTTGGACAGAGTAGTTGGACCATTAATAAGTCATAACAGTAAATTAGAAATAACTACTGTAACGACTAGTTAACTCTATCATAATCACACTCATATTATAAATCCGAAAGTTTACTTGTAAAGTTGTTAGTGTGGTAAGTATGTTTGTTTTCTCTTTACGCTGTAATGGCTTAACTGATTTGGCTGAAATAGGATTAGGCCAAAGTACGTATAGTTTATACTTAGTATTAACACATAGGATACTTTTTAACGCGGGCGAAGCTGCGGGGCACGGCTAGTCTTACTATGCATAGGTAAATTTTTTTTGTACTCTAAATATATAGGAAACCACTATCTAACGCGATGGAAAGCGAATATGCGGCCTAAGCTGTAACATGATTGCCTAGAAGTTACCTATTCACTCCAGACTTAAAGACAGATTATTGAGTAATAGATTTGGTAAGATACTGCTAATATCATTTGTAGCTACACACAAACTATAAATCTTGTCATCGACACCAAGAGGAGGTGAATTGATATTTTTAGTGTTTGACTAGTAGAAAGATAACACAATAAACGTTTAAGTTTGTTTGTGATGCGCCGTGGCAGATATATTTTTTAAAATCACGTGTTTTACTTATTTAAACTTTAAACAATTTTGTAGAATAAATTTTAAAATACTATTTTTCTGTTTGCGACAATCGTTAGCGATATTCAATATTCACAATGATAGTGCCTTCCTTACTGACCCCATAAAAACTCTATCACTACATATTCCTTATGCATATCAGCCACGTGCGTGCAAGGGCCTATAAACACGTTGATGGTAAGTGGGTCAAATTGGCCGCGAAATGTCTTCGCGTAAGGGTCGACCTGCTGCGGCCAGGTTTACGGCCGGCCCTCGGCGGCTTATCGAATATGCGCCTGTTTATAGCCGCCCAGACTCGTCACAGTTTCAATTTACAGTAAATACTCGACCTTGGAGTTTATGCAAGCCCACCACTCCGCTATCGATCTAAAACTCAACTGATGGATCGCCTTGACACGGATAAGGGCTAACGAGAGTGCGTTGATCCGCTTAGAATAAATCGGTGATCTCTCGTCAGGTTAAGGACTCATGCTCTTTTGCTGAAGCATACCGTTTGGAGCTGTCATCTGTCTCATATTCGAATCTGACAATTTCACGTGTTGTCAATGAGGTGAGTAATCTTATTGACGCATATATCGTCGATGATACCCTGGGAAGCGTGCGGCGTTGTGATGCCGCGCGGCCGCCCGCCCTAATAAGCCTAATGAGATTAGCGCAGCTGAGAAGCCTCACCGACGAGTAATCCTGTATATAACCCACCGTCGTCGTCCTTTGACAGTACTTCTTCATTGCTGTCTGATCTATCCAAACGTCAAGATGGTGTACAATTTTAAAGTGTTTAAAAAATGTGCGCCGAACGGCAAAATCACACTGTACATGGGAAAGAGGGATTTCGTGGATCACATCTCATACGTGGAGCCGATAGGTGTGTCTGCAAGTGTTGTGAGCAATTTTAGCTGCTAGTCGAACCAAGACATATAGAAATAGGCTGTGAAGTCAGATGCGCCACGGAACGACTGCAGTCATCCATCAGCAGGTTTCATTACCTCCCCTCCACCTCGCCCTCTCCCCCTCTCGCGAACGTCTGACGGCCAAGAGCGATGAGGGGAAGTTCTTGTGCGGTTGCGTACTACCTGACTCTAATAGATACGACTTTAATAGTTGCTCGCTGAAAGCTTCGTTTCACCTGTTACGTGAACTACTTACCACTACATTTTATGCATTTACAACCACGCGCGGCTCTATAAATCATCTGGATGCAACTTTAATATCTTCTTCAAAACTAAATATAGTGTTGGTACCTCTGATTACTTACGTTTGAGTCAAATGCGCATATATTTGTTAGCTCGATATAGCAGTAGAAGTTGCCATTAGTTGTCAGTTGTTTAAACTTACCATGTATTTACTTACCTAAGTTTTATGTTATGTTTGCATTTATGTTATGTTTACACGACGAGAAAAATATTGGTATGCCTAAGTTCGGCATGAGTCCTTTTTTTTAGACCAGATAAAAAAAAGGAAACTCATGCCGAACTTGGTAAGTTAGTTAATCTTAGGTATTTGTATTTGTTGATGCTTCGGCATTATCAGAGATCGGATGTTTGTGTGCTAGTTACTCATGCTAAAACGGCTGTAGGGATAAAAAAAACCACTGATAAACAACTTTTGGTATCCTGGGCAGCCGAAAACTTATATATATATATTTAAGTTCGATAAGCAAGCATTTGACTACATCCAACTTGTTGGAGAGGATCTATGGAGTAGAATATAGGTAAATTCTGTAGTCGTGAATCGACCATAAACTACCCTAATATTTATGAAGAAGTTACCTTCGCCTACTTTTAAGACGACCTTGAACAGGATTGAAGTGGAGTGCGTGGTCTTGAAATGCAACTACCTACTATGTTTTGAACTATAAAATTCAGTATAAATGTCATAGTACAATAAATTTGTACGCATATACAGATGGTGTGGTTCTGCTGGATGAGGAGTACGTGCGCGGACGCAAGGTGTTCGGGCAGGTGGTGTGCACGTTCCGCTACGGGCGCGAGGAGGACGAAGTGATGGGCCTCAACTTTTACAAGGAGCTGTTCCTGGCCTCCGAGCAGCTCTACCCACCACCGGAGAAGAGGAGTTACGAACTTTCTAAAACACAGGTAGCAATGAGAGCAGCCGCTGTTATTAAAGTAGATGTTAAGGTCGGGTGCTACTGTACATTGTGTTTCCGAAACTCTTGTTCCAAACTGTGATTTTGATGTTCCGGCAACTGTCATTAAGAGACAATATTTTTAGGCTTTGCGATTTTAATAGCCTCAATAACATCATCACGTATCTTAAGGTAAGATAGTGGTTACACAGAAATAAAAAAACGAGCTGAAACGAGATTTTATCTGGCAATGGATCAGAATAATTACTATAGGAAAATACAAAAAAGAACCCAGAACTAGATGCAGGACTTTTGCGTTTATGTTGTCATGATTTTAAAATACATTTAATTAACTTAATAGAGCTTTAATGATCATTAAAATGAATAACATTAAAATGAATGACAAATAAATACATTTTGATTTTGATTTGATTTGATTTAGATTTCTCATTTATAACTGAAATATTGAAACCAAGGCATTAAACTTATTTGTTTTAATGTTAGATATTTATATTCGTCATTCGAACGTGGACTTCAAGGCCGTAGGATACATCTAAATATATGAAATGCATTTAGTTTTATTGAAATGTTAGTTTAACCACAATTTTTACGTCGTTACTTTCCCACTGTACTGCACTCAAGTATATGCGGCTTAATGAATATCCTTGTAATTGCATACCTCCGCCTCGTGCTGGCGACGAAGCGGCGGTGGATCCTGCGGCAGGTTTACTACCGCTAGTGGAATGCGCGACTCGCTACTGTAAATGTCTTTATGATGGTGATTAGTTTAATAATGTAGGTGCAAAATGAAGCATATTATTTTGTTTATTACGTTTTATACGTTGCACATTTTAAAATGCTAACTCCTGAAATTACGTTTGTATGGCAATGCGTACAATTATTTAGAGTCAGTATTATTTAATATGAGAAATTCTGGTGGTCTTCTCTATTCCCTAGATCAAAAGAAAAATTGTGTTTGTGTGTTGCAGGAGCGGCTCGTGAAAAAACTAGGTGATAATGCGTTCCCATTCCGGCTGACGGTGCCGGCCGGCGCGCCCGGCTCCGTGACGCTACAGCCGGGGCTGGAGGACGAGGGCGAGCCCTGCGGGGTGCACTACTACGTCAAGTTGTTTGTAGGGGACTCGGAGATAGACCGCTCGCATCGCAGGTAGAAGAAGAAGAAGAAGAAGAGATAATATATATTAATAATATTTTTGAAGAGTACTTCCCAGATTATTCATGACGCTTTAGCAGGGATTGAAGTTAACATTTTCTAGTAATTTAATAATAAAAATTCAATAGTAGATGTAATTAAAATTCAATAGAAGATCAGAACCTTATCTGCTACACTAAACATACTCACAGATGATATAAGTTAAGCTGACTAATCACTGATGTTTGAACTGTGGCTATAGAAAGAACTAAAGTAAGTGCTCCGCTACTATTATTAAAGAGGTAGTGATGAGAACGCTACTCACTGGTAGCGAACTTGAGCACTTATGTTACCTACATATTGTTTTAGTTTCGGAAATGTAGGCAATTGGCCAGTAGATAGAAAAAAAAAAAAAATCTAAATTAAAAAGTATTACCTAAAATACAAGATAGTATCTACAGTTAAATTTTGGTTCTGACAATTAAATTATACAAGATAGTAAAGTACAATTTGGCTTCTGTGTACAGGAGCACCGTAGCGCTCGGCATCCGCAAGGTGCAGTTTGCGCCGTCGAAGCCGGGCCCGCAGCCCTGCACCGTGGTACGCAAGGACTTCGTGCTCTCGCCGGGACAGCTCGAACTTGAGCTCACCCTAGACAAACAGGTTTATTATAATTTATGACTATCTATAGACTTTTTTTTTTTTATACTAGATAGGCAAGCATTTGACCGCTATCTCACCTGATGGAAAGTGACGATGCGGCCAAAGATGGAACATGCTTGCCTAGAAGGTACCTATTCACTCTAGACTTGAAGACACCCAGATTATACCGACATTACAGAATTGTTGATATTGTTTTTATAAATACATTTATTTTTTAATACTTTACTTACCTTAGACTTTGGAACCCAATTGGCCCTGATTTCAGTTTTTTACCGACTTCCCAAAAAAGGAAGAGGTACTCAAGTCGACTGTATTTTTTTTTTGTGTTACCTCATATCTTCTCTCTACGTGAGCCGATTTCAAAAATTTTTTTTATTTTGAAAGATGTTGCTTTCTAATTGGTCCCATATAAATTTTATCAAGATCTGATTAGAAGTTCTTGAAATATTGTCAATAATGCTTATTTTGTGGACTACTTTGACGATGTTCTCGTTTATCCGACTTCAAAAGTTACCTCAGAACTTCTTTCGTTATGAACTGATTTTGATGATTCTTTTTTTATTCGAAAGCTGGTGCGGTGAAGTCGGTTTTTTTAAGATTTGCTTGCGTTCATTTATTTGAGATTTTTTTTTCTCTAGAATTACCATGCGAAATGTTGCAATTCGTGTAGTTTGTCTTTGATTCGGATTTATTTGGAAAATGAGATTATCAATTACTGATGAGCGATAGCGCTAAATCAGTATTTAATTAAACACTTTTGTTGACAGCAAATTTGATTGTTTCCAGTTGTACATGCATGGTGAAACCGTCGCAATAAACATGTGCATCCGCAATCACAGCAACAAGGTGGTAAAGAAGATCAAGGCCAGCATCCAGCAGGGCGTAGACGTCATGTTGTTCCAGAGCGGACAGTATCGCAATGGGGTGGCCAGCGCCGATACGCAGTGAGTGGATATTGGAAACCTAGCAATGAATCGTAGAAATGCATCTGTAAATATTCTTAGCTTGTGTCTTTGGGGACTTTGGCGATGGGTGCCGGCTTTATCGTTTATCCACGACCTTAAAACTGTATGGTTCGTGAACGTGGACAAGTTTCGGCGAGAAAAACAACTCCTCCTCCTCCTCCTCCACACATACAAATAACTGTAATTGACATATATTTAGTACATCGTTAATTTTGAATCCATAGGCTCCTGAACTAGTTAAAACTGTGTTTCTGGAGCCAGTGGCTTCTCTATAACTATCTTTTAAATTAAATAATGCCTAAAACATAATTTTTTTGCTACATTTTACATTGTTATTTAATATTTTATCTAATTATTTATCTTAAATTAATATTTTATGCGTGTGTTAAATTGTAGTTATTAATTTTTTTGTTCGACACGCAAGCGTTTGGCCACTATTTCACCTGAAGAAAAGTGATGATGTGGCCGATGATGTGGGCTTCCACTCCTTTTCAGTACGGAAGATAAACGTAGAAGCGAAATGCTCATAAATATTTTTGTATGTGTGTGTTAAATTGCACTTTTTTCATTTTTTTGTTCGACATGCAAGCGTTTGGCCACTATTTCAGCTGAAGGAAAGTGATGATGTGGCCGATGATGTGGGCTTCCACTCCTTTTCAGTACGGAAGATAAATGTAGAAGCGAAATGATCATAAATATTTTCTGCGTAAGTAATATAAGAGAAAAAAAGCTAATGTACCTCATAAGGTACTTGACTTAACTTTGACTTCAACAATACACAATAAGTTGAAAGTGGTTGAATAGTTATACTTACACACTATATAAGGTTATAACTTATAACACTAAACCCCGAAGCAATAACTTTTTAAATAACTTCTTAACAAATTGCTGAAGTAGTCATAACGTACATCCAGAAACACAATTGTAATGTGTGACCTAGTTAAGTCGTTTGTGATCATGATTGACGTTTTTTAATGAATACCTAAATATTTTAAATGATTATTTCTCTAAAATATTCTTACCTTCTATGTTTGTCTTAGGGATGGCTGCCCGCTGCAGCCTGGATCTAACCTGCAGAAGGTTATTCACCTGACTCCCCTGCTGGTGTACAACCGCGACAAGCGCGGCATCGCACTCGACGGACAGTTGAAGCGTGCTGACACTACTCTTGCCTCCACTACTTTGTGAGTACTTCTTAACGGTTGATGTTGTGGCTCGGTATAATTATTGAGCCATATAGTACAATGTTATAGACCGGTTATAAATCGCGTGAATTTTGTCGATATTACTCCGACCTATTTCATAACAAATCAATATACTAAAAAATAAAACAAAATGCGTAAAAAGTGAACTTTATTTAACACTTTTTTGTTAATAAGGCCTTTATATAAAAATATAATCGCATAAAACTATATCACAGCTTTATTACAAATATTAAACACACAACATGACGTCTGGTGTTCGACATATTGAGCTTGATTACTGTTGTCTTTGGTAACACTCGCGAGATTAAAACAAATAGCTTGGTGCTAAAATAATCAAAATCGGCTCACGCCTTTTTTCTCTAGAGCGTTGCAAAGGAATAAACATACATACACATAAGAGGAATTTTTTTATACGTATCATACATACATAGGCTGGTACACACATTACACTTTTTTGTTTTGCGCAAGCGAGTAATAAAAAATGTATGTTCTAATGTATGTTTAAAAAAAAGGCTTTGTATAAACTGCTGTCGTTTCAGACTGCTGGATCCGGAGCAGCGTGATGCATTCGGCATAGTAGTGAGCTACAGCGTGAAGGTAAAGCTCTATCTCGGAGCACTCAGCGGTGAACTGGTGGCTGAACTGCCTTTCATTCTCATGCACCCCAAGGTAAGTGCTGCGTTTGCGCTGATATCTACTAATATAGTTTTATATTTTGGGGGTTGAGTCACCCACGTCCGTAGGAGGATACCCCTTAAGTCTGACTCCCTACACGTGGTCCCCGGGTGGTGCTAATCAGGTGACATTTGAGAGGTGGTAGAGCATTTTGTGAGTTGCTCGTTTTTAACTTTTTTTTTTGACGTGATAACGTCTTATAAATTGGTTTGCCGGGTGACACTTCAAGAAACTGCGTTACGCTCCGCTCACGTTATGCGCTCACAATGAGAGCGAGTGAGAGGGACGCGTTGTCTGTCTCTCTCGCTCTTAGGCGGGCTAACCATGCCCGAGTTGTCACGTAAAACTTTCGCCCGTATACCGACTTTACAGGCAACCTTTTTTTTTTTTTTTTATTCCAGTTCTAGTGATTCTTCTTCTGCTTCTGTGCTTCGATCACATCGTCACTTACCATCAGGTGAGATAGTGGTCAAACACTAGCCTGTCAAAAATAAAAAAAAATAATAAAATTATAGTGATTGGAAGTCACTAGCAGCATGTAGGTAGACTATGTGATATTCTGAAGGGGCAAATCTAAGAGACAAAAGATATTTTTCAAACATTACTGTTTATTGTACGTGCGCTAATCCGTTTCACTTATTTGATATACTTCAAACACCTAAACAATATTGGAAGGATATGTAGGTATACATATAAGTCTTGAAACTTTGATTATATATAATCAAAGCTTCGAAATTATTGGAGCTATTGCTCGCGACTATCAGATCAAATACCAAATAAAAAATGTAATATACACAATATACATAGCAGTGGATGACGTAGATGACTCTTGTATTGTATACACAGGAAGGGCGTGCCAAGGTGATCCACGCAGATAGCCAGGCGGATGTGGAGATGTTCCGCCAGGACACCGTACATCACCAGGAGAGCGTTGAAGTCTACTGACCACTTCCACCACCACCGTTAATCCTGTTCTACTAACACTTGTCACTTTTCACGATGTATTAGTTAGCCTGAAAAATATTTAATATCAGCCAAAAGACCAAGAGACGAAAATATTTACTGGCATTTATGTATTGACTATCAAATCAAATCATTCTGATATTATAACATGTAATGCATTAAATGCATAACGAAGGAATAAACCTTATGAATATTTAGAATATGATTTTTCTGTAGCTGTCGTAGTTGATTTAAATTTACAATAAACACATAATTTTATCATAGTTATTAAATTAACTTATGGTTTGGTTTGTTGTCTGTGGTCTTTGTAACATTATTCAATTAATAGGAGCAAGGTAAATTTTTGTTCCCCATAGTTTATTTTAACTGTAAGTTTTAATTATATTACTTTAATCTGGTACTATATTCTATACTATAATCTAATATGATAATGCTCATTATAATTTGATAATCAATATTGCATTTTATCTAAAGAAATAATAAACTCTAAAGATATTGGACAATCAGTAGTTTTATTATAGGTGAACAAAAAACAGCATTTTAATTAAATTAATGGAATAAGTACTTAAACTCTATTGCAAAATGAATTGGAATTTGTTTTTGATGTGACATATTTTTCGCCATTTTCGTTTTCAAAATTTATTAATGCAAGTTCATTAATAGAAATACAATAAAAGATAACAAACTTTTTTTATGCTCGATAGGCAAGCATTTGACCACTATCTTACCTGATGAAAAGTAAAGACAACTAATCAGTCGATGAGGTAAGATGGCTTTTCAAAAAGTATGGAATCGAAGCCAACATAAAGTGGGCAATAAGTCAGTATACTACAAAATAAAAAACCTCGACCTATCCTATACTATCCTATCTGATCGAAAGTAAAAAGCAATAAGACTGCGTAAAAAGGGAACTTACTTTATTATTGTAACGTTTTAGTTGATAAGTCCTATTATGCGATAATATAAGATCTTTATCAAACCTTAATAAGTATTGGAAATTTTAACAGTTATTAACCAACTTAAAATCGTTTTTTTTTTACTTTAGATCCTAAATGATAAGCAAAAAGAAAGGTAACCGAATAGTCGTTCTTTTTTGGTCGAGCGAAGCGGCATCTAGCGTCTAAGTGTTCTTAACCATATTTAAGCGAATGACTTCAAATTCTCATAGAATATGTAAAACTACGGCCCAATGCCAGAAATTTCATTTAAAATTATATAAATGAAAATATTAAGGGGGTTCCCATACATGTAAGTGGGGAGCAAAATATTTTTATTTTTTTATCTACCCATGTATCTAATCGTTATAATATCTAATCATTGAAAAGAACTTAACAAGTAGAGTACGAAACCGGTTTAAAAAATTTATGTTGGAAAATAACAATTTGGTAGGCCACCAAAATCACTGTTTTTAGACCATTTTGTCCCGGGGTCTACCTCAAAAATGGCTTCAAAAATGTCCGAGTAGTATTCAGGAACAACAGAACATTTATTATGCTAGGAAGGTAAGCATTTGGCCGCTGTCTCACCCGATGGAAAGCCTATTGAAATCATCAGGCTAATGAGCTTTCGGTGAAAACCACGATCGCCTCATCATCATCTCTGAAAGACTCAACAAATACAGTGTTGGCACCGAACTACAGTAAAATATGGGGGTGCGTGTACTTATTTAACAGTAGATATTAGACATTATTAGTATACATTAGTCAGTCTAACAGTGGATATTGTTTGTCTTGACTGATTGTTTTATACCTTACTAGCGATCCGCCCCGGCTTTGCCCCGGTGTGATAAATAAAAAATCGCTCGACCGATTTTGTGCAAACTTCACATAAACTATCTACAAGATAGTCCGAACAAAGCCTAAACATTTGGTTTGGATAGGTGAGCCCGTTCTTAAGTTATAAAATTACAACGAAAAGTGGCATTAATTTTTATATATATAGATACAATTTCAAACTGGGTGTGTACAACGCACTTACGAATGTAATAATATTCAAAATCAAAATCAAAATCGTTTATTCACTTGGGCCCCAAATAGGCACCCATTAAAGTAATGAATCTATTGCCAGATTCGCAAAATTACAGCCATCTCGAGAAGAACCTGGCAAGAAACCCGGCGGCGCATTTTTTTTTCATTCATTTAAAAAAAAAAAACATTTTAAATTTCTAATACATCATTTTCTTAACCTAGGTGTTATTATGGTAGTCGCTAGAAAGAGCCTGTGCAGTTTGCCTCCATGCATCCTTGTCATTAATATAGTCTGTGGTTTTATAGTAAGCTTTCTTAATTAATGCCCGTTTGATTACAGATTTGAACTTTCCCAGTGGTAATTCAGTTACGATTTTAGGAATTCTATTGTAAAATCTAACCCCATTTGCCATAAAAGATGTATTCGTTTTGCTTAATCTAAATGCGCACACTGTAATTTTATGCTTATATCTAGTATTAAGATTGTGTGCGTCGCTTCTTAATTTATATTTACCAATATTATTGCATAACTATATTGCATAAGAACATAAATTTGATAAGGATTTCTATAGTAACGCATAATATACTACTACAATTATGGCACATTTGGCGTATCGGTCTGTCTAATGTTATAAATGTCTGGTACATAATATATGAGGTCAATTGAATGTTGTCATAAAAGCTATAATCTCCCATGTCTTTTACAACAAACAAAACAAACGCATTCACACTCACAGCCCCACACTAAGTTTAAAGACTTGTATCGTGGGTGCCGGAAACATTCACATCACACACATTACACCCAGAACCAGAAGCACAAATACCCCTTGGGAAGGAATTTGTGCTCCTGCCGGGAATCGAACCCATGACCCACGGCGCAGAGGGCGGACACCTGTCCACTGCGCCAACTGGGTAGTCGAACAACTACTACAACGGTTTTTATTTATTTAAATTTCGGCCCAAAAACCTTTCTGTTGACTAATTAATCAACACTCGACGGGAGTCAATATTTTGTGTTGTTGCCCACGGATTGATTGGCAGTAATGTGGCAAACAACGCAATAACCACCGTAGCCTGGAGCAATACAAAATGTGTCACTTTTAGCCAACTCACTTTGACAGACTGCTTGCAGCAGTCAGATTCAGATATGATTTTTGTTGTATAAAAGGATTTTCTACTGGGTTCCATAAAAAGTAGACAATTTTTTTTCATTTGTTTATGTATCCCTTATCTTCTGGTTCTGGGTGTGATTGTATGAATTGTGATTGTATTTCTGCTTCTGTATAAATGTTTCTGGGAAAGATGTTGCGTTTACCGTATTGCCAAGAATTTATGCATTATAAATCCTGTGCGAGATGATTTTTGTTAGTCTTATAAGATAGCTGTATTAGCAATAACAACCCAATATATAATTTTGTGCCGAAAGATACGCGCACTTAGTAGTTTAGTAATCGAGTTGAGTAATTATCATTCATACAAAATGGATGAAAGCTGGCTACTGTTGGCCACTTTCACACTCAAGCCTGACGGGACGGGAGCAGTAAACAAAACAAACAATTAAATTAAAATCACGATTGTTCGGCAAACATGACGCTTTACAGCGGCGGCGTTATTGTGGCCCAAATAATGTGATTGCTCTTGTTGCTGTATATTTGAATAAACGTTTTGTACCAGGTATATCCATACAACTGTATAAATCTGATATGATTTTGATATGTCGGGATAATTCCTGACTTATCTCGTTTCGCACTATACAGGAAGTTTTATGATATTCATGAATTTTCAGAATTCGTAATATATAGGTTGAAATGGGCATAAATATGTTATTTTCTAACTGTTACTGAAGAATCAATATATACATACTGCAGAATTTCATAAAAAATACATAACCAGCCCCTATTACTTACGTATCTTTGTAGCACGCGGGCAAACGTGAACTTTATTTCTTAGGAGTATTGTCAATTTAATATTGACAGTTCAGTTCAACAGTTCACAACAGAGGTTCTGATCTGATCTGTTGCGTTGATTTCGGCTTAAAATGTGCTGTACTCTTATTTTTAGATTTAATAGTAAAAATAAATAATTATTTTAATAAAAGCTCGCGAGCCACCCCTCTCAAACCCTCGTAATCCCGAGTAGCCTCTCGCGATACATTCCTCCTACGGTAATGACTATCGTCGTTCCTCCCAGCCCAGCTAGGACAGCTATGAAGCAGTACGACACGCGATTATAAACTCTATTTCAATTATCTAAGGCTTGCCAACTTAGTAAAATATTTACGTCCTGTCGGCGAAATGTATTTTTCGGGTATACCGGATAATTCCACGATGATTATACCGGCTTTAACGCGCTGACATCAACATTTATTACTTATACAGTTTTTGTACACAATTTTTGAGACCGCAAATCCGTTATTTGTTTCATCGCTAAGTTCCGAAGAAAAAAGAAAAATATTTTCTTCAATGGTCTTATATTGTAAATGGTGTATTTAGTATAATGATGTGAGCATTACTAGATCAATATTAATATTTTATTATGCTACTAACGGACCCGTTAATTGAATAAAAGAATTTAGAAAAAAATTAAAATAAACCAATCTTGAATCCACCTGAACACACACACACTCAGAATACAGAAAGAACTTCTGTATTCTGAGCACACACATTTTTTTTTATCAAAATCGGTCCAACCGTTTAGGAGGAGTTAAGTCACATACACACGTACAGAATAATCATATAATAATAATAAGATTATTGAACTGCCCCTTGGCTTGGTTGGGTGCGCCGCCTTCTAATCAGCGGGTATCGGGTTCAATTCCCGGTGGGAACACAAATTTTATCCTAAAGGGAAATTTTGTTTCTGATTCAGGTGTGATTGTGTGTGTGATATTAATGTTTCCGGTACCTACAACACAAATTATCGGATTTAGGGAGGGATGAACACATTTTCCATCTGCGGACAATTTTTTTTGGTTCTGGTTGAAATAGCCAATGACCCTGGTGGTTCAGTGGGCAAGTCTTTGCTTTCTACGCCGAAGGTTCTAGGCTCGAATCCAGGCAGGCGCACAATTTTGTTTCTCAAGGATTTATATATTTTATTGGAGCATTGCCGCAAAGTAGAACTATTTTATGCAAAGTTTTTGGCTGTACTGCAGTTGGCGGTTTGGCGGTTTAAAGGCAGACTAAACGGCGTGTCGCTTATCATCAGACAAGCGTTTTTCTTGCTTTTTTTCTTTTTACCAGCGTAAGAAATACTGTGTATCTGAATCTGATTCGGCACTAACTTACCGTTAGTGCAGCTAACTATAGTGAAACATAACATTCACTACAGCTAATTACCAGTCGAGTTAGTACAAATTATCACTTACTGCAGCATTTCCAGAAGACCATAGAAAAGACGGATACAAGAGGGAGCGATACCCACTTTTTACCGACTTCACAAAAAAGGAGGAGGTACTAGTGAATGTTTTTTTTTTTACCACGAACTTCGTTCCACGTGAACCGATTTAAAAAAAAATCTTTGATAGATGTTGCATTCCAATTGGACCCATATTAATTTGATCAAGATCTGACTAGTAGTTTTCGAGTTATCCTCAATAATGCGTATTCTGTGGACTACATTGACGATGTTCTCATTTTTAACTGACTTCAAAAGTTACCTCATAACTTCTTTCTTTGTGCGACGATTTTGATGATTATTATTTTTATTTGAAAGCTAGTGCTTTCCATGTGGTCCCATTTAAATTTGATCAAGATCTGATCTCTAGTTTTTGAGTTATCGTCAATAGTGCGCGTTTAATACATTAAATCTGATCAAGGTTCCGAAGATAAAGATGTGAAGTCGGTTTTTTTAGCTTTGCTTGCGTTAAAATTATTTTTTAAACCATTTTGTTCCATTATTTTATCATAACACTGTGAATGTAATTTTATATACGTATCTTAAGTTTACTAGACGATAAACATCTTGTTTTAGCAGTATAAAAATCAAAGACTATCAACACGTCAAATTGTGTAACAGCATCATTTAAGATATACAATATGCTTCTTTATATACTACTATGTAAACCGGACAGTTGATTGAAATTAAAAAAGATCCTCACTTTAAAACATATCTAATATAATTCAATGCTATACAGCAAGGTCAACAAGTTCAAATGTATAAGACATATACCGTAAATATAAGTACATATTAGAGCGAGAGAGCGCGTAGAGCGAGCAAAGCGTCTCCGTTTTAGCTTGGGCAAAATTGCTTTCGTATGTCCGGCGGATTTCCGGTTGTTCTACTCTACATGTCGCATTTTTCAACCGATTCTTGTGAAATTTTGTTAGCAGGTTCAATAACTATATGGCTATATTATTATTAAAACTTTCGTCAGTCGTATTCATATATTCAACATGAGTACAACCAGAACTAAGTTAATATAAATTTATTTTTTTGTCGATTCTGTTTGTGAAAATTTTGCAAAATGGCGGAGGTATGGATGTAAAAAAAACATATTTCAGCCATTTACAAAAATGGCCGAGGTCGTCAGCTCACAGATCCAATAGTATTATATACCCAGGTATTGGATCGTGGCTGATACAAACTTCGTCTCTCTCTCTCGTGATAAGTATTTTATTTGTATAGTCTGTTGATTAGGTATCTAATTATATTGTAGAACTTATTAACATTCGAAACTTCTGTAATAGCAAGTTTTCAAGAATTGTCAAAGTGACATCTATATTCTCAGCCATGAACTAAAACGTGCGCGTGTGAGATATGACGTGGAATATAACTTCTGGGACTATTTCTGGGGTTTCAGTTATTTTTATGTGTTGAACTCGCAAGTAAGCAGATGTCGCTACTAGTAGTACTACCTAGTACCTACCACAAGATACCTAACAGTACAATGATCTAGTAAAATATGACCAATTCTGAAGAGGTCGAGGCAAGTTTGGAGGTGCACTGACCCTAATAAAGGTATACTTAATTAGAGTCACTAACGAAAGATACTGATGACAGATCATAATTATATTGTGTATCACTCACTCTGTGCCACTACAATTCTATGCCACCCAGGTACAAAACTATTAACAATTTTGTACCTATTTATATTACAGTACCTGGATGATCGATGTTTGCTCGGTCTTTTTTAAACGACATTTTCTAAACATGAAACATAGTTAGATCGATTTATCGCCCTCGAAACCCCCTGCATTGGAGCCGTTTCCGAGATTCAAATTATATGTACATATATACAAGAATAGCTCGTTTAAAGGTATTAGATAGATATTTAAAATACTGCTTATCAACCTATGAACTTATTACTACTTATGGCTTATTAAAGCTATAAATATCTACATAATTATATTTCATATTATATACAATGATGATGATCTGCAACCAACAAGCATGTATGAAACTCATGAATGTAGGAGAAGCAAAAGATGTGTGTCAGGATCGTAGCAGGTGGAGAGATGTGGTCTCTGCCTACCCCAGTGGGAAAGATTATATGTATTGTATGTATGACTGTTCGTTTTTTTTTGTATGTTCACCAATTTCTCCCCCATTTGTGGACAGTTTCTCAACATTCTTTTTTTGTTTGGTGTATAGAGGTGGTTCCTTATACATTTTATCAAAATCGATCAAGCCAAAACCAAGATGTAAGCGGTGAGGAAAATTTTTTTACCGACTTCAAAAAAAGAGGAGGTACTATGTGCGACTGTATGAATTTTTTAAGCTTTGCTTACGTTTAAATTATTGTATGTATGTTAAGCAATATCTCCGCCAATTATTATGAATCATATATGATATTGATGATTTTTTGTTTGGTAGATTATACTTAAGAGGTGGTCCCTTATAAATTTTATCTAAATCGATCGAGCCAAAACCAAAATATAAGCGTTGAAGTCGGTTTTTTAAGTTTTGCTTGCGTTTAATTATGTAGTGTATGATCTTTACCTGCACATGCTGCAATCCTACCTAACTTAGAAGATAGTACTACTTGATTCGACTTTGTTGGCGTGAATACCGAGTTCGATCCCCGGTAACAAGGAGAACAAAGTGTTTTCAAGTAAACCATAATTGTAATAGTTCTAGATGTGATGGCTGTTGAAAGTTTTAGCAGTGATCATTTTTTGTATCGTTACTTGTAGCCCATTACGTTCCCACTGCTGATACTTCGGGGTCTTTTCTCACAGAACATTAACATTATTATATACCTACTACAAAATAAAACACAGAAATTAGTTTCAAGACAACCTTTATTTCTCGTCCAAAATAAAATTAATTTAACAGTAGGGCGAACTCTTTGAGTTGTTTTAACTTTTTATTAACAAAACACTTACACATAAGAATATCTACTTATACATATGGTGATCGTTATATATACAGTCAGGAATGGCAGTATGTAATAAATTATATAATAGAACGAACATGTATAGTTCCGAACAATTAGAGACTATCTACAGCACATTGATACGTTGCGTTCCGAAGATATGTTTGTATGTAATATGTAAATAAAGGTCCTATTAAGTCGAAATGAAAATCAAAGCTAATGTTTTCTTGATTTGGTTCAATATTGATACATTCGTATGGAACGGACGCACAAAAACGGATTATCCCTAGCACTATATTGCGCGTGACAATTCATTTTATTATATGCTACCTACTTAACTATTCAGTAAATAAATATTATAGTTCTGTAGGAAAATAGCATTCCTTCAATTTTCTTATGAAACAAGGAAATTTGTTCCGGCATCTTTACTGGACCAGTAAAAATAACTGCGGTCGTAAATAGAGTGAAGTACATACGATGGCTGCAAGAGTCGAGTAATTAGTGCAGAGCCGGATGTCTGGAGTAGCGCACTTTAAGTAGTTTTTAATTTCAACTGCGCCACCGGCGGCCGCCTCCTTCCGGCGGACATTCGCCCTGTTACAACTTCATGACTGCTCGCCTCAAATAAAACACGAAGTATTTCCATGATTTATACATAACTTATAGCTAGTAAAATTTACTTAATTTAATGACCTGTACATAGGAGCCACTGCGCCGCCTTACAGATCGGCGTCGGTGTCGGCGGCGCGGCGGCGCGGCGCTTGTCGCGGCCTTCCTAAGCCGACAATAAAACCTCGAGACAAAATACAAACATTATTTACATTAAACTCAGATTTATACAGTTAACGATGAATTCACCTATGTGATGACAAATTTATAATCTAGTTTCGTAAACATGTAAAAAAGTGGCAAAGACTCAGTCGCTTACGGGCTACTATTTACATCACAGAATTTCTTTAACTAAATTACACTATCACCGCCGGGTGGGCGCGAAGCGACCGCCGCCATTTTTAAACTTACCCAGAAAACCTAGCCTTTAGGATACAGAAACAGAAATCTTGGTGTGTAAAGTATTAAGTTGAAAGGAATTCTAGAAAAGTGGTTGAATTTGGGCCTAGCAATAGGATAGTTAATGCAAAACATAATATTTTTAATATAGCTGATAATTTTTATAGGCAAGCGTTACATCACTATCTCATCTTAAAGTAAATGATGGTGTTGTGGTCTTGATTGAAGGGTACTAATAACTAAATTTTTGGGAAGTTTTTTTGTTTACAGAATTATATGGATCTAGTTTTATCCAATTTCACGTCGTAATTTGGTTCTGATCGACCAGTCTAAAACTAAACGCCTTGACGACATTGACGTAGGTGCCAATAACGTCAAGGCTAGTCATTGCAGTCAACCAGGAAATAGCCTATCATTGATAACAAACCGTTTGTTATTAAGTTGTGCACTCAACAAGAAGATATTTAATACCATGTTACGAAATCCGGCCGTGTTGGTAATCGTATGACCAAGTTTACATTGTATTTTAAAAAAATAAATTGATTTCAGTATTTTTTCAAATGCGCGTCAAAAAGGAGTGACCACGTGTCCGCAGCGGTAATGCCCATGATTATTTCTGTAATAGTTAATTCTACCCTGTTATAATTTTTATTATTGATATAATTAAGTTTTTGAATTAGGTTAATATAATCGTATTTGGCGGCGATCGCGGCGCATCACAGTCACGGGCGGGGCGGCGCGGCTACGTCGTCGTCGAGCGCCCCGCGCGGGATTTAAAGGGGAAATATCTACCTACAACATTTACATAGGACAACGTTTTCGAGTAATTTACAGTGAAGCCACCGGCCTCTACCCTTGGGACCACGTTTGAAAGTTTTCCCTACATATTTTTTAATTTCGTGAGTGAATAGTCAAAATCGTTTAACTACAAGGAAATATTCAATGTTCTATCTTCAGATATTTGTGTTACTGTTACATTAAAAGCCAAGAAAAACAGCTCGAGTACAAAAGTACAACAAAAGTATTTGACTTTTGATAGTGGAAAACATTTAAATCATTTTCAGACATCTTTTTGTTCCACAAATTAGATTCCGAAAAACTAGTTGTAAAAATAGCGTGGGTGCGAAACACAGGGTAACATTGTTCGCTTCGAACCCGAGCGATATTTTTTGATAGCAACATTTACAATACCTATCTCGTTGAGTCAAAAAGTTTTGAATAGTAATCAGTGAAATATAACATTTTCATAATTTTAATATTATACACAGACAATGGAAAATATAAAAGCTTTTAAACATTTAATTAACATTCAGATTGTTTCCATATGCGAAGCGATAACAAGAGTAGAGGTGGCGTATGAAGGGCGGACTGCGCGTGTCGCGGGGCGCCTAGACACAAGACTCCGGGATGCGATGGTCGAGCAGTTTCTCCTTGATGGCATCCACATTGAGGTCAGGCGCGGCGCGCAAAGTAGCGGAAGCACTACGTCCAAGCGCTCCCGCTCCCGCCCCCGCGCCCGCTCCGCTGTCGCGCCCGCGCGCGCTCCACGTCCACGACGCGCCGGGACCGTTGCACGCCTGCTGACAAACAGTCACCAGCGATTAGATTTTCTATACATTTTTTGGATAGGTCCCGACTACTCTTCTCTTCTTAAATTATTAAATACAACACAAACGAATTTACACTACTTGAACAATAACTATCGGATATCTACAAATAACAACAATCTAATAGCATAAGGACTATGTTTTCAAGTGACTATAACCAACAACAATAAAAATGGATTTTTAAATCTCTCCGAATAATTAAAACAAGATGGGGTCATTGCGACAAACTCACCATTGTCTAACAAGGAATATCTCAGAGTTTATCTAGCTCATTAATAAGCAGATAGGTTCAAAAAGCTTGTTTACTGTATATAACGTATAACGAGCAACAGTGTCCACGTAATCAGCATTAAATAATTGGTGAGATTTAGAGCTCCCGCTCACTCGATTCCGTACCAGCATCGGCACGGACGCCGAGCGCGTATTAAATGACATTACATTAGCCGGTGTAATGACGGTTATCGCGCGACATATCTCCGCGAAATTAGCCGAGCTATTGTCGCGCCGCCGATAACGCTAAATTAAAACGAATTCATGCCAAGGTGGGCGGGTTGCGCGTAGAAGGGTACGGACGCGCCGCGCGGCCGAAGGTGACGTGACAAAAGAACGCCTGCCCTGATAGAACTATCGCGGGACTTAATTAAAACGTCCCTTGTTAGCGCGCCCGCCCGCCCCCGCCTGCCCCTCACCGGACAATGAGGTGCGCGACAACTTTGTGCAGTTAATCAGCCGGCCGAAGCGATTTATTACAGCCACTACCTTTTCCTATTTGACTTTTCCGCTTTTGTGTTCTTATTATATTTACATTCCATCGACGTTTATGAGTGTGATAAAAAGTAACCTCAAGTAACACTACGACCGAAGTGAGAAAGTCCCTGTCACCGCACATCAGCCCGCGGCCGCCCACTAAACTGGTGCAGACGAATTATTTCCCGGCGCCCGCGGGACCTCTTACCCGGCTTATCGTCGACGTCCGTCGCATGTGGGACGATGTGTAAAATGTGATTCTCCATCGAGTCGAGTTATAAGAGAAAACTTAATGTGGAGGAGAAAATATTCGAGCAGCAGATGCATTTTAGTGCGGTTCGATGCGTGATCTACCGAACAATAAGAGCGCCGGATGAAAAATGGTTTTTTACTGCGGCGGAGCAGCGCGCCGGTCTCCGCTCGCCGCGCCAACGCGAAAATTGGACGCACAAATCAAACTGATATCTCATTCCGCCAGAGTCGATCGTGATGCCTATTAAATAAGAGCTATGTATAATATATTCGCTATCCCCGCGGCGTTGTCTGCGTTGATTTTTATAAAAGCTATATACCAAATGTCATCCAAAATCGTCCAGCTTTTAAAAAGATACCTCTCTTCAAACATACACACTCACATACAAAATTTTTGATTTATAATAATGCTGTAACGGGATAACAGCTCTAGAAATACTGAGCACGGAAATAAATGTTTGTTTCTGTAATGTATTGGTTCATAACTCAAATACATTTTTATTTTTATGTTTGATCACGAGTTGGAAAAGTAAATGCGAGATAGAAGTTCTGAGTCTACACGATGAAGTTTGAACATCTTCCTATGTCAGAATCTTTGAAGAGAAACCTTTCGATGCGGTTTTTATACGTAAATATTTCCATCCGGCCTCGCCTCACTCTGCAACTTATCCGGAGTGTGAAGTGGCGGTTTCGCGGAAAACTTTTAGGCCGCACGGGCGCGGGCGGTGCGGCTCGCACGGTGCGCGGCGGCACCGCACTCGGCGCGCGGGTACGACACGGAAGTGAATTAATCACATATAGTATTCTATTCTTACCTGGCTTCAGACAAATTCGGACGTTTGCATATTTTAGCTGTTAAATGTATATAAAACGAGAAAATTATGAAGATTCCATTTTTTACTGCTGAAGTGGCAAAAATATCTTGCACAGTTCAAGGTTGCAGTAATAGCAAGCAAATAATTCAACACTATTAATAGTAAAACCACAGTTTTACAATCTGATTTATTATCTTATCGGATATTTAAACCTTTAGAACACTTTGCAGGGGTCGTGGTCACAGAGAGACTTGACGACAGTCTGTTGTTTCCAACTAAAGGTATTTAATACTTTTCTTTCTTCATATTTGATACTTGATCTTGAAAAAAGTAAGAACTTTTGTGAATTTTTCTTTGATCCATAACTCAATAATAAGGTCAGATAAATCTGTATAAGTTGTTTTACAGATGTATCTAATATTAAGGAAGGTATAATTAGTTTTAAAAATGAAAGTATAGAATTTTGTTAATGTAAAAAGAAGTCATACACTGGGTAGAGTTGAATTATACAAAATGTTGGCATTCATAGTTAATGAACGCATTGTATAGTATCCCGAGAGCAATCAGTACTACGCCATCGAAGAAATACTTTATCTCCGTCACAAATTCCACCGAGTGATGAAGTAGTGATGGAGTGTGACGGATCTTTGCGAGATGACGCGTCCCCTGGGGCCTGCAGATAACCGCGCAGCTGTTTCGCGGAGCCCGGCTGTGTCACGCCACACTGGATGTGTCACACGGCCTCACGAAGCTAGTAAAGGCGATAACCGCGCCTTGAAAAACGACACTGTCCGTGCTTTAAGGAATATAATTCAGTTTTTGCGCCGGGACAAACCAGTGCAGGTTATAGCGATCGACCGCTATAAAGATACGAGTAACCGAAACTCGCGCCGCTCTCGCTCATGCCGTACAAACTGACTGACCCGTCGCCGGTCTCATAAAATAACCTACAGATAACTAAGTGGATAAAATCTCGCTAACTCGTAGTTTCTATAAGACAGGCTCTGCGAACTTTATGCGGTACGCGGCTCGCCTTTACGGCCGTTCTCACTTTACTGGAGAGCTATTAAATCGAAAAACGGTTATGAAATATTATTATGGGGTCTATCTACAATTCACACTTCCTTCTCTGAATGGAATTGGAGTATATTTCATCCCATTACAGTCGATACATCGGTCGTTCGGTGCTCGTCGGCTTCCGCTGGTCGGTCACTGATGGTGAAATCTTTTTACTTGAATACAACGTAGCTATAATTATCTATACTTAATATGATCTCTGAAACTACTGATCCGATTCAAAAAAATAATTTACTAATACATAGCTAAACTATCGCTGAGTGTTATACGCTATGTTTTATTTTGATAAAAGTTAGTTTTTAGTTCGAAATAATAATATTTGTTAGACAAATCGGAGAAAAACTTGCTAACTGACCGCTTTATCCGCGTATGCTGAACAGTTAGACATAAGTGAATATAATGTAAGGCAAAAATGTTTAACTTTATGAGCTTTATCAAAAAATATATCTAACATAATAATATAAGCGATATATGCTTAAAAAAAATACTTTGCTTTGTTAAAAATCTGAAAAATAGAGACTTCTGTTGGCTTTTGGAGGCATTCAATATTAATCCTTAAAAAAATAAACTATTTCATCGTCTTCCGTAGTTTACATAGATACTATTAGCCTTTTACTGCATATAATTTGGACAAAAAGTTAAAGGAAATCGTTAAATTTATTTGAGGATTAAAGCGGTGGGTTACAGAATGAGTAACAGTTACTGCTTAATCCGGCATACTTCTACGTTTTGAGCTGACTTACATAAGAAGGAGGACATAAATTCGACTGTTTTTTTATTATAACTTTGTTTTGCTTCTTATAACTTATCTTTGAACTTCCCGCTGGCGTAGTTAGGTGCGCGTTTGCCTTTAAAGCACCGGGTTTGATACCCGGTGGGAACACACATTTTCTCCCCACGGGAAGTTTGTGTTTATGGTTCTGGGTAATATGTGAATGTTGTGTGTTGTTCATGTTTACGGCCCCACAACACAAGTCATAGTACTTTTAGTGTGGGGCTGTAAGTGGGAAAACATTAATGTATTGTGTTTGTCTAGTGATGTATATGCAGCAAACATTTGCTTGATTCTTCACTGCGCTCTAACTAATAAACTATTTGTCATGTATAAAGACAAAGTGAAAAAATTTATTTATTACTTAGACAATTATTTAAAGCTTGAATTGACGAAACGAATTGAAACTATTGATAGTTGGCAACCATGGTCCACCGGACCAGCACGTTAACACCCTAATTGACTAAACAAATAAATTAATCCCAAGAGGGTTACGTCATTTCGACACCTACAAATGACCTAGATGGATTTAGGGTGGCCTAGGAAATTAAGAGTAATATCTGATTTGAATGAAGTATTAATAACCTTTTTTCTACGTCTAAAATCAAACTAGGACACTAATAGAAAAATGCTGACACTGATACTTTCAGGTTGATTAAATCTACAATTAGGTTGTGTTGACGGGATAAGGAAGCTAATGTATGTAGGTAAATATGTAGTATGATTATTATTTTTGTTTTACGTGATTTCAATTTGCCTCGTCCGATTTGTTTTTGTTTATCTCACCTTCCGTCTTTTTAAATTTTTCGTGGGAAGAAGTGTCACTTGTACCATTGGCATTGTAACCATTAATAGTAAGATAGTACTGTGTATAGCACTTTGTATGGAACTACCCGTTGGTTTATTTAGATGGAAGTTCGCCTTCTAAGCAGGCCTATCGGGTTTGATTCCCGGCAAGAACACTAGTTTTCTTCCTAAGGGAAATTTATTTTTCTGGTTCTGGTTGTGAATATGAGTGTGATGTGAATAATTTCGACACCCACGACTCAAGGCATTATGGAACTGTGATTATAAAAGCGTTAATACTTATAATATAAAATATTTTTATCTAATTTTATCACTATAGAGAAAGCATAATGGTTTAAACTTAAAAAAGCTGAACTTATAAAGGGGTTTGAAATAATAGGTTTATAAAATTAGGTATACATATAACTAACCGGTGTAGAAAGCGGCGCGGGCGCCGTCCGCCCCGGCGATGACACAGCGAGGCTGGGCGCGCTCGATGCTTCGCCTGTAACAGCAAACATCACGTCGAACACTCACATACACTCAATTACATTTTATATTTAACCGTAAATGCTGGGTAAACGTTTATCTGTAATATAACTTAATTATTAGCCTGTCTACCGACATAGGCCTCTTCCATACACTGACTAGTCAGAACGGTTCATGCCCTCAATGGCTATGGGTGTTATTGTGTGTGTGATGTAAATGGTTTCCAGCACCCACGATACAAGTTTTTGAACTGCTCTGAGTGCGAATGCGTATGTATTCACCAGAATGGCAAAGATAAATGTTTAGATTTAATGTTGTAAAGAAGCGTTATCAATTAACACAAGCGCACGTAGCACTCAGCACATGAATGAGGGTTATTTACCACGAGTGACCGAGAGCTGTTTTTGCTCCGCAGCGATGTCGACCAATCTACCTAATGAAGTGAGGTGAAACTGAGAAGTTAATGTGCGAGTGGAGATCAGTAAGCTATTTATTAGCAGCACATACAAACGGTATGTAAGCTACTAACCGAGCACCAAACAAGTAGGAAACTGAAATAGCTTAAACAAGCTAAACTCTATATTACCGAATGCGAACATTAGGACAATATTAATAAAAACCACGTTAAATGCGAAGGCATTTATCGCGGTTCTTATGTCAGTTAAACGACATGAAATTTATTAAGTACTTGTTAACTATTTTGACGGTTAACTTTTTACCTTTGGGACAAACTACAGACAAAAAATAAATTTGCGGTAGTCTTCTTTTGCAAATATCCGGGCCTCAGATTTTTGGATTAACGAGGGTAATATTTTTTGTAAAAATCGTTTATACTACATATGAATCGATAATTTCTATTTGTTTCATTAAGAACGGTCGTTTGACCACTATCTCACCTAATGAAAAATGAAGTTTTGGTCGTTAATGGAGCACGTTTTCCTAAAAGATACCTCTTCACTCGCCTTCACTCCCAGATTTAACTTTATTGTAGATACCTAATACTTGTGTTTATATATAAAAAAACAAGCACATTCCCCGCGTACGAGTACATTCATAACCTGCCTTAAGTAGACCTCCAAAAATAACAGTTCAATCCGAGTCATCGGCCGAGTATTGCCAGTCACCCTTCCAATACCGGCGATTACCCAAGTGTCGGGACGCCGCGGTAGTTTTTCCAATTTCCCTAGGAGCGGCCGATCAGCCGCACTGCCAGTAACGAGGTTTATATTGATAAGGGACACGGCAGATAGCCGTGATTAATCCGCCGCCGCCCCGACATTAATTGGTGAGATGCGACGGTGCATTTATCTCAAGCGAGAATTTCGTTTCTTTGCGAATCTTACTTTTATTGGTTATAGCTACTCCAGCATTGTTTTATTCATAAATCCTTGCACCAAGTTCATCAGCTTGATCTAAATTAGAAACGTGAAAGTTTGGTTTCCTACCCGACAGTCGGCCGCCTCCAACAGGGCTGGAATTATGATGTCGCATCGACACCTGAATACGATTTACAGTTTTATTTACTTTGAGAACATTCCTCCGAATCCTCTCAAATATTAAGCTACCAAAGTTTCTCGGAATGAAGCCGATATTAAATGACTTTCATAAATATAAGAGCATTAGGTACGTTCGGATCCTGGTACAATTTCAATCCCGGCTCGCATAAATCTCGTCGGATAAACTTGACTGAAATTGGGCGCGCCATTTTTCATGGATTTTCTAATTTCCTAGCGGCCATATCCCAGGGCGGCGGAGGTAGGCGGGCGGCAGCGGTCACTACGGTTTTAATAATCCGAGCAAGTCTTATTTGTGTGAGGGCGTGTTAAAAGTGACGCACGCGCCTCCGCTGCCCGTCGCACGGTGCATCAGAGCTTGCCGTTCCGCAGGCAAATAAATATCTAACTGCCCTGATTTCTGGCTCGCTCCGTCTCGCCCGCCATCTCACTCGGAGATCGTCCGTCGGAGATTTATCCCGACCCCACCGGAAAAAACCTGATTAATCACTACATTCAAAGACGGAGGCGAGCGTAAGTCAGGACACAAGAAATAATTAATTGGTACGCGCACCGCCCCCGCCCCGCACCCCGCCGTCACACCTCGATGTGTGCGAGTGTTATTCAAATTGGTTTCATTAATAGGTGTTCGCACTTCCTGCGCGGCATCGATGCCAAACTCGGCGTCGACGTTGACGCGACGACTTCTCAAGGAGGCGGCATCTCTCGGTTTTATTACGTTTGTCGGTTAAATCAAAATGCAAATACGAAAGGGCTCTATTAATCTTAATGCGGTGGCCCTGTTAAAGGAAGGGACGTGGCATGAGAGGCGAGCGTCGCGTTGCGCCGCGCCCGCAGGTGGTGGCGCGTAATCAGCGTAATTTGCGTCGTTTATCGTCGCCGTGTCTCTTTGTTCCACTTCCAAGAAAACTTGCTTGTATATTTAAAATACTCCTTAGTCCGTATTTTACTCGGGCTTTATTCTCATAATTGTAAGTCTATTTATTCCTACTAAACCACAACAAGTCACATCATAACCTCCTTTCCCGGGAAATGAACCCGATAAGTATCGGCTGCTAATAAGGCAGACGCGAATACCAAAAACGCCAGCGGGCAGTTCTACTACACAATACCAATATTACTTCAGGATTGTTAAAATAAAAATGTGGCTATAGCAAAGACCATGAAATATTCTCGTAAAAAAAAAAAAGAATTTTGCACTGTTTTACGCAGTGATTTAGAGTTATGGAGATTTGATTATTTCCTTAAATTCAATTTGTATCCATTCATGGTTGCAACACAGAGATACAGAATTAGAGACGTGAAAGCTGGTGGGAGCACGGTAGGCGGCGGCATACCCACGAATGCGAGACCCAACTGGCGGCACACTTTGAGGCCTGTTTTCAATAACGAGTGTCACTGCGCTGAATACATCAATATTCATGAATATACCTTGAGCGTACCCACCGCCGCCGCTAGACCACAACGCAGTTAGCTTCGAACATTTTTCAATATTCAGATCTTAAATACATTGCAGTATCTTTAACAGTTTTATTAAATTGCTTTAGCTAGGAGTATAGTGTGATAGTTTGTCTGTAGTTGCGTACATTTGCTTTATTAATAATAACTAAAGCCGCAGCGCGGCGCCTTTGTAGTAAAATCTAATAAATTGTGTTGTCGGGAATCGCTTCCGCTCGACTGCTTTTGACCTTCCTTTCTATGCATTTTCCTTTATAAAATATTAACGCTCGATTACTTTCCGCTCGGAATATGGAAATTCAATATTTTTGTAAGATATTATGTTTTTTATTATACAAGATGCCTATAGAGGTTTTAATAACACAATTCTCTTTTCTTCATACAACCAGTATTACTGTGAAATCTTAAAAAAAATGTCTTTGATTTGTTATGGAAGCCTATTGAGTATTCAATAGGCTTCCATAACAAATCAAAGACATTTTTTTTAAGATTTCACAGTCAATATTGCTTTTTTAGAAAAGACAGCTTATAACCCGGCGTTCTAATATTGCGCTTGTCGTTCATGCTTCAGTTATCAGCAGAGGCACCACGATCAGGTGAAACAAGTTAAAATTTATGAAACTATGAACTAAATCTAAAAAAGAGTTAAAAAAACGGTTAGTCAGTATCCCCAAAGCAATCTAGGCTATCTATCTCCTTACCAAAATTAATTAAAATTCGAAAACCAAATATTCATTCAAATCATAAAAAATACAAACGAGAACGTGTTAGGTACTTGAAGATTAATAGTGCACAACAGACATATTATAGACAGTCATTACTAATAACGGTAAATGGCGCATTACGGCAATTTTAAAAAATGCCATTTGATTATACTATAGTGAACACCATTTGGCCATACAACATAATTATAAACTATCTTCTGTCCGCGACTTTGTCCGCGTAGTAGGTAAAAATACCTTATCATGTGTTAATCCCGGTAATAAACTATCTGTGTGTCAAATTTCATCCGTATCCATACAGTAGTTTTGACGTGATTGAGCTACAAACATCCATCTAGAATTTCACAATTATTATATTCAGTACCACCCCATCATGTGTGGTACCATTGAACAGGGGTTTTAAAACGAACGTACCCCTTCATCATATTATTGCGAGATATATTCCGTCAAAGCCATGAAAACAATATTTTTTTTCAGTTACAGAAAGCCATGTAGGGCTTGTGTAGTCAGGTTTTAGTTTTTTTTAATTTCGTTTCTTGTTGTACAACATTAAACAACTAAAACAATTGTTCTACCCACTTAACAAAAAATGAGGAGGTACTCAAGTCGACTCTATTTTTTTATGTATGTACCTCATACCTACGTTCCACGAAAACCAGTCTTGATTTTTTTTGTTTGAAAGATGTTGCTTTCCAATTGGTCCCATTTAAATTTGATCAAGATCTAGGATGAGATGTTTTCTGAGCTAAATGGAGCCTTTTTTAAAAGTAAGACCTGTAGCAATACATCGGTGAAAACCACATTCTAAATTCTAAAAATGGTAGTTTTGCTTCTGTTGCTCTAATAAAGACCCCATATTTGATTTTATTTAATATCTTCAATGTAAAGACAGCCTGTTACAATTTTATTTTAAGTATGGATCTAGATATGGGTGCATAAATCCAATTAATTTTTATTATAGGCGGTTCTCAAAGCTTACCATTAACGTGCCACAATTTGATATATAATTTTAAAGGAAACCAAAGCTTATCCTCAAGATATTGGATAAGACAGGTGAAGCGTGAGTGTAATATTATTTAATATCAAAGTTTAAGCCTATTAAACTTGATCCCCTGAGCTCCAAAAACAGAGAATAGTTCGCTAGTGAGTCATCACATCACTAAGTCACGCAGGAGCAGGACGTAATAAATCGCGAAAACCTCACCTGCGCTCGCAATATGTAAATAAGGCATTAACGAGATCCGCCAAGTTTGGATATTAAAACATTGCGTTGGTTTACGTCCGCGGCCGGCAAATCCGCCTCCATCATGTAACGTGGGTTTCATTGAAGCGTTTATTACGTAGCCTGTTATATCGCTCTGCTTCACTTGCTACCAAACCAAACTACACAAGACGCTCATAAATACAAAGACGCTTCATATTGACCGATGTTGATACTTATACTTTAAAAGTAGATCTACTCGTAAAGGTACGGGAACTATGATTTCTATCTCATCAATTTAAATAATATTAGCACCGTGATTCATCAACAAAATTTGTTTAGTGACTTTATCTTTAATATACTATTCTATTTGGAGATCAAGGGAGGCCTATATCCAGCAGCGAACTTCTTAAGGCTGTGATGATGATGATACTATTCAAGATAAAAACTACAGATCATGATGATGTTTTTTCAATTTTATCAACCGATTTTAAAAAAGGAGGTTTTAAATTCGACTTTATGTTTTTTACTGTATGTTAATTCAACCAATTATGAATTGATTTAAATCCAATCCAATCCTCCGCCATTTATGGTCGCATATAAATTTTATAAAAATTGATCAACACAAAATATAAGCGGTGACGTCGCTTTTTTTAAGCTTTGCTTGCGTTTAATTATTTATTTACATAGGTATAGAATGTGCTTCATAATTTTGTAACCCAAATTAAATATATATAACTAAGCGCAAGCAAAGCTTAAAAAACCGACTTCACCGCTAACTAGTGATCAGATCTTAGTCAAATTTAAATGAAATCACATGAAAAGCACCAGCTTTCAAATAAAAAATAATCATCAAAATCGGCTCAAAACAAAAGAAGTTAAGAGGTAACTTTTAAAGTAGGTTAAAAACCAGAACTTCATTGATGTAGTCCACAGAATACGCAGTATTGAGGATAACTCAAAAACTACTAATCAAATCTTGATCAAATTTAAATGATGATCAAATTTAAGGGACGACATGGAAAGCACCGGCTTTCAAATAAAAAATAATCATTAAAATTGGCTCACAATGAAAGAAGTTATGATGTAACACAAATAGAAAAAAAAACAATCGAATTGAGAACCTCCTCCTTTTTTTGAAGTCAGAAGTTAAACAGGCAAATCCGTTACCTTCAAAATCTACAGATAATATATGATAGCTAAACCTTGCAAATGAAAGAAGTTATGATGTAACATAAATAGAAAAAAAAACAATCGAATTGAGGTCCTCCTCCTTTTTTTGAAGTCAGAAGTTAAACAGACAAATCCGTTACCTTCAAAATCGACAGTTAGTATATTATGTGATGATCACTTTGTGTCAGGTATGATTTTCAAGCTCATCAGTCGCTGGCAGCTTTAACTCGATTTAAACGGCTTTTTAATAATTATTGTTACCATCCACACGTGACGCGGCCGAGCCGAGTTGTGATTGCGACGCGTCTTGTTTGCTCCCCGCTGATTACAGATTTACAAGCACTGCTTATTTAATTATCAATTAATAACTGTTATCCTTTGAATTATAAAGCTCATCAATGTTTCCGATTGAAAATAAATCAATTGTTCATTCATACTGGAGTTTAACAGTGATATTCTAAGTGAATATACGTCAACTATCTCACCTGTTGATAATGTATGATATGCTTAAATCAAGAGCATTGTGTTAGAGAAATGGCTACCTTGGCTATCATTAGATAATTTATTTCAACAAGAAGTTTACATTACCTATAGGGTACGTCCCAAAAAGTGGTTCCCGATAGCGATCTCAATGATCATACCTACATTGCTATTAGCGCTACAATCTGCTTTATTTGTTTGGTGTCACAACTTTCTAAAATGAAACTCTCACAATATAGAGTTTTGAATACGTTGAGAACGAAAATAACTAACGAGTTCCAAAGCATCGTGGAATAAAGGAATGGGCGGTGCCCTCGAACAATAATGGAGGCCGGTAGCAGCGCATTAGCAAATTGTCGTCCGCAAATAAATCGACACGCATTAGCCGGCCTACTTTACTTTAAGCGTTTTTATAAATCAATTTACAAGAATACACTAGTGTTTCCTTAGAAGCGGTCTAATTGACTCGCTCTCGTTCAAATTCATCAAGCGTCGGAACTCGAAGACGAGGCTAACCTAATTTCCATGTCTCATTAAGTTTCCATCCACTCGTAGTTCACACACACTCCGTCAATCTCGGGGCTGAGACAAAAACTTGTAATCAGCAGCAAGGTACGTTTGAAACGTCGTTAATCTACACGAGGCGAGGCGAGGCGGCACGAGAACTCCAAGAGCGCATGCATACGTTAAGTTAATTTGCAATCGATCGCAACGCATGGCGCCTGAATTCTCGGCTGGCTCCTAAGTATGTTTGATGACAATATGTCTAAGAGCTCTCTTAATTAGCTCTTCATTAGGTAATGTAATTATACGTGGCATACTGAGTACCGCTGTTTCATCCAGAAAACAGTACTTGATACGTATATCGTATGCAGGACTGGCTTCTAAGTGCGACCAAAGTATACACACGTCAAAACGTAGCATAGAATAACACTCGCATGCAACGTGTAAAACAGGCTTATCGTCACTAATACAAACTGGTGTGAATTATGTTTGCAGAACAATTTAACTCATTCACTTTATATTAAGTTAGTACAATTGTGACTGCTTATGACATGTACCTAGTATAAAGTATTTTACTATAACACGAAATTATAGAGTATAATATAATTGAGTTATAAAATGTAAACATTTCTTCTGATAATAACTATTTTAATAAATTGTTATAACTGTTAAAATTTTAAATCAATATCAACATTATTTATTCACTTGGGCCCCTTGGTTAATTTAATTCAGTTAATTTAATGGTTCTTATTGGCAGATTCGCAAATTTACAGTCTATAAGTATATTATAACAATACAATTATATCACAACATCTAGCATTTCTCAGAAAAATAGATTTTTGTGTCGATTCAGTTTTTAAATAGCGGATATATGAGGGTTGAAAACGTATATCTTACTAATTTTATAAATCCGAAAGTTTGTGTGTAAGTATGTTTGTTCCCTCTTCACGGACGGACGGATTCGGATGAAATTTGGAATATACATAGATTATACCTAGGATTAACACATAGGCTACTTTTTAACTTGATAATAGCGGGCAAAGCCGCGGGGCACGGCTAGTAACTTATATTTCAGCCATTGCGTAAAATACGCGATGTTAAGACATCGCTTACAGAGCCACTGGTATTATTTTTATTTGATTCTAATGTGCAGTACAGTATGCAGCACGGCTAGTGGCCTGCATGCGACAGCGAGCGGTGCGGAACGCTTTGCTACTCGGAGCTTGATTACGTTTTGGTTGATTTGGTTCAAAGGCAACACTTATACAAACCTCTACCGCGCCGCATCGCCCCACTCGTCATCACGCCGCGCCGAGGACGTGCTTGCTTTAATGCTGTAACGTCTCTTCAACTCACGGATAGAATTTTAAGCAGGAGTTCTAGTCGGAGTCTATCTCGTTTGCCATCACTGTTTTATAAGATAATCCTTGTTACTTGTTTACTTCAAAATTAAAAAAGATAATCTTTGAGGATTATTTCTGAAACGTTTTTTCCTTGTTTACTTTATCGAAATGGAAAAGTGATTTCAGTTAGCTCTACGCCCGTGCCATCATGTCATGTGATTTTAATTCCCAGACCGTACTGTACTTATAATTTGTAGTTCTCCACATATTTTTTTATGAGCATATCGTAGAATGGCCTCCCGCGATACAGGCAAGCCCTAGTGCGGGGACCGTTAGTAACTAGGATACCTATGTTTGTAAAGTGTTTATTTGGAAAATAAACTATTTTGTATTTGTATTTTTTTTTGTACTCTTATTTTAATCCAACTGCGACAAAAATATTTCCACAATCAATAAAATTATTTGATAAATTCTCAAATTCCTATGTATATAAGTCGAAATAAAGATATTTCGGGTAAATTTCATCTTCGTGTAATCCAGTTAGTTATTACAAGCTACTGAATAATATATCAAAGAGCAATATGTATGTTTTCGTAACATAAACAAACGTAAAATACTTTTTACTCTTTGATACGTATATTTCTTTCCTTTAACACATATCTGTTATAAAGTTACATTTTAATATTTCTACAATACTTACTCGGATTGAACTACTGAGTATATCTGTACATATAACTCGAGCTTTTTGACTTTCTCTTTCAAAGAAGCAATCAATTAAACTAAAACTAGGTATTTTCTCCTTCACATATAAATGTAGTGCATTTGATGGCAGCGTCGAAGGGTCGTCACTGAGCCAGCCAGGGCGGCGCTAATTTATACGAAAGCTGTTTAGGTCCGAGCCACGACGGTTTATCACAATTTCCATGGGCCCCACTTCCAGTCGTATATTAAGCTTTTATGAGGATTGCCTTTAAACCCCTCTCACGTCGCCCCTCTCTCCGCGCCCAGCCGCGCTCGCCTGCGCTTTTTCCGCCGCTACGTACCTAATATTAATATTTGAATGCTCGCTGGATGTTCTGCCGCTTCGGAAGCTTAGCGCTCATTGTTCTCGGCATTAATGCACGTTCCAAATGTTAAATACGATTCAAAACGTTCAGGTTATTGTCAACTGAGTGCGCTGAAGTACGCTTCCGCCATTGTTGCCTCTGGCTGCGGAGCAATGAGGACCAGCATTGTGCGCTCCCAATGAAGAGAGTGCATGCACCGCACCGTGCACAAACACAAACATTATAAATACCTCGAGATCACATTCCAGTTTAAAAACGAACTAATTTGATAAAGTAAGAGTTGATTATATCGCTCGCTCTAATCGACACTTGTAGACTATTACGCGTTCCGTGAACCCTTGTAAATAATAAAATAACTTCTTTGAATATAAGACCGCGGTAACTGAAACGAGCACAGACGAGATCGGGCTTTTTCAAATGCATTGAAACCGCCACAGTCGTAAACGTATTCATATTTTAATTTTATTGCTCTTCGCTAGCTCAAGTTTAATGTTTCTCTTGCGTGGAGTTATTGTCGCTCATTATTTATGCAACAATCTGACTTAACTTTAAAGCCACGTTCGCGTCATCATTAGCACTGAAGTGATTAATGCATGTTTTCTTTTAACGTAGGTATAATTAATTAATTTAAACAAAAATATTTTACTTCTGACTTACGAGTAAGTTACATTTATTAAATATAAAACATAGATTTTCCACAATCACAGCCTCACACAAACATGATTTCGACGACTTGATACGACGACGAAAATATTCACATCAGACATACAAGACACCCCCAGAACCAGAAATAAGAATTTTTGAGAAAACCTGTGTTCTCACCGGAAATCGAACCCGCTGCTTAGAAGGCAAGTACGCAATCAACTTCACCAAGAGGCAGTTCAACTTATGTATCACTATTAATGTTTTTTTATGCAGAAAAGGCAATCATTGGACCACTATGCGGCCAAAGATGGGACATGCTTGTACTTGGGCGTTTGCTGTATAGATGTATATAAATTTTGTTTAGTTTAAGGAAATATAGGCAGTTGGCCCGTAGATAGCTTATTTAACTAAAATTTATACTAAAATAAAATATATAATATATTATTACTAGACCTATATTTAAATCTCATGCATATTCTCTTTTAGGCAGTTTTAAACGGGTGATATAAGTTAAATATCATGAAGTTCCACTTTATTTTATTCACACTCACACTCACAGCCCCACACTAAGTTCAAATACTTGTATCGTGGGCGCCGGAAACATTCACATCACACACACACATTACACCCAAAACCAGAAGCACAAATATCGCTTGGGAAGGAATTTGTGCTCCTGCCGGGAATCGAACCCAGGACCCACGGCACAGAGGGCGGACACTGCGCCAACTGGGCGTGTGGTCGTTATTTCACGTTTTGGTTGCAAGAATTCGCATGTGCATCATTCTATACATTTTTATTACAGTAAGTCTTACCAGAGAAAATTTCTACTCCGCACACGACGGCTCGATATCTTTATCCACAAACATTAGTGATGCAGGAGAGTGAACATGAATCCGTAGTGTGTATACTTACAATAGTGATTAGGTATGAGGTCGGGCTCGGCGTCGTCGTGCGTGTCCGTTGGTTTGTCTGCGCGCGGCGCGTGCGCTGCGTGTCCGGCGGGCGGCGGCTTGGCGAGGCGCGGGCGGCGGCGGCGGCGCAGCGAGGCGCCGCACGCGCCCGCCGCCAGCGCGCACACCGCGCCCGCCGCCGCGCCCGCCGCGCCCACTACGCCGCCCACGCCCAGCGGCGCTTCTGACGCTGCACACAAAACATAATAAACTGTTTCAATCCTACCCCCGCATATCCACCATAAAAAAAAACCTTAAATGAATCGACAAAACGACATCTTAAATAAAAAAATCTTCTTAAATCCGAAAGTTTGTGTGGATGTGTGAATGTTTGTTACCACGTCTCTCCGTAACGAATGATACGATTTTGATGAAATTTAGAATATATATAATTAATATTATGAATCCGAAAGTTTGTGTGGGTATGTAAATGTTTATACCACGTATCTCCGAAACGGATAAAACGATTTTGATGAAATTTTGAATAATATGTATATAGTTCAAGTTCCGGAATAACATATAAGCTAATCAAATTTTCCAAAATCGACCCTTAAGTGTGCTAAATAGGGTGAAAAAGTTTGTATGGAAATTTTTACTCGCTTCGATTCACCAAAACTCGGTACAAATAAACATTAAAGTAAATAATGAAATACGTATATTTTATTTTTTCAAAATTACCCCTAGGTGTGTGCGAGGTAGTTCTAAAGTTTGTATGGAAAATCTTATTTCTTGCTTCGATTTACTTAAAACTCGGTACAAATAAACGGTCTACTAGATTTATATTATAGACGAGACTTCGAATTAAAACCGTTAATCTATCAATCCAAAATTATAAGCCCTGAAAAAGTTCAACCATAACTTTTAACTCACGCGGGCGAAGCCGCGAGGCACAGCTAGTTCTATATATTTATCTAAACTGATCACAAAATTTCACGAGAATCGGTTGAGAAATGCGACCTGTAGAGGAGAACAGCCGGACATCCGCCGGACAAACGTTACCTAACATTTTTGCCCAAGCTTAAAACGGAGACGCTTCGCTCGCACTGCCCGGTCAATAAATATTGAAAATGTAGGTTAGAATGCTTGTTTACCTAGTCATTCAAAATTAACAATGGTAAAAGAATAATAATAATATAATCTTCATTTTCAAATACCTATTAAATGATACCCCACTTTTTTAATTTTCTCAATATGTCTGGTTGTTTGAATTTTGATTACTGTCATGTATTAGGTGACATTTCCAAGATTAACAGAAATAACGAAAATCAAATTGACTTGAACACAAAGAGTAAAATCTAATATGGCTGCTCTCTGCTATCTTTGAGCGTTTCCAAACGGTCGCGCTGAGAGTATTTCAACAACACAACTATCCGCGAGTCGCCAACTGCAATATCTCATCGGGTGCTCTCGCTATTAAGGAGACCCAATTACGAAGGACCTAATTAAAATTAATATAGTCGAAGAATTTCTCGGCTCTCGCAATTCGAAGAGGAAATTTTGCTGCGCTCCACCGCGCGCACTTGTTTACTGCCGCACTTTGTTGTAAAATGGCTGTAAACTGTCGATCCACGGCTCTCAGGTGATATTACAGACGACGAAATATCATTTGATGACAAGACGCCGCATGTTGTAAACGAACGATACCGAGGATAAAGGACGTCAAAGGTGTCGCGGTGATGGCATAATTGATAAAGTTTTCGCAATCTGCTCGTCACGTGCAAAGTTCAAGGAACAATTAGCGACGCGGCGTGGCTTGTCTCGACACTACGGTCGATAGTTTTCACAATATTTCACATACACGTTGTTAAATGTTTTTTATTTGACATTCGGCAGTTTTTCTGCATGAAACCGGAGCAAGTGTATTTACAAAACTTCGCCCGTTGTGAGGTTTGAAACACGTCGCTACAATTTTAAATTCGTATCGAAACATCCGTGATTCAGCGAGCAAACTTTGTGAACTAACTTTCAGCTCGATTAGAGTAGCGCCTTCGACGGTTATTTTCCACCAGATTACAATCGAATAATTAATGGACCGATTAATAAGTTATTAACGGGACAAGCGCGTTTGGTCGGGCTCGATCGCCCGCCGATCTCTTCCATTTCGTCGCGACACTGGATACTAGTTCTTTGGTGTTGTTATTATGGTGCAAAACGGTGTGTCGGCGCATGACGCATGGATTTGGTTTGCAATCCATGGGCTTACGATAACCCCGCGTCTTAAGGGGTTAATAAGAGTCACGTGCGGGAGTAAGCCATTGCCGACTGATTCAACATTTACGAGGCTCCGTGACCGATGTGCGTGCGTGTGTATCGAGAACGTATGCCTAATAACATGTCACTTTTGCCGAATGATAAAACAAGTTATCGCATCTAACAAAAAAATCAAGTAACTTCTTTGAAAATTCAGTTTACTTATCTTCTTTTACGTTGTAAGTCAAATAATACATAATAATAGCGACAACGACCTATCATTCATTGATTTTCAATCTAAAAAAGGAGTTCAGCAATTATATTATTATTTTCGACCCGACTACGGCAAATCTAACTTAGCGCCGTGTGTATCTATGTATGTTTTTTTGATTTTTTATGACTTGAATATTGAATTATTAAATGTCAAGGTGTGTGAGTGTGAATGTAAATGTGGATGTAAGAGTTTATAATTGACAAGAGATATTTCTCGACAAACGGATTTGTATATGAAGTGTGCAGGTTAAACTAAAACCTTTTAAAAAACTGGTTAATTAGAATGAAGCTGCGGAACAAAGTTATTATAAAGAACCGCCTGAGATACAATGACGCAGGTGGCTTGGAGGTCAGTCGGCCACTTTGTTTCATACGAGACCGAAACGAGCGGAGCCGGTTTGCTCGTAAATTATGCTACATTAGCATCAAACTGGCAATTTGCATGATATTAATGCAAATATTAATCATAAGGGCGATATTAATGATTAAAGTTCATCCGTGCCCGCCCGCTACGCGCTACGCCGATTAGCTACGTACGTAGGTGAGTTACGCTGCGCTACGATCACATGCGGCTAAAGAAGCGCTACGCCATATCCATACATTTGGTATGATTATTCCGTCGAGATTGATAAATATGGCGTTGGCGCAAAATAATGTACTTATAGTTTTATATATTTTTCCTTATACTAGTCGTGAGTGAAGGCTTTACCAGCGAGGTTGAACCAGTTGAGGATGGAGCGCCGGGAAATTCGGCCAGCACATTTCTGGCACGTGAGGCCGTGGTGACCGAGCTGGTCATCAGCAGAACCACACTGACAGCTATAGGCAACATAGCACCCAAACGTAAGCATATAGCGAGACGGATAGCAGTTGGATCTATAAGTAGTAGACATATGTTCGCAAGTCTATCGGTATTCTATCGTTTGCATTTTGGACAATGTGCGCAGGAATTACATGAATTAATTCCACCATGCCCATTTAACCATCTAACAACCAGACAAACTGTCAAACGTCATCCATTTATGGTTGACATAACTCCAGTTCTCTCGAAGCGAAAGTATTTTTTCGACTAATTTTGAGATAAAATTAACTGAGGACAAGAAAACCGGTAACGAAACACTAGAAAATTTACGTATACCTAAGTCTTACAGGTAAAGAAGCTTGCGACCAAGCCCTGTCATCTATGTCAATATTCAAAACCGATATAAGAGTATTCCTTACGATATTCTACATGCTCTCAAGGAGCGCGCTATGTTTCAACAGCGAAAAATTTCTAAAAAAATACGTTAATGTTGGGAGAAAAAGACAGAATCTAATAATCGTAAAATCCATATGAGTGTTTATTTTGAGCAATCTGACGGAAGTATTTCTAAAATTTAGATTTTTTTCTTCTACCATAGGTGATTTTTTTTCATTTCATATCGGCGAACCTAAAAAGTGTCATGAAGTGACTGTATAGTGTCCGAAATATAAGGAGCTAAAGTGTCGCTAGAGAAAAACAATATAATACAATATCAAACATCTAAACCAGTTGTTTCTGGTACCTTGTTTAAAACATACCAAATACAAAATGTACACGTACAAAATGTTGGATTTATAATATTGGTATAGTTCAGATAAAGTAATAGGATATGTTGTAGTTACAAGTTTGTAATAGCGTACGAATATGAAATCATTAAACAACCGAAACTATTGCGGCTCGTTCAAACTTCCTGAAACCTTGGAACTGATATTGTTTACGGGTAATTGTTTGCTTTTAATAAATGAGCCAGTTGGCGCAGTGGACAGGTGTGTGACCTCTGCGCCGTAGGTCCTGGGTTCAATTCCCGGCAGGAGTACAAATTCCTTCACAAGGGATATTAATTGTGTTTCTGGTTCTGGGTGTAATGTGTGTGTGTGATGTGACTGTTTCCGGCACCCACGATATAAGTCTTTGAACTTAGTGTGGGGCTGTTAGTGTGAATGCGTTTGTTTGTTTTAATAAAGTATAATATGTGACTAGATGAATTACTTGTAGATGATAATGTTAGGGACTCGAGTAAAGGGTGCCATGTGACTCATGTCAATATTGCTTAGGACGTCATATATACCGTTGATACGTAATACACCGTCCATTAAGACTAATTTCTCACTCTTTGCGCTCTCATACAGCAAACGATTACAGACCATTTGAAATGGTAGCAAAAAGTAAATTATAAAGTAAAAAGTACAAAATATGCGGTCATTTACATCAATAATAATGAAGTCAAAGGATATCCACAAAGGGCGAGAAGGAGGACCAATTTGAAAGTTCTTAAGTTGTCAAATATTCCTAAACTTTATATTTATCGATCTGCAAGATTGTAATAATACGCAGGACGTTTTACAGATTCCTTTTACTGTTTCGGTCTAAGTTACACATTGGTTATTGATCCCTAAGTGGCATCTGAAATGTCTGTACCATTAAAAGTGATGATGCACTGCAGTCATTCGCATGGCTTGCTGTCACTAGCTTGCTGAAAATAAATCAATTTCAGAAAACTAACAACACCTATATTTTATTCTGATCTAGCGGGGAGAGTGGGGTTATGCTGCACTCAAGAATAGTATAAGGATAATTCGAGCATGAATAGCCGATTCGATTATAAATCATCTTTCACGCGTCGAAGTGTAAAAACAAAATGAATAATCATTATTCATTGCACTTTATCAATGATTTACAACCACGTCATTGTATTTTCCGTCGCTCGTAATTAATCCGACAAATTCGATCGATATCGTTCGGCAATATGCCGCCGCGCGGCTCCGCTCACCGTTGCATGTTATTTATTATGTGAGGGTAACAGCATCGTTTTGTTTATCCTGATCTGCGTTATAGCTCGTTATTGCGTTAACGAGAGTAGCGATGAATAGCGGGCGTTGCTAGCGCTGACGGGTGTATAATTTGCAATGTAATATCAGCTTCATTCGGCAAATGTATTTTTATTATATTATTAATCAAATATAAGGAGGGATAATAGTATCTGCAATATCGGGTATCGGGCAACGGCCCTCCGTTGGGTGATTGTTTCAAATGCTACTACAAGTTTGAGATTTCGGTGAAGGTAACATCGTGACAAAAAAAAACATGATGGTACACCATTGTAAAATTACTACCCGCAGGCGGCAGGCGTAGTTGATTGCGTGTCCGCTTTCTATGCAGCAGGTATTGGGTTTGGCACCCACGATATAAATCATCAAATTTAGTAGTGTGCTGTAAGTATGAAAGCGTCTATTAAGTCATTAATATATATTTAAGCGACATGGCTTTAGTGAAATTGTGAATATTAATAAATTATTCAAATGAACGATTGATTCGTTATTATTACTCACAAATACTCGTATGGTTAGTTACCACTGCAGGCGTCGAGTAGTCGTAGTTTACCTCCGATGAAATATCAACTCTGCATCGTGTAGACTGTAGATAAAGATGCTTTAAAATTTATTTGTCAATGCATAAAAATCTATATAGTACGCCTTCCACGCCAAGGTAATATCAACATAATAAAATAATGTGTATGTAGAACGAAGAGCAAGATTAGTCTACGAAAACAGCCATAATGTGCCAGTGAAAGGATTAAAATTCATAATCATATGAGAGGGGTGTCGAGATGTTTGCGGACTGTAAAGTGCGGATTCAATTTAACTGAGTAGTCGCGAGGAGGGGAGCCGCGGTCTCCTTTGATAAGAGGAGACCTAGACTAAAGCTGATTTAGAATAACGAGTGTCAAAGAAATATGAACAGTTCCGTAAAGCAGTTTTAATAGAAAAATTGGCGTAGTTGCGTATTTTAATGTCACAGCGTTATTAAAACTAGAGTTACGATCAGTTATACTGATATTTCAAGAACAAGTGATCAACATGAATACCATAAATTCGTTCCGAAGTGCATTATTTTAGGTGGCCACGCCAGAGCGCAATAATTTTCGTCCATTTTTTTTTGTAAATCGGCTACCGTTTGTTTCCCGAATCGTAACCGTAAGTAATTTTGAGAACCTGAGAACCTTCGTAAAATTGTTTTTGTGATGGAAGAACTTATTTATTTCTCTTATTAAAATGTATCTCAAGTAGCACGTCAGGACAATTATTGGCTTTGTGAACGAGCAATACTAACGCTCAAAAATGATCAAGCACCTGCCATAAATTACAGTATTTTGGAAGAAGTTGAAGGAGACGAGGTGGTATACCGGTTCATACACATAGTTCTAGATTGAACCGATGCTACCACTTATCCGATAGAGTTTATTAAATATATCTTTCTGATACTGGACTCCCCGCGCAAAGCATCGTTCCGAACGTGGGTATTCCGATCATGTTGCAATGGAACCCACCCTAAAGTGGTATCGCTTTGATATATTATTATATTAAATTATAAAAGCCGAAAGTCTTATGGTGAAGTAGATTTTATACCACGCGTAACTCTCATTCCCAACAATTTCCCATTACAATTTAAACGCTTGCAGCTTCCCGTGAGCATGTGTCGCTATGACCATCAACAAGTCACAAATTCAGACACTTCAAGCCGCCCGGTGTCGGTTTCTCATACGGGCACCTATATTATGTTGCTTGCTCACGGGTCACTAGCTTTGATCATTTGCTTATAATGATTCCTGGCTAGAACATCAAAATAAGTGATGTGCATAAAAAAATAGTTTTAGTTGTTTTATTTTGTACTACAAGAAACCCCTAAATGGCTTGCTATAACTGAAAATAAAAATGTTTTCATGACTTTGACTGAATATATCTCACAAACGGTACGCTTTACAATAATATGATGTACTCATTCCTTCGTTTTAAAACCCCTGTTCAATAGTACCACACATGATGGGTTGGTACTGAATATAATAAATGTGAAATTCTAGATGGATGTTTGTAGCTCAATCACGTCAAAACTACTGTATGGATACGGATGAAATTAGGCACACAGATAGTTTATTACCGGGTTTAACACATGAGAAGGTACTTTTTACCTACTACGTGGATACAGTCACGGGCAGAAGCTAGTTCTAAATAAAATAATGGCATTGCGTATCATAAATAAAAACCGGCCAAGTGCGAGTGAGACTCGCGCACGAAGGGTACCGTACCATTATCATTATTATTTTAATTAATTATATCTAAAGAGAACATAAAACTAAATATTCTGTGAATAGTTAAAAACCGTCTACCTGTCACCGTTATTAGTATCAAGAAACGGCAAAAAAATCAAGTTTGTTGTATGGGAGCCCTTAAATATTTATTTTATTTTATTTTTAGTATTTGTTGTTATAGAGGCAAAGAAATATATCATCTGAGAAAATTTCAACTGTCTACCTATCACCGTTCTTGAGATACAGCCTGGTGACAGACGGACGGACGGACGAACGGACGGACAGTGAAGTCTCAGTAATAGTGTCCCGTTTTTACCCTTTGGGTACGGAACCCTAAAAATCAAAGATCATTGGCATCAGCATGAAATTTAAAGTTCAAACCTTTCTCTGAGAACGACTTCTTTACAGTAAGTAAATAAATACTTAAGATATTCTTGAGTTTTTATAAAATGTACTAAATAAATAATATTTCTTACATGAAAATATTATTGTTGCAAAAATTTTGAGCTAATTTATGTAATACTGGTTTGGTAAAACCAAATCTCTTTAACATCAGGTTCAAGTATATAATTATTTCCTTATATTATTATATAAATAATATATTATATATATTTAATATAGGAACTAGTGTAGTGGCTGGAAACCTAGGGTATTTGATATATTTTTTTTTTATTATTTGTGACAGGCTAGTGTTTGACCACTATCTCACCTGATGGTAAGTGACGATGTGATCGAAGCTGGTAAACACACTAGACCTGGAATACGCAGGCTCTCATAAAAAAATATTATCTTCCTAGATGAACGGAGCAGCGACAGCGAATTAGCGGCGAGTTAAGCGTCAGATTGGCTGTCGCCGGCGCCGTTATAGTACCTCTTAACTCGCGCCGACTCCATCATCGCGAAATGAGCTCCCGCTGCTGGGTAAACATGGTACGTAATTGCCTTAAAACAAGGAAGAGCTCTTCATAAAGATCTTTCTTATTATAAATACACTGCAGATAATGCATGCTATGTTTTACCCGGCAGCCAAGGAAAGGTTATGCTTTTCATTTTGTTCGTGTGTTTGTAAATGTCTATATTATACATATCGTATGATATATATCGTATCTTCCAAACGGCCGGATAAATCAAAATCATAGCGTAAAATTTGGCCGAGCGTGTGTCGAAAAATAATTCTTATTAACAAAACGAGTTAAATATTTTTATAAATTAAAATACCCGACTGCAAAAAACAAGTCAAACGAATTCTAATGCAGAACATAGTTACTTCGTGTTTTTTTTTTATAGTAAAATGTTTATAGACCATATCATTATAGTAATTTTAAAGTTTTTAAGTAATTCTCGTAAATTCGGTACCTTCATTAAAAATATTATCTAAGCATTTATACTACATATGAATTATTCTAATTATTATATATTGTATATATTTTTAAAACACCGCAAAAACTAGGGGATCTATCTGGTCTAAAATGATTTATTGTACTAAAGGCAAAAGAAGTTTGAAATTAAGTTCTGTTTAAGAAGGGTCTAAATAATAGAAAACATTTACGAAACGGATATAAAAGCTTTTATCATTTCTATCACAGAATATAGAAGACTAAACAAACACGGCGGGGATTTACCTTCGGCAACGTCAACATTGGAACAGTTAAACGGCAGAAGTCAAGGAGTTCGTCAAAGACAACGCAGTCGGATGTACGCTGAGGCTGAGAGGTCGGTGACTACAATGACGGGTTGTTAGAGGCGAGGCCAGGCGAGGTGGGGCGGGGGACAAGGCCACTGCGGCTCGATGGCTAATACAATAGCGGATTAGAGCGGCTCGCGATCATATTTCAGAGCGCGCGGGACGGCTCACGGCTCGTCGGCTGATTTATGCCACCACTACACTGAATACGGCTCGAATAGACGCCTAACAAATGGCCGCTCCGGCCGAACGCCAACCAAATAAAAATGATATGTATGCCGGAATCATTTTTATCCAAATCCGTCGTCCGAAAAGCGCCATTTACTACCGCGATCGAGCCGAAATAAAGCGGATTCACAGAACAAACGACCACACTTTTATTATATCTTCAAACGCTTCGTTTTGCATGTTCGATTCTGTGGCATACATTTTTGTATCGAGATGGGAAACGGTGTAGAATGCTTTACATTTGCGGCGCATTACCATGATTGAAACGACCGCCGCCGTGTCACGCCGCCGCGCGCCGCGCCGCGTCGGTGCCAGTGGAGGCATTGCGTTCGTCTCACTCGAACGGGCGTTCAGCTTCACACCGGAGAGCGTACAAGTGTGTAAATCATTCATGAAGTTTGTGTACCGTAACCTTCGGTACGCTCCCGCATTCATCCCGCTACCGAGTCGTTATCGCGGCGGGGCCGAAGCGAGTGCGAGCAGTGTGAGAAGCGGCACATTTGCGCCTGCTACATGAAAATGCAATAACGCTGGAGCGCGGCGCGCCCGTCACGATATTGACTGCGTTATGTTTCGCTCGCATTGCACTTTCAAGTCACATTGTGGCATCGTTTTGCAGGAGTGCATACTACACGCTACCGGTTCCGGGCTTGTAAAACGAAGATTACAATAAAAGTAGTGTACAATTTCAGAGAACAGGCGTGGTTGGAATCTCGGACATGTAATATAGAAGTGAAAGTTTTTTGTTTCATTAAGGCACGCATTTATCAACAGATATCTCCTACAGCTTAAAACAGTTGTTTGAAAATATATTGGTAAACGCCGACTTTTCTAATTTTGCAAATAAAACGCTCCAATCGCAACTTATCTTATATAATATAAGTATGTTAATAATTTGGTTAAAATAATCGTTTTGTAAATAAAAACACATAAATAAAATACAATATTTGAGCAAAAGTGCAAAATTGTGAAGAGTTATTTTACAAAGTAGTGTAGTACAGAGTTAAAAGTACAAATGCTACATAAGTACTTCATCTACAAGACTTAACAATTTTCTTCTCGTTTGGCGGAATCGGAAGCTGCTACAGAGCATCGAGTTAATCCTCTTCCGCCACCAGAGGGTTCCAATTACTGCTTTGTGTCGCACCGCCGATTACAGCCTTATTATTGTTTCCGTCACCGGTACACCACAACCGAAGACGACGCGCTTCGGGAAGCAGTCGTGGAGAAAAGATAAAAGCTGTTGTTACTTACTTTTTAAATAGAAAACATATATAATAAAATTGTGATAGTTTCGTCTAACCCAAATATTTCGTCAAAGCGTGTATTGTTAGGTTAGGCCTGTGCTTCCCTTAGTCAATGTGCCACTTCAAGATCAGATGTCACTTGTTCAGCGTACTGATTTTTCAAACAATAAATATTCAAACACATACATATATCTCATAACGCAGTTTCTCAGTTAAATCGCTTTATATAATTAGGTTTAGGTATATACTTGACACCGAGCTGAAATTAATTTGTAATAATGCTTTTGTGGCATTCAATACTAATCGTTACTTCTGAACTTGTAATAAGATCGGATTAGCAGATTCGTTATCTGACACGTCGAGAGTAAAACAGGTGAAATTGTGCCTTTCATTATTTAAATAGGAACTTCAAAGCTGGCAAAGGCGCCGAGGCGGTCGCCAGATATGATCGTTATTAATGGCGATGGCGCCGTATCGAGCTGTTTACTTTCAATTTCGTTCAAAACTTATTGCCATTTGTTTGTGCGACCCTCTCCCGCACCGCTACCCCGCTCAGCTTGAGTTTGGCTAAACTAAAATTAAATAAGCCACTACCATAGATTAAATGGGATCCTGTGCTGGTTGAATTTGTTACATAATTGTTACATCAAACTACCTCCGAGGAAATTGATAACATCATACGGAAAAAAAATTCGGAAGCATGAAGATTTGATAGTATTGGCGTCAATATTATAGTAATTAATTTGTCGATGATAAAAGATATATCCGAATCCAGAAGCAAAAAAAAAAAAATCCAGCCACGAAAAATATATTTCGAATTTTTTGTAGTACAGTATTTTGGAATCTAACCAAGTTGACCATTTTGTTTTTTTAAGGGTGACTATGCTAACATTATTCAAGATTTGAACTGTGTGATTTGGAGGAGGAATTCATGCTTTGCTATACCGTTGACGAAATGCTCTTAGTTTTTACAATACATTCGTAATGCTATCTCAAAATATATACCAAAATCTGTAAAGAAATCTCCAAAATACCCAATTTAGTGTTAGTCTTCTGCATGAGAAACTTAAATATCGACGCAAATCACGGAAATTTAACAACAACCCGCTGAATCAACTGTCTTTTGATTTAGTCAAAAAACGTTTAGAGCAATTGATGATATTTTACTACCAAAATTACGTCTCTAGGCTTGAGCAAAACCTCAATTCCAATTCCATGCTCTATTGGTCTTGTATTAAATGTATAATGTAAGGAATGTAACGAAATCAAGGTATCTTCGACCAGAAAAGACACGCGTAATTTATTTGCCAAACATTTTGAATCTGACTATGTTTGCCACAATTCTAAATTTTTTCTTGGGGAGAAAACATGTGTTCCCGCCGGGAATCGAACCCGATACCCCCCTGCTTAGAAGGCGAACGCTCACCCAACTTAGCCAACGGGCAGTTCACGATACTGACGATTTGAAACTCTTTACATCCGTGAACACATATTCTGATGCTTGTCTCCTTCAAGAAGATTTGAATCGCTTGGTACATTGGTGTGATTTTAATGGCATGAACATGAATACATCAAAATGCTATTTTCTAGATTCTCTAGAAAAAAGTTACTATTGATTATGATTACATGATAAAACTTAATACTATTGAAAGGATCTACAAAATTAAAGATTTAGAAGTTTTATTAGACGGTAAACTACGATTGAATGCCCACAAAAATAATATTTCTACCGGAGGTTTTAAAAGTTTCAGATTTATTCTGCGCAATTGTAAGGTATTTTTTTTATACTGGATAGGCAAGCATTTGACCGCTACCTGATTCTCACCTGATGGAAAGTGACGATGCGGCCAAAGATGGAACATGCTTGCCTAGAAGGTACCTATTCACTCTAGACTTGAAAACACCCAGATTATACTGTTCAGGGAACAAAGACATAGGCAATGAGTTCCACTCCTTCGCTGTACGCGCAAAGCGCTTCGAGCGAACTGGAGGTGGTCTTGAGAGGTGGTAGAGCATTTTGTGAGTTGCTCGCCTGGCTTGCTACCAAAGTAGCTTACCACCATCAAGTTTAAAGTATGCCGCCAAGCCAAATACGGTGTTCCGGCAGTTATCGTTGAGAGCCTGCGTATACCAGGTCTAGTGTGTTTACCAGTTTCGATCACATCGTCACTTACCATCAGGTGAGATAGTGTTCAAACAATAGCCTGTGACAAAAAAAAAAAAAAAGGTATGTTAACCATAAATGGATGACGTTTGACAGTTTGTCATGTTGAAAAAGATTTTTACCTGTTTCTTAAAATTTTATATTATTTTTTATTTCAATTCATCTTCTACTAAGATTTTGCTTCTTAACTTGTTTGTTCGCAGTGGTTAAGAGTATTGCAGTGTCGCTTGGAAGGTGTTCTATGATGTATATTAAAAGAATAGAAAGTATATAATGAAGATTTTTATGGCATTTAACCTATTCCCAAAATCTAGCAAAATCAATTTTAAAATGTCATCGCTCGCGAGTCGGAGACTAGTGCTTGATATAATGTTTCTTCATAAACTTGCGAATGGCATTATTGACTCACTATAACTTCTATCCTCATTATTATTTTCCATACCTTTGCTACAGCCTCGCGCCTCGAGACACAACGCGTTATTAAAAAACTGCCCCTACAAATCTAATTTAGGTCAGAATGCACCTCTGAATAGATTGACGAGTGAGTTCAATAAAATCTGTAAAAGAATATAATAAAAGATGTAAACCTTTTCAATTACAATATTCGCAGGTTTAGAAAGTGCCTCTGTCATATGAAATTAAGTATTGACGACTAGCATTCAAATTTATATATTTTTTGTTATGATTGTATTAGTGTACATTATGTTGTTGTTGTGTCGATAAATAAATTAAAATGATTCAAAGTATATATGGCAAGAACTAAAACCACATCAACAAAACGCTATCGAGCACAACATACCAAACATAATATATTAATAGCACAATTCGATAAGCAAAAAAGGAGTAAACTTTAGATTCTGTCAATTTACCCCAAACGGTAGAAAGCGCGACCAAACGAAATCAAACGATATTAAAAAAAGCTTGGGAAGGGTCCAGTCCAGTGAGGCGAGAAATTAAGGGTCCCGCATGTCGACGTCGATAGCACGCATTAGTTTTTACGCGTCGATGGCCGCCGGGCGCCGGCCGCCGGACGCCTCGCCTGGCGGCTGTCCGATAATTCTCACTCAACAGTTTTGACCCACTTATTTTTGTTGCTAAGTACTCCTATTTCCAGATGAAAGGGTATTTAACTTACATATATATTCTGCAAAGCTTTACCACGATTTTGTTGGTATTTGTATGTTTGTCCGTTCAGGGACTTTGAACTGTACCTAACAGCTGCGACTAAAAAAAGAGGATCTTCAATTAAGCAGCGTACCTATGTATATGTGAATGCAGAAAGCGGCCTAACTAGTTAGCATATTACCTAAGTTATCGTTACGTACTGCTAACTGCTCCCTGGTGAAGTTGGTTGCCCATTTGCATTCTTAACATGGCAGGCATCGAGTTCGATTCCCGATGGGAACACAAGTTTTCTGCCCAAAAAAAACGTGTGTTTCTGGTTCTGTGGTAGTGTGTGTGTTGTGAATGTTTCCGGCACCCACGACTCAAGTCTTTGATATTAATGTAAACCTGCGAGTGGGAACGATTTTATTTTTATATATTATGGTTTCTAAAAGTTTTGTAGTGTCGCGTCGTTTTATTACAGATTTTCTATGGCCACCTTCCGGCTGCATCATCAGATGAGTTCCATGTCATAATAACATTGCACTGTCATCCGATTTACATATGCATGCCAAATTTCAGCTCAATCGGAAACTGGCAAGTAGGACAAATTTATTTTACAAACTAGCCGTGCCCCGCGGCTTCGCCCGCTATTATCAAGCTAAAAAGTAGCCTATGAGTTAATCCTAGTTATAACCTATGTACATTCCAAATTTCATTCAAATCCGTTCAGCCATTAAAGCGTGAAGAGGGAACTTACACACTTACACAAACTTTCGGATTAATAATATTAGTAGGATTAGATTACAGACAGACACTGAGATCGATGAAACTAAATAAAAATTTGTAAATAATTTATTTTTGACAAATACTGGGTATAAAATGAAGAACTGGCAAAACGCTTTTTTAAGAGACATATTTTATTAGAAGAGTACGACGTACATCGAATATTGTCTTTGTTCAAATCATATGGCAAGCTGTTTAATATGTCTTGTTTATTGATTTTAGGCTAGATAGTATCTTACTCTTTATCATTGATATATTATTTAATTATCGATAGTGTTTTTTTTTAATTCGTTTTATTTATTACATACTTTGTGGATCATTCCGTTTCAAAAGATTGCCAATGTTGCCGCCGCTGGCTTAGTTACCTCTTCTACCTTATACTACAGCAACTATCAGCTTTTTTAACGAAATTATTTGATTAAAGTAAGCATCGGGGTGTCGGGTTCAATCCCCGGACGGAACAAAAGTTTTCTCCCCAAGGAAAATCTGTGTTTCTAGTTCTGGTTGTGATTTACATCATACATGTAAATGTTTTCCACGACACAACTCATCGAACTTAGTGTAGGGCTGTGAGTGTAAAAGCGTTTATGTTTAATTAAGTAATATAATAATTCATGCAGCGATAATTAAAGCATGACACCGCAGTAACAAGCGTCTAATGGGTGACATGCTTTAATTCTACCTAGCTTTGTTTTAGAAACTATAATCCTTTTTAATTCTCACATTAGCAGATGCGAGTGAGAGCATAATTTAATGAATTATTTAATCAAATTGTATATTCGTTATGATGAATTTCAAGTTATTCATTCATCCATTGAACTGTGAATAAAAAACTCCCTAAGTTAAAGCGTAAAGTTTGCAATGGGAAATTAACTTTTGCGTTGTTTAATTTGAAGTAAAGAAAAACTTCTTGGAAATTGAAAAACTCAATTTCCTGTTTCAGCACTGTTATTTTTTTAGAGTTGGCGTCTAATTCCCGAATGGCCGCTGCTATTACTGGAGTCACAGCGGTGATTTGCGGGATGTAACCAATCCGCGGCTGATCCGCCGTGCGGTGGGAGCGTCACGCGACACCGCTAAGTGAACAAATCATAGGCGGCTTCAGCCGGCTCGGGATCACGGCTCGGCGCCATTTTCCCCACGTTATATCCACGGCTAATGTTTTCCCTCGGCTAATAATTCGCGGAGGATAAAGGGCGCTCTGCCGCCACTTAGTGCGCCCTACTAGCGGCCTCGGGCGCTCCCGCGGGACCCTCCCTTTACCCTACAAATTGAGTTTCCCCGAGTGATTTAGAACAAAAACTAGTTATGGAAGAGAGCGCGTCTCGATGACGACCTAATGATAGTGAACGTGTTGGCAATACGACCTCTGTCGGACGATGTCGAGCAGAAAGCCGGTTTAATGTGTGTGGAATTCATTTTATACATTACTATGTCGAATTAGATGATTTTCGGCCTAGATAAACCAAAGACTTTGCAGAATTGTCCGTTTTACTATCTAACAACAAGACAAACTGTCAAACGTCATCCAAATATGATTGACATACCTCCAGTTTGTTCGAAGCGTTTTGCTTCTACGTTTATCATCCGTACTTCGAAGGAGTGGAACTCGTTGCCCTCGTCTTTGTTCCCCGAACGGTATAATCTGGGAGTCTTCAAGTTAAGAGTGAATAGGTACCTTCTAGCAAGCATGCTACATCTACGGCCGCATCATCACTTTCCATTAGGTAAGATTGTGGTCAAATGCTTCCCTATTAGACATAAAAAAAGAACATAGTAATTAGGTTTATCTCCTGTCTCGATGAAGTAAATATATTGGCTATCGAGAATAAACAGTAAGAAGAAAAAAAAGCAAATCCGTTCAACCGTTAAAGCATGAAGAGGGAACAAACATATTACACACTCGCACACTTACACACAAACAACTTTCGGATGTATAATATTAGTAGGATAATTTGGACAAATAGTTTAGGAGAAATCGTAAAATTTATTTGAGAATAAAAGCGGTGGGTGACAGAATCAGTAACAGTTATTGCGGAATCCGGCATACTTCTACGTTTTTAACCGAATTACATAAGAAGGAGGACATAAATTCGACTGTTTTTTTTGTTTTGCTAATTATAACTTATCTTTGAACTTTGAACTGCCCGCTGGCGTAATTAAGTGCGCGTTTGCTTTTAAACACAAGTTTTCTCCCCACGGGAAATTTGTGTTTCTGGTGCTAGGTTTGATGTGAGTTTTGTGTGTGTGATGTGAATGTTTACGGCCCCACGACACAAGTCATTGAACTTAGTGTAGGGCTGTGAATGTGAAAGTGTTTATGTGTATATATTCAACCCGGCGACGACGCCGCATATCGTGGCGTTGCTTGCGTGAGGTATGAAGTAGGCTGACCTGTCCGTTTCTCGGGGTCGCGGAAAAGCACGTCGTCGAGGGCGGCGGGCGGCGAGCGTCCCTTGCTGTTAACTGCGACCGCCACCAGCCTAAACCGCACGTCCCACTCCAACCCGCGCACCGTCCACGTGGGCTCTTCCGAGGTCAAGTTGATCCTGGGAAAGGGTAATATTTATTTTATTATTAGGTATATTTGACCGTTTCATCGTTTTCCATCAAGTGCGATACTGGTCAATTGATTGCCTATCAAGCAAAAGAGAAAAAAAGAGACAAATACATTGTTATTTTAACATTGAAAATATGATGAATGCTCTTTCTATAATCGGACCACAAGGCGAACAGACCAACGTCATCTATTTATGGTTGACATACCTCATATCCGCTCGAAGCGATTGGCTTCTACATTTATTATCCGTACAACAAAAGAGTGGAACTCACTGCCCGCGTCTGTGTTCCCCGAACAGTACAATCTGGAAGATTTTAAATCTAGAGTGAATAAGTATCCTCTAGGTAAGCATGCTTCATTTTCGGCCGCATCATCAGGTGATAAAGCGGCCAAATGTTTACCTATATGTCATAAAAAAATTGCTATATCTAATGGAACAAAACAATAGGCGCGTACTTCTAAGTATATGTTAAAACTGTTCGACCTTCTGACGTTTCCATGAAAGCTTCTTGAAGGCGTTTATCGCGTTGATCCTAAGGTAGTACTTATTTTACATCATCAGTATTTTAACTAACGATAATTTATGTAAAATGTTGTTTGTATCCTACTAATATTATAAATGCGAAAGTTTGTGTGTGTGTGTGTGTGTGAATGTTTGTTATGTATCTCCGTAACGAATAAAGCAATTTTCATACAGGCTACTTTTGAACTTAGTTAATGCGGGCGAAGCCGCAGGTCGCAACTCGTAGGTATATTATAATGCTAAAAAATATTTTTCTCCGCACGATTCCATTTACGAGAGGTGCAGAGTTTAACCAAGAGAGATGATCAAAAGCAGGTCTCCAGAATACTATTACCATGGACATTTATGGCCATTCAGGAGGTAGGAACACTCTTCCCATCTCAGCTTGCAGACGGTCAACACGGGCTTTTTATTTGCTACATTTACCTACTCAAATCATATAGCGTTGCGCTAAATCTAACTTGTTAAATTAAGAGAATTTCCAAGATATACGCCTAGCCTAGTTTGCGCTAAAGAAAATGATTAAATGAACCATTAGGAGCTGTCACAAACTTTACTTAGTTTTAATAATGTGCCAAATATTAATACAAATATATCATTATTTATGGCTAACGCATGTTACAATATGTTTCATTCCACTAGTCAGTTTTGTTGACGCGATCAAATGACTTGAATAATCCAAATATTTACGTTTGTTCATTACCAAGCATTCACGAACATTTTGGTATATACGAGTATCTACCACCTCTTGGTTTACCTGCCTAAGTGGTCTAGGCACGTGACCCGAGAGGTAGTACACGTATACCAAAATGTTTGTTGTTCAGACCGGAATTTAAATGATAATTTTAAGTATTTGGGATATTTCGCATGAAACCAAAAACGACTGTCCTTTTGGTAACTCAGTAATTAGGTATAGCTTATAAGAGTTTATGACGTTTCGGGTTGGTGAGATGCATTCAAATAAAAAAATAAGCTGCTGGCAATACTTTTACTACTTTTACTACTTGCAATACTTTTGTAAAGCCAGCTTATATAGGTATACCTAACATGTTTCAGAAACATGTCATGTAACAGAACGGCCTTGCAAATGCATACATATATGTATGCATTTGCAAGGCCTTTCTGTTTATATGAGGTGACCACTGTCTCCCACACTAGGGAACCCACACTAGTATGTACATATACGGCAAATGCTTTCCTATTACAAAAAAACGGAATTATACACAAAATAATTATATACACTAACAACCTGTTTATTAATGGTAGTGATGTAAGTATATACTTTATTATACTGACGATGGCAGCACCCGTTGCGTTTCGAACTAATTGTACTAATAGGTCCGTCATTACCAATAATCTTTATGGTGCCGTAATGTCACTTGCAATTAAAATAACCTAAATAATTTGCAATAAAACACGACCGCGGCTCTCAGGATCCCATTAGCGACGCGAGTGAAAAATGCGAAAATGTTACGCAATTTTATTACGTCATAAAATGCTTGTTAGAATCGAAATCGGGGTTTGTGTCGGTTTTTATGCGCAATAAAGTATTAAATAATAATTATGCCGCGTCGGCAATGTCTGTTATGGCGCTAGGGCCGGTATCGGACGGGCCGCAGCGCCGCGCGGGCCGGCGGCGGAGGTCGGACGGCGCGGCGCGGCGGCCGTGCGTCATCGCGCGGCAGCTAATTAACGTCGCCAGAGTGTAATGGCTGCTCGTTCCGTTACCGATATTTTATTAAATTCGTGCTAAATTTGTAAGCAAATTACATTTTCGCATCGACGTTTCAGTATCGAATTTGTTCAAATTCAAATGTTTATTGCAATCTCTAATAGTCAGCACATGGTTTTAAAAGTTTACAGATCATTAGAGACCCAGTCGGGCACAACAATATTAGAGCAGAGGAGGACGTCTTATTATTTTTATAAAAGTATATATTCACATATTTTGAACATACATACATAAACAAAATTTATAAAATATTACATCAGAATAAATAATAATATGAATATGAGTTAATATTTGCATTTAAATTTTTACTTTTTGTAGACAATAATAACAATTAATAAATTGGATTAATTAATGGTGTGGAATAATAATGTTTTTATCGTTAAGGTACTCGTCAACTGTATAGTAGCTTTTTCCAATAACTTGTTTAGTTTGTGGCTTGATTTCAACGATGTGGATTAAAAGGTTAGGCGTTGAAATTAACACGATATGCATATTTTTTTAATTCGTTAAGTCCGTATTCCGTAACGATAAAAGACAAAGTTTTCATATTTGGACCATATGGCAAGCATGCTCCGTCGTCGACCACAACATCGCTTACCATCAGTTGAGATAGTGGTTAAACGTTTGTCTATAATATATTCACTCGCGTAGTATATAATATAGGTATATATTAGTAAAGTAGTATATAATATATATATTATATATAAAGCAGTGACTAGTTTATAGACTTCTTGCGGCTGGGATGACGATGATATAATATGTACTAAATTATAGTCGCTTACTATCAGGTGAGATGACAACCAGTGCTTCTGGCTTACATTGATTGGTGAAAATCTTTTCGATTTACATAATGTGTGTTATGTGAATGATTCCGGCACCTACAAGTAACTGAACTTAATGGGCTGTGAGTGTATAAGCGTTTATTATTATTTATTACTATTATCGTTTATTCTACGCTATAGAAAAAAATACTAGATTCTGTAAAAATTTAGTATCGCATTTTTTTTAATCATTTATCACCCGAGGCAATGCGATGTGGCTCTCATCTATATGTTTATCTCATTCTACTATATAAGGCGAGTGAATTGCGTGACATATTTTGGCACTTAAATGATACATTTATGTATCGTTTTAAACGTTCCACATTGTGCCTCACCCGAGAGGAAGTTAGAGCACATAAGTCCAAGAGCGAGCCGCGCGGTCCCCGGGCGCGGCGCGTGACGGATCGTCTCCGGTGCGGCGCGGAGCCCACGCCGGGCCGCACTCGCTAATGAGCAAACTGACTGAAACGAATCTAATTGTTGTTCGCAATAAAAACACGCGCCAATTAAAAGTTTGTTCGCACAACTCGCGTAATTACACCCTCGTAATGCGCGAAGGGCGCGAAGTAATTTAATGCGAGGCCCTAATGCGTGCTCAATATTTGATTAGGAAGCCCTTTATGGGTCATTTTAGCTGATTGATTCTGGATAATGGTGTAATAAAGAAATGTTTTATCATTATTCATGCTATCCATGTTAGCATTCTGTTTTCCTGACGATAATCTATTTTAACCTTTGAAAAATAAACAGTTGAGATTACAATTTGATATTTAATAAGGAAATTATTCGCTAGATCAAAGATCTACTTAATCAACTTAATTCGTTAACAGTTCATAACATAAATAAGTAACAATAAGGTACAATTAGATAGTTCATTGAATCTATTGATCTTGTAACTTATGTATGTAATAAACTGTTGATTAATTAAGTCGTTCATCTTGTGATCATTGATGTTTATACCTACTATTATTATAGATGATTGTTGAACTGCCAGTTGGAGTAGTTTTTTGAGCATCTGTCTACTAAGCAGCGGGTATACAGGATTGATTCCCGAAACACAAACTTTCTCGCTAAAGGGAAATGTGTGTTTCTGGTGCTGCATATGATTTCTGTGTGCGATGTGAATGTTTCTGACACCCACGACACATGTCTAACTCAGTGAAGGCTTTGTGTGAAACATTTATATTTAGATAGATAGATAGATAACGCTTTATTGTCACACCTTACATAAATCACTTACAATATTTTTTCTAACTAATACTACAATCTACAATAATTTTTAAAACTTATTTTAAAGTGTACAATCGGCGGCCTTATCGCTAAAAGCGATCTCTTCCAGACAACCTTTGGGTGGAAAAGATTTTTAATAATTCGGTGAAACGGGGGTGTAAATACAAGATTATGAGAAAAATATATTTATTTAGCGTAGATACCACTCACATATATTAATAATATTTTTTCTAGATAATATAATTAATTTCTACATTGTTTAAATAATTTCACTTAACTGATTTGATGACAGATATATTAACTGATATAGATATTTGTATCTCTGTTTACAATATGTCTAATGTCACAGACTCAGTCAAAATGTTACGTACCGGTTTGTTAATACTGGTAAATTACTGGCAGTATGGTTAGTTATAGTCATGACAGTGTTTGCGCGATAGTTACAAAACCTTGTTGCCACTTCTGAAATTAATTGCCGTCATCCCTTTGTGTATGATGTGAATGTGAATTTATTTTTCTGGTTCTGGTGTGATTGTTTACACCCAAAACCAGAAAAACTTTCCCTTGGGGAGAAATCTTGTGTTTACGAATCGAACCCGATCCCCGCTGCTTAGAAGGCGAACATCGCGCACCTACTAAGCTAACGGCCAGGTGATTTGAACCGATATTTACTGTTACAAGTAATATTGATACAAGCCCTGCCTACAAGAAGCGGGCCGGGTCGGCTCACCTCAGGTAATTCATAATTAACGTTGTTTCGCAAACTTTAATGAGACCCCGATGTTTACACGGAATCCCACTTTGAGAACTCTACCTGAGACCTCCTGAGAGTTACATTGTGTGCCTTCTCATTTTTGCTCTCAGTAGATTGGTCAATTGAGACGAGTTTTCGCTCTTAATATGCGGTAATTAGTTAAATGTGAATAGGGGTTGATGTTTTCATGATTGGGGTTGACTTCTATATATTCTAGGTGAACAGGTTTAGTACTGCTGTAGGTATTATATAATTTCTGAGACTGCTATGTATTTGAGAGAGTATTTTTTTGAGTCAGTTATTTGTACAAATAGTATTACTGTATTGTTGGCCTCCTTGATATGTGCTATAATGTTTTAATCATTTAAATATAATAAATAGAGTATTTAAACATAAACGCTTTCACATTCACAGTCCCACACTTAGTCAAATAATAAAAAAAAAAAAATAGCGCCGCCGAGTTTCTTGCCAGGTTCTTCTCGAGATGGCTGTAATTTTGCGAATCTGGCAGTAGTATCATTAACTTTCATGAGTGCCTCTTTGGGGCCCATGTGAATAAACGATTTTGATTTGAGTTTGATTTTCGAGTCCAATAACTTGTGTCATGGATATATATAAAATAAGCACAAAAGCTGGAAATTTTCAAATCACACAAACGATCACACCCAGAACTAGAAACACAACCTTTGTTCCCACCGAGAATAAAAAAGAAAAGTTATAAATGCAAAAACTAACGCAACTGAGCCGCTTATCCATTCTAGGATACACATGTATAATAAATAATATATTATGCTCTATCACTCTGTAACAAATGACAATCTAAACATCTCGCTCATCAAATTCATAGTCGCAATAGTCGCCTAAGATATAACAAATAAAGTTTGTAAAAAAAATACAATATCTAGCGGCCTCGCCCGTGTTTATCAAGCAAAAAGTAGCCTATGTGTCAATTCTAGGTATAAGGCAAATCCGTTCAGCCATTATAGCGTGAAAAGAAAACAAACATTACTTACACATAAACTTACAGATTTAAATATAAGTGTGAGAGAAAATCTGTCGCCAATCACCAAACGGCGTTTTGGCATTATGTTTTTAGGCTTAACGGGCTTACTACCCTCGACCACGATATCTTTAAGAAAATAAAACAGATATAACAAATAATAAACAAACTCGTTCCATGTTGTCTCGGTTTGTTAACTTTTTGTCAAGGAGGCTTGTTGAAAGCACTAGCTCGAGCTCGACTCGAAGCTGGAGACAGGTGCATCGAAGCTAATCCGTTAAGTGTCTCGGTAAGCACTTCGCTCGAACAAACAAAGTGCCTTAAGATTCTCCCGCTGATGACATTTACATTATTTGCCGGGATAACAACCGTAAGCTCCACATCCGAGTGTGCTTTTAGTTAAGACGCTCTTAACTCATTAATTTTGACGACGCTCCTGTCAAAATAACACGTTTCTCTGTTATTTTATTACATTTTAAATTAATATACTAGGATATGTTTAATAATGTTTTTATTATCCTTTTAGGATGATAAATAATATACTACTAGGTAACTCATAGACTAGATCAGTGATCTATTCTTTGTCAGTTATCTAGGTTATCTAGAAGTACGTCTAGAGCAAAATCTATTATTTTTATTGTGATCAATATATTTAATCTGTATTTAGTCTTTGGTTAAATCATTGGTCCCGTTTTCTATCTAAAATACTGTTGTGTCTCTTTGTCTACATCTGTAATAGAGAAGCAATATTTCGTACCTCAGTGATGGCGCAAGCCCGACTGTTTAACCAGTTTGAATTATTTCTTTTACATTTGTGTTTCCAGTTTTATTATAAGCACTTCTAGGATTTAGGCTTAGCTGTTTTTTTCTAAACCTGAATTATTTTTTGCATTTTATACACTCTTTTATAGGCTTATTGTGTGTATTTAAATTAGTAAAAAGTTTGGTTAAACACGTAACTACGTTTTATTGCAATAAAGCAAATCTAATTTACCGACTAGTATAAAATCGAAAGCTACCATGGTCACTCATTATAAATGTTTGTGTCAATAACAGGATATTATTCATGGATTGGCGTCGAAAAGCACGAGTACGAAAGTTGGTAGACCGTTTCGTATGCTCGTAAATCTAAATGTACATTCGCCGCTCTACTCCAGTCACTCCGTGATCGTGACGCTTGCCACAATGCCGAATTATCGGAAACTCAAAACAAAAGAAATACCGCTAGATACCAAACAGCTGCATCTTACCTGGGCTCGGCGCCGTCCGCGCTGTAGACCTGCAGCAGGAAGCGCTGCGGCAGGCCGCCGTCGAACCCCGGCGCGCACGACACCTCCACCGACTCCGCCGTCTGGTTCCACAGCGAGCAGTTGCGCGGCGCCTGCGGCCGCGCTGCAACCACGCCCAAACACTACTTTACCACCACTTGAATTATGTATCGATATACTATCATGTATTAACATTCAAAATTGTTTATTCACATTGGCTCCATAGCGGCCCTGATGCAACTAAACGACTCTAATTGCGAGATTCGCATATATACAACCATCTCAAGAAGAACGTGGCAAGCAACTTGGTAGCGCATTTTTTTCCATTCTATTTGTAAAACTTACATCTAGAGATGTAAGTTTTTATATAAGTTATCTTAGCCCAGATCTTTCTATATTTGCAGTCGCCAGAAAGCGCGTGTGCGATTTGCCACCATGTATGCATATCATGAACACAATCATTAAGTTTAGTAAGCTTTATTCAACAACACACTTTTTATTATTTATTAAACATTTTCATTGTTAATTGAGTTACAGTCTTATAATAAGTCTCGTAAATGGTGTCATTGCATTGGGGTTTTGATGCATAGGGTTTGATCCAGAATGAACATTTTATAGGTGCTCTGTTAAAAAAGAGAAGCCACGTCTCTTAACGGACACTATTCAAAATGAGCCGATCATGTAACAAGTATTTGTCACGATATGTTTGTCTCTTATCTCATTGTCTCTAAATATTTATGAATAAATAGAATTGGTCTCACCTGCTACAACCATTTGGAAGACACAAGGCGTGAGTTGGGTTCCGACCTCGTTGGATGCGGAACACGATAACGTGCCGTAGTCGAGGTCTGCTACTGGCGTGTATCTGAAACACGGAAGTAGAATAAGCTGTGAAAGAGACGCTACCTACTTATACGAATACATTTTGTTTGCAAATAAAAAAAAACAATAAAATGTAATCGTCAAAGTACCATATTTCACGATTACATTTCTATGATTCTGTATTGTAGTTATTTTAGTCAGGAAAATGTGTCAGTTTTTTTGTCTATGGCGAAGGCCTCCGCTAAAATTTTTTTTTAGCGGAGGCCTTCGCCATAAACTTTAGATTATAATATAACTTTCTATTTTATTATATATACATATAACATTATTTGCACGAATACAAATATAGTTTATTACATTTAAGTTTAATTGATTGATTGTAATTAATTGTTAGTAATTGATAGTTATTTGTTAATTACTAATTAATTGTTTGTAACTCTATATTGTTATTATTATTGTATGCATACTGTTAAACGAAAGAGGCTACCTTCCACAACACAGGCTCGCCTAGTGTGGAAGTTAGAAATTAAATTTTGTTGTATCCACTTTAACTTAAGTATGGTAATAAATAAATAAATAAAAATAAAATAAAATAAATAGATTTTGAATCAAAGAAATTAATGAACTTAATTATGTTCGTAACATTTTTGTTCTAACATTTCACTACACATACTGATTCCTCATATTTTCCATTCCACGCCAATTTTAATAAACAATTATTATAAAATTTCCCTGTACTTACTTGAGGCTGGAAGCGCTACCATTGGAGGTATACCGGTCGGCAGCCACGTCTATCGTCTCGCCGGAGTTGTTGAACTTCCACTTGAAGACGGCGGCAGGCGGGTCGGCGTCCACCTCGCACACGATGACCACTGACTCCCCTCGCGCCGCGCCCACCACGGAAACGCCCCCGGCACGGCACGATGGCGAGTCTGCAACGAGTGCTTGGTGTCAGATACTAGAAGTTAACCCTGCCCAGCATGACGAAGAGTCTGCAATTTGCACCAAGTGCACGCATGCTGTTATTATTGTCTCCTACGGGTCAGCCTAGTATGGGCCTTTATTACTCTTAATGCTTGCTTGTCATTTAAATTAGTGGGCAGTCCTAGTGTCAGGATTTTTCCGGCCGCCTGAAAGCATCCTACATGGTTTAATGGTAATAATCTTTAAACGTGCGCCTGGCATTTTGTAGTAATTTATGTAACCATAACATCTAGGAATGGTCTGTCCATCACGAACAGCAAGTTTGCAACGTATACATTAGTAACAGCAGCGAAAGCCTGTTCGTATGTTAGTTTCGTATGTCAGTATTATACCTCATTTAGGTACGGCATCGTTTAACAACATATCAGATGAACCCGACTATCAATAATGTAATTCCATCAAGCGAAGGACGGATAGGGGTCGGAAGAAGAAGGTGTAGCCCCATAACCGTTGACACGCGGAATATTGCAAACGAGTGCATTAAGTGGGTCCGTCCTAATAGAATCCCGCGGCCTTATCACGCGGGACGCTACGTGCCGGTCCCGCGCCGGACCCAGTCGCCTTCATAGTTTTGTGTCTTCGGACATCAAAGGGATGCTTTTGAATAACTTACTTAATATTCTTGTTAGTATTTATGACTACTTAGAAGTTGTGTTAATACATGTGTCACAGTGTGTTTTCCTTGACTTGAGCATCAGATGGGATAGTGGTCAAACGCCAGCCTAGCACTGATAATTAAATTTAAGCTGTTTTTTGCAAGAGCTACACCGATATAGTGCAGAACAATCTTTATTTATATATATTTTATATAAATACTATATAATATTATAATTGAGTATCTCCTCCTTTTTTTGAAGTCTATAAAAAATACATGTCGACCCTATGCAGTAGGCGAAGGGCAGGGAAATGATGATAAGTATTTGTTATCATACATAGCTAATATGTTAAAGAACTATAAAATACATATCAGAATACAGTAGGTACATGTTCGTAAGGTCAAACCCTTCAGGCCCTCCCATGCGCTTCAATGGCTATACGTGATCTCTTCCAATTTACAAATACAGCTACTATCGGACACATCTATTAACGAGAAACTTCCATTAGTATCGCATGTTTGACACAACTTCACTCGTGTTACGTGCTGATTTAGCTGATTTATTATGCAACGCCGATTAGCAATACCCCTGCTGGTCACGCTTTTAAAATACACGTTTATATGGAGCTTTTCAAGGTTTGAAGCCATTATTTTTGCTAAATACTTTTTTGACACTGATTTGAGAGATACGTATCCTTTAAGCAATACGCATTTAAGGATTAATTAGCTACCAAATACTACTAATTAGTATATTTAAGTATATACAATATAGATACATATATAAGCGTGCTCCGTCTTAGACCATATCGTAATAATATTTTAGTAGTGGTAGGACTCTTTTGCAGAGTCCACCTGGGGCAGTACCACACCTTTGCCAGTTATTCTACCGCCAAGCAGTAGTGTGCAAGCATTACTGTGTTTCGGTTTGAAGGGCAATGTTACCAGAGAAATTACTGGGCATGAAGAGATTTGACATCTTATATCTCAGGGTGACAAGCGCAGTGCAGTGCGGCGCACGATTTTGTTCGCAAGTTCACAATTCTGGCACTGCTACTGTTATGGGCAGGCGTGATGCTTACCACCAGGCGAACGTCACGCTCGTCTCGTCACTCAATTGCATACAAAAAAAATATATATATCTTCACTTTATATGAGATGATATAGTGGTCAAATATTTTCCAAATATAATTAAATAATTGAAACGCAAGCAAGCTTAAATAAACCGACTTCTCCGCTTATATTTTTGTTTTGGCTTGATCGATTGTGATTAAATTTATATGGGACCACCTCTAAAGTATAATTTACCAAACAAAAAAAAACATCAAAATCGATTCATAGTTGGCTGAGTTATCGCGTAACATAAATACAAAAAAAACATACAGTCGAATTGAGAACCTCCTTTTTTGAAGTCGGTTGAAAAGAAATGCATTCATCGTACTTATATTAGTTTTAAAGATTTAGCGTATGTGTGTGCATGTTGTATGAAATGAAGTAACCAAATATCGACTAGATGAATATTTAATAAAATATAAAATATAATAAAATTTGATTTATAAATAGTTTTTAGATTGGTGAAGAAGCTACTCAGTCATAATATTATAAGGATTCAAAACCTGTCTTTGTACATAATTTTTCTTCCCTACTTGAAATAATTTATGTTATCTATTCTATGAAAAACATTTTATTAAGGCGAATACGAAGCGGAAATAAAATAACGGCATTCTACTGCAGTGCGCTCTTAAAAATCGAAGTTTTGAATGCGCGACGTTGCGTAACCACACACACGGGAAAGCCGCCTTTTGAGCTACATAACTGAATTTTTTTTAACACTCTAATCAAACATTATCAGACGTGTTGCATCTAGTGGGTTCTCTCAATTTATCCATGACTCTATAATTACTAACCCAAACACTTGCTGTCTGTCCCTAATAATAGGTGAATAAGTGTGCGGTATGCCCCGCGGATTGACTTGGTACTCGTATTTATTGATGACTGCCCCGGCTTCGCATGCAATTTAGGGTGGAGTAAAAAAACTGTTACATATAAACCTTGCCCTGATAATTACGAACACTACAAAAAAATAATCAGCCAAATCGGTCAAGCCGTTCTCGATTATGAGCAAGACTAACGTAGAACAATTCATTTTTATATATGTAGAAAAAAGACCCAGGACATTTTCTATGATTTAGCTATTTCTCTATCAAAGAACACATTTTCGAAAACTTCTCGTAAAAAGCGTCTTCGTGTATAAAAAAAATTAAAATAATCTATTGTCTTTCCTTGTGTTTCTCATCTGACGGTATTGCCTAATTGTCCGTGATATTGCACGCGCGAATTCGGGCGGCTCCGCCGCGCGCTTGCCTCCGACCGTGCCCAATCTATACTAATATTATACAGAGGAAAAGTTTGTTTGTATGTAAAAGGTAATCTCTGAGGTTACTGGTCCAATTCTAAAAATTAGTTATCAGTTCGAAATAATAATATTCGTAAGAAAAGTCGGAGAAAAATTTGGTAGCTGTCCGCTTTATCGGCGTACGCTGACTAAACATAGGTGAATACAATGTATGGCAAAAATATTGGCCTTCATGAGTTTTACAAAAAAGTCCGCGACAGCATATATCGAACATGTAGCTCAAAAAAAATACTTTTCTTTGTTAAAAATCTGAAAAATGACGGCTTATGTTTTGTTAGCTTTTTTGCTAGTTAGGGATAAAGACATTCTGTACATTACATTTATGTTGGTAAATTATTATTCATTTAACAAGTCCTTGTGCGGTCAAGTTTAAACTCAAATCTAAACATATACATATGTTTTTAAAACCGTGTTATGGAGCACTGGAGCCTCCTTCGTGTTCCCCAGCATGAAGAAGGCTCCTCTATTTGGCTTGGTTGGTTAGTTGTTATAAATCGCCCTTATCCCTTGTCTTACGATAAAGGGCGGTTTTATCAATCAGAGAGTACTAAAGTAAATGTCAATTAAAAAAAAAATAAGCGAATTGGAACAAAAAGAACGTTAATTTCACTCGCCTCTTTTACATTATTAAACCAAAACAAATTAAATAATATCTAAGTTTTTATGGATTTCCTTATACCGTTATTTTTATATTTCATAAAAAGTTATGGACTCGCAGCTATTCATAAATTACTAACAGTGCCCAGAGGTTTTGTTAATCGAGACAAATAATAGCTTATTAAATATTCTATTCATGACTCTATTATGTCTACCTGCAAAACAGTTTCAAACATACACATTTCCGGATCTCTATTATTTTTCCTTTATATTGTAGTGCGCATTACCGCATACATTTATATAGGAATGTATTTCTATATATTTAGACAAAGCTAAATAGTGTAATAGAGACCTACTCTTTACAAAATGGTGGCTATTAGCGCCCCTTTTCCTCATCAATAGTGATCCGTTTAATTCCAATTTAACTCTTCCTAGCATCAGCGCGCAAATGAGTGGCCATTGAGCTAGGACCGGGATAAAAGGCAGAAAAGCCGCGCGCCGCGGCCGCGGTCGACGAGGGTAGTACGAGAAAGGGGGGGAGGGGTACGAGGGTAGTACGAGAAAGGGGTAGCTCAAATGAGAACAAATTATTGTAGTAGTTAGCAATACGGTGTTAGAAACTCAAAAATTTGTGTGTGTTTATTTTCTCTTCGCTGTGTGTTCCTAATCTTAAATGATTAGTAATTCTCTCCGAATTGAAACTTTACGACTACATTTTAGCTAATGGTAAAGAAGATTTTGCCGTTACTTGCTTTTAAAATTTTTTTAATAACTGAAACCATGTTTAAATATATAATAACTTTAAATTTAAAAAGGCAGGCGCAAGATCTAAGTTCGTAGCGAGCGGTTAGTTTAGATTTAAACACGACTAATCAGCTATCAGTATTCGTAACTCGAAATTTTTTCATACCATAACTAAAAATATGGCATTCATAGTTTAAGACTCGGAGTGAACAAACCACCCCAATAACAACTCCATTCTGATTTCTTACATTAAATTTATTGGTACGTTACTCGTTTATATCTGCCATTAAAAATCTCATTTTATTTCGTCTGAGGCCATATATTGCAATTGGCAAAATAGATCGGCAGCCATTACGAAGCGGGTGCTAGGGCAGGACAGACGTTCAATACAAGGCTTCGAGTCAAGATCTGTACTCGTATCTCACCTGAGCCTGACCGCTGCAGACGTGCGCCCCAACAAACCCTTAGTTTATATCCTTTATTTATCCTCCGACAGACGTCGAGACGAGTTTAATCACCGCAATCCAATTCAAGCTAATTGACTATTGTTCGAGATGTTTCAGGCGCCTCTATTAATTTGAGTGCTGAGAAAAATTGGGCGAGCTCGTGAAATATTCGGTTAACATTCTAATACTCTGAAGGACCCGAAGGACTCTAAAAGGGTTAGAGAGGGCATGGTGCCTTCAAACGATTTGGTTAGATAAATTACTAAATCATTACTGCTAGTTTTATTGAGACATCTCTATGATGACTACTCGTAGATAAAACAGTTACTAGAATAAAATCTGATTAAGGCGATATAAATCCCTTGTTAAGTTAAAGGATCGTCCAAAGAAAATAAAAGACGTAGAAACGGCATTTAATCTTAAATCGCAAACAGGAAGTTTAGCTCGGGTATTTCCTTTCAGAAGGCATCAAGGCAGATGTCGGAAAAAACAATTAGTGGAAAGTTTCCCGGCGACCGGCGATCGGAGTACCGGCGGGGCGCGGGGCCTAGTGCGGCGGGCGGGGCGCGACTCGCGGCGGGCGGCGTGCGGTCGGCCCCGAGCGATTAATTAATTCTGAGCGATTCGAGTGTGGCTCGGAGGCTGTATTGTTCCGGGTCCGCGCCGATTGTTCCGCCGCCGCGAGCGTCAACCGCCACTTCATGAGTTCCCTTTCAACCCCGACTGCGCTCTGAATGGACGCGACTTCTAGATTAACCCTGAGTTTGTGCAACGACCGGCTATTTCGATCATGTTATACGAGTGCAACGTCATTTTACAAAATGCAATACATCGGATTAGTACCGTTGTAAAATTCGAGACGCTCAGCAGCGGGTAGCTTCACCTGCGCTCTGGCTATATTTTACAACGTGTAAAATTTTTATGAGCGTATATTTATAAAAGTAACGCGGGAATGCATCACGGTAATAGAAGGCGAGGTTGCAGAGAGCGCACATAACTCTGAATTTGCGATCTCGTCCCGGCGCGGGCGGTAAATCAATACGTGTTGTATCCGAGCGAAGAACAACAGCTACGTACTCGTAAATGTTTCCGTTCGGATACAGTCACTTGGACTGAAACAACTGAGGGTGGTTTACCGACTTTATTCGATTCGAGTTTGATGTAAATAGCGATCGCATGGGCGACCTCCAATCTTGTTTTGGTGCACGATTGAGTTATTTCATGCGACTGCCAGTTATAACATTTATTTCAGATCGAATAAAGGATTTAGTTAGTATACTGTATGGTTTCAATATTGCGATAAACTTTTATGAGTGTCGTTCGACTAATCTTGGCACGGACTGCGGATGTGCAACTGCAGGCGTAGTTTGGAAGCGAGCGCTAGGCGCGTGCGAGCCAGTCACGTCGCGTCGCAGCAAACCTCCGACTTACACCGAGTTTCAGTACCTACAGTAACTGACCGCCACTATGTAATCATGATATGCGCTTATCTCGCACGTAATCCCCCTTGACGCGAACGACGCTCTAAATACCCCTTGAATACTGCACGAGTAAATCGCCGCAAGATTTAGTGGCGGAACTAAATTCAAAATATATAGTTCAATCGACGCGATGAGAACTTATTTGTATGTATGCGGGTGCGAAGCCGACCGAAGCGCGTTTAGATGCGTACATTTTGCATTTAGATGGAGAGGGTCTGACGTGGGGAAGCAATAAAAATGTTTCAGCCGGAGGAAAGATTTTGAAGACGCTCTCCAACGTGAAAAGGTCACCTGGAGAGTGGCAATATTATAATGTAAGTTATAAAAGAACCCCTTGATACCTAAGAATAAAATATGGGACGCTCGTAAACTAAGCAAGCGGAAGAATAAATAGTTTTTCATTCAATATTTTAGCAGTTTGGGAGCTTTCGTGAATTTATAGGTCTACTCTAGGGATAGTTTTAAGGGTAAACTGAGTCCCCGATTCAAGTACATAATATGACTCCCGTTTTTTCTTTAAAATTACGTTTTGGCAGAGTTGAGTTGATCTTGATTTATAAAATGTATACACTGAAATCACGCTTAAAACGTTCGATAATATTATAATATAATAGTTAATGTAGATAGTCCATAATATACAGCTGTACACCTGTTATCGCGAGAAAACACTGTAAATTAAAACGATTAAATTTTTTGTGCTAACTGTACACGTTAAACATACATTTGAACGATTCAGAATCGCTATTAGGTGAAAAGAAACCGTGGTCCCTTTTGCCCGAATACTCAAAATATTATTGTACGCGATATACCATGTCAAACTATGCGTTTGTTTTCATGGTTAAAATGTTTATACCATTTACTACGCTGATAGATTGGTTACATATTTTTTTATATCTCCGATAGGGTTGCGTTTGACCACTTACCTGATGGTAAGTGATGGTGTGGTCAAGGATGATACACGCTAAGCCTAGAGTGACTGGTTCTCAAGGATAGGTGCTGGAACATAATTTTTAGTGATTAAAAACTTACACTTGACCCTGAAGTGCAGTTCGTTGGAGACAGTCTCTCCCTCGGCGTTGAGCGCGGAGCATGCGTATCGGCCGCTGCTGTGCCGAGTGACCTTTTGTAGCACGAGGCTCTGGTTACTGTGGAATACGCGCGCTGATGCATTGTGCGCCAGTGGCCGGTCCTGTAACAAGTATAATTGGTTGAAAGATAATTTGAGTTATAAATTTGAGTCTCACTTTTTGTTACATTTTTCTCTTTTAACAATTGTATTTTGTTTTATACACGCAGGGCCTAACACATGTATACTGTCGTGTTGCTTTAAATAGCTTGATAGCCAAACAATAGTTTCAAGTTAACTAGTTTCAAACTCGTCTGATAAGTTTCTGTTAATTTATCCGGTAGATAGTTCTTAGGATTACACATTTTTTCTTCTTCTTGTTGATATTGCCTACCAGAACACTGTGTGGTTTGGGACTAAGTGTAAGACTCAAGACAAAAGTCTTTGATCAGTGTGTGGTAACAGTGATGACATATGGTACTGAAACTTGGCTTCTTAATGTGGGCCTTATAAATAAGTTCAAAGTCACACAACGAGCTATGGAAAGGGCTATGCTTGGGGTTTTTCTACGAGATTGAATCAGGAATGAGGAGATCCGTAGACGAACGAAAGTCACCAACATAGCCCGGCGAGTTAGCAAGTTGAAGTGGCAATGGGCAGGGCACATAGAACGTAGAACGGATGACCGATGGAGCCGAAAAGTTCTAGAATGGAGGCCACGGACTAGCAAGCGCATTGTCGGAAGACCGCCCACAAGGTGGACGGACGACAAAGTGAAGGTCGCAGGAAGACGCTGGATGCAGGCCGCTAACAACCGTTCTTTTTGGAGATCTTTGGGGGAGGCCTATATCCAGCAGTGGACTTCTTGCGGCTGAAATGATGATTATGATGATGATGTAATTTTACCTAATGGCAATAAAATAAATCATAAAAAAATTATAGCAATAATCATGTAAAATTACAACAATTCGCAAATAAATAATGTAATCGCGTTCAACCCTTTCTGAAAGTGAGACAAGGCTCGCACGATGGGTTTCGCCATGGGGTTTACAACAAAGGAGAGCGCCTCATTAAAAAGGGCAAGGCGGGATACAAAGAGCCACATTTCGCGATATCTCCACAATTAGCGCCAGGGCCAGCAAACCTTTTTCAACGAGAGTGAGAGTTTTTGAGAAATGACTGCACGTATAAAACATTCAGCGAATGAGAAGCGATCAGCGTCCTGTTGACGACTCTCTAATTATGCTAAAGCGAACGTAAATGGCATAAAAGGTTTGAGACCCGTGCTCAACACGGTTTTGTTTTTAAAATTGGGATTGACAAAATGTTTTTGCATGTAAGAGACGTTAGCATTTTTAGCGATGGTCGTGTCATTTATATTAATTTCTAAGCACATTCAACTGGTACTGTTAAACGAGTTGTTTTAATTGTATCATTTAAATAACTGAGTTATTTTATTTTCACTCAAAATACATTTTGTGTAGATAATACAGAGGAGAGAATATTGTATGCAATAAATCGCCAACGAATAGTTTTGAATGCCATATTGCTACGCCTATACTTACCATCATCATTGTTCGCCAGACATGAGTTTCAGGACTGAATAACCGAAAAAGAACTTCCAGAGCCACAGAATAAGGACAAATTCATAAAAAAAATCTAAGTAGAAGTGTGGCTGCAAGATTCTTAAAAAAATATCTAGGTGAGAGAGAATTGAGACGAATTAAACGATACCTCATGTTTTGCAATCGGTTTATTTGTTTAGGCGCTGAGAGGAACAAACATACATGCAGTATTAAAATCACTAAAGATTCGTTTTTGATTCGCTGTAGTAGGGCAGACCCCATAATTTCTCAATATAAACATTTGACAAACAAGCATGATTGTTCTAAACCCACTGATATAGTTTGTTGTGCGGTGCGGAGCGGACAGGCGCGAGTAATGAAACGTCGGCCTCACCTGCCTGAAGATTGATGGCGCACACCTCATAACGGAGAATACGCGGATTTGCGGGATCGAATACAAATCATCTACATTTGTTCCGCTCCATTGAACTGCCGTCAACGGGGAGTAGGTGCATGATGTAACGAGTACGCATTATTATGGAGAAAGTTGTTAAACTTAGATGTTTCTCTTTGAACTATGAGCGATTCTACAATTACTTTACATGAGTGATTAATCCAGAAGGAAGAATCGGTAATGTTCATGGTGAAATGCTTGTTAATCAAAAATGACTATTCAAAATGAGAGGTCGCGGGCGTGACAAAGTATTATCTAGAATCATTGCTGGTAATAAGTGAGTGCTTAGATAACAATTTCGTTATTTTATTACTTTGACGATGGAAATAACATGACATTTTCTATATTATGTATAAACACCCAAGTAACACTTTTTTGGCGCTATGCATATTTATTTTGTTAAATTAGTTTTTGTATATTTTATAATATGAAATTTCAATTCAAATTCAAATTGTTTATTAACAAGGGCTTCAAGGTGGTACAAAAAATCAAATCAAAATAAAAATCGTTTATTTACATGGGCCCCAAAGAGGCACTCATTAAAGTTAAAGTACTGCCAGATTCACACATTTACAGACATCTCGAGAAGAACCTGGCCAGAAACTCGGCGGCGCATTTTTATTCCAATATTTTTAGCTTCAAATCATTCTTAAACACTTATACATAATTATATTAACCTAGGTGGTGTAATATATATTATGTAGTCGCTAAAAAGCGGTTGTGCAGTTTTCGATGGGCTTGCCATGTGCATAAAAGTGCCCAAAATAATTGATAAAAATTCATGTAGTCAATTGATTTATTTGATATTGATAGAAGGTTTGAACTTTCCCAGTGGTAATTCAGTTACAATTTTAGTGTAAAATCTAACCTTATTTGCCATAAAATATTTATTCGTTTTGCTTAATCTAAATGCGCGTACTGTAATATATTTAATAAGCATAAATATGCTTATATCTAATATTTTGTTTTATATCTGTTGTCACTGATACGAGACGTAAAGCTTCGCTTATAATTAATCAGATCAATGCATCTGTGTAATTTTAGACACTTAGCTAATTACATGATCACACTTATCATCAATATGAACTTAATTAAAGTGGGATATAAGAAATGCTTCTTTTTATCAATTAATGAGAACAAAGCTGTGGAGCACAGCTAGTATGTAGTAGTAGTAGTTGTGACATAGACATTTAGCTGATTGTAATGTAACAAAAAGTAAAATTTGTTATAATTATGCATACGATTTTCATATTTTTATTCCAGAAAATTATTATTTCGTCGCTTGCAATGTCTATTTTAAATTTTTCCTTTGTCGAGCGAAACAACACAGTCATCGAGGGTAAACAGTTTTTGTTAGCGTCTCGTTCGGCGACTTCATTAAGAGAAATTACATTTTGTATCGAGCGTAACTTACAAAGCCACTACAATGGATATTGGGCTGAACTGGTAAAATACACGTCTATAATAATTGTGGGAATACTGAAACGGAAGTTTAATATAGGTATTAAAATAATGTATCATTGTTTCTTGTTTGCGAAGTCCTATGTAGTATAACACCGGCTAATATAATAAATGTGAGAGTATGTGGTAATACAAACCTCAATTAATTTGACTAATTCTTAATCTGCTGGATGGATTAGGATGTAAATTGATACCTGTTTGGTAGTTATGGCTGTAAATGGTTCAAAAGTAAGCACTGACCACTATCTCACTTGATGGAAATACGTCGCCGAGGATGTTGTATGCTTGCCTTGAAGGTAAGTCCCTCTATTCACTCTTGACAGAAGACTCTCAGATTGTACAATTCAAGGAACAACGAGAGCAATGAGTTCCACTTCTCCGCTGTATGTATGATAAACGTAGATGAGAAACTCTCCCCGAAATATAAACAATAGAAAACCGATAGACCCATGACCTTGCGTTGATGACCGAAATTCATCAGTTTTGACTCGACTAGATTTGTATCGCCAATGAAACTTTTGCTCGTCGCGCGTCGGTCAAACACTCAAAAGCTTTAAACTGGTAATTGGCAGAACTATCCCGAAGGTGACCATTATAATCTTTACACGGTCGGACTTGAGCTATAATAGCATTATATAAACTTATAATATTGATGACACTTGTTAATATTTGTAAAAGTATTTAATACTCAAAATATAAGCTTTGAATTTAGTGTAGGGTCTACAGTGTGAAAGAGTTTATTTGATTGTCCATAAATCTAAAAGTTTGTGTGCGTGCCCAAATCTACGTGTTTTCAAGTATATATAATGTCTGGGCCCTGCAATATGACTTGGTACTTTTACTTGATTATTAACTCTATTAATTATTGTTTGTCTGCAAACAAAATAATAACCAAATAAAATATTTGATCTGGTGAGCGTACTGAGCGTTTATATTCGAAGGAGATTATGACCATTAATATCAAGTTCTAGCTGTGTGTGTTTTATATTTGCTATTCTTCTTCTTCTGGCCTTATCCCATTTTTATTTGGGGTCGGCTCTCCTAATCACTCTTCTCCAAAGATGTCTTTTCTGGATCGTCATTGGGTCAATTTCATTCTGTTCTATATCTTTTTTGACTACAACATATTAGTATATTTAATACAAACAAAACGTTTTGGTTCCACGCTTAGGTATATTTTAAGCTTGATTATTAATCGCATTGGAAAGCAATACTAATATATAATTTTACTCTATTCAAAGCGTATTGTCAGGGCATGTACACTGGTGGTCTGTGGTTCAGCTGTTCCCAGAAGTCACTGGACTCTCTGCGCGTCCAATACAACAATGTGTTCAGGATGATGTTGAAACTCCCCCCATTTTGCAGCGCCTCCGGTATGTTTGCCGAGAACCACACTGATGGTTTCCATGCCATCATTAGAAAAAAGGTGGCGTCTCTAGTGAGAAGGCTTCGGGGGAGTGATAATAGCATCCTGAAAGTCATAGCGGATGACCCGCATGCTCCTGTATTCAGGCATCTTGTGCGAACCATGATTTCGCAGAAGATGCCTCCGAAATACATGACTTACTAAGTTACTGTCTTCCTTATTAGTATAAGTACTAACCTTATTGTATTGTATTGTAAGTTTTTATTGTATTGTAAGTTTTCATAGTTAAGTAAGTATAGTATAGTTTGTATTGTATTGTATTGTATTGTAAGTTTTTATAGTTAAGTAAGTAACTAACAAACATGGATCTTGTATTGTTGTCCGTAAATAAAAACATATTATTATTATATTATTAATATTAATACGTATAAATAAAAGTACTCTAACATGAGTTGCTCGATACGTAAATCTTCAAGTTTCTTCTAGGCAAACATATTTCTTAGTCGACAGCGTCGTCTCTCTACATTATGAGATAAAATCCGACTACTACTACTATCCACAAAACGCCTTCGTTTAAAAAAAAAAAATACTATATCACCAAATAAGCGGTATTTTTATAATTGTATATAACAGCTCTTTCATTTAGTACATATCTCGATTGTTTCATATTTTTTTCGGCTACTATTTATGGAGAATCAACGTTATTTTTAAAAGCTTGTTCTTTATTAAAAGATGCCGCACTCGAGATGCAAAAACATCCGCGTCCAGCAAGATATCCGCGCGAATCAAATGCGTGCAGCGTGTGGCCTATGAAACCCGAAATACAACAATATCTAATACTTGAGAGAATAAACCTACATATATTTATATATACATACTACGATAAAAAAATTATAACTTTTTGTTCTTGCATAGCCGGATGAAAACTAGAATAACAAAACTGCTATGACATACGTACCATCCCTTCCAGTAATCTTCGGTTAACTTTGACCTACTTCACCAAGAGTGTAAATGAGTCATAAAACCAAACGCAGTGCCAGCCTATTTTTGTATTCCGGACATCTCCCCTTGGGACTGAGATCAAAAGCTTGTTGTCATTTTCCTTGGGCACCCTTTTTGCGGTTTTTAACGTTCATCGATGCTGGAATGTCCGCACAATTGATGTTTTGTCTTTTCTTTGACACTTATTTCGTTGGTTTGGGTTTTATTTTACGACAAGTTATTGATGTTCTATTTATAAAGCTTTTCACTTAATGGAAACTATAAGCATAATTATTTTTTTACTAATTTACCAAGTATATTTGTCATAATCTAGAGGCGTCAGGTAACAAGACGAAAATTTAACAACTATAACCCGACTACTTTTACTAAATAGGTTCCTATGATTATTTAAAGCCAATTTTTCAAAAAATATTCCTTACCACGTGTTATATATTTTGATAAATTGTATTTTGGGACTCTTTCATTTGATACCCATCGCAATGGTATCTGTCTATTTTTATTTATTTGTAACCACTTTATAGTGTAAAACGGACGCCATTTTGTTTTTATAAAAAAACCTAGCCTATGCCACCTGTAGAAAAGAGACGTATTCAACAATTAAGTATTTATTACAGTCGGTTCGTTAGTTTGGACGCTGTGAGTGTGATACATGCGGTGCTAAAATCATAACCCTATTTTGTTTTGCCGTTGTCGGGTAAAAAATATTGGTTTCCAGAGCGATTAAGCTTCGTAAGTGATACATATATTTCGACTGTTTTTCTGTTAGGGTGTATAAGTAGGTACTGTTAGTTTTTTCATGCTTTATATTATTTCATGTATTCTTGAATACTTTCAAGAATACATGAAATAAAAAAAAAAATTCTATTAGAGCGCCTGGTTGAAGCGACGCGTGATCAAAATGCTGGCACTTATTTGGCTCAACGTATTAGCATTGCAATTCAGAGATACAATGCCGCCAGCATGATGGGAACGCTACCCACTGGTAGTGGGCTTGAGCACTTGAGTTACCTATAAGCTCGATGTCTTGTAGGTAACTTAGTTCTTTGCTGTACATAGTTTTAGTTTAGTTTTAGGAAATATAGGCAATTGGCCCGTAGTTAGGCACGAAGACGGCTAATGTAACTGTTATATGGCTTAGCAACTACGAATAACATAATGTAAATGTTTAGAGCTTGCGAGTTGGTGAAGAAGTATTACTGGTTTGATCAAATGAAGTTATAGTTTGAACAGCGAGACATACCCTGTTTTAAAGAAGCAAAGAAATACGTAGGTTTTAGATTCGATTTTATCCACATTGTTAATATTGAAGTTTGCCAATAGCATGCATAAGTTTATATACATATCAAGAATATGTTATAGAAAATTATTATAAAACCACAAGAAAACAAAAGATAAATATCTAGATTTATTCTGACAACTTGAAAGGCTCAGAAAACGAAATAAGAGGATTCCTGTAATTAAATTAACAATATTGAGTATACCTACTTACTTACCTTTTGTTTGGTGAAGAGCTTTTAAAGGGGCTTCTTTTAGGCATGCCCGACGGATCATCCTGGGATTAGATTCTTAAATTGAAGACAAAAATATCTCAGTTATATATCTAATAGCCACAAAATATACGCACTCGAAGGCTGAAAGAATCCTTTTGTTGCAAACAAAAATAATAATAATCAGTCGTTGCGAGCGTAACGAGTACCTTTGTCCGAGGGCACTCTTTGAAGGGCGGCGTATAATGGTCGGCCCTTTGTGGAAATATATTCTAGTAATTGCAGGCTCCCTTAAAACAGCATTTTTAGGTCGTTATGCTTAGCTCTTAGCCGCAAATTTTGCGCAACAAAAATATTTCTTAAAAACTTCCAATCTCTGTTTTTTTTTATCAAGCTAGCGTTAGGCAACTGTTTCTCCTGTAGATGTGGTAAGAGGAGGTGGACACTCTTTAAATGTAAGTTTCTTTCAAGGATAGATGTTTAAGCACTATGTCTTTGTGGACACATTCAATACTTAAGATCAACAAGGTACGACTGTTTTTTTGACGTAGAGTATAAGGAAATGAGCTTCCACCATGAATTTCATCAGAATGTTGTTTTCACCGGAAGCTCAAGTGTTTAGTAGGATCCAAAACCATGCACGACTGATCAGGGGTCGGATCAATCACTTTGCTATCATCGATTCAATGATAATGATAATGTCTTTCTTGACGTATCCGTCAACGGCGAACCTCCTTAGTTTCGAACATGGGAACGAAGAGGGCTGGCGAATCCAAATTTAGTTTTAAAGGGTTATTCCATGGTCACTACAATTGGCCCGGATCATATTTGTATATTATATTTTACCTGGTACCTGGTAAAATATGATGGATGATATGGAAAGCGATGATGTGACCGAAAATGTAGCGATCTCCAGGTTGCCCGATCCAGAAAAATACTCTTTCGGTTAATTATATTATTTTATTTTTCTTAAGTGTGTGTGTCTGTGCCGTGACATTTGGCCAGCGCTGTTCTATAGTCGGCATTATTCTGAGAGGCTGCTTATTCTGTGATATAATTGTAAAATTATTTTATACACGAGCCTTTTGCATTTTATTTTAAACTTTAAAATGTGACAAATATATTATAATAATTGTTATTAAAATTATTATATAATCTTTTTGCTCTTTATTATATCTATTCAAAATCAAACTTCAAAATAGCTTATAATCCAACTGGTATCCTACCGTCACTCAAACTAAACTTGAGCATGATTCAAATTTCAACTTCCTTCAAAGTGGGAGCTTACAGCAAGTTTGACAAAGCGCTGACTCACTCGAATCATATTTCAGGGCGTCACTATAACAAATTGCGAGCGTTTAGGGCGGCCGCGCGCGGACGAGTGACATCTGCGACGACAAACACCGATAACGATCTAGGTGGCAGCCCTGGAAACGCTCGCAAGAACTGATGACGACGGAAACGGACCAAATTATGATGAGTCTTGAACAGAATCAGACTCCTGTCGCTGTTTGACCGTGATGAATTTCAAATTGGAGGATTTCTCATGAATTCGTTAGTGGAAGTTTCGCGAATAGGTGTCTGAACTAGTGACGTACGAATTTAGTAGATAAAAAAAATTCCTTGGGGAGACAATTTTTGTTCCCGCCGGGAATAGAATCCAATATGCTTAGAAGGCTGACGCTCAGCTAATAAAACCAACGGACACTATAAGAATAAGTTAAACATTATTAGTGCCTGTAGGTACAAAATTTATGTACCTAGTGAATATACATTTTGGAGAAGATTACTTTTAGTTTATATTGTATTCCACTGTAAAGTAGTATTTTTTTTTTGTTATTTTAAGCGTAGCGTGTTTATTATCTCCGACCACATCATCGTTTACCATTCGTTGAGATTGTGGTCAAAGGCTAGCCTACCATGGACAAAAAAGTATAATAAGGTTAGTTCTGAGTTCTGATGTAAAGTTTATTGATCAACATTAGTTGCGTCCAACCCATTACAACTAAGTTTTTCCTTAGAAATAAGTTTTACTTGTAATTACAGATCTCACTGCTTCCCAGCGGAAAATAAGGCAGACAAACAAACTACCGGCGCAGTTTCCTCATTAAAGTTGCTGATAAGTTTCGCTGATCATGTCTTTTGCATTATGTATCCAAGTCCATTTTGGTGACACTATAGGGAAGGGAAAAAACTCGATCACGAAATCAATCCGGCATGAATGGGGTGCTAGTGATTCAATCACGCCTGTCCATTATCGCAGGACGAGCTTCATTGGGGCACAATCTTCGAGATCATTTCAGCCGCCCCGCGCCCCGCTACCTGTCTCCTCACCCCTCTCACCCTCTCTGGGAAATAGCTACCATTAACGAATAAAGAGAGAGTATCTACCTGATAACAGTGTTTACTTGCGCTCTCACCGTAGGATGGAATCCGCGTATTTCCCGTTATTGGATTCTATGAGAGTATTGTGCTCGAACGTTTATTTGAAATAAATGAACGTACACAATGTTTTTGTCTACTGCGACCCTGTTATTGATGATAAATAAAACTACAGTGCGGACGCATTACCCGCACAAATGTGCATTTTGCAGTAACATGTACCTGATGAGTGTACAAACGCACACCTGATATCAATTCACTCTTATGTTTTTATTCTACAAATACAGTCAACACTTCTAAATGAGAAAATGAGCTGCTCTTTGTACATTATCTTGTCGGAAAAGCCATCGTGAAAGTCAATTGTGTGTTAACGGGGTTAGAGATACACTCCGTTCCACATAGTTTATTCATAGCCTTAACGAGGACGTTTTTTGTAAGAAGTATCGCGATTTTTGGACTTCTCGTAACTTCCCGGCAATAAACCAACGTAAGACGGTTTTCTTAACAATGTGGCGCAGTCTTTCACAACTACTAATTATAAACAATAGCAACACTAGGACGAAGAATTTCAGCAGTGTCGAAACTGTTCGGCTGTTACTTCGCCCGTTAACATTTAAATTAGGTGTATTGTTCGATGTAACTCCATTACGGCGGCCGACAGTCATAACGTCCAAATGAGATTCGGGCAAAGTTAGTGCGGAGTTATCGCAGAGCCGGAGATAGGGTTTAGATAAGTGCGGTCCGGTGGGCGGCGGGCAGGGCCGGCGGGCCGGCGCGGCGGGCCTCACCGACTAGCGACTCTAGTTTAAAGTCCGCAAATCCTCGCGTGCCGTCGTCGATATGGGTGATTCATTCAAATTCTGACAGCTTCAAGGATCTGCGCTCGAAGAGGGCTGCCGACTTGCCTCCGCTGCGGCTTTGCGAAGCATTAACTGCCGGAGCAGTCATTAACTCACCGCGGCGCACATTAATTTAATAATCAGAATTAACTAATTCCGTTCGCTGCTGTATCTGCTGCGATAAAATATGATTGTGCATTAGAAAGGCCGCCGGCAGCTGCCCGCTAAGCGGGAGTATAAGTCATCGGCTCACCGACTCCGGCTGACTGATTGTTCAGATTATAATGTATATTTTGCCTCGAATTTATGATAGCTCGAGACGTGAAATTGATGTTGCGTCTTATTATTTTGACAGGTCATCGCGCAGTTGTTAATAGCACCGCAGCACGGGCGTGCTTTATGAGTTTAATTGATGGCGGTAATTAGCCGCGCGTGAACGCGGCTGTGAATAGACGCAGCCGCGACGCTACACTGCATCAATTGTGCTCACAACGACACACTAATCAATTTACTCTCTCTTAATGTTGTACGTTGGAGTTGATCGATTCATTATAAATTTGCGATCCACTAGAACCATTTTCGAGCTGCATTATTACATTATGATAATCAATCTCAATTTTTTTAAGCATTTCAAGTCTGTTAAATGAAACGTCGAAGAACCTGGCAAGTGAGATGTCCGGTGCACTTGTGTTTTGTCGTACAATGTACTTATGTATGCAGGAATGTTGATATAGTACCTATATCACTAACTCCTAAGTCAATCATGTATTTTTTTACTCTATCAAGCTACGGACGTCATCTTGGCTTTTACATCTTGCAAACAAGCTTTGAAAATCGTATGTTATAAATCGTCTTTCGATCGGATTCGGATTTCAGATTAAATTTAGTCAATCTAAACAAGACTCAATTTTTAACACCTATCCGATGTTTTTTTATGATATTGGATAGTTGTGATAGTAGGGTCATAAGGAAAAGAATGGCATTGATTAGTATACTCAAGCAGTCCTTTTCATGGAGCATCGAAAAAACATATAATATTAACTGGGTCCAAAATTATAAGTTTTATGGTTTCTAATTTAAAAGCTAGACAATATTTGATCATATTTAATTACGGCATAATATACGAATACCAAACCTATCCCAAAATTCTAGTTTCAGCAATTTATTGCAATATCTATTCGAATGTTGCGAGCAGAACAGGAACCCTAAATATTTAATAAAAAAGTTATTTCATTGAAAATGTAAGATAAAAACTTTATGAAGACGAATACGTACAACATATACATCTTTAGCTACATCATCGCTTTTCAACTTGTGAAATTATGGTCAATTGTGCATACATTACGTATTAACATTGCAATTCAGAGAGGCAATACCGCCAGCATGATGAGAACGCTACCCACTGGTAGTGGGCTTGAGCACTTGAGTTACCTATAAGCTCAATGTCTTATCTTCAGGCAAGATAATGGTAAAATGTTGGCTTAGTAAAAACAAACGATAGTATAAACTAGGTCAAGTATTTGTGCCGGGAACAAAAGCAGTTGGCAAATCACATAGAACCATTTATTTTTAATCGTAAAAAGCGAGATCTCTTAATTGTCTTGGGTCGTTCAGCACTTTGTCCGTCCGCCTGTCCGTCCGTCCGTCTGTCAGAGGCATCTAGCGTCTAAACTAAATAAGTAAATGACTTCAAATCCTCATAGAATACGTAAAACTATGACCCAAATATTAAGGGGGCTCCCATACGTATAACTGGGTAGTAAAATATTTTTAATTTTTTTAGCTACCCTTGTGGATTATCGTTGAAAGTAGAGTACGAGACCAGGTTTAAAAAAAATCTATATGGGAAAATAAAAATTTGGTAGGCCACCAAAGTCACTGTTTTTAGACTTATTTTGTCCTGGTCTATCTCAAAAACGACTTTACATTGAACGCTGGAACCTACGTATACTATTCTTTACATTCTGTTCTTGAACAACAAATACAGAAATCAGCAATTATTAAATAGAAAAAAAGTAATAAGCTCAGCTCAAAAGATTTTCTCTATGAGGCAAAATGTAGGCGCGATATCTAGTTCGACGCGAAGAACTAATATAATCATATTTCTGTTACGTATTATGCTTCAGGCAAATACATCATTTCTATATATATATAATGCTTTCGAAAATAATGAGACCATGTACCTATCATACAACCGTAAGGCTTATTAAATTAATTACTCTAGGATCCTGCGAAACGCGGAGGCTGCGTCACTACGGATCTTGCCGTTTGTGCCCTCAGAATACAGTTCTTCTGTATTCTGAGTTTGTGCCCTAAAACCGTTTCAATTTTCTAATATAATATGAGAAACCCATATAAATTACAAATTACATTATTATTATTACTTATATTTATTTCTTGAATTCTCTCTGAGGTATGTCTTCTGTTTTTTCGGGCTTTTGGCCATACAAGAAAATAAATTATTATTATCATACCGATTTGATTTTTAACTACATATTCAATATATAATAAAGTGCCCATTGGCGGAGTTGGGATCACGTTCGCCTTCTAAGCAGCGGGTATCGCGCTCGAACTCCGTTAGGAACACAAGTTTTCTCCCTAAGGGAAATTTGAGTTCCAGGTTCTGGATGCGACTGTGTATGTGAATGAATATTCCGGCTCCCACTAGACAAGTTGTCAAATACTTAGTCTGGGGTAATGACTGTGTAAGCAACATTATTTTTACAATTGTAGAAATAATAATTATTGCGAATTACATCTAATACTTTATTTTTGGCGTCACATATTCTGAGTTTTGAATTTGATTTTGAAATACCATCATTTTCTACAAAAAAATCACACTGTGTTTCATCAATAGAGCAGCAGAAGAGTGGAACTGACGTCACCTTTGTTTCCCGAATGAGAAGGCCTGGGTGGGCAGCTAGATTAAAAAAAAAACAATATTGTTCAAAATTGATCTTCCCCTGACTGGGCATAGTCCACTACAGTAGATTGGTATCACGTTTGATGCGCTCCAATTTAAAATGACCACGTTTTATACAGGTTCTGCTGGCCAACTAGCCCGCCGGCTTCACAAAATTCGTTGCTGAGCCCTGGACGCGCTTTACTTTCCTTTAAGCCAAATTAATTGTTACATAAAATAACTATGCACATTTTTGTATATCAGAGTACTAGGATGGTATAGCATATTGATAAAATGAATGTGCAAGATAGCGTTGGCTACACGTGTAGCAATGCTATGGATGATTCGTCGTAGCAGTCCTGTAGCACTGTAGGTATATAGGTACTGTGTAGGTATAGTTACTATATTATGTTGTCGCAGCATAGAACATAACATAACAGTACCCGAATGACCGAGCTTTAAATTACGTTTTCTAAGAATGAAACCTAGCTAGATAGAGCTTACTAAATTTCATGAAAATCGTTGGAGCCGTTTTCAAGATCCTGATTATATATATATTTATATATATAATCAGGATATATATATTTATATATTGCTCGTTTAAAGGCATTAGATAAACGCTTTTACACTCACGGCCCAACACTAAGATCGATGACTTGTGTCGTAGGTGCCGGAAACAACGTTTATCCAAACACACAATCACACCCAGAACCAGAAACACAAATTTCCTTTGTAAACATAACAGTGTTATTTTATGTTATCGCAATATAGCGTCGTAGTGTTGTGGTTACACAACGTGCGTTATTTGTGAAGGTTCGTAATTATGTAGCGAGGCGTTCCGTGGGGCCTGAGCCATATATATATATATATATATATATATATATATATATATATATATATATATATATATATATATTTAAATATATATGTATAATGTAAAAGTCACATAATTATACATTCGTGAATATATACCTATCCTTACTCATTGCAATAAAATTGTGGGATTTATCTAATCAATGATAAAAATGATTCGTACGACAAGCAAGCAATTTATATGTTTAAACATATTATATTATATTTTATACCAAGAGTCAGCATGACAAGTTTAAAACACAAAATCAGTACTTGCGTCAGTTAATTATTGAATTAAGAGATTGGTGAATTTATCTTTGTTGGTCTGCCATTAGTAAATATATTATAAATACATAAAACATTAGACAAAAAAATATTTAAAAGTTCTTGTAAGTCTTCAATAGTGGGAAATTATGTGCACTGGTGTTGAAAACCTTTATTAGATGTTGAACCATCGTACTTATTTAGCTGATTTATATAGTAAGTAGGATGTATTACATAAAATGTTTACAAGTTTGTATTCATTTAAAAAGCCTAAAAAGCTAATCCTCATAATAATAATTAAAGAGGCCTTTCCAACCAAATGATTTATGATAAGAAGCACTACCTAAAACAAAAGTATCTCCGGAGCAGAATATTGAGCAGCGTTGGAAGGTTTCTTGTAACGGCCCTCCGGAGGGCGAACGGCGTTATAGCGCCAGATAACAGGCTAGTAACGACGCGATATGAAAATAGGTGCTACAAGTTCTCTTTCGTTAAAATTTTTCCTTCCTATTGTCATATAGTGTTTTATTGTATACGTGGAAGTGTTATTCGTTATGATGCTTTCATGTTCAAAGAAAGTATTGCTTTTTAGATGGCTAGATAAGTTTTCGTATTTGATATGTATCACTTTTGTTTTTTACCTATTAGCATTACTTTTTATGTTATCTCCCTACAATGTTTCCTGAATCAGGTTCTGAATTTTTTGAAGACTCTAACTAAACGAATGGCTAAGCAATTTAAATGAATTAGAGAAAACTATCGTGAATAAATATATATATTTTTTTATCATTCTATTTTGTAGATTAGGTCCACAGGTTTGTGCCAAGATAGAAGATATTTTTCTTACAGAAGATACATATATAAGTAACGCTAAAGTGAAATTAGCTTTAAAACACAATCAGACCTAAATGAAGACATTGTATAAGTTCAACACCAGCAAAATTCACGCATTAATATCAGAGCATAATTTCTTTCGATAATAATGCGTGAGTGTGCGCTGTTTAACTTGATAAATAAAAAAATATTGAAAGATTGTCTATTAGAAATTGTACTTAAAGTAAAAATACTTTGAATAATTCTAAACTCACCATTAAAAGAGTCAAAACATGTGGCTCAAAGAAGTCACTTTAAATCATATATGGTAATAACCTGGCAGGTGGCAGCACCGCACGTCGCCGTGGGCCGCGACTAGTCGGATTTCCCTTGGCTCCGCACACGCATCGTTGAGCACATCCCGACATACACTTTATTCTATTGCTCAACGACGTCTGAGGAACACATCGGCATCTCTCAAGGCATCGGTGAAACAGAAACATTTCACTTGCGACAAATTGATTCCGTGAAACAGTAACTTTGATCATGAACGAAATAATACGATTTGATAGAAGTGTGTTTTGTGAGGTACAGTTTTCATATTTATATAGACTTAACATGACTGTCGCTATGCAAAAAGGAAGTTATGATTTAAGTAGCGTATGTACGTATTTTTTTGGGTCAAAATCAAGGTTAACGTGTTAGTCACCAAATAACATTAAAAATGAATATTTTAACATGTCAGGACAATCATAATAATATTATAGCATTATTTTATGATTAAGAAGCATAATAAGTTCATTCAACTTTGTTCTCTAACTAACAGCTCCCAAACTAATAAACAAATTGTTATAAATGAGGATCGTTGCATTTGTCTCAACTCTCTATGTTATTACACTTGACTTGTTTTACAAGAAAGCCAACATGGCGCCTGGGGTATTTCCTAAGGTACCGAATCATTAAAAAAATTACAAATACTATCAAGATGTAAATCATATGAAAGAATATGCGCGACTTAAAATATATAATACTATCTGACCCGGCGTCACCCGGATGGATGATAAAATTAGTATAAAAATGAAATCAAAAATGTTATTCTAGGCTAAAAATAAAAGTAACACACATTCTGTCGCGGATTTATTCGTAAAGCTAATAGAGACAAATATTTTTGCAATGCATTTAATCAAATATTTCAAACTATTTAGTCAACGTACGCGGCCAAATAGCTTATATTTTTAAATAACTAGGGTTACGAATATTATCATTTCGTACTAAAAACTAACTTAAATCCCAAAAAAACATAATTTATGACAATCAGGGATACCTATATACTAGTTCAAACAAGCAACATACGTTTGTAAATAAGTAACTTTTTTATAAGCAAGATTTTATTAGTTGGTAATAAAAATGATTAAAAAAGTTATAGAATCAGAGAACTTGTCAAGACGTATCAAATAAGCCCAAACGCAATGAGGTCGCGTCGTTTTATTATAGAGATTCCAATGGCCACTTTGTGGCTCTGTTATCAAATCAGCTCCATGTCATAATAATATTGTTGTCGTCCAATTTACATAATATGCATGCCAAATTTTGATCGTAAACCGGAAAGTGGGTCATATTTTGATTACAGACAGACAGGTGAAACTTAAATTAAATCTTATAAAAAACAAAATCGAATCAGTAGTTCTATATCATATTAGTATAGAATTGGTAGTGGTAAAAGAGCTCATCGAATAAAAAAAATGATTGTACTGATAATAATATTAAATTTTTACTTGTTTTATCATAATATAGAAAACGGCTTCCTTAATCAATACAATAATGTGAGATCCTATTAAAAAGGTGGAGTGGTGTTCAGGATTACTGGTTAGGTATTTGACTATAGACTTTAGGTTTGATAAATAATGACATGATTATATATTCTATCGTCAATTCGTTTTAACAGGAGGGGTTAAAATTGAATAATTTAGGTGTCCCGGGAGAGGCCGGCCGAGCCCGGACGGGCGACCGGACGAACGGAGGCCGCGTCATAACGCACGCCTCCAGCTGACAACAACGGACGGTCAAACACAAATTAACAGACGCGGCTAAAACAATGACAATTGAAATCGATAACAAATCTGAAATAAAACCCGCAATGGTGACAAGACCACGTGCTTTAACCAACCTTTTAAAATCATTTACGTAAAATCAAAACCGCGCGATAGCCGTTTTTCAAAAACAATTACGCCCAAGCAATGACACATGTCATCGGCGAGCCGGGTGATTTATAGGCATGATAGGTAAAAGCCAGGCAGAAAACAACGCGTAAAGTATGAAAGAAGCGGTTGAAAGCCGCACCGCAGCAGCTCCAAACCGCAGACCGCGCCCGCACGCACCAATAATTCACCCATCATACTGGATTCCACATCACAGCTTTTGAGCAGTAATAAATACGTCAGAACAATGCGTGGTCGGAAACGGCATAAAACTCGTGAAATCGTAAAATCGAAAAAATAAACAATACCCGATTTAATGCATCGGTGACATAGAGAAACAGACACAGGGGATAGCCACGGTTGAAACTGAAACTATCGCGCTACGAACACGGTGCGCGTAAATGGGCGAACATATTATGGAACTTGAAAACAATACGGGGAAACGCGGGCGCGAGCGCGGTGACGCGTGTCGAGATCCGTGTAACAACGCGCGACTGATTGCCCCTGAAAGGGTGAAAGCGAAACAAAAAAAAATGTCTGTACATTGCTGATTAAAACGCGAGCGACGCGGCACAAAGCGATTATCGGACCGTACACCGCCGTCTATTACCCCGTCCGCCCGAGCCCCGCGCTCCCGCGACCTCTCATTGTTGACGTTGGATCCATTTGTTATGTCACAGAAAATCTTTTGTTACTGAAGCCATATCTGTACGAGCTTGTCAACGCATTTCCGGGAGAAGTGTCTCCGCTCCGCTGATTTGAGTGAAATGAGTCAATATATCATCAAGATACAATTTCCGCTACGTAAACAAGAGTTGGTGCACTCAATGGCGATTCACTACTTGATTTCAGTGAGATAACATTTTTATCGCAACATGATGAGTGGTAAGTAATTAAAACAGAGTGACAGTAAAATATCGATATTTTCGTTGCTATTGGTTTACCGATTCTACTTACAATTTTGGTACCTATAGGTTAAATAGTTTGGGGTAACAACTCAGCAGGCCAATTTCATGAAAGATTTGGACGTACAACAAGAAACTAACTATAAACTTTGCACGTTTAAAAGCTTGGATTATGTCCGATTATATGAACAGGATTATGTCAACATTATGATAATATTTTCTTAATCTTTTTATATTTTCAGGGTTTACTTCAACTTTACTAGTAATTAGTAGTTTGGTCAACCTAAGCTAAAGGCAATAGAAGGGTTAAAAATCAACGTCGATTTGCATAGAACTACCACTTAAACGCTTCACACTCACAACCCTACAATGGGTGCCGGAAACAATATGGCTATATTATCTTTGATATCACGTCACATCCAGAAATAGAAACACAAATTTATCTTGGGGGTTAAACTTGTTTCCACCGGGAATCAAACCCTATACCCGCTACTTAAAAGCGAACGCGCACCCAACAACACCAACGGGGAATTCAACTTAGCGCCCATAGCTATTATAATATAATATAATATAATATAAACATTAACGCTTTCACACTCACAGCCCACACTAAGTGCGATGACTTGTGTCGTGGCTGACGGAAATATTCACATCACACACACAATAATATCAGCTAAAGTTTTTAGACATTTTTGCAGAGTCTCCTGGCAAGCAGTAGTGTGCAATTATTACCGTATTCCGGATTGAAGGGCAGGACAGTGGTCAACCAATAGCAATATTTTGGGTTTCTATAAAACAACATACAGAAGAAATCGTGTGGTAGTCAGCATGTATTTGTTAAGGACGGTATGAGGTACTCACGTCGTGCAGCCAGGACAGCTTCCTGGCGGGCGGGTTGGCGCGCACGTGGCACTCAAAGTAGACGTCGTCACCTTCTTTGATGTCGCCGGCGGCCAGCGAGCTGCCCAGCCGCAGTCGCACCACTGGCGGGTCTGTCACACATTATTAACAATGTCAGTATCGACATCATTACTGCATCTTCATTATGATAGCATTTTATCTAGTATTTTAACGAAACTAATTTTCTCATAATCTTAACTTGACAACAAACATCATCTTAGTTTGAGCGCGTTTATTTCAGTGATCGTATTTGTAAGTACGTTTATTTTAATATCTGATAATAGAATAGTTATTGCAACAGTAATGAAAGGGCTATCCTTTTTGTTAAGTTTCAGGAGACTGACATTACTCCCCTCGCTCGGCTCTCACAACACATCGCACAAACCGAGCAAACGAAGCAAACGTGCAGCAGTAGCAACCAGCATAATGCCAAAAACAAAATATTATTAAATTCATATTAGATTTGGTGAATTTTTTGGTTCAGGTGTTTCTAGAAGGTTAGTTTGCAACGCCAAGATATTAAACATTGATTATTTCGTATTTATTTTAAACCCGTGAAATAAGCGTATGGTATTGCTCATGTCTGACTGGAGTATGAAAAATTCTAATAACTTTTGTGGATACATACACACTACGTTGATGGTCCATGATGTCTCCATGAACAATGTGGTAACATTTGGATTCTCGGAGCGACAAGTTATAGGTTTGCCGTCGTCGTCCAAGGTGGGGACGAAGCTCATCACTGATGCTGTGAGGTTGTCGCGCAGCTCTTCCTGTAACAATAAATTCAATATTATTTAAATTTCGTTAATGAATGTTAACATTATCACTTTTTTGTGCGTCTTACCTATAATACAGCCATGTACATTTATTTTTTAAGTGATTTCGAAAAATGAGGATGTTATGTAATTATGTAATATGTAATTGTTGCGTGAATGTTTTTTTTTTATAGATTCATATAAGGTAATTTTTTTCGATGTATAGTTGTCGAGTTTTAGCTAAGATAAAATATTATAATTAGGATTCCGATGTATTGGAAGCCATTGAGTATTTTGTAATTATTTTACTGTCGTTATCTTTAACGCTTAAAGAACCAGTAGTATTAAAATGTTGTGATCATCAAAACATTACGAGCGGAAAATCTTAGCCAATTTATGACAGATCATCACTCACCATCATAGTGGTTAAACGCTACGCTAAGAGTAAGAAAAAAGAAATAAAAAAACAATTAATGATCTCATTCTTTACGATCAGGGCTTTGAATTCCACTAACACACTACAAGTTATTTCTGAGATACCTAGGTGCTATCTTACTTCCATATCATTCCAAACGTAAAGAAATACAAACATATCACAAAAATAATATTGTGTATGAAAAACTCAGTGACAGAGCCAATTTAGCTCCTATTCTTTCCAGCAACATTCCATCAAATCCCATAACAGTTGTCAGCTTCACAAAACTGCAGCGACAACAATTTGATGGAAATAAAATTGTTATCCTCCTATCACGGTAACAGAGTTTTCCGCCAATTATTTTCACACTATAACAAATTCACACGGCGAGCGATGACGTCATAGTAAGACTGCCTCGAACTCGTATAATCGGTGTTGTTGCGTTTTGTAACAAATGGTGAAATAAAAAATAAATGGTTTGGTTTGAAATCGGTTATAATAAGTAAGTAATAGCCGAGTCGTTGTAAGTGCACCTTTCGATTAGATAACGCATTCCAATCCTACGATTGGTGGACTTGAATTTTCAGTGAAGATAACATTCGCTACCATCTCTGTCCAATAGATTGTAAATCAGTACAACACTTACTGATAGCGAGATAGTGGTCAAGTTCTACTATATTAGAATTTTATAAAAACAGTTAGTAAATGAACATTTTTAAATATATTTATTCAGTTTCGATTCATGGTGTGATCGCATGTTTTTTTTTATGCTCGATAGGCAAGCATTTGACCACTATCTCACCTGATGGAAAGTTAAGATGCGTCCGAAGATGTAGCATGCTAGCCTAGAAGATACCTATTCAATCTTGACTTAAAGACTCACTGAGTTCCTTTCATTTGCAGTGCGGATAATAAACGTAGGGTGTGATTGTGTGTGCGATGTGAATGTTTCAGTCAACCACGATACAAGTCTTCTAATATGTTGTGGGGCTGTATGTTGTTCTATGTGTCAAATAACGCAGCTTTTAAAACAGAGCAGTTAAGTATATCATCTATAAGACATTGTCCTAACAATACTGTGTACCTAAGTTAACTTTGACGTAACCCCGAACAAGCAGCACTTGGCTGGATCCTCTATGAATTTAGTATTTTGTTTGAATTTAAATTCATTTATTGAGTTGGAACTCGTTACAAGCACTTAATGAACGTCGTTCCAATGAATAATTTACTACATTTCGTACGACACAACGCTGCTTTTCTGTAAACGATTCGAGTTATTGTACTGTGAGCTACAGTAATTGTCCGGCAATTTTTGAGTAGTAATTGTTGCGTCAAAAGTCTAATGGCAACATCTCATTTTACAAGACTACTAAGTAATTAGTTTTTTTCTTGAATTAATAATTTAATGCCGTTATTTTGTTACATCGTCTTCATAAATAAAAATAAATTACTTCAACGAATATTATTTGTTATTTGTTTGTCTCTTTTCTAGTGTATTTAGTTAATGATGTAACTTTGACAAAGCCAAGTTTCTGCGTACTCAGTTCGCCTCGCTTGTCAACTTTATGAGAAAAACGTTATTCTATTACATGATCAAATGAAATAGTACCAGAAAACATCTTGTATTCTAGTTGTCTACCATATTTCCTTTTAACATCACGAAGGTTTGCGATAGCAGCAAAGCCTTTCAGTGTCGGCTTCCGATCAACCACCAGTGGTGCTGTGCAGCACAAGGTTCTCAATAAGCACGGATTCGAAGTGCTCAGTAAACAGCCGCGGGCCACCATCCCACACCGATAAGCAATTGCGGCAATGCCATAGAGAAAGTATGGCAATGCTCCGCCACCGCCTGGCCGGCACCGCAGCGCCCGCCCTCGCCTCTAGCCGCTCGGCGATTATCAAGAGCACTCGACCACTCTTCACGACTTGCTTGCACAGCTGGTTTTTCCAAACACGGATTATAGGCAACTAGCCTCGAGAACTTATGACGAGAAATAGATTATAATTTTCTTTTAAAAAGAAGCTATCAATATCAATGCTTTTGAACGTACTTCATAAAAGGATGTTCTTAATTCGACTGTATGTTTTTTGTTTTTGTATGTAGGTTTGTTACGCCAGTTATGAATCGATTTTGATGTTTTTTTTTGTTTGGTAGAGAGAGGTTGGCCCATATACATTTTATCGAAATCGGTCAAGTCATGAAGTCGGCTTTTTTACCGACTTCACAAAAACGGTGGAAGTCGTCTGTATTTTTTCTTTTTTTTAATGCATAACTTCTTTCCACGTGAACCGATTTTGAAATATTTTCTTTTTGTTTGAAAGATGTTGCTTTCCAATTAGTCCTATTTAAATTTGATTAAGATCTGATCATTCGTTCTTGAAATATCATCAATAATGCGAATCTAATCTGATCAAAGTTCCGAAGATAAAGCGGCGAAGTCGGTTTTTTTAAGCTTTGCTTGCGTTTCAATTATCAAATATGCATTTGATATTAGTGATATAGCTAAACAATGTCAGTATTGTATTATTTGTGTCTGGTGGCCATGATTTATCCAGGATAATAAGCAATATTTTATTTTGTTACTAGGACTAGCCTACTCTTGACTATTTATCACCGAAATCCGTTCAGATTATAATAAATTTTATTTAAAATATCACCTAGAGATTTATATTGGTCATTTATATCTGTTAATTAATTTTAATAAATAAACTTTGTTAAGGCAAACTTTTTTAATGAGTATAAATTTATTGAATTAAAAAAAAGTAAGGTCTAAGCCATCAGTTTCGCGCGGCCAGACGTCGAGATCACTCGGCATGCTTACGACGCTCTTTTTCTGGGAGTTCATATCACATCACATTAAAATTGTACGATTAATAGCCCATAAGTACCACAATTAATAGCAACCATAATAGATATGAATAATAAAATCCTCATAACTAATACATTATCCAAATAATCACCTTATCACGGAATACATTACGCATTTGCATCGATAAAACTTACTGAACCCAGTAAGCGTAACTCAGGAGCATCGAGAGCAGCACAACCATTCTCTACGCTTTGAGTAAGAGGCAGCAGTTTGTATTCTATTTATGACTACGACGCGTTTTCGGCAAATTCGCTCATGCGCCGCGTCGGCGTGATATCGTCGACTCTGAAGCAGCGTTTTCGATCTATAAATTCGTGTTTTGGCAACGCATCGCTTGCTGATGCTGGCATCATACGCGGTGCAAAATGCAGGTAAGTTATGAAAGCAAAGACCATAAACAATCAAAGCGTCGGCGCTGGTCAAAGCTCATAAGCAACACGCTTATACGCTGTATGCTATACGCTGTGGCATAACACGTCTATTGAATAACATAGAGACGTATATATACAAGCTAAAAATAAACGCTTTTTCGCTCACAGCCCCATACTAAGTTCGATGACTTGTGTCATGGGTGCCGGAAACATTTATATCACATAAACGCAATCAGAACCAGAACCAGAAACAGAGGATTGGGGAGAAAGCTTGTGTTACCACCGGAAATCGAACCAGATACCCTTGCTTAGAACGCGAACGTGCAAGACATAACAGACTAATAATAATCAGATGCACTCCAAAACATATTTAAAATCACCTATAAACGGTCACTCATCTAAATACTAGTCGAAATCAATGTCTCTTAACCTTGTTTAACAGATACCTACGATTGACCAGATCGTGGCACAATTTTTACATTTGGGTAGTAAGAAAAGTTCTTCTCAATGACATTTAATAAACTGTAATATAATTAATAGCCCCACAGTATACAAGGTTACTTTGAATTAGCGCTCCATACTCCACAAGGAGGTAGGTAGGGTATCGACAAAGCAACACAAAAAAAACTTTTTATTTGAATTTTTTTTTTTGATAAGTTTGTATAGTGCCGAGCAACGATTAAAGCCAATTATCCAACACGTAAATTCTTGTTCTAAGTGTGACTCGGCTGTCAATGTGACTCGGCAGTTCGTACGTTATGAATGACCATGACTCTTCGAACTTAGTGTAGGTAATGCTGTGAGTGTAAAAATGTTTGTATTGTTTTGAAAAAAACTGATTAGGTCTTGTTCACTTATTGAAATTGGTCATTGAATGCGCAGTGTATAATAATACTAGGCTCGACTGCACGCGGACGGGCATTGACCCGACATTCGCCCCGACGAAAAAAATTTTTTTTGTGTTCCATTGTCGATATCCGACCCCCCTGTGAAGTATGGAGCGCTAATTCAAAGTAGCCTTGTATATATATGTATATAAATATATATTTTATTTAATAAACTGTAATATAGTCAATAGCCAACACTTTAAAAACATATTTTTTATAATACCTTTATTTTACCCGTACAATATTCTCCCTTGCCTTTTTAAGGATTTTGAGAATGGGCCTAAATAAAGTCGATTCAAACAATTTATTCTGAAGAGGCAATTGCTGCTTCGAGCGTTTTTCTTGTCTCAATTTTTAATATGGAGCCTCATGAATGAAAGTGTGGGGAGAGAAGCCAGAGCTTAAAAGCTGTTCATGTGTAGAATAAGTCGAGTGCTCAGGAATTGTCGGCATTATCAATAACTCGGTGATTATGTCGCTCGTAGAGCGCCCAAGATCTTCGGAGCACCGCTCATTCCGCCACAACTGTCACGTGTGCCACATAAATCCTCGCCCGCGCTAGCGAGCGTACGTACGACCCTCACGTTACCCCTTCTTATAACGCAAACAGTTATAATTCTTATTGTATATAACCAACATACAGCAAAATGCTTGCCGTAATATAATAGCGACGAGTAAAGAACACTATTACCACTATAATTGCGTAGTAGAGTTATAATTTCGACAAAACGAGAAACTAAACTCGTCAGCCATTTTGAAATAATAGTCTTTATTTCTAGAGAGAAAATTTACTAAGGTGTGAAATAAAATCCTCCTAATGACATAATTTCCAGAGAACGAGGCGGACGTTTCACCTCCCGCTCAATAAAAACAAACAAACAAACAAACAAACGCATTCACACTCACAAAAACGTGGCGTTATGGCGCTCGACTGCAGCTCGAGCGGCGTGCGACCGTACCGGCGCCGTCCCGCGATAAACCGAGACGCATTACTGTAACTACACCCTAACTCTCACAAATAGCGACTAAAACTAATTTTTGCGAGCATTCGTAAAAAGACGATTTCGAGCAACTGGGTCGGACCGTTCATTCGGCAGATGGCGGGAGCAGCAAAAATCTTAATCAGGACTGAGTCGGCGCGTGTTGTGCACATAACTCGAGCTGCGGTGAGCTGGCGGCCGGCCAAATGTGCTGTTGCTTAATAAGCTAAGCGATCACCTCGCGTATTTGCATCTCGAGCTCCGCCGCGTGCCGCTGCACCGCCCGCGCGCTCGCTTCGCTCGTGCTGCCCCACTCGCTGCTCGCCCCGCACTCGGGCGTTTACATTTTACATTCCACTTTATGGTATGACGCTGCTGTCTCAAATATGTGGCTTTTGTAGTGTTCGCAGCTGTGACTGCATTATTTAAGATTGTCTATTCAAACAGCAATAAAACTCCCCCAATAAACATCTAAAACGAAAACGTGTTCTGTCCGTATAATCTCAATGAACAGTTGATACTGATATTTTTGTTATATAAAATGTTTTTGCGCTTGAAATCACCCTTTCATTTGGTCGTTCATTGTCACGTCCATTTCATGTAAAGGCTACGTGATTACAAATGAAAACGGACACGCTTCGGCGCCCGTAGTGTCATCAGTTGGTAAACTCCTAAAACTTTCTCTTTCACATGCGATTTTCACGTTGCGGAAACATTTAACAACAATGACTAGCTTAGGAAATAGTAGCAGTTACTACCATACCAGCGTTGCACAGTGAAGTACGGTATCTAAAAGTACCTCACTAAAATTCATATTTTCGGCACGTTTTGGTGCATTCATTATGATGCGACACGGGTTGAAAAGTTCTAGTTACAGTTACAAAAATGTGAGTCAAAAAATACAATTAGTGTGGGTAGTAGGTAAGTACTATGGTTGAAATTGATGGAAGCCAGCCTTCTCCAGAGGGACTGTGTTTGCGAGCACCCATTACCAAATATCTCCGTTTAATTAGCGAGGCAACGCGGCGGTAATTGCATTTTAAATTGTGAGTGTTTGTAACGGGGGCAGCCGGAGGACACGGCCACGCGCCTCTGATTGCAGAATTACCTTATCATGCCCCTGTCGCTGTCGAGGCATAGCGATGGTGAAATCTATCCGATAATTATATTACAACTCACTTTAACCCATTCTAACAAGTAAATAACTGCTATAAAGTCGAGTTTTGCGCTTGACTTTTATGCTGAGGCAAACCCATTTTGGCATGCTTATTGATAAGTTGATAAGTTTTTCAATATTATTATGTTATATTTTCGCTACGGTCGGAATACATTATTTTTCTTTTTTTTTTTCTATAACAATAACCAAAGCATAACCTACCAAGGTGAAATATGGATCAAACGGTAGACTATCGACAATTAAAATAACCTATAGGGTTAAACATAAAAAAATATTGTTATTATATTGTCCATTAACAAGGACAAATGCGCAAGCGGTTTTTACACAGGCATCACAGTTCATTTTTTTTAAAATTGTTAATTGTTTGTTCATAGATTAGTTCTCACATTAGACATCCACGATCATTTAAATTTAAAATATAAAATGTCCTATGACTTCAACGCATGAGGTTTTAAGGTCGGCTAAAAAAGCTTCTGAAAGTATTAATACTGGTTATTACTTATTGGCTAAAATATTAAAATTTGTGTGTGTAATGATGCGAGTAACAAATTAAAAGCAGCATAAGATTAACGAAAGATTAACTTGCATGATTTGTTGGTAAAGTACTAGACAAACAAAGTAGAAAAATGTGATAAGAACTACAAAAACGTAAAATAAAAAAACTAAAGATTTTGAATGTTGCTCTGCACTACTACTGTTCTAAATCATCCATCTTTCGATTTCTGGTTAAGAGAAACCTTCTCTCACAAATATTATAATTTATTGTGTATTATTTATAATTTATTGTGTATTATATATAAGAATGCTTGTAGCAATTTCCTATACCTCGATACCTATAAGGTTTTACCTGTTATAAATCCGTTGAGTTACCTGATCATATCTAATATTTAATCTTCATCAGTGTACTTATTTGAAGTATCTATTACTTGAAATTCTGTAAGTGCACTGGACCCAGCGTCACTCCATCTTGTTTATCGCTCATTATTACATGTGTCAACGTCAGTATATTAGATCAAGGTTAACTGGCCTACCGATAAGATACTGAATTTCTTTAGGACCAGAGACATTGTCGTTCAGTGTAAGAAAGAGACTGATTATTGATTTGCTCTCTAATTGATTAAAAATGTATGGTTATCCGCACAATATCGCGCAAGCATGTCGTGTGCACCAAGTTAATTATGTTAATACAACTTACAAACACTGAGTCACTCCACTGACATCCGAATAAATATGTCTACAGTTTAATTAATTAAAAAATTCCGAGTAAAATATGAAATTTGAATATAAAAACGGTGAGTTAGGCGCCCCTTTTTACGCGTAAATATTTCACTCTTAAACGCTGAAATTACGTGGGACGCTTAAGAAAAAAGCTAGATTATAATTTACAGCAGCGAGTAACGCTTTTAATGAGGTTTTTTTTATAACGATGTGAATAATTAAAGGATTCTCGCGTTCCCGAGTTTTATTGTCTTATTAACCGGGATATCCCGGGGTCCCAGGATGCTAAGACTCGGAGGCTCTTTACGAGGGTGCTGGCAGGACGGACTTTACGATGTGTTCAGGTAAATAGCTAATGACGAGGTAAGTGCTACTTTTAGCGGAACCTACCTACTGCAATATTCAGTTGCCGGACTTTAATTAGAACGGATTCTATATCTTAATAATAAAAAACCAACTATATGTAGACTTTTAATTCTCATAGAAACTTAGTACCTGCTGATATATGCTTGAGTGAAGAGCTTTGTGACGTCATAGCACTTCAACTATGTAAACGATATTACACCTTACTAGACGAGAAAGCAAACAGCACACAAATACACCGCATATTGGTTCTTGTAATACTATTAGATATAGGGTAGATATCAATCTCCATCGACATGTTTACCCGCGGCGCAAATACCGCACGCACACAAACAAGCAAACAATCTAATTGGTAGCACCTGACGACGAGATCTAATTTGTTTGCCGACCTCAAGCCGTGGACATATTGCCCGTGTAATTATAGACGGTCTACTGGTTGTTAGCACTGTGGTGAGATTGAAAGGACAACTTAAATATCTCGTATATTTGGTTGCAGGTCAAGGTTGTTAAACCTTCTTGCACTTTATATTTATATCATATTGGGATACAGGTTGGGATTGTTAAACATAACTAGGTACTTGTGGTTTGTATTTACTCCAAAGACCCTACCTATTAGCTATTGAATCTGGTTTAAAGAAAGAAAGTGAAAACAAATAATTAACGTTGTATTTTTACTTAAGACTAAGTGCGCCAAGTAGGTTTGCCGGAGTTCGGATCACAAATACTTGTTTACACCGAAGATCCACGTAGTGTTGACAATTTATAAATAAAAATTGTGCGCGCTTTTAATAAAGAGAGAAGAGACACCAATGCCCTTCGTTAATTAAAAGAAAATTTATAAAAACGCGCAGGACTGTGTATTAGAGTAAAATGACAACATTTACACGGTACCGGTAATTAGGTAATTTAATAGGTTATTTGTTTTTGATTTTAATCACTGTACTTAAATAAGACTAATTGTTTTTTTAATACGCCTTAACTACTTATTATGTTACAGTGAATTTCATTAAATGAACAGTAAACTTTTACATTATGCTTACTTTAGGACGAGTATGTGCTACGTGGAGATCCATTCAAATCGCGCGCCACCACCCAGTGCATTAGTGATAAGTCCACATTTCTCAAAAATGTTTTATATATTTTACCGTACGATTCTAACTTGCTAAAAATGAATTCTAAAGCATGGTCTGAGTACATACATTTCGGTAAAATACTTTCTTCAATTACACGGTGTATACAAACAAACATTCTGGTTTATTAAACCAGTCTCATAATATGATCCTGGGGGATAAGGATGTTACAACAATTATTAAATTGTAATGTGACTTGCCTAGAATAATTACGATCACAGTTGTTATTAAGGTAAATAAAAAATCGGATTTTGAATGTGACACCTCAAAGCAAATTCACCTGCAACTGGTGCCCTGGTGATAAGCGAACGAAGAACCTGGTAAAATTATTTTATACAAAAGTATTACTGTTTGCTTGCTTGTCGAATATACTAGTGGGCAGTCCCAGTGTCAGTTATTTCAGAACCTTAAAGGGATCCGACATGACTTAATAACTGCTGTCTTACGACTTACAACCGGGACCGACAGCTCAACGTGCCTTTCAAATAACAATGACACTCGGTTGAAAATCCCACAAAAATATTCCTTAAGAAGAGCTGACATCTGACAACCGATCGGTAATAAAAAGTCATGTCAAGTCTTTTGGACCCATAAAAGAGATTTTGTTATGCCGCCACTACTACCAGTAGTTGGTAGAAGAACAATGAGATGATATGAAAAATTCTGGTATAAATAAAACTTAAAAGCGTAAACTCGCCTGATGATGGGGATCGGACATAGACACTTTATCGCTACAGCAGCTACGATGTAGCCATTTAAGTAGATTCGATGAAACTACCTAACTCTACAATTCTGTACCACGCAACTATTCGGAACCGAAAGTTCCGAGTCGGAACAATCTGAAACCAAACTACGACTAAGTCGCTGAATACACAACTAATCTGGAACTAGTCGATAGTCACACATGGTGAAGTAACACAAGTTTAGTTTAAGCTAATCGCACACATTCCGATCCGTAATCGAGTTATGTGCCGGCGATTTGCGCCGACTCACCCGCAATCAGAGCTCATTGAGTGCTAACCCCATGTAGCTTCCCCCCACTTTTCCTTTGCCCCCTGCCCCTGCTCTTGCCACATTCGCATTCACCACGAAATGTAATCACCAATGTACTTAGGAAGTTGGCACTTGCCACGCACGGACTCGAAGGAAATAGACGACTCTGTCACTGCGTTTCACTTCGCGTTCCGATTTGTGTGTCTAACTAACGTATCCAACATTAACTTTGAACTCGAGAGCGTATAGGGTTACAACAAAATACGCCGTAAGCCAACATAACACGTTGCATTAAAGGTTTATACAATGTTAATTACCCATTACTTACTGAATATTACATGGACTCTATAGTAAGCTGCATGTCATACCCGTAAATAAGGCTAATTAAAATACATTGCCAGTAAACTTCGTTGAAATACCTCTAGGTTTGCTCGTTGGTATTACTGTAGCTTCAAACTATATTACTAAACAGTAATTGAACCGTGAGTACGATTCCCCGTGTGAATAATTAAACACATTGTCTCAACTGTACTGAACGGGTGAGCCCGGCCCGGTCCCGTCTCGGTTCGTGACGTCACAGAGCGCCTCAGTTTTTATTGTCTAATTAGCCATGTTTCATTGCGATTTATTACGTTTTAAATTATGCACGAAGGTGCTTCATTTTATCTAGCTCCAAATTGCGGCCGTTTTCATTAGGAGACGGCGCTTGAAAATAAATATAATTTAATTAGGGCAGTCCCGGTCCGACGGACGCCTCGGCCCGTTTTACGGCCGTCTGTTTGTTTGTACTTTTTGATTCACCGGTTTCGTTTAAGGCGACGAATATCTCCTAGAAAGCGGGATTTAGGACCATTATTCGAGGCATTTATAACAAAACCTGATACATAAATGATACGTACCTACTTAAATATTCGCTGAGTTCTGTTTTATATGAGAAAGAACACCTTCTTTTAATAACATTAAAAAACTATATTTTTGCTGTGACCTCAATAATTTATTTAGTTTTTATTTTAACGCAAAAATATGAAACTATGAACTAAAACTAATAAATAATTCACAAAACTAATTCTTAAAGACTGCCAGTATTATATAAAATAAAAACTAATAGTATTACCACGTTTTATGTATCATCCCAATCACATTAATTTCATTCCGGTCTTTTATATAGATAAACATAAACGCTTTCACACTCACAGCCCCACACTAAGTTCAATGACTTGTATCGTGGTGCCGGAAACATAAACATCACACACACAATCACAACCAGAACCAGAAACACAAATTTTCCTTGGGGAGAAAACTTGTGTTCCCGCCGGGAATCGAACCCGATACCCCTGCTTAGAAGGCGAACGCTCACCCAACTTAGCCAACGGGCAGTTCATGAAGCTAAAGATGAAGAACATCTTTAGCTTGTTTTATTTTTTGAGGCGCCTCCTTTCCAACGTGGAAATGCGCCTTTTGAATAAAACATACAAAACGCACACAGGACCTTGCGTAGCAATTATCATTTAAGACATTCAGAGTGCACCTTTATATACTAAAGTGTAAGCAGAATTATCTATAATAGTTAAAAAAGACGCTTGCATTGACATAAGTCGGGCCCTTAAGGCTGTGTAATCGGTTTATTGGTTCCTTCATCTTTATGTTGTAATTCGTAGTCTGGCCGGAGTCGGGACTGGCGGGTACATCACTCGCGGCATGACAATAGTTCCGGACGGTATGTGGGTATATCTCTTGTGATTTCATTGCAGCGTTTTTGATGTTTGGTAACGCAAAAGCGGCTGTAAAATATTCGGCCATGAATACATTGTGAACGTTTGGCGCGCCGCCAGTGCAGCGTGCTGACTTTAACCCTGTTTGAACGTGATAGCTCTTATGTACACGGGGTTCGCGTACGTTTTATGCTAGTTGCGAAATAAATTCTGTAATAAACGCTTTTGGCAAATGTTACGGGGATACGGTTACTATTATGACGCTCCAGTGAAGTAAATCAACAGTTTCGTTAGCGTAATGACGGAGATTTCCTTCTTCGAGTTCTTTCGAATAGATCGATAAATTCAGTACGTGTCATTACTAAAAGAGGTGACCAGCTATTAGAAAACCTCTGTTTTTTGGTGAATGTAAATGGTTAGTGTATATTTTCCATACCTATAGGTACATATGACGATTGCAGTCTAGTGTCCGAAAATGTTAGTCCACCTAGACTGTCTTTTAGGAAATAACATATTGTGTAACATTGTTATTATTACATGCCGCGTGGTTCCCAGCAGATGCACATACTTTTATGTTTCTGGCTTTGTTTGATAAATATTTGAAAGTCCATTTCTGTGTCCGTTTGGACCGAATTATATTAAATTAATAATATTTCAATTATTTATACTTGGAAACGACTGCCTTAAAAGATAGTGATGTCACAGAATGTGCTATATGTCTCTATATTTATTGTAACTAACGCAGGTAAAGCTAGTAGTGTATTTTTATGATAACAGTAACAAACACCTCTGATCTAAGTGCAAAAGAATGCTTGGTGTTTTTATTTCATAGCTTCTTTAGCAGCATTATTGTGGGTTCTACGACACAAATACAAGTAGCTGTTATACGTTTCCAACCAAGTTTCATAATTAGTAGGATTTAATTAGCAGAAGGTTGCGGTGACAGAACAAACTTTACGACTCAAGAAAACGTCGGGAATGTATATTCAGTACTTCCGTATGAATAGATAGAAATGACGAGATGGTAGTCTTCTTCGCATATATATTGTTTTGTTTTTCACTGAACCTATTGCAATTAGATAAAAGTTGCATATTTAAATTTAATAAATATTGCAATTTTTACGATACAGAACTGTTATAATGTTGCATTTCTATGTTTTTTTCATGTTTTTAAGATTCTATACCTCAGAAGAAATAATGGTCAAAGAAAATAAAAGCTACGACAAAATTTAAGTTAAAAAGAATAAAAAAATCAAAAAACAAGGTCTTATAGCACAAGTTAAGGAAAATAATAAATTTGGTTATATGTAGTTAACAGAAGAAAAAAATAATGAAATAAAACCGAGCCAAAATCTTCCGAAGCTCGATTTCCGTGATGAATATATGAACGTTTATATACATATAATATATAGAAATGCAATGAATATATTAAAAGAAAATATTATTTTTTCGATCGTATATCAAGTCCCTTGAATTGGTTCAAGGGAATTGATATTATACAAACGCCTCAGGCGCGCCCGCCGCTCGCCGCCCGCCCTATACGCGCGCCTCGGCCGCTGCAAAAATACGCGCGCCATGTCCGCTTAGTATATTTTGCTTAACTAGAGGAGCTTAGGAGTGAGTTTGACATAATAACTATACAATATGCGACCACACACTCACATTATAATAACCGCCATTAAAATAAAGCCCTGTTCAAACAACAATTAAGTGATTCGCGTGGGCAGCGGAGGAAACTCACGAAGGATTATAATTAAGTATAATTAACTAGGATTTGTGGAAACCTGTACAGATACCTGTCCTCGGTATAATGAGATACTTTAAGACTTTGTCCCTAAAAGCTTTAATTTTCGTTAAGAAATGTTTTCTGTATAATTGGTTGCTTTTGGTAAAGTTGGTGAATTATTTTATATAAAGTCAACTACTCACCCATTGCAAATCATTTGGTAGTAATCTTAATGTATCCACGCCAAAATGTGTCATATTATTTAAGCTACAATTTTACTTAAATAAATAAATACAAAGTTTTATTTTGAACAGAAAATAGAATGGTGAAATCCCAGTTTTCCGATTAATGGGAAAACTGACATTAGTCAAAATAGGCGTGTACCAGATAACAATAGGCAAATTAGGCGTGTACCATTGACGGTACAATAGTGCCGTCAATGGTACACGCCTAATCTGCTATATGTACCTAATGCTATATAATATTATGGTGCTATTGTTTCCGCAGTACTGGAGATGATCTTCAGGAATTTAAACTGGACCAAAAATGGGCTCAATATAAATGGCGAAAACCTTAACCATCTACGTTTCGCCGATGATTTGATTTTGTTCTCAGAGGACGCAGGGACTCTGGGAATAATGTTGCAGCAGCTATACGATGAAAGCGTTGAGGCCGGTTTGACAATGAACCTAACTAAAACCAAAATTATGACAAATTCCCAACAAGCAGTAACCAACGAAAAAATAACAGTAAACAACGAACAAATAGAATATGTAAATGAATATATATATTTGGGCCAACTTATATCTACAGATGATTGCATGAATAAAGAAATAGAACGAAGAATAACTAATACTTGGAAACGGTTTTGGTCTCTTAGAGAAATAATCAAGGATAAAGAAATGCCAATGAAAGGAAAAAAGAAAGTATATGAAATGTGCATTCTGCCATGTTTACTATATGGATGCCAGACATGGGCGCTAACAGAACTACGAGAAAGTAAATTAAAAGTCTGCCAAAATGGAATGGAAAGGAGTATTTTAGGTATAAAAAGAATTGATAAAGTAAAATTACAAGAAATAAAAATGAAAACAAAATTTAAAAATGCACACACTGTTTACAGACAGCTTAAATGGCGTTGGACGGGACATATGTTACGAGACAGTAAAGAAAAATGGACTAAATTAATAACAGAATGGTACCCAAGAGATGGCAAAAGAAATAGAGGCAGACAAAGAAAAAGATGGGAAGATGACCTCAAGAAAGTGGCTGGTCCGGAATGGACCCGTTTAGCGAGAGACAGGAATACGTGGAAATCTTTAGAGGAGGCCTTTGTCGACAGACAAGCTGTCCTACACAAACATCCAGTTGCCGATAGTTCAAATAATAGCATAGATTAAATCAATTAAGTGTTTAGTAAGTAGGCATATACATAGTAATTGTAAAGAAAAAGCAGCAATAAAGGCTATTTTATTTTATTTTATTTTTATATTGTACCGTTTAGTACCAGTATTATTTTACCATTACATTTATATAGGGATCGACTAAAAATCAAGGAAAACAAACTAGGGTAAAACAAACGAGAATCTGGCAGAAAAAGATAATTTCGACTTAAACAATTTAAAATTGTAAATACAAATTGAGATAAATGAACATCGGGGAAATTCTACTAATATTATGAATCCGAAAGTTTGTGTGTAAGTATATTTATTCCCTATTCAAGCTTTAACGAATGAACGGATTTGGATGAATTGTAAAAATTTGGAATGTACACAGCTTATACGTAGGAATAACAAAAAGGCTAATTTTATACATGACTAGCAAACCCGGCGAACTCCGTTTCGCCACTATAAACCTCACGGAGCCCGAGACCTTTCCAACGAATGCAAAACCGTGGTAATCGGTTCGTGCGTTCTGGAGTTATAGCGTCAGGAAGGAAAACCCGACTTATTTTTATATAGTAGATAATAGCGAGCACAGGGCATGACTAGTAAATTAATAAATATCAATTTGGAGAGATCAAAACTTCACGCAACGAAACTTTTGTAAGATATTCGTGAATCATCGCACCGTAACGTCTATTTTAGTAACTCAGTATTAGAGTTACTTACTTAACATTTTCAAATTAAACGTAATAGTTTTGGGTATTAGCCAAAAGATCTGGTTCCCATATAAATTTAAACTAAGCTCTTTTCTAGTTATGTGCCTTATTTCATATTGAGTAAAATTGTAGACTACTTAACTATTTGAACTGCCCGTAGCTTAGTTGGATATGCGTTCGCCTTCTAAAGATTCGATTGTCGAAACACAAGTTTTCTCCTTTAGTGTGTGTGATATGAATGTTTCCGGCACCCATGACACAAGTCATCGAACTTTGTGTGGAGCTGTGAGTGTGAAATCGTTTAAGCTTATGTTTGTTTTGGTGTGTTAAAAAAAAGAAAAAGTAACTGACTTTTATTTTCGACCATCAACAAATAGTGTCAGTAAGCCACCAACTATCAATATCAACTCCATTCACCACTACCAAGCTGCAGTAACTTTACGCACCAATACCCGAGTCTCAAGTCAAGTCTCACATAAACAGCATGAGAAAACTACTCTGTGCAGTGAGGCAATTCCTTCCAAGCGCACTATTTGCCAATGGGAAAGGGGCGCGAGTTGAAAGTATTGTGAGTGTTTGCGAGCGAAGTCGGGGCAAATATTGTATGCACCAAGGGATTGCATTATCAAAACAAGGGAAAGTTATGCTGGTAAAAGCATTGAACAACCACTTTTCAAAGCAAACCTATTTTCGTTATAGTATATTTTGTAGGCATTAAATAAAATGACACATACCATCAGGTGAGATCGCGGTCAAATTCTAGCCTATTTGTCATAAAAAAAAAAATTACAACAATATGTATGCTAGTAGATAGTTCAATACATAGTATACTTACAATAATATTATTAACACTCATATGGCTTTTACAATTATAAGATTCCAAAATCTACGTATTCTTTAAGATGTTGTCCGGTATGGAAACATGGCGCGCTCCTCGAGAGCATGGACAATATCGTAAAGAAAACTCTTATATCGGTTTTGAATATTGACATAGATAATAGGGCTTGGTCGCAAGCTTCTTTACCTGTAAGACTAGGAGGCTTAGGTATACGTAAAATTTCTAGTGTTGCGTTACCAGCTTTCTTGTCCTCAGTTCATGGTACTTCTAAATTAGTCGAAAAAATACTTTCACATAGTTTGGTTTCTTTAGAAATAGCAAACCTGACTGAGGCCAGAAACGCCTGGGAAATGGCATGCCCAAATACCGGGCTCCGAATGGTCTGATGCGTGACGATAGTAAAAGACCCGACGGCATGACTTTAATTCCATGGAAGATGGGACGGCCTTTAGTATCGGATGCAACTTGTGTCGATACTTTAGCTCCGTCACATCTTCCTGAAACACAAAATGGGGTTGGCGTCGCGACAACTTCGGCAGAGCAGCGCAAACGGCGCAAATATGGAAACCTTGGCAGTGGTTACATATTTGAGCCGTTTGGTGTTAAGACACTGGGTCCGTGGGGACCGGGAGCCCATTCTATTTTCAAAAATCTATCAGAGCGCCTGGTTGAAGCGACGCGTGATCATAATGCTGGCACTTATTTGGCTCAACGTATTAGCATTGCAATTCAGAGAGGCAATGCCGCTAGCATGATGGGAACGCTACCCACTGGTAGTGGGCTTGAACACTTGAGTTACCTATAAGCTTGCCTTGATGCCTTGTAGGTAACTTAGTTCTTTGCTGTACATAGTTTTAGTTAAGTTTTAGAAAATATAGGCAATTGGCCCGTAGATTGGATGTACCTACGTTGCTATATAAAAAAAAAAAGTATACTTACATCGGGCATTCAATGTGCATTTGTGTACGTATATCAGCAAAGTAAAATACGTTCTTAATTATCAATAAAATTAGCTTGCTTTCGAGCATGCTTTCAGACACGTTTGGCTGCATTTTGAATGATATTTTTATCATACAGCTACATTATAAATTGCAAGTTAACACACTTACATTACAGAGAGGATGTGCTCGCGACGGCGCGCCACAGTGTAAATAAATAAAGTAGGCTTCTTCGCTCGTTACGTCGAGCGCACTACGCGGCGCGTCGCACAACAAAATTGGCTGGCAACAGTACTTGAAATATTTGCAGTAGTCTTTGGGATTTTAGTTTTATAAGATGTGGATCGATAGATTTTTTTTAATAACATAACATAAACGCTTTCACACTCACAGCCCCACACTAAGTTTGATGACTTGTGTCGTGGGTGCCGGAAACATTCACATCACACACGCAATCACAACCAGAACCAGAAACACAAATTTGCCACGGGGAGAAAACTTGTGTTCCCGTCGGGAATAGAACTCGATACTCCTGCTTAGAAGGCGAACGCCGCCAAATTAAGCCAACGGGCAGTTTCAAATAAATCCTATAAGTTACGATGTAACAGTTAAACAATTAGAATTCCTAACGAGTAAGCTCGAGATCCAGTAAGCAGGTAATAAGGAGGTCCTATTTTCGCCTGTACTCATTTATATGGAGCTTAAGACAGCAAACTAAATTGTTTAAGTAAATCATAATTTTATTTTGGTAAGGTAGATGCAACAGAACAAATTAATAAGCAGGGTCGTTATGCGGAGCACCTAAGCACCCTTGTAGCTGCAGCAAAATTAGCAGACGACGGGATGAGCACCCTACAGCATTTGCAGTCGCGGAGACTTGGTTGGTCGTAGGGAGAAGTCAAAAGCTAACTTATTATATTTCTTATTTTTAACAAATAAAATTGCGTCTGAATTTTCAGTAATATTGATAAAATGGATGTTAAATTTTGAAATTTCTTAACATAAAATTTAGCTACCTTTTACCCTCTATGTTACCTGTTGACAACGTAGGATATGAAAGATGGTAAATATACTAGGCCTAAAGCAGGATTGAGAGCTTTCCGAAGGATCATTTGGTGCTCAACAGATTTTTTATACAGGTAATCTACCGCTGCACTTAACGACATGGACATAATCACGACGTTAGATTAAAAGGAAGCCCAAGCCTGTGGTAGGATATGAAATCCCGACCGCCCATTCGAAGTTTGGGTCTATTACTAATGCGCTATAATCGCTTCTAAATCCTATGAATAAAATCCACGTTCCAGCCAAATTTACGAGTTTACCAATGCACAATGATTATATAAGATGGGTTAAACTAACATTTAAATCAAAATGAAATACAAATACGTAACGCCGAATGAATCAGAACGTAAAATCGGAATCCTTTTAATAAATGTTTCATCCCGTCCTAATTAAACAAAACTGCTCGCACAAAAAGCATAAAACGAGCAAAAATCGAGCACTAGGTTGTAGCATCGAGGGAACGTTTAAAAATAAATATCAAAGACGGCTTTAATTCGTACACAGAGTTGCGCACTCTGAGTGGTAATCGAGGACTGTGCTAATAGGGTTGCCACCTGCAGTTTTATTCACCGGTGCTGCAATTTCTGTCATATTCGGAAAGAACACTAATTAGGCTGTGATACTAATTTAAATTTTTATTTTTTGGATCTATGTATATGGATATTGAATTTAAATTACCAGATTGTTCTTCTCTGCCAATATATTTCAAATGCTCATAATAGGGCTCTACGAATAATACTTATATTGTAATATTATAGGTATTATAAAACTAAATAAAAGTATCAAGTCAGAATCATTCAACTGTGAGGCTGTCTAAATAGTGGAAAGGAAAGGTCTGAACAATCATAATATTGTATTGTATTATGGTTGATTATATTTGGAAACAAATTTTTTTTTTTGCTATTTTTTTATATCCTTAATGTTAGATATTTGCCTACCTAGGTAGGTGCAGGTGTTAGATACTGCTAACAGTAGTAGTAAGTAGGTAAATTAAATTAATACATTTGTTTAACAGTAAAATCAACATTTATTGGGAATAGGTAAGTATCTAACATTCTCATAATTCATGAACAGCTGTGACTTCTCGTGACCTCTCGTCACATGTTAGAACAATGATTCCGTAGCACTTAGCACTCGTAGCAGTCATAAGTTATTATTTTAACAGCTGTCTAAGAGTTGCCATAATTTACTTGATAGTAACTACTAAATTGTCTGCCACAATTAATTGTAAGAATTGTTTTTTTTTTTTTTTCAAATTTTCTTTTTATTTTTATTCTGATCAGTTTTCGATTCTAAACCTCCCCCTGCGTGATTGTGAACTACTTACCAATGACGGTATATAGTCCCTATAATAATATTTAATTTAATTATACTAAATAAAAATAAAAAAAAGACCCGATGGTATGACACTCATTCCTTGGAAGATGGGTCGGCCTTTAGTGTGGGAGGCCACGTGTGTTGATACTTTGGCGCCATCCCATCTTCCTGAAACCACGCTACAAGCTAGTGGCGCAGCTATGGCAGCTGAATCTCTCAAACGGCGCAAGTATTCCAAACTTGACAAAGGTTTTATATTTGTGCCGTTTGGGGTTGAAACGCTAGGCCCATGGGGACCGGGTGCTTTAGAAATTTTCAAAGATTTGTTTAAGAGACTGATTGATTCGGCACATGACTAAAATGCTGGTTTGTATTTGGGGCAGAGGATAAGCCTTGCTATACAGCGTGGTAATGCAGCAAGCATTTTGGGAACTTTGCCGACCATTAAAGATCGTCTAAACCATCTTTAACATTTCTTTTTATAATTTGTATCTTACTTCACTTAATTTAGCTATATTATTATTATTATTATTTTTTTTTTTTTTTATTTATTTGGTTCACAAATTGAATGCAACACTTAACCTTAGATAGGTAAACAAACATATTATATAAATTGTAAACAGTGTCCATTCTGGTACAGTGAACACAGCATGCACAAACGATAGTGTTAAATATCTAAAGAAAGATTTAATTTAATTTTGACAGTGACTTACAATAATAAGCAAAGTATTTTTAGGAATTAGTTAACACTTGAAATTGTGTACAGCTTTCAAAGATCAATAAAACATTAATAGGCAAAACTACACAGTTGATTCATTTCAAAATAGACAATTCACAAAACTACTATATTAACTAAATTACAATTTTTGCAAGGTGGACCTTGGTTGAGGCTAAAGAACCATCAAACAAATCCAAAGATTGACGGATTCCATTGTAGTAGGACAACATTCGGTACAGAGGAGAGTGTTGCCTTACATTAGTACGGCAATGAGGTAGCCTAAAAGTTTTCCGGTTATTTAAACGACTACTCGGACGTGGAACTACTATGTCTATGGCCATAAGAATATCTGGGCATAAAACTTGTCCGCGAATTACCTTGCACAAAAACAAAATATCCGATATCTTTCGCCGAACGTAAAGAGGCTGAAGTTTAAAATTGATTAATCTTGACTGATAGGACTTTAAATTTTTGCATTTTTTGTTGGCATATGCCAGTTGATATAAAAATCTTTTTTGTATGCGCTCTATCCTGTTACTGTGCACAGCATAACTAGGCGCCCAAATTTGGCTATTATACTCCAAAACGCTTCTTACGAGACAGTTATACAAGGGGATAATGACTGTGGGGTCCTTAAAACATTTAATTTGTCTGGATATAAAGCCCGATAACTGCGACGCTTTTTTTGCTATATTGTCAATATGAAGTCGAAAATTCATGGCGGTGTCTATTGTTACTCCCAGGTCTCTAATATTAGTAACTTCAGTAAGGGGTGTGTTGTTTAATGTATAAATAGACACAAGAGGATTTCTTTTTTTAGAGAATTTTATATGTAGACACTTATCAATATTTAAAATCATTTTATTTGTTGTGCACCAACAAAGAATCTTATCAATTTCAGTTTGAAACACTATGATGTCATTTGGGTTTTTAATAGGCATATAAAGTTTTAAATCATCGGCATATATTTTGAATGGACATGTGATGTTTGTAGCTAAATCATTGATGAAACAAACGAAAAATAAAGGACCCAGGTGTGACCCTTGTGGTACGCCTGTAGGGATTAGTTTTGACCGGGAATTATATCCGCGAATCCTGACCAATTGAGACCTATTCTCTAGGTACGATTCGCACCATCTCAACAGAGAACCATGTATACCCATTGCTGAAATTTTTTTAATGAGAAGTACGTGATCAATTAGGTCAAAGGCCTTACTAAAATCGGTATATACTGCATGAATTTCCTCGCCTGCATCTAGAGCTTGAGAAATATCGTTCACGAACCCGATTAAATTCGATGCGGTAGATTTTTTGGGCAGAAAACCATGTTGTTCAGGATGTATAAGTTCTTTAATATGCCAATAAATTTGTTTTTGGACAATCGATTCAAATACTTTACCAAGGGCGGGAAGAATTGACACTGGTCTATAATTTGATACATTTGTGACATCTCCTTTTTTATGAATTGGTGTCAAACGTGCTTGTTTCCATTTAGTCGGAAATTTGCCATGTTTGAGTGAAGTATTATAAATAATGCATAGTGGCTTACATAAAGTTTTTGCACAATTTTTTAGGAAAATGTTAGGTATCATGTCCAGACCTGCTCCTTTATTCGGATCTAATTTATTAAGAGTCCTGAGAATGTCTGCCTCTGATAAGTTACAATTACTGAAAACCCGACTGACTTGAGTACTATCCGGCTCATATTGAGCATGTGTTGCATCTGCTAGATCATAGACCGATTGAAAATACTCTGAAAATAGGTCAACAATTTCTTGACCTCCATTGGCTATTTTATTATTTAATATGATTTGATTAGGTAATGAAGAGATATTTCTTTTTTGAGCGTTTATGAATGACCAGATCTTTTTAGGTTGCTTTCGAATCATTTGTGAGGCATTTTCTTTGAACTTTTTGTAACATGTTCTAAGCATAGTATCATAGCGATGTCTAAGAAGTTCCACAGTCAGTTTGTCTCTAGGATTTCCATATTTAGCATACCTTTTGTGATATTTTAATTTTTCTCTTGCACATTTTATTAGAGGAGTACTAAACCATTTAGGATATTTTTCACTATGGGGAGTATGGTATGGAGTATAGCATTCTATTAGTTCCATCAAGATTGAATAAAATTTATCCACCATCACATCCACGTCAATGACATCACTCCAAACTTCTGGCCAATCTATTTTCTCAAAAGATTCATTAATTTTTTCATAGTCAGTTTTATTAAAATTTAATATTGGTGCTCTATTGGATTTTAAGGTTCGATTACTGTTGGGTGTATGACAAATTATTTCAAGTGCTGGGTGATGCATGTCGATACTTGTTAAAGGAGACGTGCTTTCAGTAGTCTTTATTCTGTTTGGTATATCTGTCAATACTAAGTCTAATGTACGATTCTTAAAGTTTGTTATTTGATTACATTGATATAAATTATTAAACAATATTTCATCAACAAATATGTTTTCTATCAAGCTATTATTTCCACTAGGCAAACAATAACATGTTTTAGTATCATAATTCCATGTAATATTAGATAAATTCATGTCACCTATAAGTAGAACGGATGATTGGTATGCTACACTACTATTTAAAATACTAGTAAAGTTAGATAAGAAACTATCTAAATACTCCTGATTAACCGGTGGTGGAACGTAGACAGCGCAGATATTATAGCTTTTATTATTAGAATAATTACTTTTAACATTAACCCATAAATCCTCACAATTTGATTCCCACGATTGTTTTCGGCAGGACTGCAGTCTTTTGTGAACAGCAATACAGACACCTCCTCCATCCTTTTTATTTTTGTAAGAACAAGTAGAGTTTCGGTCCCTTCTATATATATTATACCTGTTATCTAAAAACTCATGACCGTAGACAGAAGAATTTAACCAAGTCTCAACTAAAATAATGATGTCATAGTTGTGACACAATGCGTTTAGCCTGAATTCCTCGCATTTTGTTCTAAGACCTCTAACATTTTGATAATAAATTATCATTTCAGAGCACATTGAAACCACTTTTACGCCTGACACAAATGTTAAAGTCTTTTAATCGCATCTTCATTCCCAATCACCAAAGCCTTAGATGTCATGTTTTTACGAACATATATCTTGCCATTTCGAATCCAAATAAATTCGTATTGCTTTTCCTTAGCTGCTACTCTAGCAGCTGCGTGTAATTTCTTATTGGCCAGTGATAGATGCTCATTAATATACACTGATTGCTTATTGCCTGCAATGCCAAGGTGTCCTGCATGCAACTTGTCATTGGCATGGGTCTTGTTAAAATTCTTGACAGCCGCCAATATTTCATCTCTTACACGTGGGTTTATAAGTTTGGCAACGATAGCCCGAGGTCTGTTAGAGTCTTGGTTCAACTTAGGAACTCTATGATAATTTACGATCTCGCTATCATTCAGCTCCCTTGAAACGACCTTTCCTAATTGCTTGATAGTTGTCAGCAAATTTTCATTTTTGTTCTCTGGCACACATTGGATCTCTATGTTACAGGACCTAGCATGTTGTTCAATATTATTGCACTGGCTGATGAGGGTGGCCATATGAGTCTGCAGGCTCTCGTTCTGAGCTTGAAGATTATCAATCAATCGCCCCTTCACTTCGATTTCTTTGCTCAACTCTTCATTTCGGGAGCCCAAAAAACTCAATCCACTTTTCATTTCTTCAATAGCCTTGTACACTGCCTTATTCTCCAATGAAATCTGTTTCTTTACTTGAGACAAGATTGTTGAAGTGGCTTCCTTAAGTTTCAAATCAAAATAGGTTTTCAAGTCTTCCACAGCCGAATCATTGATAGCGCCTGATTCCTGAGCCAAGCTCTGTACGCTATGTTGCCTTATTGGGGTATTCGTATTATCGCCACGTTTTTCGCTTCCCTTGCAATCTGGGCACTTCCAATGCATTTTGACTTGTTTGGATTCTTTACCATAATTTTCTGAAGACATTCCCAGACATTGATAATGATAGCATCCTGTACACATAGAACAAACTTTTATGTCATGTGTCTTGGTGGTTTTATTGCAAGCCCTACATTTCGTGTTTGAATTAGATGCCGCCATTATTTCCAATTGTGTGCCTTGCTGATACTTATTTGATGACTCGAGCGTGTTGCTATACAATTTTATCAGGCGCACTAATTTATTAACACTGTTGTGGTAGATCAGAAATTTCTAAATTAAGGTAGGGTAGGCACTTCGAATTATCATAAAACAGAGTTTATTTTGATTTGTATTCACTAATCACTAGTCGAAACAATAGTCCAACACGTAATTAACGTACTAAAGAAGCTATTTTTTCCGTTTCCACCACTTTTGAACCGTGTACACAACTTTAAACACCTTTCTTTAATACTTTTGCAGGAGTAGAATTTAACACATCTCTATTACAACTTAGGTAACTACCTAATTAAATTAAAATATATTATACTAACTATATAACGATATGTACCACAATTGGATGTAATTTATAAATTTGTACGCTTATCAATGCAAAACTTGACGATCCATTAATCATTTGTAAGATCAATGTGCATGCTCATTTAAAAATCTGTGTGTATATTTTACTCATGTTTCACAAATAAAATATCTTTATCTTTATCTCTAAAAGGTTAACTAATTGGAACAACTAATGGTTGTTCCCGAAGGACTAAGTGCTGACTAAACTCGTAATTTAGGCTGTATTTATAAATTTTATGATATTTTACTCGATAACTTAATTTATATTATTATATTATATTATTGGGGACTATGAGTGAACATAAATACAAAACATACTTGAACATACGCTGTTAAAAGTATATCCTTTTTGCTACGTTATAATAGAGTGAATAATGTTCTGTCACGATGTTTTTAAAATATGTTTCACTTTTCAGGTAAGTGCAAAACAATATCATTAGCTTACAAAAATAGCCTATACTTAGTCCATGTTTCGGTGTATTTTAATCTATGGAAGGCCAGCCTTTGACAACGATTTAATTTGTTGGTAAGTTATTATTTATTAGCAGCAACATTTTTAATACTACCATAATGTTTGCTTTTTTCCGGGCTGTGCAGAGGAAGTTATTCAAAAGTAAACCTTCTGTCTAACACTGGTATTGCGTTGCCCACAGGCACTGTGACTACTTCCAAACTTTAGGATTCAAAGCCAATTCGTTGATGGATGTTGTGAAAGTTGGTGTTGGTGCGGAACAAGTTACTATTTAGATGTCCTGCTAAGTGGGATGTTAGATTACCTATGAGGAAAAGTTGACGTTTCGTCCAATTTTTGTTTATTAATATATAATAGTATGAACTGCCCGTTGGCTTAGTTGGGTGTGCGTTCGCCTAAGTATCGGGTTCGATTCCCGGGAACAAAAGTTTTCTCCCCAAGAAAAGTTTATGTTTCTGGCTGTGATTGTGTGCGTAATATCAATGTTTGCGGCACGATACAAGTTACCGAACTTAATGTTTATTAATAAAAAAAACGCTTTCCCTGAGTGATGAGTACAATATGGGAGTCTTCAAGTTGCGTGAATAGGTATCTTCTAGGCAAGCTTGCTTCATCGTCGACCACATCGTCGTTTACCATCAGGTGAGATAGTGGTCAAAGGTTATATATATATATTACTGATAAATTTACTACGGCTGTTACATTTGATGACTATTATAATTTAAATGCGTGATGTTGTTACTACATTTCCAAGTAGATTATAAATTAAATATGGGTTTAATTATTATGCAACATACCGTGTTAAACTGAAGTCGTATTTAAAAAAAAAATACTGTCGTTGATTACCACTTAAATATTAAAAAGCACCGTGATAAACCATTTATTCAATGACAAACTGAATGAACATTGGTACAACAGTTTGAGAGCTTCAAAGTGAGAAACAGAGAGACACGGGTGTTATATTTTTACCACCCCTCTTTATTGGGTCGAGGGTAGTGTCTTAAATATCTACTACCTATTTAACCATAAATAAGTTAAGCCGTTTTTGGTAATCACACCACTGCTTGTGGGTGACAAAAACTTTCCCATGTAGAGTATGAGTATACTGGAAATTCTAGGTAACGCATATTTATCACCATTGATCAAATTATTACTGACCGTGTGAGATAGTAGATCACGCTGTCATAAAAGAAATACTATAGATAATTAAACGCAAGAAAAGCTTAAAAAACCGACTTTACCGCTTTATCTTTGGTACCTTGAAAGCACCAGCTTTCAAATAAAAAAATAATCATCAAAATCGGCTCACAACGAAAGAAGTTATGAGGTAACTTTTGAAGTCGATTAAACAAGAACATCGTCAAAGTAGTCCACAAAATAGACATTATTGACGATATTTCAGTATCTACTGATCTGATCTTAATTAAATTTAAATGGGACCAATTGGAAAGCAACATCTTCCAAACTAAAAAAAAAATTTCGAAATCGGTTCACGTGGAAAGAAGTTATGAGGTAACACACATAAAAAAAAATACAATCGACTTGAGTACCTCCTCCTTTTTTGGGAAGTCGGTAAAAGCAGCTTTTGAAGCATATAGACAATATTTTTTTCAAGTAAGATCATAACATGGTATTTAATTCTTTTTAAAAATCTAGAGCGATATATTCTTACGCTACAAAACAATCAAAAGAGCCAAACCACTCAAGACAGATTGCACAAAAATCCACCGCTTGTGCAGTATACAGTGTACACAGAATAGCGCAGATATGTACACAAGTCTGCACAATGTGCACAGAAGTGCACAGAAGGACAAGTCTGCAATCCGGAATAGCCGATCTCGAGAGCCAATACAAATGGGGGCTACTCTAAACGACTAAATTGGGAAACTCGAACACGTATTGTATTGCTACGGAACTAGTTTCGGTCAAGTGAGAGAATTGTTATTTTGAAGATCGGAATCTAAACGTTTATAATACTTTACGATGTGTGCCGAGACAAAATACTAATCGGAATCTATTACCAAACTATCGTTTGAAGCTTTGAGCACTTTTTAAAACATGAAACGTGTTTACTAAAACATTGTGTACTGACAAAATATACATTAAGTTAGCCCATAGGCTCCAGAAGTAAAGTCTAGCACTCTATTTCTGGTTCCAATGGCTTTTCTCACTAATCATATTATCAATGCAGATTATGCCGGACGTAAAAGTAAAACAACGATTGAACTTATTTTAGAAAACGATATATACATCGTTTTCCTATATTCGTTTCCGCCTTGAAGTAAAATGCCGTGTCGAAGAAAATTCGCTCTTTCCCATGTGATTATGCAATATGTGTGTGTGATATTAATATCTCCATCACTTGCGATACACATTTCAAACTCGGTGTTGGGCTGTGAGGGTGAATATATTGTTATTATAAATGTGAAAAATTACGTTATCACACAGAAATCCTTTGAAAGCCCAATGGTTTTCACTTCAGCGGTCAGATACGCTCAAAACATATTGTCATTTTGATTGACGCTTCAAACAAATGCTTAAAAATACATGCAAAAAACACAGACATCGGACATATCCGGTCCCCCCGAAGGCTTGACACGGGTATGGCTGGGCTTTATCAATTAACTTAAGCTTTTTACAAATTATCTGCATAATTTTAATAAATAAACATAAACGCTGTCACACTCACAGTCATCACTAAGTCCAACGACTTATGTCTTGGGTGCCGAAAACATTCACATCACACACACACACAATCACAACTAGAACCATAAAACACAAATTTCAAACCCGATAAAAGGCGAACGCGCGCCCAGCTAAATATAACTTATTAAACTACCGATTTAACACTGAATTCCGATATTTTATAAATAAAAGCGCTACCTAATCTATGTATCTGTCTATATCATACATATAATAATGCGTAGGACGTTCGTAACAAAACCTCCTTCAAAAACAACACATAATAATAAACTTAGGAATAAAAATTAAAACCGACTCGAAACAAATCACTTCAACGTGCAGATACAGAAGTGCCTTTTGTGTTATGAAACAATACAACACAAATCTAAAGTTTCCCAGTAGCTCTCGTCGCGAGCCCGGGCGCACCGCACTCGAGTGTTTAGCTTAGGAAATTAACTTTATTGTAGGCCTTAGATTGCGGGCCGAGTGGGCGCCGTGTAGCAATAATGCCTTTCAATGTTGGCTTTCTAAAGCGATTTTGTAGATAGTATCGTCCAACTATTGGAAGTTCCGTGATTGTATCCGGAGGCTCGTTTGATTGGAATAAAAGTGGGGTAATAACGTCCGTATAAGAATGATGAAATTGTACACTGGGCAATATTGATGTAATTAGCAGGATTTGGTTTTAGTTATATAATAAATAAAAAGCTATTGGCAATTTTAAATAAGTCTTACATTAAAACAATAAGATGATTTCATTTCCTTACCATCTAAATGGCGACATTTTACTAGATTGTGATATTCATACACTTCCATTATCCAATTATTTTTTTTTTTGTCAAATATACTATTTTTGACATTATTTAACAAACTTTTGTTTAAGAAAATTAATTTAATTAGGTTTTTTTTTCGGAAAGCCATAGCCACTAAGATAATTTACCTATTATATTTTGTGTTAATCCCGATATGGCTAAATCGGAATTAACACTAAATACTCAACGTTCATTTTCACTTCGATTAGGCGCATCGTGTTGTGCTCTACACCGCTGTCAGTGCGGTACTGCTGTTGACCGGCTCGGTCATCACGGTCTGTCTTGCTCTAGGAGTGCAGGACGTATTCCCCGCCACGCGAGTCTTAATGATATTATACGTCGGGCTCTTACCACCGCCAACTGTGCGGCTATTTTGGAACCAAATGGTCTAGCACGTGATGACGGTAAAAGGCCTGACGGAATGACCCTGATTCCATGGAAGATGGGACGGCCTTTGGTTTGGGATGCAACTTGCGTAGACACCCTAGCACCGTCTCATCTTTCTGGAACTAAAAATAAGGCTGGTGATGCGGCTGAATCAGCAGAGACTCTCAAAAGGCGCAAATATAGTAATCTTGATAGTGGTTATATATTTGTGCCTTTTGGGGTTGAGACGTTGGGACCGTGGGAACCGGGAGCACATACATTCTACAATGAATTAACAAAGCGTTTGGTCGAAGCAACTCGTGACCAAAATGCTGGCAAATATTTTGGACAGAGATTGAGTATTGCCATTCAACGTGGCAATGCTGCCAGCATTTTGGGTACTTTGCCTACTGGTAGCGGTCTATGAGATTAAGTTTTGTACATATTTATATCTAATTATAGTTTTTTTTGTTTAATTTTAATTTAGTTTTTACTTTAAAGAGTATTTAAAATCAAGCTTTTACCAGTTGTAAATAAAATAATAATAATTACGTTCATTTATTATGAACTTTGTGAAACTTTTATTTAACTAGCAACGTTGATAAGTTCAGGTCAAATGTTGCAACTGAATTTGAAAGAAATAATCCTCAACAATTGAGATGAAATTTGAAATATACACGTTTAGTTTGGATGACCATGAATTAGCTTAGTGACGTCAATTTAAATCCAATATGGCAGATGGCCCAAGATGGCGGACTAGATATTCTTTGTGCACGCCCATAATAATATAGATATCAAATGAAAGACTGTGCCGAGCATAATACAAAAAGCATATGACAAAAAAAACACATTTAAAAAAAATGTGTTTTTTTGCAATTATTTACTCCAGACGTTTCGAACTATTTACAATGTTTATAATCATATAGAGACTAAATGACATTTATGTTTTAACGTATATGAAAAAATCGTACTATAGGTCGGTTTTTTTTAACATAATAGAACGTTTTTTTAGATACTACTATTAAAACAAAAAACACAGGTGTCATGGGAAACCTGGTTAGATCGGTATTCTTTCCGCTAAAAGTATTAAATAACAGGCGCAAATAAATAAATTAACAACGTTTTTGTTTGTATATATAGTAATAAAATCAACTCATAATATCTCTCAAACCAAATAGCACTCTTTTGTTCTTTTCTAAAAATGTTCACAGAATGCCAAAATAGTAAAAGTTTTTTCGAGAGTCAGGGTTCGGAGCCAAACGTTCCCCGGCTCTATAGACGGGGAACGTTTGCTTAATTCATAGCACTATATTATTTTTCAGATTATTTTAAGACTACATATCACAGTGTCGTGAGTCGTAACTGTTTTTTAGGCCTGGCTAAATGTTCAAAGTGCGATAAGGAATTGGTTCTCCGGGAACGAAATAATCACTACTTAGTTTAATTCCTATTTTTTTTTCCTGCCTTTGACTTGCAAACCTTGGCTTATAACATAAAATTCCTGATATTACAATTGTTTTGTGGACTAATTCGTTTTTGTATGGCATCATGATTGTTCCCTTACTACTAATAACAACCGGACTGCTTAACGATCCCTCCAAAATCGGTAAAACTCAGTCAAAAATCCCAACAATCGGTATTCTGGATAAACTGAACAATGTTCAAAGTTGTCAAACAGAACGGGATACCTCCTGTGGCACAGTTGAAAGGCTAGGCAGACTGCGTTACGAGGTTTCATAGTAATAAATACATTATTATAAATCGTAATTAATTATTATAAATCTGAATAAGTATGACACACACCAAAATGTTGTAAAACTCGATAATAGTTTAAGCTGAAACTATTTAATTTCAGAAATAGCTCACGGATCCAGTAAACTCTAAACTTTAATGTGACGTGTGCCGTGAGCGGTGGGCGTGAGCCGACAGTGGCAAGTGGTGAGCTCAGTTCGGAAGCCATCGTTTTAATTAGCACATTTATATAAGCTTAAAACCAACTCGCTTACCTGATCCGGACTGATTTTGGAACATAATTAGGTCATATTTATTCGCTTTACTTTAAAAAATGATGCATTTTTTTTCGCTGAAAGCGCAAACGAAGTTACCTCAGTCATCCTATCACATCACAGTAATATTATAAATTCGGAAACCCATGTCCGTGTATGTTTACTATGTTTGTTTACTCTTCACGGAAGAACGAACTTAGGTGAAATTTGGAATATACAAAGCATATAATGCACATCTTTATAACATGAATTATGCGGGCGAAGCCGCGAGGCACAGTAGGACTATATATTCAAAAGTTTATGTGTGTGTTTCTGATGAGGTATCCCTGTAACTGCTGCACGTATTTGAATGAAATTCGGCATGTTTAGTTAGGACCCTGTAATAGGACTGAGTGTTACAGCAAGATATTAATAAATACAGAAACTGTCATTTTATATTAAAAGACCTCGGCGTCTGAAGCCTCCGCCCGAGGCAAACAGAGCATCTTGAGTCGTGGTCACGAGCGAGCCATTTATCGCAGTTTGCAGTTCAGAATGGATCGCCGCACTTGCGGAAACTAGATTAACTTATTGTTTACCACACTGAGACACAATGTTTAAAAAACCATATAAAATTATATAAGCGATTTGCCACAACTTTCACTATGCGAACCGTAAAGGTATGGTGTATCATACCTTGACAGTTTACTTTATTACCCTGTCGTGCTTTTTCCGATAGGCATAACATGTAGATCTGTTTCCGGTGCATAAATAATTAAAAAAATAAGGTCAGGACAACGAAACCTCAAAATTACATCAAACAAGCGTTAAAAAATATTTTTTTAAATAACAAATCTTGATCACATAGCAGTTATAAAGATTTTGATAAAAATGACAAAAACTAATCCTACTAATATCCTACTTATATTGTAAATCAGAAAGTTTGTGTGTAAATATATTTGTTCCTTCATCACGTTTCAATAGCTGAACGGATTTAGATAAAATTTGGAATGTTCATGGCTTATACCTAGGTTTAACACATAGGCTACGTTTTTACTTGATAATAGCGGACGATGCCGCGGGGCACGGCTAGTTATGTATATGATAAGAACACATTTATTAAGTTGTTATTTTTTTATTAAATTGGGTGCAGTTTATGGAAGTTTACAAAATCTATTGGGTAATAATGTTAAGAATTAAATTTGATGTCGGGTAACATTAAAGTATAATGTCAATAAATATTCAAACTAGTAATAATAATATACATTAATTCCTTGAAAAAATAAAAACATTCAGTTAGAAGGAGTGTTCTGAGGGCATGATGATACGAAGGAAGTGTGTTTGTTTTTAATTCTTGAAAATTTGAATAACATTGCATGAATATGAACATTTTGCTCGTTGCTATCAGGGATTGGGCGAAACAATAACAAATTATAGTGATAAATTTAGAAAGGAAAAATTATAGCTTGAGGCGGGATTTGAATGTTAGACTCGTTGGCCGTAGTAGTTTCTATAAACTAATTCGGTAGATGACGTCACACGTCCCCATAAGACGTTAATAATAAGGAAAGGTTAATTTCGTCGCTTCAGGCGGGACTTGAGTAGCTCAGCGGTTAGAGCAATAGGGCATGACACCCTATGGCCGCGGGTTCAAATCCCGCCTCAAGCGATAATTTTTCCTTTCTAAATTTATCACTATAGTTCTGCCGAGCATGGCTAATGCTATATAAATAAAATCAATAACAAATTAGTTCATCAATCAGGCACATCCACAAGCATTTGACTATCGAAGTATATACCCACAGCTATAGAGTTCAATTTGGCTCAGACTTTGTAAACCTTAAATGAATTAGTATACTGAAAGCATAATTTCCAACAAGAGAAATACCTTATAACAATTACACTCAAAGAGGATTATGCAGAGATGTAGAAACTAGTGCACGTAAGATTTACGACTTAAAACCTGCCAAGTTATTCCTGTTTATGGAGCTAAGTTTAATCGTTACTTTCAGTGCTCATGAGTGAAATAAGTCTGAAATTTCTTAACCCGCTAGTTTACTACCAGTTTTTGTTTGTTAATTATTTATATTGTTTAAGTATATTGAGAGTTAACGTTTTGTGTTCTAGCCTTTTCAGTATTGATCATCGACGAAAAGAAGCAAGCCTCTCAATTTTCTACAAATTGCACTACGGAGAGAGTTCAAAGGAATTGCATAATCTTATTCCCGCATCACCGTTCTACTGCCGAACATCTAGACAGATGGCAATGCGGCATCCGCTAATGGTAAAAATACCGACCATTCGCACGAAGCGTTTCGCTTCCACTTTCATTATGAGAACTGCCAAGGAGTGGAACGCCCTGACGTCTACTGTGTTTCCTGAAAAGTATAATATGGGGTTGTTCAAGAAGAGAGTGAATAGGTATTTACTGAGCAAGCGTGCTCCATCTTTGACCGCATCGTCGCTTTCCATCAGGTGAGATTGTGGTCAAACGCTAGGTTAGTCTCAAATAAAAAAAAAAAATTACAACTATTTTGTGGTCGTTTCTAGTTGCACACTTATAAAGTACAATATTACATGTTAAACATTTATAAACAAATATTTAGAACTATATAATTAAAATAAATCGTAACTGGTCGATAATGTTACCAAAATGCTGGCTGCTTTGCCCCGCTGTATAGCGATACTTTTGCACAAAATACAGTCCAGCATTCTGGTCACGAGTCAACTCTCTCAATCGTCCAACCAAATTTTTGTAAATTTCTAGATCTTCATGGACCCAGGTTTCTACCATAAACGCCACAAATATGAAAACTCAATCGAGGTATAGATCTTTGCACTATCGTAAAAGCAGCACCTCTGTTGTGATGTTTTTTAAAAATGAGACGGAGCAAGATATTTTAGTTTTAGTTGATATTGTGATATTGAATGGATCTCATTTATTTATTACAATATATAATTATTAAACTTAAATTTTTATAGCTACATGTAGTTGCGGTAGTATGGTGTTAAGAATGTTCTCTTAGAGTTGAAAATCGTAAATATTTTAGTGCAGCCAGTAACTGCATAAAAATGGTGGCATTACCATTAGCCAACCTAATAACAATTGGGAACTCACTTATGAAGAGGGAATTAAGCCGAGACTTGCCATTTGTGGAACAGACTATTCTTAGTAATAGACTTGGGCAACGTCTAGGAAGCCACCGATTGCCAATTCTAATTCTATTGAATTCGTGGATAAGATTTTTTATTATGTTAACTATGTATATTTGTAGACTCCTGACTAAAAAGTAAAAGTCTATTTTCTGCTACTCAAGAAAAACATATTAAAACGCATTTAAATCGAAAATAATAGTTTCAAATCAATCTGAATCCAATTGTTTGGAACATGAAACCCTGAATGCTTTCTAAGATTTAGTCTGACCTGCAAACTCATAAACCGTTCTTCCAGTAATAAAATTCTTGTGCAAATATTGCCTTTTCGTCAGCGCAAGCACTCGGCATGGGCTTGCGCGGGCGGGCGGGCGTCCGCCCTGCGAGACAACCGCCCTAATGCAGTGGCGCAGTTTGGCGCGCTTCCAGGCAGTGCCGGCGTCCCGCGCGGAATGTCCAAATTACACGCCGACACTTACTGCGCCGTAATCAACTTCCACGCTAAACTCTATTCCAATTTTGTAATTAGAACTACTCGTGTATGCAACCAGAGCCAGTCGGAGCCTCTGGATGCGACGGATTCTGCTCGATTTCAATTAAAGTACGGCCCGAGTTCTTGAGGCATCGGCGACGCCCGAGTGTCGCCGCAAAACAACTGACAGTTAGATAAGTTTGTCGAACTCGAGATGGTTTTCGTTTTAATTACTTTTAGTTTGGATGAGTGCGTAGATTGCTCTGGCATTAAATAACTAACTCGTTATGGAACTGGATAGTCGTAGAAAGTTAGTTTCGTAGTCATTTCAACTGCTTAAAATTAAAATCAAATATCAAATCAAATCAAAATCGTTTATTCACATGGGTCCCAAAGAGGCACTCATGAAAGTTAATTACTACTGCCAGATTTGCAAAATTGCAGCCATCTCGAGAAAAATATGGAAAGAAGCTCGGCGGCGCATTTTTTTTTTATTTTTCTTAAACACTAATACATAAATATATTATAATCTATATTATGTAGTCGCGCTTGTGTAGTTTGCCTCTATGTATCCTTGTCATTAATGTAGTCAATCGTTTTATAATAAGCTTTCTTAATGAATGCCCGGTTTATTACTGATCTAAACTTTCCCAGTGGTTATTCAGTTACAATTTTAGGAATTATATTGTAAAATCTAACCCAATTTGCCATAAAAGATTTATTTGTTTTGCATAATTTAAATGCGCGCACTGTAATTTTATACTTATATCTAATATTAAGATTGTGTGCGTCGCTTCTTAATTTATGTTTATCAATTTTTTTGCGAATATTCACAATATTTTCAAAGATGTAAACCGAAGGCATGCCTGTTTTTTAAAGAATTTCATGAGTGATTAGCACGGACCAATATCATAGATTGCGCCAACCGCTCTCTTTTTAGAATATAAAATAGTTTCAACATCGGCAGCAGATCCGCATAGTAAGATTCCGTAACTCATCAAACTATGAAAATATATTAAGTAGACTAGCCTTGCCGTCGCTATATCAGTCAATTGTCTAATTTTAAGGATCACAAAAGCAGCGGAACTCCAGCGACCTGCAAGCCCGTCAATATGCGGATCCACTGCAGTTTTGAGTCCATAGTCAGACCTATAAGAAAACAGTTTTCTTTACAAGATCTAATTTTTCAAGTGTAATAACAAGTAAAATATATTTTTAAAAGAAATATACTTATGACTACGGTCAAGAATTGAATCCTAATATTAAAGCGGATATTAGGTACATAAATAGTGACGACAGAAATTGCAACCCTTTGAAATCCGCAAACAAGTTAAGCAGTTTCTCGTACCGTGCGCTCTAATACTCCGGAGTTCCAAAGCTGGCTTACTCCTAAAAGCCGGAGTTCTCAGGAGTTATAGAATAGACGACAGCAATGGGGAATAGTTGGGATATTTGAAATCTGCGCAGTATTTAGCGAACGCATTAGAGCTGCGGGGCGGCAATTAGCGCGACTCCATTCGTTCCGCTGACGAACTTCTGCTCAAATTATACGTTTCAATCTCCGGAGAGCGCGTCATACACGTACTTCGGTTAGAAATAAGCTAAGCGATCCTTTCATCCGATGCAGTTCCGAAGGGAACGAAGCAAATCTTGCTAATTAAATAGCTGCTGCATTAAGACAATAGCATTTAAAATAAATAATTAAAGATTTCAATTTATTTTACATCAGTAACATCTCTAGACCATCAAAACGTCATTAGTTGTTACGGTTGTTTCTGGTTTTGGGTGTGATTCTGCATGTCATTTGTTACACCCGCATAAGCTTTGAAAATAAGTACGAATCCGTGAGTATCATTGAAGTAATCGTAAAGTTTATTCAGATACGTTTAATAAGTGAATTATATTTAAATAAAAAGTTCCGCGTGGGACGGCGATGCGCTTCTGTCCTCGCACTTTAAACGCTGTTCATTATTTCATAATGATTTAGTAGTTTCAGTGTAAATATATCCTAAAAACTATACAGTCTCAAAATCGCTTATAGTTTAATGTATCTAGTTTTTGCAGAAGCTTTCTGGGTAAGATATAACTAGCCATACTCGAATAGTTTAAGTAGTTCCTATTGCACTTATTAGAAGAACTAAAGGTAGATACCGACGGCAGTCTGCACAGTCCACGGACGCCCGAGGGTATTTGCGGACCAAGAGGCCGCTGTTCCGGCTGCCGGCGTTTGAACGCTGTGTCATTTTAAAACTGGTATTTTTTAGAAAACATACTAGATTGAAACTGTTTTTGTTCAATTTTCGATTGTTACTAGAAATAAAAAAACCTTTTCCAGTTGTCGTAAACATAAATAAATAACCAATATTTTTATCAAATACAGCATCTAAGTTCATACATGAAAACATATTCACAGACTGTAATGACAGTCTCTGAATATCTTAGTTAATTAAAAAGCTATTCATTTTGTTTGTTAAAATTAATCTTATTTGGGCATGTTTTCTCGGGTTTTTATGACGAAGTTTGTATGCATAAGGGTTCAAGATATTTAAGACATTCCAAACACAATTGTTTAAAAACAAAGTCTTTGGAAATAACTCGTGTAGATAATCTGGACGGCTGCAATTGCACCCGCAGCAATTAAGGCAAGGTGATAGGGTTGCTGACGTTCGTTAGTAGGTTAGGGTTCCCACTGAAGAAACCGTTGCTATTGTTGCTTTGAGAAATGAGTTTACTGCAGCCCGGTGCATGAGGATTAAATACCTAATATTCATTTTGTTATTATTTGATTGAACTACGAGTAGTTCTTAATAAGTGATTATGGTGATTATAAGATGAAAGCGTGCTGATAATTGGAAATGGCTTCTATTGCACACATGCTAATTTTCACCAACAGACAGCAGTAAATGTGATAGGGACTAAAAGCTTACCTTTTAAATATTAGTTTAAATTCAAAATATTTTAACGCATTTTGTTAATCACTACCATTACCCCGCGATGTTACGCACGACTAAATTATTACTTCTGTTTATGATTTATTTAAATAATTAAGCATTTGCTTTCATGTTATATAAATCTTGTCCTGACAATAAAGAAAAAAAACACCCAAATCAGTCGAGCCGTTCTCAAGTGAGGTGATCTTTTAAACATACGGCCATTGATTTTTATTTTATAGAAGATTTGTTGGGCGAAAAACTAAAGATTTTTTATCCTGGGATCAATCTTAGAAACGGTTTTATAGACGTCTCAAATTGTTATTATAAAGCAAACAGCATACTTCCTTTACTGTGTATATTGTGTCACGGCTTACATCAGGATCCTCATTTTAGTTCACCTATATTCTGGCAAATAAACGTTTTGATTTCATATCAATTTTCACTTGACGTATCCTGTACCATGTACACAAACAATTTTCAGATAATGCTGTAAGGTTTTCGATATCCACAAAAACTCAGCTAATGCTGCAAAAGTGACTATGTGGTTTAAATTTGATATTAAAAAGCACGCTACCCACTGGCAGAGGGCTAGAGCACTTGAGTTACATATAAGCTCAGTGGTTTGCAGTGAATTCTATTGCTGTAATAAATATATATAATGTTACAGACAGATGGCCCGAAAACAAGTTTATTATACACACATTTATAATGTAAACTATCGTACGCTACAAACAATATAATAATGCGGTTCAAAAGCAAATCTATTTACAACAATTACATATTAAATGCTGATGTTTTTTAAATATCAAATCAGCGTACTTGTGCCTATTTGCCTGTTTTCAAATTATTTTCTACAGAAGCAGAAAGCTTTTAGGAACCTGGCCCCAGTCGGCTTTAGAACACAAATTAACGCGGCTTGTGAAAATATAACTAGATGGAGCTTTCAGATTGTTTTTAGTTCAACTTGCATTGCGAAGTAGTTTGTTGAGTAGACGTGCTTAGTGGGCAAACTGTTTAGTTTTGGTGCAGTAACTTCTTCTTTGGTTTCGTGTCTACAGAGCCATACGACCTTAAAGCTCTGTGCCTCATTGCTCTCTACTCAAGGCTATCCTTTGATAATATATTATTTGGAAATAGTGTGGAAGCACAAGATCTATTCCCCGAAAAAAATTGTGTACGTATCCTTGTTATATAACGGTGCCGGAGACTTGTAAACCACATTTTAAAAACATAATAATCCTAATTGTAGTTTCTAACTACATATTCAAGCTTTGTAAATATGTGCGGAGACACCCACAATATTTTTACAAAAATAACAAATATACCACGAAAATACTTGGGTATTTTCGTGGTATATTATCTACTTGGGTAGATACAGGCATAACCTCATTGTACCCAATTCAATACTTGAAATCCATTCTGGTTCTGGGTGTAATGTGTGTCTGATGTGAATGTTTCTGGCACCCACGATACAAGTATTTGAACTTAGTGTGGGGCTGTAAGTGTGAATGCGTTTAAATATAGCTCAAGTACTTAACGCTATGGCCATCCAAATTGTATAACAATATTCCCGAACAAATTAAAATCGTACGAAAACAGTCAACATTCACAAAAAAATTAAAAGATTCCTAAATGACAAATATTACTACACGCTACAACAATTTTTTAATGAAAATAAAAATCACTTTCCATCTTTATTTAACTTGCTTAGTTATGTGATGTTTATAAAAATAACCAATGATTTAATAAATCGGCCCGTACACTCCCAGTACGTACTATTTCTATACCCTATTAGGTGGTTATACACTTTATAAGTAGGGTATTCTATACCCTACTTATAAAGTGTATTTTTGTAAACATTATTGCAATAAATTATTGAGTATTGTGTATTGAGTTAGGCTGAGTATGATAATGAAATGATACGTCCAATCTAAATTTTCCTAGGATTAACACTTGGGCTATTATTTATCCTAATTCATAATGATCTTTGGATATGTTGTGAATGTTTCCGGCACCCACGACACCAGTCATCGAACTTAGTGTGGGGCTGAAAGTATGAAAGCGTTTTTGCTTATCACAAATTTAAGCACAGTTTTTATTTTATTTCAAAAGACAATATCAGTTAATCAATTAGATACACGGTGTACACTTGGAAATAGTAGGTGCTATGTCTAAGTTATTAGTTAAAAATGTCTCACTTATAGAAACACCATACAACTATGTACACTTATCAAACCTATTGAACGGCAGTTAACCACCATATTTTACGAATAGTTATTCACCTCCAATAAAGTTAAAGCTACCTACCGCAAGCTCTCAGCACATTAATAAGCCGGTTGCGATTACGTATAGGTACCATACATCTGCTGGAAGCACATACTAAAAATGTAAATTATAAAGATTAAATCATAAAGAAAACCTGTTACGTAAATGAAACAAATTTTACAACAAATCCTAAAATACAAGAATACAAGAAATAAATTTCAAGCTATGACAGTTCAGTTGAACACACAAACCTTTGAAGCAAGAAACCCCATTTCAAACACATCAAGTTCTGCAAAATGCAACGGAATTCCAGTCAGGTAGTGCAATCATCAAACTGCACTTTAAGCGTACTTATCGGAACCGGTCGTAAATTAAGCATCGTCTTATCCCGGTAGGTCACGTCCACGTTAATTGGCTAATGCGCAACCATCCGGGAACCGGGAACTTTCCCGGAGCAGGGAGCTGGAAACCGTTTGATGGATCGCAGTATTAATAACGCATCAGGCGTCGACGCCTATCGGATGCGCGTTAGAGCTATCGATGCCGTAGAAATGAATGCTGTGATCTAGTTAGAATTAGAAGGACCATAACGAACCGAACAGAGGCTTGGGCCAATGCGTATCGACTGATTGCATGATTGGAGAAACTTCATAATGTATAGTTCGTAGGAACTGCTTGTTGGCTTAGTTTGGTGCGTGTTCGCCTTCTAAGCAGGGGTTCGATTCCCGGCGGGAACACCAAAACTGGAAACACAGATTTTCTTTGGGTAGAATCCAAGGAAAATGTGTGTTTCCGGTTCTGGCTGTAATTGTGTGAGTGATGTGAATGTTTACGGCACCCACGACGCAAGTCCTCAAAATTTGTGTATGGCTGTGAGCGTGAAAGCGTTTATATTTATGTTTTATGCGTCTATGTATGAAGTTTTAATCTGCTGTTCAGTAGAATTGAGCCAGTAGAAGAGAAATCAGCTCATTTGTACTGCTAAAACTTTGGCACTTGCGCTGGACTATAGTTTAGGCCGTAAGCCACCACGCACACGGAGGCCAAGTGCGGGCTGGTGGATGACAAGTTTCTTATTACTTTTGAGACTCCAAGAGTTGAGTGGCAGTTTCCTTACAAGGAGAAGCGTTATTAGAGAACGTGACATTTCATGATAGACCAAAAAAACATTTCATATATTTTTTCTGCATCTCGCACTTTTTACCATATGCAATGTATCAGTCAATGGACTGCAAAATGCCTATAAATACTCGTTAGTAAGTAATTTGTAAAACGCTATTAATTAAATGCCCTGTAATGATGTAGGTTACGACCGCAAGCGTGTTCATTTCAACGGCATTGCCGACGATCTGCGAACGGCCCTGTAGCACGAAACAGCTTTGACCACACATTCTTGAAGGTTCCATACGTAACGTAATGTATTATATTATGTGCTAGGTTAACCGTCCCAACCTGCTTAATAGTTAACAAAATTGGCCGCTAGCCAGTCCGCGCCGTTCGATGAGTAACAGCGTAGGGCCGGCACGCACCGTTCGTAAATAATGAATAACGTAAATTGTGCCGAAGTGGACGAGTGCCAGCCCTGATTGTCATGTTGGTATAGACTTTCTAAGTGTGTGGACATAATTATAGGTAAGTAACGGTTCATTGTCTTGTGACAAAGTATTCATTGTAAGTGAAGTTTTGATTTATAGCTTTATCAAATATTAATAAGTTATACTACTACAATAAGTAAGTAAGTGTGTGTGTAAATGTTTGTTCCCTCTTCACGCTTTAACGGCTGAACGGATTTGGATGAAATTTGGAATATACATAACTTATACCTAGGATTAACACATAGTCTACTTTTTAATAGCGGGCGAAGCTGCGGCACGGCTAGCAGGTAAGTTATAAATTAAAAATATTAGTTGGTCATTAACAAAATACATCTAAAAATTCGATATCACCCTTACTTTTTGGCCATAAAATAGTGGTGATATTGTGGTGTAACAAGCTTCTACAAGTATATGATTACCGACTTTTTTTTATTTGATTTATAATTTATTTATAAATAAGGTAATAAAGACGCGGGAAATAAGTTCTTCTCCTGCTCTGTATACGCAAAAGAAATGTAAATATTTCCGTTTGGCTATAAATCTTACATTACTAAAGATACGCGTGACGTGTTATATTTGCACATTTATTGAACAATTGAACAAACAAGCCGAAATAATCATTGGAAAATATAATATTATTATCCACGTATTTATTTTATCTCACAAATTGCCCGAACATTTGTAAAGCATTAACAGAGTCGTAGCCAACGCTAAGAGGCCCTTTGGTATAGATATATTTTAATAATTACATATCAGGCGTGTCCGAACATACGACGGACATCTCTTATATGTATTAGAAGTTAACGCCGTTTTATGTTAGCACACGCCTTTACAACAATTATATACATATATATATTTACCTATGGACTAGGAAATGGATGATATTGAGTTATATTAATATTATAAACTTGTATGTATTTACATACATAAATTTATAGTCTACGGTGCCCTGAAAGTGTGGAAATATCAATCGTCTATATTAACTCAATCAACGCCTGTGGATACATAATATTTGCTTGTAGTTTGCCCTCGGATTACGAAATTTGGCAAGAATCAATGTCACACACATCACAACAACCAGCATAAGTATAGGGGGAAAATCCCATAATTGTAAATTTCAAACAAAGGTAATTGAAACGCAAGCAAAGCTTAAAAAAACTGACTTCATCGCTTATATTTCGGTTTTGGCTTGACCGATTTCGATAAAATTTATATGGGACTACTTCTGAAGTATACTTTACCAAACAAAAGAAAAATTATCAAAATCGATTCAGTAGGTCTATTCTGGTCATCAAACTATGATTGTTTGAATTGATGCGACGTCGATACGACAGTCGATCGGTTGACATTTCAGTTAATTCGATGGTTCATAAGAGAAGAAAATCGTCCGTTTTCGACGTCGATGTAAAGATAATCTATGCCCGGAATATACCTCCAGAATTGGTGGAGATATCGCGTAACATACATACAGTCGAATTATAAATAAGGGCCATAATCTTCGAGACTGATTCAACTGATTCAATGCGTTGCATTCTAAGTTTTGTATAAACTACCTCACAAAATAATTTTAGATCTACGACTTACCGACATCTTTAGTTTCAATGTTGAACTCCGACTAGATCTGGTATCCTTTAACCCGATCTTTGCGGCTGTTGACCCAGCAACCTTCGTTAGGCAGACGACCGATCTCAAGGCATCTCGGGAAATAACCGTCTCAGTCTAATGAATGTAATAAGAAAATAACTGAACCATATCTAAAGTTATTATAATTTATAAATTGCCCGTTGGCTTAGTTGGGTGAGCGTTCGCCTTCTAAGCAGGGGTATCGGGTTCGCTCCCCGGCGGGAACACAAGTTTTCTCCCCAAGGGAAATTTGTGTTATTGGTTCAGGTTGTGATTGTGTGTGTGATGTAAATGTTTCCGGCACCTACGACACAAGTCATCGAACTTAGCGTGAGGCTGTGAGTGTGAAAGCGTTTAAAGCGTTTATGTTTTATTATCTGAACCTGCCGACATAGCAGGCGCATATCGCAGGTATGAAATACAAATAACTGAATAATACTCTATAGTAACATAGTACTGGTAAAAGCATTATTATTAACATAAGTAAAATTCTTCTTAATTTACAATTAAACTGAAAGTAACAAAGGAGCCGCTTCCGGGTTAAATTCAAAGCGGTAAAACGACACTAAGGTTTCATCAGAATTCGTCATCAAAGGAAATCTATGTCATAAAGTAGAATATTCTCTGTCTCTATTAATGTATCATTATTTATAAGCTCTGTATTGTATATGTTTTACTATTTATAAGCTCTGCCTTACAACAAAGTGTAAATCTATATATATAAAAGAAAGTCGTGTTAGTTACTCCACTTATAACTCAAGAACGGCTGAACCGATTTAGCTGAAAATTGGCAGGGAGGTAGTTTAGAGCCAGGAGAAGGACATAGGATACTTTTTAAGAACGTACATTTCTTTAAATTTTTTTTTTACATTTCGACATGCTTTCCATTTTCTCATACGCCACTCGGATTTGGTAAAGTACTAGGCAAACATAAGCATGAAGGTTGTAATAATATAGTCACGTGACATTGTAGCGCATGCCGGGTATGGCTTCCTAAATATGCACATTCATTGACTGTTAGGCGGAACGAAGGTCGCCGGGACAGCTAGTTACATATATATGTGGATATATTTATAGCAATGATATATATTTGTAACATTGTTTTAAAACCACAAAATTGAGCACTTATGTTGCATGTTCATATTACAGAATTCGCCATACTTATAATAATCTAAGAAGTGTATAAAACATGATGATACTATTTAATGCTCTAACAAAATATTCTAACTTCAATGTTGTAACAAAATGTTCAATAGGAAACTTGTAAAATGTCTCAATAACGTATAAAACCTTTGAATAATGGAGTAATAAACACGTCTCCTATCCTTTGTCCGTAAGCTAACGCGCAATTCGACAAGAAACAAAACCATTTCAGTTTATCATTTTGCTCCTGTATTCATTGAGCGTTTTCCATTCGACGAAGCGTCGTCGTCCGCGAATATTATGCAAATGTATGGAATGCTTTTTAACCAGACGACACGGGGCCCATTGTCGCCGTCGGCGCTGAATTTGCATAGATTTTGCTTACAATCATATCGCCGCGACGCGACGCCGCCCGTAATGAAAACGCGAGGTTCGCAACCAACTTATGAAGTAGGTGAGTCGACTGAGATGACACTCTATTAAATTCTATCTCGTTTAGAAGGCGAAACTCATCGTTTGTTCAATTTAATTGGGCCGTTGTTATTATTTCGTTTCGTGTCTCTTTGTTCCTTATATTATTATTAGAGTATTGTAGCCCGGCCAGAGCTCCGGGATCGATGGTGGTAGAGCTAAATACGCTATTTGGACAATATATTTCCGCTTCCGCACCCTTTGGTGGATTGATTTGTGACACTTCTCATGTTGGCTGATACTCTGATACTTGAGTTAGTTTGACACTTCAGTTATTAGACACAGCGGAGCGTTGTTGAGACGCTGTTTATGCGAGCGCTTGTCGACATGCCCCGGGGGAAATTGACAGATGTCATAAAGTTTGCTACTCATGTAGCTGGCATGCCGTTGTGTAGACGCCTGTCACTGTTATCGTGTGAACTGAATCAGCAATGAAATGAAACTTTCAGTCAGAACAATTTCAAAGTATTTCAAATGATTACTTACAATGTTAATAATGCAATGATTGATGCAAACGTGTGTGTGTATTATATGATTGTTGATGACATTTTTAGTTTATATATTTTTTATTTTATTTTTATCGTCCGTTGGCTTACTTGAATGAGCGTCCGCCTTCTAAGTAGTAGGTATCGGGTTCGATTTCCGGTGGGAACACAAGTATTTTTCCCAAAGGAACTTTGCGTTTCTATTACTGGATGTTATTGTGTATTTTTCCGGCACCCACGACACAAGTAATCCAGTAAGAACTCTACTGTTATTATAGAAAACATACAAATGATAACTAAATCTTCCATTAATAAGTATTGTAGCACCAAGTCAAGTTGCAGTGTTTCAATTAAAACAGCACTGGAGGTTTCCCGCGACTTTCGTTTGCCTTCTCTCCTCCGTCCCGCCCACAGACTATTTGTTGAGGCAGCATTGCAGATAGTGATTTTTGAAATAATAATTAGACTTAGTTTGTGAGAGCCGTAGTTTGTGTACGATGATTTTATAAGATACAAAAGCATAATTATATGATATTGACTATTGTTAGACTAAAAAGGTAACATTCAGTAGAATTGGGAACCTACTCCTATTTTTGTAAGTCGATTAAAATTAAACCATTATTAACAGAGCCACTAAGCTCTGTTATCTGAAAACCTCGCGAGTCTGCCTTTGCATCATTAACCCCCCGTATCTCTGCCAAAAACTGATTCGACATAAAATCTCATATAAAATTATTTAAGCTGCTGACAAAATTTAACGAGACGTAGATGACACATGCAACCTGTAGAGGAAAACAACCGGACTTCCTCTGGACATATGAAAGCATTTTTGCCCAAACTGAAACGAAGACACTTTGCTCGCGCTTCGCGTTCGCTCTGTCAACATTTTCCCACTAGTTAATTGTAATGCAATAAAGTAGGAAAGAAGTTAACGACCCGACTATAGTATGGAAGATAGATAAATTATTTATTTGCTCACCAAAATATAACACTTACAAAGAAATCTTAAATATAACATAGGATGACAAAGGGCGGTCTTATCGCTCAAGGCGATTTCTTCCAGACAACCAAAGGGAGATGATTTAAATATTACAAATTGTTTTTGGTAGAATGTGTTTGAATTTGTAGTCTCAGAAAGCTCCATCTAGTATCGAGTAGAAACAGTTTTTTACATCGGTCATAGCGTCATAGATGGCGCTGATAGTTTTTTAAACCCGGTTTTTCAAATTCAGTTTGGGAACCGAGCATTTCTCGAACCTGGAACGTTGATAAATCGATTCGTTGGGCCAAAAAACCCCTAATCTGTAACTTTCATGAAAATCGTTGGAGCCGTTTCCGAGATCCAGATTACACATATATATAATTGTAAATACAAGAATTGCTCGTTTAAAGGTATTAGATAGATAGATATAAAACGGACACCCTCGCCTAGGGACGTCTAGGAAAACGATACATTTGTTACAAAAGCATACATTGGGTGTGTGTATATACAAACTTTATATTATACTAGCTGAACCGCCCGGCGTCGCCCGGGTAAACAAAAGCTTACACATAAACGCTTTCACACTCACAGCCCCACTCTAAAAGTACTATAAGTTGTGTCGTGGGGCCGTAAACAATTAACACCACACACACAACATTCACGTCATACCCAGAACCAGAAACATAAACTTCCCGTGGGGAAAAACTTTTGTTTTCACCGAGATTCGAATCCGCTGCTTTGAAGACGAACGCGCACTCATCTAGGTAGTTCAAAGTTCAAAGATTCCCCACTCTGCGTCGCCCGATTAAAAATCTACACATAAACACTTCCACGTTCACAGCCCCACACTTAGTTCAGTGACTTGTAGCGTGGGGCCGTTAACATCCAAGATTCACAACATATTAAAAACAAAAATTTCCCGTAGGGAGAAATCTTCTGTAACCACCGCGAATCGATCCCGCTGCTTTGAAGGCAAACGCGCACCCATTTACGCGAGTAGATGGTTCAAAGTTCAAAAGATGACCCGCCCAGCGTCGCCCGGTTAAAAAATATACAAATAAACACTTCCACATTCACAGCCCCACACTAAGTTCAATGACTTGTATCGGGGGGCCGTAAACATCCAAGATTCACAAAGCATTCACAACATACTCAAAACCAGGAACACAAATTTCCCGTGGAGAGAAATCTTCTTGGTAAATTACCACCGGGAATCGAACCCGCTGCTTTGAAGGCGAACGCGCACCCATCTACGCCAGCGAGCAGTTCAAAGTTCAGGAACGACCTGCCCGGCGTCGGCCGGGTAGTAAATATTAAAAAACATACCCATAAACGCTTTCACATTCACAACCCCACACTAAGTTCAATGACTTGTATAGTGGGGCTGTAAACATCCAAGATTCACACGACATTGACAACATACTCAAAACCAGAAACACAAATTCCCGTGGAAAAACACCTGTGTTCCCATCGGGAATCAAACCCGGTGCTTTAAAGGCAAACGCCCACCTAACTACTCCAGCGGGCAGTTCAAAGTTCAATGATAAGTTATAACCGACTAAACAAAAAAAAACAGTCGAATTTATATCCTCTTTCTTATGTAAGTCGGTGAAAAACATAGAAGTATGCCGGATTAAGCAGTAACTGTTACATTCTGTGATCTACCGTTTTCACCCTCAAATAAACTTAACGATTTTTCCTAGACTATAGGTCCAAATTATTTGCAGTGAAGAGCAAATCGCATCTACGTGAACTACGTAAGCCGATGAAATAGGTTTTTTGATAAGGATTAATACTTTCTCATAGACTATTTATCCAAATCACATGCAGTAAAAAGCAAATTGTATCTACATAAACTACGTAAGACGATGAAATAGTTTATTTTGATAAGGATTAATACTGAATGTCTTAAAAAGCCAACTAAACATAGGCCGCTTTTTTTTCAGAATTTTAACAAAGAAAAGTATTTTTTCTGAGCTATACATACATGTTAGATATATGCTGTCGCGGACTTTTTTGTAAAACTAATGAAGGCCAACATTTTTGCTGTACATTGTATTCACCAATGTCTAACTGTTGAGTCAGGGTACGACGATAAAGCGGAAAGTTAGCAAATTTTTCTCCGACTTGTCTTACGAATATTATTATTTCGAACTGATAAGTAACTTCTATCCAACAAAACATAGCCTATGACACTCACTGATAGTGTAGCTATCTATTAGTGAAATAATTTTTGGAATCGGATCAGTAGTTTCAGAGATTACCTTTTACATACAAACAAACAAACTTTACCTCTTTATAATATTTTATAAGTATAAGTATAGATAAATCTTTACAATATTGCAATATAATTTCTCTATAACGTAAGTAAAGCCACTGTCTTTACAATACCGCGCATTCGCTTCGACACGTCCTTGGCTTATTTTCCTGACGGCTTTTTTGCCTCTTCGTTTGTTTTTAGAACGCCATTCTGATGGATTTTCCGATGATAAAGCGCCTTGGCCCAGAGAACAGACTGGCTCGTGTACTGTAACACTTTTTGCACGAATACTTTCCAGTTATTGTGCGAGTCGATTATTGTCGAGTTTATAAGAAATTTTATTTATGAGTTCGCGTTGAACGTTTCATGTAATGGTCAGTATTTCTCATGGATGGGAAATAATTCCCAGCACGTGAACATTTACAGGTTTGTGTCTCGAGTCTAATATTTTGTTTGATAAAATATACATAGTTTAACGGATTATTCCTTATTTTCTATTTTTTTACTGGTAGCTCTGCGAGTTCAAAACCTTTCGCATTTTTCATTCTAGCTGAAATTTTTAATTTTACGTTTTCAACCTTCCTATATCCGCCACTAACTAATAAGAGAAAAAAATCCACATAACATAAAGACTAATATCAGCTATCAGAAGATCAGCTGAACATCCACCGGGTATACGAAAGGATTTTTGCCCAAGCTGAAACGGAGATGCTTCGCTCGCGCCTTGTGCTCTCTCGGTCATCGTTATCGTTTAGTGATCCGTTACACAAACAATGAATCCTAGAAAAGGATAAATTGCGTCGCTTGAAGCTTGGCTTGGATAGCTTAGTGGTCAGTGCATGGGGCATGATATCCAATTGACCGCGAAAAATTAATTAGATACAGTTTTAAAATCCAGACGTTTTGAACGCATATTATCGGTATCACACACTAAACTCAAAATTGTCTATTAGAAAAGGCTATAATACATTTTTGAATTTTACTTATTTGGTAGGTATAATAATATAAAAGTAGTTCAATTCAGTAATTTAAAATTAGTTAGCGAAAATATATGAAAACATTGCTTATTTTTTTAACTATACTGCATATATACTTAATTTTAATATAAAAATATTACATGACTCATATTTTTTTACATTAGCAGAAGAGTTATAAATATATTAAGCATATTGTTTGTCATTTATAAAAAACGCTAATGCAAATATAGATTTACTGCAAACTCAAAAAAAAAAAAAATTGATGCTACGCGGATCAAGAATAAAGAAAGCAAAATTCTTAAAGCTCACCATAAATTGATGACAAAAAGTTTAACAAGAAAATATTGCATCAATTTTATTGATCTTAAATTTAAAAAGTCCATCTGTAATGGTCAAATATTATTAAAATAGGACACTTCAATCAAAATGTCTCATGCACCTCAAAGAGGCACATATTAAAGTTACTAACTAAAAAAAAATAATTAGTAGCAAGTCGAATATCAACAATTACTTGATTACTGTATCTTCACTTTCCATAAGGTGAAATAGCGGTCAAATGTCAATAGCATAAAAAAATCATTTGAGAAGATCGTCGCAGGAGCGGGTCCAGATAGCGGGCGGCTGGCGAATCGCCAGCGCCAGCTGTAGTCGCCGACGGGCGGGCGGCGGCGATAGCAGAATCGATGCACGCCAGACGCACGATATTATAGTAATTAATAGCCATTGGGAATATTGCTGAGGTGTTGGCGGATTTCCTCGCCCCATTTACTGTACGCCGCTCAATAAACGTCATTCGGATTTACTGGATAGTTAATTATGTCAGATTAGGAAGAAGACGGATTCTGAACGCGTCGTATCTTATTAGTTTGAATTTTTATGAGGTCAGTTTCGGAGTAGGCCAAATGTGTGCATCATTAGAAGAGTATAGACAATTATAATAACAAAGATATTATTTCATACTTGTAGCTCCACCTACGCCCAAATTGTATCGCAATGATCACACCTAAAATCTAAATCAGGAATATTCCTTAGAAATTAAATCATAAATGATCTTAGACCCGTGGCGTAGAAAACACAGACTTACCCAAAATGAACTCAAAGAAAATGTGCTAAAATAATTTAATTATACAGAAAATAATTTTGCCACAAAAAAAAAACACTTTTGAGGTTACTTGCTTATAACTTTTTTATATAAAAATAATTGTTTAATTTCAGTATTTTTTGTTCAATTTCAGGACATAACGGATATTATACGTAAGTTTCAGCATTCAGTGTAAAGCCGTTCTTGAGATAAACTCCGGGACAAAATAGGTCTAAACACGGTGACTTTGGTGGCCTACCAAATCGCTATTTCCAACATATTTTTTTTCATTACCGGTTTCGTAGGTACTCTACTGTCAAGCCTTTTTCAACTATACCCCACAAGTTTAAATAAAAAAATGAAAAATAATTTGCTCCCCACTTGCATGTATGAGAGCCACCTTAATATTTTCATTTATTTAATTTTAAATGTCGTTTCTGGTTTTATGTCGTAGTTTTACATGTTTTATAAGATTTTAAAATCATTCGGTTTTTTTGCTTTAGACGATAGATACCTGACTGACAGACGGACGGACGTACGGACGGATGGACAACGTGATGAACGACCCAAGACAACTTAGAAATCTCGTTTCGCTCGATCAACAAGTAATACTTTCAAAAGTTTTTCAAAATCAAGCTTTACCAGTTGTAAATAAAAAAGGACAAACAGTTATAAAACCAGAGAACTTGATATGTATCTTCGGTGACAATACAGTACACTAAAGTTGAGTCCAATAGGACATCGGGAAGTGGGACTAATTTAGCTTACAAGATTTAATTACAGACCGACAAATAGATATACAACGGGATAGGTGAAAATAAATAAAAACTTGTACAAATATGTCCATTATGTTTTGCCCGTCATCCTTTAGTATGCAACAAAATAAATACCAAATCGTTCAAACTTTATCTGCCCTCATAAAACATTTCGTGCCGAAAATGCAACGGCTACTAGCGCAAAACGGGCATGATGCTAAGGTCCCGTAGCATTTAAACTTCGAGGCACCTACGCGCGTAGATATTTTAAATTGTAGTGTTTGAACAAAGAGACCGGATGACAAATTTAACCATAATAATAATATTATTTTCGGTGAATAGCTGTGATGTTATCAGATAATACTTATTGGGTATTTTACCTTGTTAGTACTTACACTTACACACATTTTATGAATTTATTCATTATGTATTTCACTTAATATTTGATTGGCTTGTATTTGACCACTCCTATGAGCTGGTAGAGACCTGTTGTTCACGTCCAGATTGCGTAGCGCTGTACGTACATCGATCAGTCGAACGCGGATTTCCTTCATGGACGACTCACAGACAGATAAACTCGGAGTTACAGCACTACCAACATATTAACGTGAAAATTCCGCAAAGAATGTGACAAACAAGTTTGCTTTCTGTTTCAGCACACATAGACATATTAAAATTCAACACAGTTTTAAGAACCATGATGAGCTTTATGGGTAATTCCTACGTATTATTAGAATGAAACCAAAACAAACAGTACATAGTTAAGGTACGACTCCTCTTATTCCTAATATTGTCGACACAAAGAGCTATGTTCTAATACTCATTTGCTTTGATACTAAATCATTACAGTGTAACACAAGTTTCCAATGAAGCGTGTGATCGTATGTACAACCCAATTGTTTGTCAAATTTGTAGTACAATTGAACTCTCTGTTTAAAATATTTTCAATAAAATGACTTGTTGAAATGTTATCAGGTCTATTAGTAAAGGATTTACTTTACCTCATATATACAGATTTTATCAGCTAGAAAAACGTGTGTTCAGAATCCAGATTCGCGTGTCCTAATAAGGGCAAATTTTGTCTTGACAGCATTATGTTTAATTGTATTTAACATGTGCAACAAAACATTCTCATTAAGAATCTATTTATATACATTATCTTCGACAAGTTTCTGTAAGTCACAAACCTGACAGTCAAGTACCTTGACAATACAATCATTTGTTTTCTATAAAAGATACCTATCAAAAGAAAACGTCTACAAATCGTTGTGTATCAAGTTTCGTCCTTTTAAGCGCAGAGCTCGGCAACAATTTGGCGAGATTAATAGGGGATAATTATCTGAAGACTGGCGCTGTGCCAACCCCCTGATACCCCTTTGTGAAGACATGTGGGACGAGGGTCCAGTAGATTATGCACCGGAATGAGGTTAGGGTAAGTTAGGTACTAGCACGCAGGAGCGTGACTTTGTCGTGCATATCTTTTGTTTGAGATAGTGTCATAATACCATTAACGTTGGTTTGTAGCCTAGACTGGCAGCGCATCTCTTTTTAATTCCAAATTTACAATTGTTTACCTATTACAGTGTCTATATTATAAATATATCATAATTCATATGCAATATTGTTCTACAGCTGTAACAATTGAGTATCTCAATTTTAACGAATATATTAACTTCAAAGCAAGCATGTCACACTAATACTATAAAAGCGAAAGTTTATGAGTGGGTTTTTATATTCTTCACTTCTTCACGCTCAAATGGCTAGACCAATTTTGATGAAATTTGGTATGTAGCTAACACCCTGGATTAACACATAAGCTGCTTTTTATACCGAATTCCCGTGGGTCCGAAACTTACGCGGGTACAACTGCATCTAAGAGCATCTAGTTACTGCTAATGTAAAAATATACAGTTACTACAGTATTTATGTAGATGGTGTCGTATCCAACGTTTTCACATCAAAACCACGGAACTCTGAAAACTATTAAGTGTTCCCCTTACAATGCACCGAGTCGCAAATTGTTCCGCACCGCTTGAAGCTCCGTTCCTGCATTGTATGTAGGATGGATGTCATCCACTTATGTAATGGAGTTTGTGCAAGCTTATCTCTGTCTAGGAAAGGCTTAAAACTATATTTTAAGGATACTATAATACATTATTATCGTTCAACCATAATTTTAATTTTAGGCTGATTGTAGTTTCGCAAGTTTTCTTCCCAAGGAAAATTTGTGTTTCTGGTTTTGGTTGTGGTTATGTGTGTTATGTGAATGTTTCCGGCACCCACGATACAAGTCAACGAACTTAGTGTGGGGCTGTGAGTGTGAAAGCGTTTACGTTTTTATGTTTATGTAATTTTCAGAATAATGTTGATTGGGGCGATAGCGAGATCGTAATTGACTTTTTTAGTAGCTGCTATCAAAAAATATAAATGGACTAAAGTTGCACTGCCACAGTACTTAGTTATTGCTCGTGATTACCAACCATAATATACTGTGTGAACTAAATATCAATAAATAATATCTGTGGTTTATCAAGCCATTTGTGGTTTACCAAAACCTGTATACATACATACATACCTACTACGCAACACAGCATTTTTTACTATTTATACATCTGACTACTATTTACTATTTATACCACACACTGTCTTAGAGCAACGCAATTGATACACACTTTTTTTGTATTATAGGTATGCATTGTTGCCAAGTTTACAAATTTTTTTTCATTAAATTCTATACCAAAAATATTTCTTTACGTGGGCTTCAAAACAAAAATACTTGAAAGGCTAGATTTATATTTATTTCAAACAAATAAACCTGAAAAATATTATTTTTAACTTTCTACAAAATAAAAATAAAATGCTAATTCACATGAACCCACATGAAAGTGCATTATACTCTTATACCAGATTCGCAAATTTACAGCCGTTTCGAGAAGAACCTGGCAAGAAATACAGTGGTGCAATTTTTCCGTTAATTTTAAATAATAACTTACTTATCTATCTATCAGTTGCCAGAAAGCACTAGTGCATTTTCCTTCCATGTATCCTTGTCATTATTAATATATATAATATTTATTGATTGTATAATAAGTTATCTTTAACAACACATTTTTTACTTCAAACCAATAGATTTGAACCGTAACATTTGTAATTCAGTTACAGTTTCAGGAAAAGACGTATTTATTTTGCTTTATCTAAACGCGTGTAATATATCTAATATAATTAACCACCAAAATTATATATCTAATATAGCATACTATATTAGATATATAATTCTGGTGATCATTCGATATTTAAGCTTATAAAAGGTACTTACGCAGCGTATTCTGGTTATGAAGTTGCATGGCACTGCATAAGTGATTGAACAGACGAGCTGACGTTGATCGGTAGCGATATGTCTGCTTTAACATTAATGATTTACATTCCTCGTTGTGTTATTTCTCCTATTCCGAAAATAATGTCTGATAGCTAGCGATTGAGTCAATTGAAGCTGAATTACTTATTTCAAAGATATAGTACTATCTCTATCACAAAGACAAAAGACTTATAATAACTCTCATTAAACGTAAGGTTCAACGTCCATCAGCGATGAATTCATTTCACGGTACATTTGTTGTAATTAGTCAGAATAACTGAAATTTCAGTCGCAGACTGATGTAAATTTAGACAAGATTTTAACAAAATAATTTAAAATAATTGTAGAGCGCTGAAATTATCTTAAATGCTTTACTGCTGTGGGTAAATATGAAATATATATTCATATAACATCCTTGTTATACATTATATGCATGATCACTGTACATCAATGTTCTACGGTGATCAAAAGTGATCATCAATTACAATTCAGTTCGCGTATGTACTTTTGATTTATACAACGTCAAATAAGAACAATTTTGCTGTTCTTTCTATTTCACGATAGAAAATGGGTTTATATCCTACACTGAGCAGCTTAAAGTAAAATAAAATTCAAAACTCTGTCTATATGAACAATTCTTGGCTCCATAAATACGTAATAACGCAATAATAGCAAATTTAGCTTATTGCTTGGCAGCTGGCAGCATTCCAGTCTTATTGCTGGGCCATCGGTCGCCGAAATCGATGCAACTTTTATTCGATTTCATTTGAATATACTTGCTAGAGAAATCTTACGTTCATTTTTTAATGGAAAATGGTGACCTATAGTATATAACTAAAGATTTTAAAACCATTAATAGCGCTTAGACTAATATACCTTCATAACAAAATTCATCATCTGGGGGAAAAGGGCGAGGTTAAAACACGTATGCTTCTGAATGGCTGTGTAACAGTTGTCAGCGTCATTGGTGATCTTGTCATGGTTGCTACTCCGGATATTTGTGATATTTTAAATACGACTAAAATATTATTTGTATAGGTACTAGTCTTCTATGCAAATAGGAAAATATCAGATAATAGGATTATCGTTACAGCTTTCGTATCTATGTTAAAATTGATATATGTTCGTAGACCAAGTAAGTCATTTCTAAAATGATCACTAATATTATGTTAATACACATTGTGGTATAGTTTATCGCCTTAAAGATTCTCATAATTAGTCGCAGTAAAAATTTAATCTTGACGGACAATGTACCTTGGCAGTATAGAAAATGAATAATATATAAATTAATGCACAGAATAGTAACAATTGTTATCTTTGAATATTATATTCAAAACCTATGTAATCAGAAACGGTAAATGACTGTGGAATCAATTGAGCAATATAGCTGTCGGACACCTCTGCTCGGTCAGCTCGCACGGCCAACTGTCTGAGCGCCTGAGTAACGGTAATGCTGCGATCATTGTGGTAGAAATGGCAGGATATATTCCGTGTACAAGATAGTATGTAGTAATCGTGTAGAGAATAGTGAAAATTGAAGGCAAATCTGATTGAAGCTTATAGATGAACTCTTTATGGATTTGCATAGCTGGATTTGATTGATCCAGAGGAGTATATCTCTTAATGCTCGCCAGGCTAGCTATCACTGTACGGTAGTGCAGTAGTAGTTTACCATTCAAGTAGAAAAATCTGTCAAAAAGTCCCAAATCTTTTCCTTAGAGTTAAGCTAATTTGACTGTGCTGATATTATAGTGTAGATTTTTTTAAATCTTGCAGTAAAAACCCTAAATTGTGACGTAAAAATGTATACCTATAAGTTGAAACCCTGGTTTAAGCAAAAGTATAGTGCAATTATCCAAAAATCTGTGATGTTTTGTTATGTTCAAACTCGCTATAGATGTACTAATTCTATGGAAAGTGGGACTAAATTTGTCGCGTCCAGCGAGCTAATCAATACTGGACTGCTGCAAACTGCAAACTTAACAAAGATCTAGAGTCGTATTGACGATCCAGCGTCGCATCGACCACGAGCCGTTCGCATCGATAGAAAAGACATTCAATAGTTCTTAGCATTGAACGGGAAGTTTCCAATGTGTCTTATACTTGTAAGAGGTTTAGTATTAGTAGTTTTATTTTATTTTCTCAGTTTTTTGTCGGATTTACGTAATATTATTGCATAGTTACCGAATTCGTCGGATCGGATGTTTATATACGTTCGTTCTTTTCTATGTCTTCCGAATGGTAACTCTTCTGAAAAAATATATATATCTATCACGTATGGTTTGGGCTGTGTGTTTTTTCTCAATCAGCGGCATGACAACGGTTCTGTATATTTAGATTAAGGCCTATTTCTACTTTTTATGACTATTCTAGCACAATTTGCTTGTAAGACATTATACGATATATAATTATTGAATTTACTAAGAACTTTACAAATTGATAGGTACTACATTTGAGAAAGTCAAATGATAAGATAATTTGACTATCAAGAAAACTACTCTTATACAAAGTTCAAAGCCCGTCTTATGAAATACCTACAGTACCTATTACCTTGCTACCCAACTTTGATATCTAGTCGTAAAAAGTCCTTTTTTCCTCGGAAATTTTCTACGAAACAAGTTCTACTCAACTAGGTACAATTTCCCGGTATAAAAAATACGGAGGAACAAAGTTTGTGAAGAAAAACCCGAGGAAGTTTTCCGGTGTTTATTACCCGGCTATTAGTTATGGTGCTATCAGGCGCGTATTACGGCCGAGTGGCTTAGCCGGGCGGTGCCGAGCGGTGCCGGGCGGTGCCGCACTCACAACATTAGCCAGGTGCAGGGGACCATATTCTAAGCCTCACATTTACCTCAGATTTTAATGTGGGTTGGGACACAAGGCTTTCTGCTTTCCAGAGTATGGTAACCGAGGGCCCAGCTACAAGCGATTAAGTTGTGCATATACAAACATTCGTGATCAAGACTGTGTTTCATTTCCACGACAACAAACAATGTAAGTCGATCCATCAATACAGAATATGCATAAATGGTGTTAATGCTTTTAATCGATAGTTTACGTTAACATATTGCCGAAACGTTTTTTGACGTCACTATCTGAAACACAATTACTGCAATGAAGGAAAGTTAAAAGGTCATTGAGATTAAAAATAAGGAAACTGACGTCACGAATCAGTTTAGCTAATAGCGTGTGTTTTGCCATTTTGAATTTCCTATTTATTTTTATAACTATTTACTTAATAAAACTCTGATTATAAACTTTTAAAATGTGATGTTTCAAATTATTATTCTGTTTTTTTACCAACTTCCCAAAAAAGGAGGAGGTACTCAAGTCAACTGTTTTTTTTTTATGTGTACCTTTAAAATTTGATCAAGATCTGATCAGTAGTTCTTGAAATAACGTCAATAATGCATATTTTGTGGATAACTTTAACGATGTTCTCGTTTACCCGACTTCAAAAGTTACGTCATAACTTCTTTCATTGTGAGCCGATTTTGATGATTATTTTTTTATTTGAAAGCTGGTGCTTTTTATGTAGTTCCATTGAAATTTGATCAAGGTCAGATCTCTAGTTTCAGAGATATAGTAGTAATGCATTTAAAATACATTACATCTGATCAAGGTGCCGAAGATAAAGCGGTTAAGTCGGTTTTTTAAAACTTTGCTTGCGTTTAATTATTCTATCACATATCTGTATAAAAACGCCTTAACGCACATTTAGCTACTACCTCATATAATATTTCAACTTTTGGTAAGTGTTCAAATATGCATTACTATTCACAACTCGCTTGTACGCTTGGCCTAGATTAAGAACTTCCTCTCAAATGCCAAAAGCAATAATCAGACGCATTATCTCAGCTACTCTGACGTCACAGTCGTCATTACGTATCTTCTAATCGTAATACAGTACATTGATAGGATTACCCATAATAGATCGCAACTGTCTGTAATCCGATCGCGCCGCCCACCAGGGAATCTACTAGCAATTAGCGGCCGGTGAGCCGGGACGGAACTTGGCCGATAACTAACGCACAGAGAAAGGCGCGTTGAGATTAGTTTATGATACGATAATATGAATCGAAGTATCGCTGCAGGTAATTATACCGTACGAAATGATTAGGATTTCTACAACTATAGCGGATGTTTGACTATTTCTCTGTTGTGTCAGTATGTAAATTTTGTATGACTTACCTGGATCCTTTTGAGCTGGCGCTTGCCCTTGAACCATGCGATGGCGGCGGGCGGGCGGCTGCCGGCGGACTCGCATGCTACCTCGTAACGGCGCTCTGCCGTCAGCACGCCGCCCTCGCCCAGCTCAGCGGGCTTCTTAATTTCCACCGTCAGTGGCCGTACTGTTGAAAACACGATACTAAAGCAAGGAAGTATAAAATAAAGAGTAGATGGTGAGAACCAAAATCATAGTGTTTTAATGAAAGTATGGAGACACTGTAGATCTTGCTAGGTTGTAGCGTAGTATCACTTATAACTTGTGTGTTTTTAGATTAGTTATTAAGATTAATTAAGATTTTGGCGAGTGTGCCAATGAATTGTATGATCTAATTCCCCCATACCCTTTCTACCAAAAACTTTCTTTCAGTCAACCAGACGTACAGCAATGCGACATCGATTTATGGTAAATATTCCAGCAGTCTGCACGAAGCATTTTTTTTCCACATTAATTATATGTTCCGCAAAGGTTTGAAATTCCTTGCTCGAGTCTTTTCCCGATCAATCTGGGAGTGTTCAAGATACGAGTCTCTAATCTTCTAGGCAAACGAGCTCCATCGTCGACCACATTTTCACTTACCATCAGGTGAGATATGGTTAATCATTGTCTATCATGAATTAAAAATTAATGTATCGTAGTCGTTTATAACTTTCTACACCTACTCAGATGACTAGCAGAAAATGCTGTTTTACCTTGAGGTCTGCTGTGTACTGTTAAATATTGCAGAATATTATTATTATTTTATTTTTTTTTATTTGTGACCGGCTAGTGTTTGACCACTATCTCACCTGATGGTAAGTGACGATGTGATCGAAGCTGGTAAACACACTAGACCTGGAATACGCAGGCTCTCAAGGATAACTGCCGGAACACCGTATTTGGCTTGGCGGCAGACTTTCAACTTGATGGTGGTAAGCTACTTTGGTAGCAAGCCAGGCGAACAAGTCACAAAATGCTCTACCACCTCTCAAATGTCACCTGATTAGCACCACCCGGGGACCACGTGTAGGGAGTCAGACTTAAGGGGTATCCTCCTACGGACGTGGGTGACTCAGCCCCCAAAAATAAAAATTGTTTTTGTTCATTTTGTGCACTTGCTCATGTATTTAATTAACGGTATTCATCATTGGCGTAGTGCGCTATGTCATTGCTCAGTTATCTGAGACGCGGGAAAATTGCTTTTCCCGGGAAACAGGCTCGGTATACATCGAAATTGTTTACCAGTAAGAGCAATTTTCCTCCTTAAGGAAATATCTATGTGATTTTATTTCTATTTGTCTTATCTTGTTTTACTTATTCAAATCGAGTAATATTATTATTTCCGGTATCTATGTAACCAGTCTTTGCAAATGCGTTAATGTACTTTAATAATGTTAACTACAAGCGATGCATATTTTTATGACACCAGGCAGACTGTATTGCGACACTGATATATGGTGGATATTCCTCAAATGCGCACAAAGCGTTTTATTTCAACGTTCATTTTACGCATTGCAAAGGAGTGAAACTTCTTGCCAGAGTCTGTGTTCCCAGATAAGTACAATATTTTAGTCTTCGAGTCGAGAGTGAATAGGTATTTTCTTGGCAAGCATGCTCCTTCGTCGACCGCATCTTCACTTAACTTTAGGTGAGATTGTGGTCAAATGTTTGCCTATCACAGTATAAAAAAAAAGTTTAAAAAATTGTGCATTGGTTACTGGGCATCAAACGAGAACAAGGTATAGTTACCGCGTCTGAATATCCATTAGTTCGTTCCTTCATCTGAGTACTTACGGAACATATCAAGCACCAGCGACACCTCCTTAGGCGGCACGAGGTGTGAGTTAGCAGCTTGACACGTGAACACAGCGGCGTAGTCCCCGCGTCTGATGGCCGGCCACAGCAGCCGATTCTCGATGACGTCACCCGTGTTATGCTCATATTCCTCGTCAACTAGTACGCCGTTGACCAGCCATCGTACTGATGGTTCTGGGCGCCCTGTGAAGAAATGATATAATGTCAAACCTAAAAAATAATCGGCTTTATTTCCCGGTGTGCATTGCTATGGAAATGTGAATATATTATCTGAAATACTTTTGTGATTATTTGAATCTGGATGATAAATACATGTTACCTAACATATATAAATCAATGTGTTAGCCACATGTAGTAACCATTTTATAGAAATTAAACTTTAAAACCAGCGCAAGTCTTCTGACACGTAATAGAAATGCCGTCCATCTCTCTCGATAATTGTTTTTTATTTATTTTAACAAACGCATTCACACTCACAGTCCCTAAATACAAAGACTTGTAAATGGGTGTCGAAATCATTAATTAAATAACACACAAAATAATACCCAAAACCAGAAGTACGAAGGTCCCTTGGAAAGTAAAATTGTCTTCTGCTGGGAATCGAACCCAAGTACCACGGCGTAGTAAACAAATACTTTACAAGGACTGTAATTTAGCGAATCTGGCAGTAGAGTCGTTAACTTTCATGAGTGCCTCCTTGAGGCCCATGTGAATAAACGATTTAGAATTTAGAATTTATGAATGTTTAGAATTTTCACTCCGCCTACTAGGTCGTCAAATGAAAATGTATTTAATTAAAACATATACCTATGTTTGTATCTCTTTGGAAATAAAATGTAGAAAAACATGTTTAAATTCTCCAACAATGGGTAACCTAACGCAGTTACAGTACTTAAATGCTATCCTTAGCGTGGTACCAACTGAATAAGAAGTAGGGCGGGAGAACTCGCGATCATTTGTCTCGCCGCCGACAGGAACCTAACAATGTGCAGGTGGAGTACGTCCGTAATGATCCTTCGACAAACGCTATTCCCGCGCTCGGTCCCGTGTCCGCACGTAAATAAATTTTACCAGCCATTCTCCTCGAGCGGCCCTTTGTCCTTTGTTTGCTTGTTTATTTGTCGGCCACTATGTGCGCTTTTGTTCCGCCCCGGGCGCTGCGACGCTCCACTATCCTTCCATCCACTTTAGCCAAATTGAATTAGTTCAGCTTTCGAGTGCCACGGCAAGATCTAATTCTGTATGTCAATGGATTTAATTTGGATTTGTGTTGAGCACTCCGAATTGTCGAACTCGCCGCGGTAGATTGCGGCGTCCACCGAATTGATTCGGTGTTTTGTTCAGTTTTTCATAATCACAGAAGTGGGTCGTTGGGGTTATTGTAGTGAAAGCTGCGGCCTAATTTACAGTCGTCACCGGAGTACCGAGGGCGGCGCGGCGGCGGGTGCGAGGTTGGCTCGCTTTCCAAATCAGAGCCGACGACGGCCGCTTCCGACTTATTGTTTTGCTGTTTCCCTTTGATAAACAACATCGCCGCTTCTTTGTATTGGTTTTTGTTTGATTAATAAACAGAACGCTGTCGACCCGAAATTAAGATTTATTTGATTTGGAGGGATTGTTGTAATGAAGCAATCAATTACTTTTGTGTCCCTAATCCGAAGCAACGGATGTTTGTGGACGGGTAAACAAAACATTTATTGCAACACATTTTTTCAGGTTGTGTTTGTGTTCGAGCTTTAGTTGAGTTATTTCATACAAGTTTGACAGATATGAATAGCTATGTAATAGATATGCATAGCTATAATATTTATTTTCAGAGCTATTTTTCAATTAGCTTTTTTCTTTTTTAATTTGGAAATCTAGATGTTTTATCAACATTTCTTAATTGAATCATAATTATCTCGTAACTGTATTCACCTCTTACTTATTATTCACCCCATTTAACCGCTGGAAGTGCATAATGTTGAGCCGACCTCGGCTCAGCGTTGGACGTCTCAATCCGAGCAACAGGCACTCGTCTTCATAAAAAAGTGAGAAAACAGAGCGGCCTGAGCCCCCGTCATTAGAAAGGCATCTGCGTTCAGAGAATTGAATTTTTCTCTCCGTATTTTCGGGGAATACGCTTCAATCAATTTCTCGATTATGCAAATAAGGTGGCCTGCCGTCAATTCAAATTTGGTTCTGTAGGTACACGCCGGGGCACGGCCGGGGATGTAATCGGACGCGATCCTTTTTGATTGGGATCGCGTAATTTTGACTTCGTGACTCTTTTTAACGACGTTTACGCTTTCCTTCATTTTGTAGGCTTTTAATTACTTGATTTGAACATGATTGGTTCGGGAAATGTGGGAATTTTTATCGAGACTCTAAATTGATGTCTTATTTTGTTGATAAATTTTTACATGTAAGCTTTAAGTTCTCATCAAAGTACATATCTCCAATGTACGTCTTTCAAAAGATTTTTTGGTATTCCATTAAGCCCGACATTCACTTAAGAATGACTTGAAAGCTTCACCCTCTGCAATTTGATCAACAAATGGCGCAGTCCCAATAATAACTGGGGCACATTACACTCGATCGACACAAACGTATCGGCGTCGAGTGGTGTATTGTATCCAATGGATTGTATTTTGTCGGTAAGAGCGTTTCTGTGTCTCTAACCGGACGTAGGAGGAAGTAGAGGGGGAAAGGAGGGCAAGAAAAATGTACTCTTATTGCGTTTTGTACGCTCTTTGGATGTTTAAGATCTCTGAGTTCAGTCGACGACACATGAAGTTATTGGTTTGTGATCGAGGACGACAATAACACTTCTGATTATTGTTTCTGCGTTAATAGTTTTATCTGCAAGTTGAGCACTGCTCGATTGGAAATTTTTGTATCGTAAAAGTTCTGATTAAATTAAAATATTGTATAGAATTAAATAAAAGATTTCTTAGAAGTTGTGATTTTATAGAATCCTTTATCTGTTTGCTTGCCATGTGGACTAATTAATAGTCCTAGTGTCGGTATTTTTCAAGCTGCCCGAATACTGGATACCTTTAGGCAGCTTGAATAATTTCTAACCAATTACTTTTAATTTAACGATGTTCATTCTAACGAATAATTTCTAACTGTTTTGTCAACTCTATACTAGCAACTGAGATTGATTGCTATACGTTGCTTTCAAAGCACTAACTCTCAGTTAAAATCCCATCAAATGTTCACCTAGTTATGTACTAGGCTTAGATAATCGTTTCCTATTATCAAGGTAGTTTGCAACACGGCTGATGTTTTTATTTAAATTATACATGCTTACATCTACTGCGTACAGTTTGAAGTAAATTATAATGTTTTTCTTCACAAAATTATATCAACAAAACTAAATGAGTTTCAACCACACAATCTCGAAATATTCTTACAAAAAGATCTTTTTAAGTAGCAGTCTGTTACGTTGGATAAAAGCGTTCTTGTGTCGACTGTAAACAAAGTCACTGAGACATAAGACGCCGTCCACTTGTCCAGCGCTGGGTAATGTATCGGTTGGCAAACGTGCCCGAGTTAACTGTCTATTTAAAAGATGTGGTTCTCTGGTGGTGGCAGGGATAAGTGTATTTTATATTCGTATTTAAACTTTTGTTTAAAATTAAGGATATGTTTATATAAAATAGAGAAACGCAGAATGCTCATGCATATTTCTATATTGAGAGACAACATCCGTCAATAACTATGACCCATCTGTCAATTGGTTCCCACTGCTACTGCTATAGCTCAAGTATTAGTCTTAATTTTTATACATATTATTTTATTAATTAATTTAATAACTCGGGTCACCTTAAAAGATAAACCATGTTCAAAATATTTCTCATTATTTTTTCAAGATCTAATCTTTAACGACCTAGTTCGCGTGGTAGACAAGTCTCTGTGCCGTGACGTCTGTGTTCGATTCCCGGCAGGACCACAATTTTCCTTCCCAAAGTATATGCAAATGTTTCCGGTATCCACGATACGAGTCTTTGAAGATAGCGTGAGTGTGAATGCGTTTTTTGTTGGAATCTCAACTGTAGGAGCCAATTGGTAAAAGCAAACATTAATTCTCTAACAGAATTATCTTAGTTTACTTAATTTCCTTAATTTATTTTTAGGAATTATGAGTTTACCTAGCTGTACTAAACTGCCCGTTGGCTTAATTGGTTAAGCGTTCGTCTTCTAAGCAGGGGTATCGGGTTAGATTCCCGACAGGAACACAAGTTTTCTCCCCAAGGAAAATTTGTGTTTCTGGTTCTGGTTGTGATTGTGTGCGTGATGTGAATGTTTCCGGCATCGACACAAGTCATCGATCGTAGTGTGGGGCTGTGAGCGTGAAAGCGTTTATTTTATGTTTTTTATGTACCTATATGATTGTTATTAGTTTATAAGTGAGCAGCAAAGCCTTTCAACAACCACCACTTACTGCGCTTCATTATATCATTATTAGCCGTAACGAGTAATAACGCGAGCTCCTGCAGTTCACTAGAGGCGGGGTAACCGGACACTGGATAATGAAGGTATGCCCGACAATAACATTTTATGTGTTGTTTAACACGGAAAACTATTAACACAATTCTTTCCCTTTTTTCTGTTTACAAAGATAAGATAGATGTTCCTGAATTCGTATAATCTAAAAGTTTTTCAGTTAGTATTATTGAACTCTTCGTGTGGGTAGTAACCTGAAATACCCTTTTCAAGTCAACGTGACGCGTATTGTATACTGATTCTAAATTATTTTGTTGTTAATAACATAAACGCTTAACAAAAACGCTTTTACACTTACAACCCTACACTTAGTTCGATGTCTTGTGTCGTGGCAGCCGGAAACACTCACATTACACATACAATCACACCCAAAACCAGAAACACAAACTTTCCTTGGGGAGAAAATTGTATTCGAATCCAATCCGGGAATCGAATTCACTCGATACCACTGCTTAGAAAGCGGAGGTGCACCTAACTTAGCCAACGGGCAGTTTAAACTAAACTTAATTTTAGGGGTTTAATGTTTTTTATTTCACTTTGGTTTCTATTTGCTTTGATTATAATTTTTGTAGTTTGTGAGCAATCTTCGAGTGAGCAAAAAACAGAGGTATAAAACAAGGTACCTTTTAATGGCAGGATTAATTTGTAATAAATTTGTTATATAATAATATTATATCCAGATGGTCTAGAACCTGTAATAGAATTTCATCTTAAATAACGCAGAAAAGCCGTGGAAAACATCTTATAAATACATTTTACAAAATTAAATTCCATTTTGTGTCCAGAACTTTAATTTTATACATAATTTTTTTTTCTTTTTATTCTCGATGGTCAAGCATTTGGCTACTATCTCGCCTGATGGACAGTGACGATGCGGTCGAAGAAGGAGCATGCTTGCCTAGAAGATACTGTTCACTCGAGAATTAAAAACTCCCAGATTGTACTTATCGGGAAACACAGGGTCAGGCAAAGAGTTTCATTCCTTAGCAGTACGTATTATACGTACTGAAATGTGATAAGTATGATTTATTATCTTCCACAACTATGCGTTACATCACCCTTATTTTCCTAAGTAATAATGTATGTCACAATACGATTGATTAAAGAAATAGCAGGAAAATGGTTTCATGTCATACACAACGGTGGATGCCGGATATTAGCTGGAAACGTTTCATCTCTACAATTAGTGTACATAATGGGTAGTCTTGTGACCATTATAAACGCGTATGTGTTGTATGAACAATAGGGTTAATTGTGTATAGCGAATGATTTAATTGTTACTAATTGTATGAAGGTACATTAAATATTATATTTGTGTTTTATCGAATGCGACTGTATCGGCTGTATTGTACCGAATGAATCTTTACCATAGAATCAATAAATTACCTAGGCCTATATAATCCGTACTTCGTATCTCTCTTTTAATTTGATCACCCAATGTCACTTATGAAGGTAAATACTTATTACGTGCGTCTCTGTTTACCGAAGGGAGTCCGGGAGTCTTCGAATTAAGAATGAATATATTCCAGGCAAGCTAGTCACATCTTCGGCCTCAACATCACTTTGTGAGATAGTGGTCCAATGCTTAAAAGGGGTAGTCTAATAAAGGGACATTAAACAATTTTATGTTATTTCAACAACTAATTACTACATCAATAAGATAATTATAAGTAACAACATAAGGAGATATACTTTAGCTGTTATTTAATAATATAAAATTAGTGATGTTTTAGTACATTGAAGTGTTATGGTAAATTATGGTAAATTTTCATTTGGATGTCAGACAAATTATTATGTACATGACTAATAGAAGACATAAATAATACCTAAATAGGTCATACAACTGTTACTTTATTAATAAGTTACTGTAAACATACTTAAATAAAAAGTAATTTTATTTTTGTTAAAATAATATGATATTTTATCTGCTTAACGAAATATCTGTTTATGTAAGTGTCAGTGTGTGAGTATTTTACAAACAAGGTAAACCCGTGTAGCTCTACAAATATACATGAAATTTGATATGTGAACAGTTCCTAGACTATGTTCTTTCCATTCTTATAATATATAGGAGTTTGATATAAATCATAATGACCTGCGATTAGATCCTTGATTTGCAGAATTACCGCTACCTATTGCACTAAAATACCATAATAGACTAATTAACCTTGCATTCAAGTCTTTTTCTTATGATCAATAGGCAAGTATTTGACCGCAATCTCACCTGATGGAAAGCGACGATGCTGTCGACGCGAGGATAAATATAAACAAAATAATTAAATAGTAGCGAGATCAATAACAAATTTCGATATCTCAAAAACGTCTATTCAGTAAGTCACCCGTTCTGTCAGCCTCCTGTGCGGTTTTATTATTCATGTAATTATATTGAGAGCTTATTAATCCACTGTCAGAACTCATTAAACTGTTACTGGTTATCTTGTCAAAAGCAACTTAGAAGCGATCTTGTCAAACTAAACAAACACATGCAGACTTACAGTCAAAATCAAAATTGCTTATTCACACGGCTCCCAAAGAGGCACTCATGAAAGCTAAGGACTCTACCGTCAGATTTGTAAAATTACAGCCATCTTGAGATGAACCTGGCAAGAAACTTGGCAGCGCATATTTTAATTAATTTAATTATAATCATTCTTGAATACTAATACATGTATTATATTAACCTAGGTATATCTATATTATGTAGTCGCTAGAAAGCGCTTGTGCAGTTTGCCTCCATGCATCCTTGTCATTAATGTAGTCAATCGTTTTATAGCATTGATTTGAACTTTCTCAGTGGAAGTAAAAATTGTGTTCCTGCTGGGAATCGTACCTTGAACCTACGGTGCAGAGGACAGAGATCTGCCCATTGCATTTGCAATGTCAGAAGGTACTTCGAATTACAAAAACCCCGAGAAAACCACTTACGTCTCTATGTTTAACACAAACTTACCGCCAAGGACTCTGCAAGTGAGAAGCACGTCATCCCCTTCTTCGTGTGGGCCAAGGGTTGTGCTGTTGATGACGCGTCCCCACCGGTCCACCACCACTGGTTTTTCAGGAGGAACTGAAATGAGATACAGTTATTATATTCTAGCTGAGTGTCTACATCCGCGTTCAAATTGGTCATTGTGCAAATTGGAGTAACCATTGCAAAAGTACCTCTTTTGAAACATACTAAATAAACGGTATAATACTTAAAAAAGTATTTTAAAACCAAGCTTTTATTAGTTGTTAATAATAAGATCGTAACAAGTTATAGAACCAGAAAACTTCGTCGTTCTATTACAGAGCTCCCATGGCCACCTTCCGGCTCCATCATCAGATCAACTCCATGTCATAATAATATTGCATTGTCATCCGATTTACATATGCATGCAAAATTTCAGCTCAATTGAAAATCGGTAAGTGAGTCAATAAATTTGCTTACAGACTGATACTGGGACAGTTTAACTAAATAAAAGCTTGTAAAATAGTATTGTATTCATATGCCACGTCACTACTATAATGAGATTAATTATTGAACGTTATTCTTACTTCTTGTCTTAGCCCTTTGCTCTCAGAGTGTATAAACCTAACAGTATATATTTATATGAAATAAAATTAGAATTTTGTTACGAATAGGTTTAAATTTGATTGCTCGAATATTACGGAAAAATCATTATTTTTTGCTTACTATACTTCCAAATTAAAATAGCCTTCTTTTTTTTTATTGAAATTGCTTACACAAATTTTAATTTTGTAGCTTGCGGGCTACTTATTGTTCTTCATCAAAATCACAATATAACATATATTTTGCATAGTCTTTTATTATTGGCCAAAATACATTAACCTTAAACATTCTCTATTCCAGACATAACTCATTTATGTCACAAGTATAATGTACAACAATGCTCCTAGAGCCGTACATAATTAACCGCAAACACCATCAAATCCAAGCGGGATCCGCATCATTATTCATCACCAATAATCTTGCAAGAACTCACTATGTGGAGAGGATTTAATTAATTAAAACAATATCCGAGAGCACCCGAACAGATCGCAATTAATCAGCGAGAAACAGCGCAGGTGATTGCTAACAGCTACATACCTCCGATTAGCATCAAACTGCGAAACAATACCACAATATCCTTTTACGCTTCAACAACTTTATGCTGTTGGAGTAAAGTTGGAAATGGAATGCTCCAGTTTAGTTGCTCTGTTGTCGATACCACCACACGTAAAGGGTATTTTGGCCGATTCCGTTTAAAGCATCAAAGGCCAATTGGGTTTTACATTGGACATGGAGGCGTCCAATCTAACTTTAGTGCGCTTCAGGCGTGAAAACTGCAGCACGTTCAGAAGTACGACACCGAGGCACTTCGAAGCTCCAAAGAAACACTCGGCGATGCTACTTTTCCTTAATAATAATAATACAAATCAAAAACATTGCGAGATTGTCATAATGTGTGTAGCGAGTGTGCGAATGAGAATGTTTAACACGAAGACGTTTGCAACGAAAATATTCAATGAAATTCGATTTAAATAGATTGGTGACCATGGAAATGGACTACTATTTATTCTAAAACCGCATGCGAAGTTATCGACAACATTGTGGATACCATCATCGAAATTATGTACAAAGAATCTTAACCGTGGAAAAGGACTTCTGTTGAACACGGGATAACTATGTTTTTATATTACGGTTAAAAATTATTTGTGACCAGTTTTATTTAAAGGATTTTTAGTTCATTGTTAAACGCTGTTTTTCCTCTGTCACTCAAGCTCAAATTGTTCCAAAACCTCTCGAATAACATACCAAACGTTAAACCCTGTAGAAATAATTGCATCAACACAAAACGATTACGAATTTAACATCTTTATTATTTCATCAAACGGTCCAAGCAAAGCCGATTGAACTGATCCGAAATCAATTTAAACTTAACCATCTCACGTTGATGGGAAGTGACATAATCTGCATTGATATTCTGCGGACAGGCGTCCACTCAACGGGTTCAGGGTAATAGAAAGACAACAGAGTAATCAGATCGGTTGTGATGGGCTGCGGAGTGATTTAAAGTTTAAAACTCGATTGTCGGCTGATTGGCTCGGGGTCGATCGAGGCTGTGCTTGTAGCCAAGCCTGCAGTAAATAGTTTGAAACAGATTTTCTGAAATAAATATTTTTCAATAAGATTTTTTAACTTATTGTAAACTTCTACAACTACACAATACGGTTTGGAATATTTTGATTTTCAAAATATATCGCCACACGAAACTTATAAACGTTTGCTAGCACGCGTACGTAAAGTTTCATCGCAATTAAATAGGGATGAATAGGATACAAATTAACTTCAAAAACAATAAATAAACAATAAAGTGTGTTCAGATAATGAAAAGGCTGGCCAAAATAAATATAAATAGTTAGTGACATATAAAGTAACCATTACTTCGTCATCGATGCTTGGAACTTCCTAAATTATTTAATAACTAATAACACAGCTTAATGAATAAAACAGTTTTTCATCCATACGAACCAGTGATTATTCTATTTGCTATGAGACAATTAATGTTCTCTATGAAACACGGTATGTTTTATTTATCAATGACAAGGTGTGTCGTAAAGACACACGATATTATTGAATCTTTTACATTACAGGGAAATAATTTAATTATTCATCGTAGTGTTTACCCCCACCACTTTTCATCACAAAAAAACAGTTACGTATCAGAATTACAAAGCTCTCCCATAAGAAGTTTCACTTCAAAGAAACAGGAAAGGAAAAGCTGCTTAAATTATACCTAGTAGCTTTAAGTAGATTGTTTGTAGTCATTGTCAATCATCGTATTAAAACATAACATAAACAGTCATAAACGCACACTCAAAGCCTCACACTAAGTTTGATAACTGGTATCGTGGTTGCCGTAAGCAATCATACACACACTGAAACCCAGAACCAGAAACACAAAATTCATTTGGGAAGTAAACTTGTATTCCAACCGGTAATTGAACCCGATACCCTCTATTAAATTGCGAACGCGTACTCTATTAAGTTCAACAGGCAGCTCAGTATCAGATAATTATCGCATTACATTACACTATTACGTAGATTATGAGGAAATAAAATCTACACCTATATTTAGTCTCACGTTATTTCTCAGAAACACAATAAACCTCTTATCTAAATAAAATAAGAAAGGAATAACGGAAAGTTCCTCGATTGACCTTACGGAGAAATGCCATGGAAATGCTAATCGCACCATTCCTCGCACTTGTGAAGGTGAGAGGTGGAGATAAATGTCAGATATCAACGCCTACTATATATCTTAGGCAAAACGAAGGAATATGAACTTGGCCTTTGTGATCCCTACTTCCCTATTAATGTGAATATGTTACATTAATGTTTACACTGCTGCTACTCAGGCCTTCTGTGAATCTTACATAGAGTCTAGAGACCGTACACCACATGCTGTGCTGGTAATTTGTTACCCCGATTTAAATTTGTTTTACTCATGTTCATTTGTTTTAAAAATCCCTAATTGAGTGGTCTTATTATAGCGAGACTGATCCTAGTCAAAAACAAACACGTGTCATCAATGGTACGAATGCTGCATGCGTAATTTGAACAGTACTAGTGTTGCTATTAATGGTAAAACTTGTATATTACCGAAAAATCTTCTCGAATTTTGTGATTCTTCGGCATGGCAGTTTCATCACGATGTTTACTTTCACTATTATTAGAGAGAGTGCAGATAACTTGAGAAAATCATTGGTTCAGGCCGAGTGGGGATTGAACCAGAATGCGTTGCATGTAGAGTTGCACAATCCATCGCTGAGCTAAATTCACTACGCGGAGGTAGCACAGTACATTGTAAAGTACGTCAATATTTTGAAATGAGGTACTTCCGTAACGGTTTACTAGATGTGTATAAATTTTGTTTTCAGATAGACTAGAGTTCAAAGTGTTATTTTACAAAAATATTAATTCACACCTAGTGCAATCTAAGTCACTATAGCAAATCAAAGGTTTGAAAATGTAGTCTTGGAAGTTCAGATGGTATTTTCGACAATGAATCAATCAATTGGCTATAATAAATAACATTTGAAACATAAAAATAATTATAAATCAGTATTATAATATTCCGCCTATCTTTTTGCTAATCATAATACACATAATTATATTTTTTGGTAACAACAGTTCTTTACTCTTGAATTTACGATTTGTTTTTTCATCGTAAGCTAGGACACAAATAATTTAGAACATAAATCAAATCAAATTTAAATATCAGTGATGATAGAAAAATTACAAGAATGTTGTTAAGCTAATTCGTATACAACAATTTGCTCGAGCCGTTAATTATCAGGCACAACCTATTTTAATTTATTTCCACAGTTTGGATCGCCACGTTGGCCACGCTGGTCCCAACGCCGCCCATGTAATCGTGCAACATGCCGAATTAATTGGATGCCTCCCGGGGGGCCATCGACGCCCCATCGATTGACCATGTCCTCTTTACATATATTCACTATAATGAAAGGCCTTTCAGTCTTGTTTACATTAAATTGATATTGCTGTCTTAAGTTTACACAAATTGAATCGTACTAGTATTCCGGATTATATATCTCAAATTAATACGTATGTAATATGTTTGAAACGAGTTATCTGTGTAACGGTTGAACGCAGATGGATGAAATTAAGTATGTAGGTAGCCTACGCGTTGGAATAGAACAGCGGCTAATATTTTCGATAAGACAACGAACTGCCCACTGGCTCAGTTGGGCATCCGCTTTCTAAGTAGCGGGTAACGGGTTCGATACTCGGTGGAAACACAAGTCTTCTCCACAAGGGAAATTTGAGTTTTTAATTGTGTGTGTGATGTAAATTTTACCGGCACCCACACGGTGTAAGAATTAGACAGTCATTCATAGCCTTAGTTTTTAGTTTTGTCGCTATTTATCTTTACAAATGTTTTTTACTGGCCAGTATTTACTCCACGTCTGTTTTATTCTTCTACTTCCTTCTTTCAGAACAGTTTAATAGAAATTCGATATTCTAAACATATGTAGCTTTCCACATAATATTCTAAGCGGGTCACACTTAAGGTTTCTCTAAAAGTTTTATCAAAATGTTGTAAAAATAGTATAGTAACAAGTCAATATAATAAAAAGTCAAAAAACCCGACTGCATAATATGCTGATAACAATTACCCCCATTGCGTTAAAACATTGGCACACGTTATTGCAGGTTTTATCGCAGGACCCTTAACGAAATAACATGTGTTTTTTTATGTTTAGTTGCATGAATGCTGAACTTCAAGTAATTACAATTGGATTTATAAAATATCTTACAAAATCCCCTTTTCACTTCGGAAATGATTTAAAAAACTTGCTTTCAGCGTATTTCACAATTTGTATTTAGACGCAATTTAAAATGTCTCTTGAAATTAATTTATAATTATTTGCATTCTCTTTCATACAATGGGGGTTGTGAGAAAGAGAATGCAAATGCATCAATAATTGTGAAAGCATACATAATAATAAAAGTTTTAAGTGACTCCGAATACTGGCAAAATTCATCACCTCCTATCTCCCTGTAAGGAATGATTTTTCAAAAACGCTGAAACATAATAATATTATGTAACAATTGTGGATAGCATCGTTAACACAAAATTGCAAGAAATTTCGAACAGTTAATCTGTTTGACATTTCTTGAACCTTCAAACCAATTTTTTTTTGTCTCCATACTCCACTAAAAAATTGGTTACGGTTTTATATGAATCTGACCAGAATGAAAAAAAGTGTTATTTAGATTTGATGCATGCCCATTCCAGCATATTTGCAAAGCCCGTCCAATCTAGTATTATCTTCGGTCTAGGCGTAATAAAAGCATTTCATCTCATTTCTATAATATAATTTAATTATATACACACAATTTTTATTAATTTTACTTGACTTTTATTGCATAATAATCCCTCCGACCATTAACTATTTTTATCGGGTGTGTTTAATTCTTAATTTGTTTTATCTACGTAGCTTAAATGAACCTACTTAGTTTTTAATTCATTAGCTGTACAAATAATTAAACGCAAGCAAAGCTTGAAAAACCGACTTCACCGCTTTATCTTCGGAACTTTGATCAGATTAGATGTACTTAACACGAATTATTGAAAATATTATAAAAAGTACTGATCATATCTTGATCAAATTTAAATGGGACCAATTGGAAAGCAACATTTTTCAATAAAAAAATTCAAAATCGGTTCCCGTGGAACGAAGTTATGAGGTTATACACATAAAAAAATAACTTTAAAAACATACTGTCGACTTGAGTACCTCCTCCTTTTTTGTGAAGTCGGTAGAAAAGACAAGCAACTCTTCAGTTTTATCAAATAGATTTTCAACTCATTTGCTCATTCGCTTGAAACAATGTCAGGCTGCCTGCGGCATTACCTCCGCAAATGACACGGAATGCGCTAATTGAATCAATTATTAATTCAATCACTCGGATGACAAAGCAGAAGACGGAGCAGAAATAAAATTTAAGTTAATAACTCTATCAAATACTCCTACAAGTGAAACTAAGAAAAAGATGAAATAACTAAAAAGGTGCAATTAAATTTCCACTGTAGGCGTTTGTAGGACTCGTGTTCACCTAGCTAGCTTCCACGTGCCAAATGTATTTAGTTCATCAATCACCGTCAATCACATTCTAGTTCTGCCGTATCTACCACATCATCACTTCTGATATTAGAAAATATTAGTAAGAACCAGCCGGTCATAGATAAAAATAAATGTTAGACAAAACTAGGCAAATTAAAAAGGCTTGCTAATATACGTATGGAAACATGATGAAGCTCTTTTCATTTCGGCCTCGCAAGCGATATTGGCCTGTTTGCATATTTATAGAGATTATTGGATGCGGTAACTGATTTAGCTGAAACGATGTATCGCATGAATTTATTCATGACGTCACTATCGATCAATCCATGAAGCTAAGTGCAGTATTTCCAACGAAGGCGAATTGAGGAGAAAATTGAGACATATTTATCTTTATATTTTCATATACCTAGCATATTGTGTGTCAACTTACATACAACTTAGATCACTAATCCACGTAACAAAAGAAACACGTATTAGATGATGCTTGACCCACTTGTGAATCGGTGGGACTTGAAAGAGGTTAAGAACCCACCGAACGGTACGCAAATAATAATGAGTAAGTACACACTCAAACAATATTCATGGTAGTATAAAGTATGATTATAGGAAGCTCTAATTACGCACCAAACAATGAACCAAACTAGAAACACTCAATTGTGGCCACATTTAACTAATGACGTGTTCATTGCCCCGGCAGTGCTGCACGCCGGCAGTGCCGTAAACCCTTGTAAGTCTGCGTGAGTTAGGGCTCCTCAGAACACAGCTTGTTACGGGGCCCGTATATCTGTCGCCGACACAATACAGCCGCCCCAGGTACACAGTAAATCTACAACAGCGCAACCGCAGTGTTGGATAACTACGCAGTAACTAAGTTCCACTGTTTTTATTTCGTTTGATGGAAACCTCCAATTGGTAATGGCATGGGAAAACTGTATATATTTTTTAATTCTTTTTAATTCTAGTAGGCATAATCGCCTAACCGCCAAAGCTGACGTCGTGCTCGTATTGATATATGACAAACATATCACATTTCCTTTTACGACTGTCAGTAGACAGAATAGACTAGAATAGAATCTGCTCTCAAGGGTAATTGCCAAAATAAACGCTTTTTACATATAAATGTACGCTGTAGAAAGAGTATAATACTACGATGGTAGGTACCACTGGTTATGGTCGTTAAGCGGGAAAGTACTAAAAATTCCCTACACTCGCAACAAAGACTTACTAGTATTTTGGGTGCTGCCGGAAACATTTACATATCACACAATAACGAAAGCGCAAATGTCCCTTAGAAACGGAATCCTGGGAAACGAACCTATTACCCCTACGGCACAGAGGGCAGAGACTTGTTCCCGGGGTAAACTTAGTCATCATGCATAGTGCGATAAAATAAAACAAGGTAAGTATAAATGTTTGTATCAATAACGGGATATTTAAAGTGACCATGGTAGCTTGAAAACTTACAAGGTAAGTATATTACTGAAGAACACCACACTAGGACCCGATAGATATTTTTGTATACGTGTATGATGGAATTTTCATCACTGTCTCGCGCAGTACGGGAACAATTAAGGCGAACACACTTTATGAATACGTATGAACCTCTCAATGATTAGATTCGATTGATTGATGGTTTGTTTGGCGGCAGGTATTCATTCAAAGTTCATTTGGTAGAAAAAATACGCTGAAACTGATATATGGGTTTTCATTTCAATCAATATTCAGATTATGGGGCTAATTAATATGGTTAAACTATTTATATGGTCTTTGTGGTTTTGTAAGTAACTTATAATTAAATTTTTATGATTGTATACCTACTGATATTGCATGACAGATTTAATCGTAGACTTCATTTGTAAAGTATAGATTGCCATGCTTAGCTAAAACTACGAGTAAGTTTAGATTCCATCGTTTATTTTGTACTTAAATGTCATCGTTCTCAAAATACGTTTAAAGAGTCTACAACATACATTTTCTAGAATGTATAAAAAAGCATTTAATTCTTCGTGTTAGAATGATTGGCTCTAGGCACTGGAAAGATTTCTCACAGAAAAAAAAAGGAAAAGTAAAACTCAATGATATTTCTACTCACTTACAAAACATACGAAGTACTACCAAGTCTTGAAGATTATAGTCTTCTCAACATTAAATTAAATTTAGTATTTTGCCGTGCACCATGACTTCGCTCGCATAAATATAGCTAAAAAGAAGCCAATGTGTTAATTTTGGCTTAAAGGTGTACATATTCTTAATGAAACCCGTTACGGCGTAAAGGAAACAAACATACTTTGCATAGAAAATGTTGTATAGAAAGTTGGTATTTGTCAGGACAATGTTTGTATGAAAGAAAACTTACTTTTTAGCTACTGGGCATAACTAGTCATAAATATAATACAAACGCAAGCAACCACCGCGACTTCACCGCATATAATTAGGTTTTTGTAATTTTTTTCAAAAGCGCTTAATCAATTTCAATAAAATTTACTTGGGACCATCACTGAAGTATGATCTACCAAACAAAAAAAGAATTTTCAAGATCGATTCATAATTGGCGGCAGAATGATTGCATAACATACATAAAAATAGAGTCAAATTGCGTACCTCCTTTTTGAAATCGGTTAAAAGTGTGACAAAGATAAATTTACTTACCAACTACAGTGAGGTTATATCTGAAGCTGGTGGTTTGTGTATTTCTGAAGTCAACCCGACAGCGGTATACGCCCTCGTCTCGTCTCTTCACGTCCCTCACGAGCAGAGCCGCGGGCGGCGGTGAAGTTGCAAAGTGCGCGCGCGGCCCAAACACTTCCGGTGCAGACCAGTGCCGCGCTTCTGAAAGATGCTTGCCGCGGACGTCGAAGCTGAAACAATTTTTTGTATTGTTAAACTTTGCACTCCAGCAATGACTTATAGAAGCCTACGGAAGGCATTTACAATGTAGGACTTTACTACAAGCCGCTTGCGGTGGAGCAGCTTAGAAAGCTATTTTGATTTTCGTACAATGTATTTGTTTATTTTGTAGGTATATCAGATACCTCTTTAGTCTGGTGTAAAACCACTACTTATCCTGTTGGTAAGTAACGATGTTGACGAGATGTTGTGAATGTTCAATGAGAACGAATGATATACTTATATAGCTAGCATGTTATGCAAACACCTGTCTATGGAAATGTTTGGTGAATGGCAACATAATTTTTTTGATAGTTAAGAGGTAAAGAAAGAGAGATAACTATGGTAGAGTGTTACTTATGCAATTCTACTGTAATGCATTTTCTGATGAGCTAGATAATTATTCATGGCTTCTTTATGCTTAACAAGGTACAAATATAAACATTATACCAAGGTCCGTTATGCATATTAGAAGGGAAGATCCTTGATGTGCGTACGTTTATAGTCATACCCATATGCTAGTACAATCTTAAATATTGATTTCACTTGAATTGCAAACCGTTAATAAATTAACTAAATGCAAACAATTAAAAATTACTGTAAATAACTGAATATTCAAAACAAAGTAACGCAGTCACACTCGCGGTTTGTAAACATTGGTTTAATTTCCAAAACGATAGTATTATGCGCAATGTTTGTCAATTCCGTAATTACGTGTGTTTAATATACCTCACAAACAATGCACCAAACCTAGAGCCATTTAATAAAATAAAAGCAAACAAACATCAACAAATTGAAATCGGTTGAGCATTTCATGAAACATTATTTTTCATGCCTCTATTGCGCAAACTAACCCCAAAAAAAACAAACGAGAGAAACGAGAGAGCACAAATATAGTTTAATCTAACTAAACCTGGTTCGGTCCGTCCAATAAAACGGTCGGTGACACCGAGCGCAAAACAAACAACCTTATTTCTAGAGCAAAAATGACAAAAATAGTTTGGGACCAACTGAAAATGGACTAGGGATATTGGAAAAATCGGTGTATTCAGTGAGAAGACTAAGAAGTAAACTACAATAATACGTAATTAATGTATCTTGTACCACAACTTAAGGTAATAATTATTATTTATGAATGATTACGATCCCGCACGAATTTCGAACTATAACACAATTAGAAGTGAATTTTTTAAATAGCGTTTTTATTTTAAATGGACCAAATTTAAAACACCCAATGGCAATACCAACTTGTATAATGTCAATCTATTATATCGTTAAAAATAACATATTTGTAAAATGTAATGTTCGTTAAAACCATTGCACGCATAGCCGGCGGATATATTGTCAGCGACAGGTCACATCGCGATGGTCAGCGCACCGCAAACCACACGTCACAACGTATGAACACTTCTCTCTTTCATTTAAAATTACCAAAAATTTTGTGACTGGTTGATATTGTAACTTTTCATTCTTGCAATGAAGAATTTTAACTCGAGATACCCCGTTTTAGAGGCCGCAACATCATGTGGTGGATAGGGGGAAGTCATTTTAGGAGGACAAACTTCCGAAAGATAGAAGTGAAATAAAACACCCCCTCTGACCACGAAGATGAAATGATAAGGCTCCTTCAACTAACAAAATTCTTGCAGCGGTTCTAAATCTTAGTTAAACAGCTGAACAGCAGGATTCGTTCCAGCTGAATAAGCGAGTATTCTCAGCAAATGCGATAAAATACCTTAAATCTTTAAGAAAAATGCATTGTAGTGGCGTATTGTAGCACTTACTTTCGGATGAAATAATTCGATATTTTAAAAAGCTTTGTTAGAAAAAGCTCCGGGTGACACAGATTTAAATAGACATGCATCGCTTAGAAATGTAATACATACAATTATTAAACAAACAACACAAGCACCAAATACTTCAAAACAGAACTGCTGTACAATAGCCGCAGAACTGTTTCCTATCTCAGTGTTTCGGATAAGCAATTGTCAAACTTAGCAACTATGCAGGAATTATGCAGACAACGTTATCGAAAACCTAGTTGGTAAATATTGGATGAGCATGGTAACCTTTTCCGCAAAGTCATAACACCAGACCAAAAGTCAGTATGTCAGTAGCGTACGGACAATATGTCACGCGCTATCGACGTACTGTCAGCGCATAACGCCGTTACGCCGGCGACAACGTCTAAGAAAGCGCTGAGTTTATTGATGGACGTTCATTCACATGCTGCTCTCAACGTGTTTGTAGATATTTGTTACGCAACAAGAGATGAAAAAGGGCTCCTACAACAAAAAAGGCACATTTTGCGTCTCATGTGGAAAACTATTTACGCTCCCTTGTAGTTGCTAGTAAAACTATATTTTTTATCCTACTTTGCAAAAAAGAAGGAGGTTCTCATTTTTACTATATTTTTTTGTGTGTTACCTCATAGCTTCATTCTGGGTAGACCGTTTTTGAAATATTTTTATTAGTTGAGAGAAAGCTTTCCATATGATCAAGATCTGAGACTAGTATTAGTTTTTGAGTTATCCTCAATAATGCGTATTTAATTCATTGAATCTGATCATGGATTCCGGAGATAAAGCGGTGGAGTCGGTTTATGTTTAAATGATTACGAAGAAAGTAGAGATAATTTCCACTTAATGTATTTTTATTAAAATTTATATAGGATCTATGCCCTATGGACGTATAGCGTCCAGAGAATGGGGAGTTCAGTAGGTATTAGATTAAATCGAGTATGTTCCTTGGAGCTTCTTCTCCACAAAACAACTTAGTTTATAATTGCAAGTGGCCAAATGCTTGACTATACAGGATAAAAAAAATTGCTGTAATTCAGTACAAAATGAGATAAGCTAAAGACTATAACGATATTATACAAACATAATTTAAAAAAAAAAATATGAAAATATTGCATCATTTTACTAGTACGTTTTGTTACGAACTATGGTCTGATTAAGGATTTTTTACTTCCAAGAACTAAATAAACAACAACGAGCCTTTATTACTCATTTATTTCGCCTTTATTTTTATGCTTATAAAATAAAATTGTAAGTACTCAAGCCCCGACTTCGAGGGTATAAAAACATACATGCCCTGCTTATCATCAAATAAAATATTAATACATTTCTCGTGAAGTTGTCGCGAGATTTCGAAATCTCTTGCTTATTTTCATGAAGTCTCGGTTAGTAAGCTCTGTTTGAGCAAAATCAAGTTGATAAAAACAGAGATTAGCATGAATTTATTTTGCTACCAAGTTTTTAACTGTTTGGAATATTTACACGCTTACACCATTTATGATTATTTAGTTGCATCATCAAACCTTTGTTTGTTGTTAACTTTGAGCTAGGAAACTTGCAACATTTAGAGGGTGGAATAAGGCAGCCACTGGACTTGTCGTGAGGTCTGATTTCGCCCTTGCCCATAATTGTGTGATGCTACCAAAAAAACATTTATCCATGGATACCGGCCTCATCGCGACCTCGTAGAACATAACATTCGTTCACCTATCTGTTAAATATATAGTTACTAGATATTTATAAAACTTTGATTGCTTTTTAAAAATGTACTGCGACTTTAATACTATTTTTGAAAAACTTAACATCTGGATACAGTCACGTCTATCGAATCAGCAACGAATTCCATCCCTACATTATCTCTGTCATCGCCGTAATCATTCGTAACTCGTCACGATTCATATTTTCCATCGGATCGTGTTGTTTTTATTCCCCCCCGAGGTCCAACTCATCGTGTATTCCGGCGTCACGCGTCCTCCTGCTCCATGTGCCACTACGATCAGTACAGTACTTTGTTTCATTGTTAAGGCGAAACCGATTCGATTATATTTTCGCCGAAGAACGCAGGGCAGTTGTGGTGGATTGTTGATTAGACTATATACTATAGGATTGTTGATATGACTATAGACACTACTAGTAGCAATCGGAAAAGTGATACTATGATCACTTCCTATGTTTACCTTTATTTCTTTGGTTAGATCATTATTATTCTGTTTAGGCGTTAAATAACGTGTACTCAAATTTTTAAATGCTTATTTTGATTTATGATAAGAATGTCAATACTGTGTACTCTGTTAGACGAATCAAAGTTGTGATTTAGGGCTCTGTTTATCCTATGTGTTTATCGTAGGCAAGTACTTCATAAAAGAGATAAACTAAATATGGCCCTAGTTTCAATATACCTACGTGAGCTTTTTTCATTTATACATAATGACTCACCTATTACGGTAGGTTCATCATTAGAATTACAAACTAACCTTAAGACTAATATCTAATTTAAATTTGACCTAAACTGCTTAGTAAAAGTTTTCTTCTGGTACATTTACTGTTTGTGCTGACAACACATATTATTTTTGTAAAATATATACTATTTTAACAAGCAAGGATTTATAAAACAGGTATAATCAAATCAATCAAATCAAAATCAAATCAAAATCGTTTATTCACATGGGCCCCAAAGAGGCACTCATGAAAGTTAATGAATCTATTGCCAGATTCGGAAAATTACAGCCATCTCGAGAAGAACCTGGCAAGAAACTCGGCGGCGCATTTTTTTCATTTTTTTTTTTTTATTTTTTTTTAATCAGTACTGTAATCTATTCAAAAACCTTCAATGTACTATTAGAAATTGCAGAGTTTCATTTGTTCCTTTTGTATACATCACTCTTCACCACATAGATGTTGCCGTATACTAGATTCTGTCCTACAAAATTAGCTCAATTAAACAACGAGTTCTTGACAGGATGAAATAAATTTACTTTGAGGATATTACTCAAAATACTGACGCACGGAGTTAATAAAAGCTGGTAATAAAAAGTATTAAATACAACCCAAAAAGATCAGACGACAATGATAGCCGGCGAAATGTCGACTACTGATGTGCCTTGGCTACACTGTAGCAGGGTGGCTGACTAAGCTGACGCCACTTGACGTCTAACAAGCCTAGACTTTATTGCGATGTAAATGTCGGGGCGGCCCCGACGAGACTAAGTGACTGAAAGGGTGGAAAATAAAAATATGTGTTGTGTTGCCGCGGTAATAAATCTTGTCTTGAGCTCATGACTGATGTGGAAAAACGCTTGAGGCTCTATCAATTTAGTTTGGCTAGGAGCGTGGTCTGTTTTTAAACAATATATAATACGAGAATCTGTATGAAGAAGTTTCTAAAGAGTTTATTCAATTATATAGGACATTTGAACTTCGAATTAGAAGGCCCCCTCAACTCATAGGTTTAATTAATATTGCATTTTAGAAGAACCTGGTTGAGCTCAGCGCACTTTATGTCTTGCAAATTTTTTAAAAGAATAAAATAAATAAAATTGGTTTAAAAGCTGCAAGTCGCAAATTTAATGTAAAACTAGGATAATGGAGTAGTAAAGAATGAGAGAAAGAAAGAAAAATTATTTAGCAATAATTTTACTACTTAAGAATGGAACTAGCTATTAGTTTTTTTCTGTATAGATAATACAGATATATAAAATTAAGTGTTAGTTTTTACCGACTTCAAAAAAGGAGGAGGTACTACAATGTTCGACTGTAGGTTATTTTTATGTATGTTCACCGATTTATATAGGCCTGACGACTAGAACGATGTACATATTGAAAATGCATGCCAATGTAAGCATGGAAATGCCAATGTAAGAATGTAAACATAAGCGTAAACTTTACGTTTTTAAAGTTAATACACCACACTAATTTCGACGATTGGTGTCGTGGGTACGGGAAACAATTACATCGCACAGACACAATTACATCAAAAACTAGAACCAAACATTTCCCTTGGGGAAAAAAAATGTGTTTTCACCGGAAATCGATCCCGGTACCTGCTGTTTAGAGTGCGAACGTGCACCCACTTTTGGCCAACGGGCAGTTTAACGTGAACAATGCTCTTTTCAGTTTTGGTGTCGTCGCAACAAAATGTTAACAATCGGCTCTGTGAGCCGAAGACCTCGCGTATTTTTCGAAATGGTTGAAATATGTTTCGTTTTATACGCATTTCCGCCATTTTGAAAAAATCCTATAACTGATTCGTTAAAAAACCATGTAATTATCGAACGTGCTGTACGCGGACTAGAATCGGTTGACATCCGGACGTACGAAAGCATTGTGACCAAGCTGAAACGGAGACGCTTTGCTCGCACTTCGCGCTGTCAACAATACCGGCAGCTGATAACCGTGACCAACATTTCAGATCGATCATCTATTATGTAAAAATAGTTATATCGTTCCAGCTAAATCAGTAACTGCATCCAACAATCGCTATAAATATACAACATATCTATGATTGGCGTGTTCTGTTAATAAAGACCTTTTTTCGTTTGTACGCGTCTAATGCAATAAATACGCTTGGTGTTTGTATGAAGTATTATTCTTAATGATGTCGGAAATATTGTGAACTACTAAGCTAAATAAGCAATAAACAAACGTTTTCACCCACTACATTTTCTTCACAAACACGTCAAATCGCTGCCAGAATCATGCAGAAGTGCAAATCTCCCTTAAGAATGAATATTGTCCTTCCGCCGGTAATCGAATAATTATTATACAGACACCAGGCGAAGAGTGGGCATGCCACTAGCTGAAAAACAAGCAAGCACGAAAGAACCGCAGCACAATCAAAATTTTAATGCCTTCTCTCTTCACATTAAACCAATATATTGTTCTAACGCGAATGAATGTTTCATTAGTGGGGTCGACGTGACAAAAACGTCCCAAACAAACAACGTAGCGTCACGTCGCAAGTCACGTCACGTAGCGTCATATCCGCGTATTGTCACGCTATGGAGTATTATTTTAACCATCGTGGTTATCGCTATACTCTGTGATACTGATAAGTGTCGAGGCTAGTGGCATTAAGAAATTACGTTCAACAATCTCTCAGAATCATGATTTAAAAGGATACTTACTCGTACTTAAGCCTGTTACACAAAAACAAATAACAAGTGTATATGATAAGACTCAGGGAAGGAGATTAAAATATCATTTTTTTTGATGACTAGACTGTCCAATCTTCTTACTAATTATAAGTCGGACCACTTGAACGTAGAAGTAAGAATAATGTTAATTAAAAATTTCCCTGATCCATCACTCTACTCTTGGTGTCCCGACACTTGGAAGACCACAGTTTTATCATAAGCCGTTATTACATTACTTACAATTGGGAAATTTCAAATCAGTAATAAAACGGGCATTAATAAGGAATGCTTATTATAAAATGATTGACTGCATTAATGATAAGGATGCAAGCTGCACAAGCGCTTTCTAGCGACTACATAATATAGATACACTTAGGTTAATATAATTATATAGTAGTGTTCAAAAATCATAAAAAAATATGAATGAAAAAAATGCGCCACCCAGTTTTGCCAGATTCGTCTCGAGATGGCTGTAATTTTGCGAATCTGGCAGTAGAGTCTTAAACTTTCATGAGTGCCAGTACTTAAAAAAATATTTTTGACCGACTGCAAACATCAGGAAGATTCCATATTGTATTAACATCGTTAATAATGTCCGAAACTGATAAATTACTTAATTAATTCTCTTTCTAAGCTTCTAAGCCTTCCAATTTTGATAAAATGTGCCAGACAAGTTTTAAAAAACACGTTTTCGGACCCTTTAACATATCGAAAGGGACCCAAACAAACATAAACAATCGTAAACACGAAAGAGTTAATATGCTTTTAGTTTGTTTCAAGGCTCGCAACATTTATTACTTAATGTCTATGGTAATAATGTTTTTGATATGAATCATTGAGACGCAACGAAATCCAATAGGATATGGTATCCTTATAAGGAACAAAGTATATACTTTGCTCTTCATATCATTTCAATCTTCCAAATAAACGCTTATCTTCGGTTATACACATTTTCGCTCGTCGAACTAACATCAAAATAAATAACTGTCGTCTAGGATTGTACCCATCTTTTGGATCAGCTGGCCCATTACAAACACAACAAATATTGGATGGATGGTTGCTTTTACTGCTATTGAACCGAGACCTTGAAATGAATCGTATTTGACGAACGGAGAAAAATATGGGTTTCTATCAGACGTACAAAAAGAGAGATGTGTATTTTTTGGGTCCCGTGCCTTAATGGTTTTATTAATCAGATCATCTGTGTAAATTTTAACTGTCTAGCTATCACCGTTCTTGAGATACAGCCTGGTGACAGACGGACGGACGGACAGCGATGTCTTAGTAATAGGGTCCCGTTTTTACCCTTTGGGTACGGAACCCTAAAAATGCTGTAGTTACATTTCATTTTATAACGGCTTGTCTTACTTAAGTCTATTTCACTGGGTGAGTTAAGAAGAAAAAGAACTTAACCTTTCACATTCACAGCTTTACGCTAAGTTTGAACTCTTGTATCGTGCCGGAAATATTCACACACATACAATCACACCCATAATTGGAAACAAAAATGTATCTTGGGTAAACAACTTGTGTTCCCATTGGGACCTGATACCCGCTGCATATAAAGCAGACGCGCTGGAACTACTCCAGCTTGTAGTAAAAGGAGAGGTTATGACTACACACCCAGTTTCCTTTTTAGCTCAATACAACACGCAACGTCACGCCAACCGGACGTTACGTCCGCAAGGCGAACGCATAATAATATTTTGAGGAACAAGTTTGATGGAATCGATCTGCCATCGCGACCGTATCTCATAAATACACTTTCATTATTCAGCCGGTTGTCGGGTGCCGTCGTTCTTCTTCATTTTCATATTTGTTTATCATACAACAACGGTGGAAGACAGCGTGTGAAGTTGGAGAAATTTGTTTTAGTGCTTACTCATCGCAGACTAGCCTGGTTCACTACAAATAACTAACATAGGTCTGTAGAGCAATTTCCCTATAACACAAGATTTTTCAATGAAATGTCGAGTCGATCTTATCAATGTGTAACTTTATGTTAACATTTTCAGACTTTCTTCTAATTTTGCGAACTAAAGGATATTTAGACAATTTCACGTTTGAAAGAGTTTTACTTGTTATATATTTCTATCATATACTAGTTGAATCCCGCGGCTTCGCACGCGTTAATTTAAAAAAACATTATTTATCGGATCCAATTGTGAATAAAACCATTCTTGAATCGACCTGAACACACACAAACAATTTCATAAAAATCGGTGCAGACGTATATTAGGAGTTCAGTCACATACACACGCACCCATGAATGATATAGGTACTCGTATATAAGGAGTTAATTTCTTGTTTTTCATTGAATCAGCTTTAACCTTATGCCGTGAATAAATACATAGAGACAGAAAAACATAGTTTTATTATCTGTTACATAAGCTGACCGGACATTTTGATAAATTTCTTGATTTTCAAGAATTTTACGAAATTCAGGTTTATTGTTATTCTGATAAACACGCCCCTGTATGATACAGAATAATAATAAAAAAGATAAGAATAAGCTCTAGCGTCACTTTTGATGACAATTGTGCTCGGACCGATACGTTTCTTTTTTTTTTTTTTTTTTTTTTTTTATTTGTGACAGGCTAGTGTTTGACCACTATCTCACCTGATGGTAAGTGACGATGTGATCGAAGCTGGTAAACACACTAGACCTGGAATACGCAGGATCTCAAGGATAACTGCCGGAACACCGTATTTGGCTTGGCGGCAGACTTTCAACTTGATGGTGGTAAGCTACTTTGGTAGCAAGCCAGGCGAGCAACTCACAAAATGCTCTACCACCTCTCAAATGTCACCTGATTAGCACCACCCGGGGACCACGTGTAGGGAGTCAGACTTAAGGGGTATCCTCCTACGGACGTGGGCGACTCAGCCCCCAAAAAGTTTCGATACGTTTCGCCTGTTCTTAACGGTAATGTTAATTTGCTCTACTCTGTCAAATTATCTGAGCTGACTCATCATCATCACCTTCGTTCTTCTCTCACTAAGCTGGGTCAGCACAACAAGAACTCACTTGTCACTCCAAAATTAAAGTTGTAAAAATATTTGGTATGATTTTATGACCGGCCTGACGTTCAATCTGCGGAGGCATGCTTTTGTGATTCACTAAAGCCACGTGCTTTGGTGAATCACAAAAGAGTGTTGGTTCGATGGTTAGTTGTTGTGCTACAATAGGTATATATTGTAGAGTCTCAAAAGTTACAGGTTCTCATATAACAGAGAAGTGTAATATGTGCACTTGTGAATTTATTTAAGCAACGATACCTTATAAATATTTATCTTATGATATTTTTATGGTTTATACGTTTCATATCGGTTTTTTTATCGAAGATAATAACAGTTTGGATCAATAATCGAAAAAAATCTATGTTTTGTTACAGAATGCGACAGTGATAGTTTAAAAACGATGATAATCCTCAGTTTACTAAAGTCTTATCACATGTCATCTCTGCAAGTTAAGAGACTGTCTCTACAATATATAAGCTGAGGCAGCGGTGTCACATTCGTAGTTAGGGCGCAGGTACACTCGTTGAATTGCAAATTTAAACATGACGTCATCTCATCGCAAGACTTCCCTTGCGACTACTCACTTAAGGTGGGTTCCACGGATTCCAGGTTGAGATATGACGGCTCACGTCTAGGTTATTTTCATTTAAATGCACGTACGCTGCTTTGAAATTCTACTGATAAGTTTTATCTCGTTGTAACAGGCGCATGTACTTGAACAGTGAAGTGAGTTTCCTCTGTGTTTCCTGAAACGAGTGTGGAGACAGAGAGGAAATAAGTATACCATTATGTTAAACCTTCTAAATGGTGCAAATAAGAGCAAAATTATATTTGAAACCATAGATATATTATTTCTATAGATCTTAACGTTTACTCAATCATGTATATAATTTGCTAGCTTTCAATATTCTTATTATCGTCCAGTTCTTTTCATAAATCAATTTATTTTTCAGTTTAAAAAAATACGAAAATATTTTCAAGACATAGTTTTGGAAACACGAACTGTGTTTTAAATGTCAACTTCCAATATATTATTGTTAGCTTCGACATCTATTATTTTGAAATGTGTTAATATGAATATAATTGTCGTCGAAATAATGGACACGATTACAACTTAAATTGATAAAATCGTTATTTTTTTCATGGACACCTCATACCAACATTCCAGCATAAAAAAAGCCGCAATATAGAAGTAGCTGTCAAAAAAACTGTGGAAAGTTACCATCTTGAAAAATAAAAAAACTTTTATATTAGCAGCTTTTGTCTGAACGGTAGACCATAATAAGAATGAGGGACTATATTATTAATTGTGGTAAATATTTAACAAACAGAACCTATTTCATTATTTAAAACTTTCAATCCTATTAGTAGAATAGTGAAACGTTCACCTACTTTATAAATTACGAAACCAAAATGCTGCGCGAACACGAGAGGCTCAGGGCCCAGGGTTGCCACATTACCAGAGCAATTCGTAATAACGCTTTGCTAAATTGAGTAATTCAGCGCCTTCAACTGAGCCTTATCGCCTTACATGTTGCGGCCGCGGCAGCCCTTGAAATTGATTGTCCTGGGTGCTTGGGTCTGAAATGGCGTCTATATGTACTTGGGCAAATATATCAAATTATATTGTTATTTATGTAACAACAACCCGTGCTTAATCATGTTAAAAATTGTCTATATGTTAATCCTGGGTATAAGCTATGTACCTACATTACAAATCTGTTCAGCCTTAATAGCGTAGTGAGAAAAAGTGTCTGTCTCTGAGTCTGTCTATACTCAAACTATTAAAGTATTTACGGGACAGTTTATTTTTTAAAAATTTAAATGATTTATTTTTTGTAAAATTTTCTTAAAAACAATAAAGTTCTGCCTGTGGTCATTATAATGACGACGAATAATAAATCAGAATTATTAATCAATGTGTTACTTTAGACTTTAGAGTAATAAGAATTTACTAAATTCATATAATTTTCCTTACTATGAATATAGTTTTTCGTCCACCATATCATTACTTATAAAACACAGCTTTTAGTTTCTATTGTTATCGGTATTACCAAGCATATTAGTAAAAGTATTATTATAGAGAGGAAACTGAATAATGCGATATAATTATTTGATCGATAAACGCATGAACTCATACAAATAAGTGGTTCTCATGGAAAACTCAATAAAACATGATACAGGTACCATTCGGAGGACGTTTGGATATTAGTTTCAGCGTGGATATTAGTTTCAGCATGCATAGTAGTCTATCCCAAAGCTCGCAAATGTACGAAATAAATCAACACCAAACATAAATCAAGCGAGATAAATCTGATGAAAGTGGAATTAAACATCACGACGCAGCTGCGGCACATATTGTGTACAAATAAAAATGAATAATTCCGTCTAACTCGAACATCGCTTCGCCGAAAACGTCAAAGAACCTTCTGCTTATACATACATAGTATGCCTTACATAGGCATAGGCCCAATATTATTTATTCTTCCTTTGATACGTTATTCGGAATACAATGGCTACGAAATGGCAGTCGTTTTAATGTTGAAATTGCGACACACGGAATGATTGATATTGTTCTTGTCTTACAATTTTGTACATTTGTGAAGAAAACAGAAAACAAATTGTTTTTGCAGATGGGACACAAAAACTTACTGAAATAATACAATATAAGAGAATTAGGACGAATACATGCTTCTGATTCGGTATTCTGTAATAGTTGTACTGTTAATTGAAAAAAAGAACAGATGAGTTTTGTTAGTACCTAATTAATGATTCTTCATGCTTACTCGCCTGTTGATGATAATAATAAGCAGCCTTTGTCTTATTACAGATGTAAGCTAATTAGAGTTCTTTTAATCTGAGTTTTTTCCGTCTTGTCGTTAAAGACGATACGTTTTATTTTAAACATATTTTATCTTCTCTACGATTTTGTCATATGACAATGTTTTGAATTACTTGAATAGTTTAAACAAAGGTATATATTTATTATTATTTATATTATTTTAATTTTGTGAACATATAAAATTCAATATGAAAAAAAGGCCCACTTTTTGTAAAGTGAAATTTAAATAGAAACTGAAAAGAATAAAAAATAGTACAGTGGTATAAAATTCTCCTTTGTAATATTGAATAACAATACATCCTTATGTTTGCAAACGTAATCTAGTTAAAAAGCAGCCTATCTTTATCCTAAGTGCAAGCTATGTACATTTAAAATATCATTTAGATACATAATACGTGTTCGATGCAGCGTGAAGGGGGAACAAACATATATATTATGAATATTTCGTCATCTCGTTGCAGTGTGTTAGTTTGTACCTACACTCATACACACGCATACGCACGTCCGAACTTAAAGTTTTAAAATATTAGTGTAGTTAGTTGTAAGATTAGATAATATTTTCTGCGATTTTTTTATCCCTATTTGAAGTATATGTATCGAGATATAAAGCCATATTACAATGTACATACATATAGCAGAGTTGAAATGAAATAAGACCATGCAAACTGGCTCCCACACAACATCCATATTTCAGTTTCCCTTTGTAGTCAAATCCAGGGTATTGGCTATGTAGTATTGGATTGAATAACTTGAGGATTAAACCAATCCTGTCTAAATGGCATGTTCGACCCAGTTCATACCCAGATCTGGCCAATCTGTGATATCTAACTTGTAACATATTGCCAAAGTTCAGCCGTATCTAACACAATGTGAACAGTTCGAGTTTGAGTCGTATAGTCGCTTCGCCGCTACGTCTGTTGCTAGTTACTAAGTTTTTGCATTTATAATCAAGAAACTTTGGGAATAATGAAAACACTAAACTGAATAAGCGTCAAAGTTTCAGCAGGATTTAAATTCTAACCAAACATTGCTATATTATTTCGTTGGTACGTCTTCTAGCGGTATAAATCCACTTCATATTTATGACCCGCGACTAGTAATACAACATCTTTCAGATCCCAGGATCACTCCTAACGCACTTTCCTTGATACAAACAAAATGCCTCCATCTCGAAATACGACGTAAACAAATCGTCCAATACCCATCGCCGCTCGAACCCCAGATATATTTAATTCAGCTCATGGCGGCGCGGCCATGGACGTGGCGGAACGGAGGATGCCTTCGCTTAAATCGGGACGGCGAAGATTACTGATTTCTGATACCTCATTCGCTGTTACAACGCGAGAAAGCGGAAAAATAATCGTTTGCGTGCCGCCTTCCAACGATCCGATGTTTCGACGATTGGATATTTGAGCTTTTAATAAATTCTGATATCTCTTTCCACTTTCTTTCTGTGACATCAATAGCCAAGAGTATTATTAAGATTCTCTTTTGTAAAGAACGGTGTAAATATCAAATGTCTCGAGCTCAAAGTCGTCTTGTTGGTTGACCTGAAAGTTCTTTGCGGAGTTATAACAAAAGCAACAGTTGTAGTCGGTACATAAATAAATAGCCTAATTCCCTGAGCAACCGCACCCCCTAATGATTTGCATTTAAACAAGGCCATCAATTAACATATAAAAAGGACAGCGTACGTGGCGGGTGTTTGTAAGCAAATGTTGCGAGGGGCATAAATCCGGAATGTCGGATGTTGCGCCGCCATGAATCATAGCGGGCGGTTCGCGTCCCGGAGCGGCCGGCGTGTTGGGCCGTGTGTGGCGTGGGAACACGTCCGCTGAGTACTCACGACTCACGAGCAAGAGAACAGGTGCTGAGGGTCTTCACAAAACATCAAGCGAGGAGGCAAAGGCAGTTCATCTCTCCCTCTCTTGTTTTCAACCAGTGATTAAAACATCAATTACTGGTATTTCGATTTTATGTTGCAGACTCGACTTCACAGTGTCCAGTTGGTGAAACTGTCCAGATCGTGTCTTGTTGATACTTAGCTCTTTTTGCATACGTCATCACTATTTTTGAAATAAAGAATCAAATCGTCCTTAAAAATAGAATTGCTACAACCATTTACACTCAAGTTACGAAAATCACAGATATTTCCGACTTTTCTTCTTGTTTCTTCGCAAACTAAGTTTGCAAGCTCTTTTAGGCTTCTTGGCCTACTTCGCAGTATTGTTACGTTAGAAGTTACTGGCAATTGTTGAATATTTACATCTATCTTATAATAATAGAAAATGACAGTAAATATAAATGCATTATTATTTGTTTTACAAAAACCTCATATCAAATTTACGTGAAAAAGTATTTTTCATGTTCAGACAAAATCCAAGCGATGTTTCTAAGTATTTCATTTAAGAATAAATTAAAAATCCAATTTTTAACTTCAGACCCTCTTCATTACCTAATGCTGGTTAAAGTGCTTGCATTCACGGACATTCTTACACCTTCATTGCTTTCGTGAGATTGGACGACGACTAATTGGATATTAGCTTTAGATAAAATACTGAATCTGACAGTATATTTCATTTTTTTTTTATATTTTCGACCTATATTATATTAAGTATCCTTACCTCTTTGATATTCGACAAAATTAGTACAGAACACTTTAGAAGATCTCTCTTGCTCTGTACTTAGCTAACATGAATTCTTCGGAATTAACGATAAAACTACATAACACTCTTAAAATGTTTCCGACAAAGGCTTGGACTTCGGAAGCTTTGCCCGGATTCCGTTGACAAAGCAAATGTCCGTATCGGGGCCGGCGCTTAATCCGGACGCCGGACCATGGCGCGTCAAAATGCACGAAAAGGCACAAATACACGAAAAAACACAAAAAGCACGAGCCAAACAGAAAACTAATCCGCGACATGCGACAAAACGCACGGGATTGGCTGGATCCGTGCGAAAAACATGCAAGCTTGTTGGGAATAATAAATAACGAACGAAAAATTGCAACCGGAATAGTAGGTAAAGCTTTCAAAGTTAGTAGAATTATACGGTTGAAGACATGGTGACCTCTTGTTATTTTTTCATTTTTTAATAAATAATAACTTTGAGCTTTAAGTCACCACTTTTGGTAAGTAAAAATATTCGAGAGAAATAGGCATGTTCTAGCGTCTCTCACCAAGAGTTACTCTCTGGAATTGCATGAAACAATCCATGCAGTGGTAATTTGAGTCTTCAAGTCAAAACTGAAAAGGTGTATTTTAGGTAAGCGTGCTACATCTAACGACCGTGATCGCTTTCTATCAAGTGCGAAAGTGGTCAAATGCTTGCTTAACTAGTATAAAAAAACTATGCAGATAAAAGTTAGATTTTTGTAACCACAATAGATTTTATCACAATGTGACATTCACCGAGAGCTAAAGTCTGTGTCATGTCATTCGAAATCACCCAACCAATCACAGGCTGTCTCTACTAATACCACAGAAACTGTATGCATTGAAGCACTAGTTTTCCCATATGGGAAAACTCAATGAGAAAACTGGGCGCACATCACTGAAATCTTGGCGTGTTTAGACACTTTAGAGTGTTCTCGATGTCTAGAAGTTTAGATTAAAATTAGTTTTTGATTTAAAAAGCCTTCTTCAGTATAAGTGCCCTTCGATTTTTTTATTGATGAATCTTAAATCAGTCTGCATGTTTAGCCTTCTAAGATATAAAAACATGATGACATACTCGGCAAAAGTTATTAGGTACTCGATCGTACTCAAGGTCATTTCAAGACTAATATAGTCACGTACGTAAACCCCGATATACTCACATGTCTTCATCCAAATAAAGCACTCGAACCCGATGCTCGTACATCACTGGTAACGTATATAACGTCACGAATAACGAATATACTATTCGGTAACATATATACTGCCGCGGGTAGCGCATATACGTCTTCGGTCTTCGCGGAACAAGCCGTAAACCCATCGGATGCCATAAAATCACGGGTAATGTCGATGGTAACGTACTACGTGTCATGTGTAGGGGTCGTTTACATCGCGCGATTCATTAGCAACAATAAAGTGGGTAGCGACGTAATATGGGAACAAATAACAGACTGTCGGGCCTTAACAATCGCCGGGCACGAACGTGAGCTGGCTGAGATTTTGAAGAAACTTTCTGAGAGGAGTTTGTAAGAAGAAAGTACCTCGTTTGGTGAATCGGTAAATGAACTTTTTGAACTTATTTTGATTAAATTTAGTGCAATATAATAAGAGTATTTATTACATAAACAATTATAGTTTTGTAGGAGCACTACGTACAAAGAAATTTTAATAATAGTACTACCTACAAGCAAAATCATTTTATATATTTCTATGTTTTAAAGCGGTGATAGTTCAGTAGTAGTGAAAGAGCCTCCTTATCGGTTGGTCGCAGTTTCAATCATAAATCAAATTTGAGCTACCAATGAAGTTAATATTTTGATGAAATCCGTGTTACTAGCGAGACAATAGTCGGACTCCAACATAACTAATCAACATTTCAGAGCGACCACATTTTAGTCCTCATATAAACGGCTAGAAAAAAGCCAGATCATTTAACGACACCCGCACAGTGCTATTCAGTTTTATGTGCAATGCCTTACAACTTGAAATATAATCTTAAAAACATAATCAGAATACAGTAGTATCTTTTATTGTGCATGCTGTCCGTCTATGGAATGCATTGCCTGTGCCTATTAGGCAAGCAAAGTCTCTTTCTATTGTCAAAACTATAGTATATAAACACTACTTATCCATTTCAATATATGACATAACCTTTATGTATGTAGTATATTATTATGTATTTTATTTGTACTTTTTATCATTTAATTATTTTAAGTAGTTTATAAACTTTACATATTATATTTATGTAAATTTGTACACCTCCACCGACCTCAGTTGCTAGTAGCAATTTCTGTCCATCCAAAGGTTGTCTGGTAGAAATTGAAAGCAATAAGACCGCCCATTGTACTGCCTTATAATATTAATTTCGTAGTTTTCGGTTTGTATCTTTTTGGTGTACACATAAGAATTTTGTATTGTATTGTATTGTACATTATCTGCTAAGCCTCACACGGTTTGCCAAGTTATCCATTGAGCCCAGCTATAAATACAATGCGTGGAACGGCCGCGGGTGCGTCGATGCACTCCACTGAACGCCGCAAACGGCGATTAGAACGGCTATCTAGCTTTGTAGGGAGGAGCCAACACTCAGTTAAAAATACATGGGTATGCGTGAACGGGACGCGTCAGTTCACTTTAGTAAATTTAAAAGTCTTTAAAAACATTCTTGGAACACCTGATGCAGATTTCAAACAAAATTTACGAAATAATGGTTAAAACACTCCTAAGGATTCTGCTATAAAATAATGGAGCAGATGTTGTAGTTATTTAATCATTTTATTAATTTTAGTATAATATCATGTAGGTGTAATAGTGTGTTTAAACAAAAAAAGTTTCCGGCACCGACGGTACAAGCCTTTAAACTTAATGTGGGTGGAGTGTGCATTTATTTGTTGTTTTCTTTTTGTTTATAAATTGCTTTAATTTCGAAGAAAATCACAATTAGATAATTTCAACAAGAGAAGGTTAGAGAGTTATCTCTCCTTTTTCGGTCCAACATTCCTGAAACTTATGTCCTCTAAGCTACGAGGCACGTTGTGAGCATAGTTGTGAGCAATAGATTTCCAGACCCTGTTTATAAGACATCGGAGCGAGTGCGCCAACTTCTTGCAACTTTAAAGTATTTCTGTCTACGAACGTTTGGAATGCCGAGACTTGTGATGGTAGAGCTTAAAAGTATATTTGGACTCGGGGATTACTGAAAATAATGATTTAAATGGTACCTTTCTAGGAACATCTTAAAGCTACTACATTAAAAATCAAAATCAAAATCGTTTATTCACATATGCCCCAAAGAGGCACGTCATGAAAGTTGATGGTTCTATTGCCAGATTCGCAAAATTATAGCCATTTCGAGAAGAACCTGGCAAGAAACTCGACGGCGCATTTTTTTTTTCATTCATTTTTTTAATCATTCCTTAACACTAATACATAATTATATTAACCTAGGGATATCTATATTATGTAGTCGCTAGAAAGCCCTTATGCAGTTTGCCTCCATGCATCCTTGTCATTATAATGTAGGATCGCCGATTGAGAATAATTTACTTGTTATATTGTATGTCTAGTTAAGTGCAGAATTTTAAATCTTAATTTTTACGGTAAAAAAACTTCATCAGAAAACCGGTTTGTAGAAATTACAAAATATGAGGATATTGTGTGATATCCACCAACCAGAACCAGGTAAGAGTCGTGGTCAAAAGTCTTGTATCTGTCCCTTTGAGATAACATTTGACGCCTGTCTTAGCAGACAAGGGCTAATGTTATTTAAATGCAAAACGGTTTTCAAAACCAAAATCGTTTATTCACATGGGCCCCAAAGATGCTCTCATGAAAGTTAATGATTCTACTGCCAGATTAGCAAAATTACAGCCATCTCGAGAAGAACCTGGAGAAAACTCGGCGGCGCATATTTAATTTTTTTCACTAATACATATTTATATAAACCTAGGTATATCTATATTATGTAGTCGCAATTTTAAACGTAAGAGTATTTTGTATGTTCCACTAGTGTGTTTATGATGAGTGACTACAGACTAAGTCAAGATCGAAATGTATATACGTCCAAAATGCCACAATTAATGTACAATAGCAAGGAAATTAATATAAAATAGCATCCATAGACTTAATGCTATTTTTTATCATATTGATACAAGATTCATATCAGCGTCGTGCACTTAAAATATTTATAATGGAAACATTTTCATTAAATTATAAAAAAAGTCTTTGTGTCTAAATTTCACAGATTGTTGAAGGTGAAATAATTCTGGTCATGCACCAGTTTAACAGACGTGCTCAAGCAAGTTTTGGATAGCCGTCCGGGCAAAGTTTCCTCGCCGAGTTTCATCATCAAGTAACTCATTATGAACAATGGTTAAGAAAATGTTAATGCAGTTCTGTTGCAAGCTGGAAGTTGTTTAATGTTCAGGTAAAGTGTGATTAAATTGTGGACGAATTATAACTTGTTTCGAAAAAAAAATGATATTGAATCCTTAGGTTTTTGCTATTGTTATTTATTTATGTACTGGTCAATTGCCATTATTTTACATTATTTTTGTTTTTGACTATAAATGGGGGGAAAGAAAATTTAACCCGCAAAATAAATAAATTGAACAATCATTTACAAACAAAAAGTACTGGAGAAAAACTACAATAAATAGTTTCTTTAATTTAAAATTCTTAGTAAAATTTATAAAGTGTAAGGAATTGCATGGCTTCTATTTCCTTTAGAAAACCGTTTTTACTCTGGATACTACTCCAAGTAATAATATTAATCACTTATAATAAACTAAGGAATTGTGAATGTCCTGTGCCATGAATGTCAAAGTATTTTTGGAATGGGATTTATGTGCTACTAGTATGAATTAATGCGCAGCCCTAGTTTGATTCATTTTTCAGAACTCTTGAAGACATTTGACATGACTCATCGACTTTTGTCTTACTACTAACGAAACAGACAGACAGTTTTACGTGACTTTCGAAATACAGTAACATCTAGTTGAAAATACTCACCTACCCAAGCACTGGTGTTACTGAATCTTTTAAATTAGTTTAGATTTTCAAATCGGGCCGTGTTACATCATTTACTCTGTGTACTATGTTTTTGCAAAACTACGAGTAATACACGTTATGAAACCAAGGCAACTGTGTATATGTTAAAGTAAATATGAAAGTATAAGATTTTCCTCAAATATGAAACTTTTCATAATGATAAAACAATATTCTCGAGGATGAAACGAAACGCGCTACTGCATATCCAGTTCGAAGCCAGGATATTAACTTTCCAATAAAGTCCGTGTGCGTTTATTTTTCCAATTGACTTTATTAATACGGTACTTGATTAATTTTTCCCGGAAATCCGGACGCGGTGATGCAGAAAACGAATAGGAACTCAATTAAAATTTGCAGTTTATTGCCACGCAGTAGAAGGAAGATGGATTGATGAATTATGGTACAGGAATCAGGATACATTCACCCGACGTCAAAGCAAAAAAGGGGCATTCTTATTTTAACAGCGTGTGTAACTATGTGTTCATCTCTTCTCATAGCGCCAAATCAATAAACCGATAGCAATATTCTCGTTTTCGTTAATACCTTACCATTTATCAGGAGTTGGGGGCTGAGTCACCCACGTCCGTAGGAGGATACCCCTTAAGTCTGACTCCCTACACGTGGTCCCCGGGTGGTGCTAATCAGGTGACATTTGAGAGGTGGTAGAGCATTTTGTGAGTTGCTCGCCTGGCTTGCTACCAAAGTAGCTTACCACCATCAAGTTGAAAGTCTGCCGCCAAGCCAAATACGGTGTTCCGGCAGTTATCCTTGAGAGCCTGCGTATTCCAGGTCTAGTGTGTTTACCAGCTTCGATCACATCGTCACTTACCATCAGGTGAGATAGTGGTCAAACACTAGCCTGTCACAAATAAAAAAAAAAAAAAAAAAAAAGTCAAAAAACAAATGTGTCAGTATTAGGGGTTATACTGACACAATCGACAAAGAAAAAAAAAATTCACGTGGAAATATAGTACCTAATGATATTACTATTATTCTCTTTATTAATTATTTTTTCTTAAGCTAAGATTTTTTTTACAATATTTTTATAAAAGTAATAAAAAATACAATATTACAAAATAAAGAAAACTGTAAAAAAAAACCTAAACCTAGTATGCCGCCAGCAGCGGGGCAGGGCCCAAGCTACCGGTAGGTCAGTGCTGCAGAGTTAGGAACCTCCTGACAATACGTGCCGTGTCCAAGAGTACTGCCTTCTGAATCTGACCCTTGATCCAACCATTTAGAGAAAGCCTCTTGAGATATACTATTATTATTATTATTTTAATGTAGTATGCTGTTTGTGAATTCTCAAGAAATATATTATGACTATTATTAAAACAGCACGAAAGTCCATTACTAAAATCCGATTACTACTACAAGATGGCTTCTTATTGGTTATAATTAAACGCAGCCAAAGCTTAAAAAAACCGACCGCACCGCTTTATCATCGGAACCTTGATCAGATTTAATGTATAAACACGCATTATTGACTATAACTCAAAAACTAGAAATCAGACCTTGATTAAATTTAATGGGACCACATAAAAAGCACCAGCTTTCAAATAAGAAAAGAATCATCAAAATCGGCTCACAACGAAAGAGGTTATGAGGTAACTTTTGAAGTCGGGTAAACGAGAACATCGTTTACGTATTATTCGTCACAAAATAGGCATTACTTGAAATATCGTCAATAATACTTATTCTGTGGACTACATCGACGATGTTCTCGTTTTTAACCGACTTCAAAAGTTACCTCATAACTTTTTTCGTTGTGAGCCGAATTTTGATAATTATTTTTTTATCTGAAAGCTAGTGCTTTTCATGTGGTGTCATTGAAATATGATCAAGATCTGGTCAGTCATTCTTAAAATATCGTCAATAATGCGTGTTTAATACATCTAATCTGATTGAAGTTCCGAAGATAAAGCAGTGAAGTCGGCTTTTTTGAAGCTTTGCTTGCGTTTAATTATTATTAAGTGCTTTAGTACTGTGGTCACGGATAATATTTTTGCAGTGTTAGTACAACAAGACGATCCATTGCTGCTCGCTGTAGATATATGACCGCGAGTGAGATGAGGCATGCGGGTGGCAATCATACGTGTGTGTGAATGCGACTCTGACTTTATATTAAAAAATATATATATATTAAACGCTTTCACACTCACAGCCCCACACTAAGTTCGATGACTTGTGTCGTGGGTGCTGGAAACAATCACGTCACACACACAATCACAACCAGAACCAGAAACACAAATTTTCCTTGGGGAGAAAACTTGTGTTCCCGCCGAGAATCGAACCCAATACCCCTGCTCAGAAGGCGAACACTCACCCAACTGAGCCAACGGGCAGTTCATACTTTATTCCTACACGATGACAAATATTTGTATTAGGGTTTGTCAAATTACCATATTATCCTACTACAACCATTTGACATATTATTATATTACAATTATTGTTTGTTGAGGAGCATTTTTGAAGTAAAATTTCTCAAGGGAGGGATTTGAAATTCGTGTGACGAAAAGTGATGGGTAAATACTTTGATGAATAATTAACATATTTTCGTGTAAAACAAAAGTTTCACTTCTATTGTGTGTGGTTACGACACACCCTGTTTTGTATCTTTATTTATTGCACTAAATTTGCTTATGGTACATATTTCTCTCGACTTTCTAATACTTTCTATAGGATCTATAGAAAGTATTTTAATTTTCCACCTATTTTGAAAAAATATTACATTTAAAAAAAAACTATGAAGATACTTGGTAACGTGGATTTCTGAACTTTCGTTTAGAATATTTTTTTTATTATAATAATATTGTAAAACAGATTTGAATCATATTTCATACGAAAATAATTTACATATTTTAAAGCTCAGTTGCGGCACAACCCCAGGAATAACTAGTCTTATACTAACCACACAGATAATAATATGTAATCTAAATGCTATTATTTCTGACATTTAAACATCGATATCCATGTAATAATAATTAACATTAGTCCATCGTGAGTTCAATGAGACATGTCGATGACCGGTGGTCAGCTGCTGATTCGTGTGCGCAACCACACGTTTGACGTTAGTTCAATGTAGATAGATAGATAGATAAACTCTTTATTGAACACCATATTTGTGACAAAACATAATAGAAAATAATTACATACAAAATAAGTGTAACAATAGGCGGTCTAGGTAATGTAGTATTATACCAAACGATAATTTCATCAAGTAAAGGCCGGCTTCATTTTAGGTTTGTAGTAAAACTAGCCGTGCCCTGCGGGTTAGCCCTCGTTAATTAAGTTAAAAAGTCCTATGTGTTGTTCCGGAACAGTTATCTACATTCTAAATCTCATTAAAATCGGTTTATTCGTTACGGAGATACGTAGTAAAAAACATTCACAAACACACAAACTTTCGCATTTATAATATGAGTAGGACTACTACTAATTTAACTACTCGGATACAATTTACATCACTTTAACTTCATAAATACAAAAAATAAAAAATATGAAATTTCTTCCCCCATTGGACCACCGTAACGCACCCCTGGCAAAAAATATTGTACATATATATATTTTTTTATAAAATCATATTTTCAAATACCAATTTTCATCGCTATGAGACCAAAGACAAGGAACTTTCATACAAACGTTTTCATCCCATTTAACCCTCTTAGATGTAGAACCGCCCGTTGGCTTAGTTGGGCGAGCGTTCGCCTTCTAAGCAGGGATCGGGTTCGATTCCCGGCGGGAATTTTTTCAAAGTTTTCTCCCCAAGGAAAATTTGTGTTTCTGGTTCTGTTTGTGTTTGTGTGTGTGATGTGAATGTTGCCAGCACCCACGATACAAGTCTTTAAACTTAGTGTGGGGCTGTGAGAGTGAAATCGTTTAGGTTAAAAAAAAACTTTCTTAGTACACCTTCTATGTACTAAGATAAATGTACCCTTCAAATTTCAAGTCTCTACGACCAGCGGTTTAGGCTGTGCGTTGTCTCTAAGTCAGTCAGTCTGTATGTCAGGACAAAGATTCTTATAGTATTAGATATGTTTTTTAATCAGTTGCCAATATCACGTCAATTTTGGTACTGTATTCAATTAATGTGGATCTTGTCCAAGTTCTCTCCACCTATGAGGGATAGTATAGGCTATCGTAGTTCGGAATTTTTACATAATTTGTGAGATGTGACCAAAATTACTCAAGGAATAGCTTCAGAAAGTTCCAGGTAGTTCAAATTGTTTGTAAGAGGTATCACCTTAAGTTTTCGTACCAATCACCCCATAAATACCCATGGATCAAAACCTCAAGTTGTACTTTATAATTAATTTAGGTAAAGAATATTTTTTTGTTTATAGAAGACTAATCTTGTTCGTAACGTTCTAGTAATTACAAACTACGTTTGATAAAACTTTGTCAACTTATAACAAAGTTTTATCAAACGGTATGACTGCTGCCATACGAACAAATAAAAATCGAATTTTATAAGTGTATTATATATGTATACATAAACGTTTAAGGTATGCAGTCAAAACATATAACCTTAAAACAAAAGCATTCTGACGCTCGTTACACCCACCATATTCCATTTCTTCCTAATTTTGGCAAAAACTTAATTTCACTAAAGTTAGGTACTTTAATTACTGCAGCCTCATCTTGTTTCTGACTTTGGCTCCAAGTGCCTGTTCGCATAACGACGTCACGATTATATTGTCGTTTGGTATTCATATTCACCAGCTAGGCGTTAGCATAATGTAAACGTTGAGTTCCTTTGACCGCCATTAATATATCCATCAGGCTAATTCTGTAGTGCTATATTATGCCGTCTGTAACAACCGACTTTGTCCCTTGTAAGTGATTTAAGTTATTTAAGCCTCAGGTAGGTGCTTTAAATCTCAGTAAATTAGTTGATTAATTTATAGATACCTTTTTACTCCTTGCTTTTACTTTAATTGATGCGTAAATAGACAATGGGTAATGCAGCTAATGTTGATACATTTATTGCGCAACCAATAATATGTGTGCTTTAAAACGAGTTACGGCAGGACCGATTTGGATGCGATGAATTTCGAAGATAGACTAGACTGAAATATAAAAAAGGCTTGATTCCGGATATTTATCGCGTATTTTACTTTATAATAATAAGAAAGGTGGTCCTACTATGAACAGGCACTACGTTCCAACTACACAATGTTTATACGGACCCCATTACCGTTATTGTTAATATGGGCGATGAAAACTTTTGAAATAACACATTTGCTTGTGTAGCTCAGTCTAGTCTAGACTTAACCTTATGAATCCTGGCTAGGCCATTAGTGAAGATGAACCTTGCGAAATTTAAAACAAAGTTCATTAAGATTTAATTCTAAAGGAATTTGTATGCGTTTGTTTGTACAAATAAGAATTAAAGAAAAGTAATTATTAGAAAAATTTACACGTGCTAGAGACTAGGCGTCAATAATATTCGTTTATTTCTGTCAATCGTTTAGCAAAGTGTACGTTGAATCACTTTTCGTCCACAATGAGTATACTTTCCTAGAATATTTGTATGGTGTATTGAAAGGCGCTGAAAATGTCTGTGAAGAAAAAATTTCGAAGGCGTCTTGTTAATTAGAAATTAGCAAGATATCGGGCAAAGAGAGCGTGGGACGGCATACTCTATGATGGTTTCGGAAAACCGGATAACTCGGGTAAATTACCAGATTATTAAGATTGTAGACGAAGTTTTTATATTTGATACGGGATATTTACAATCTAAATTATGATTTTGATTTGGGAGTTTAACATTTTGGAATGATTACCAGTGCCATTTTCTCGACAGTTAAAGTTTTTGCGGGTGGGTTGTTGTCTGTTGGTTATGAGCACAAATCTGTGTACCCAGGTCCACATTTGTTACTCTTGTTATTCTTTAATCTCGTTATTTGTGTACACTACTACGTATATATGAGAGAAATTGGTATTTAATATAATGGGTGACACTGATCCCCGAAACACTGTTTTCAACTATATTTTATCAGGAGCCACAGGCTTAACAAAAATTAAAGTAAAATTTTTATGTCAATGTATTTGTATTGTTAGATTGTAAACCTAACTACTCCAGAGTGCAGTTCATATTTACATATACACATATTGTAATTAAATACCTACCACACATTAGAATGTATCGTACACTTCAATAAAAAGAACAGTTTTGTTTCATTTGTTGGGTAGCGTACTGCTAATTTAGTTTACAACATTCCAATTATCTATATAACATCCATAAGAGTCCGCAATCTTAACAATAGGCAACAATGAAGCCCGGGCATAATACATCGACCCTACCTTATCTTATTTACCTCGTACAAAAACCTAAGCGTATTAGGTTTGTTTCCCATTCGTTTGTTTACAGACTTTGCGTATTATAAGCGTTTATTAACCGCTCGAATTTACGAATAAGATTCAATCAAAGCAATAACCGATTTAAAATGCGAACTATTTGCATTTTTTATTGGTTCTTGCTGTCGTCTCACAATGTAATAAATAGGTACAATTTTAAATATTTATGCCAAAATTCACAACGGATAAACAATAATTACCTACTCTCTTTTCACCTTTGATCTCTTACATTCATATAAGTATAATAATATAGTATCGTCAGTTGTTTTTATAATATTGTAATTTATTTATATACAAACATTGGTAAGTAGTGCACAACTCTGCAGGGAGTTTTTTTTTTTTTTATTTGTGACAGGCTAGTGTTTGACCACTATCTCACCTGATGGTAAGTGACGATGTGATCGAAGCTGGTAAACACACTGGAATACGCAGGCTCTCAAGGATAACTGCCGGAACACCGTATTTGGCTTGGCGGCAGACTTTCAACTTGATGGTGGTAAGCTTCTTTGGTAGCAAGCCAGGCGAGCAACTCACAAAATGCTCTACCACCTCTCAAATGTCACCTGTTTAGCACCACCCGGGGACCACGTGTAGGGAGTCAGACTTAAGGGGTATCCTCCTACGGACGTGGGTGACTTAGCCCCCAAATTGATTGATTTAGAATCGACAACAGAGCAAAAAATGTTTTTTTTTCAAGTCATAAAAAAACTCCTTACTTACTGGTAAGTAAATCTTAGCGCAGACAGTGTAGAATTAACTTGTGTCAAGTAAGCCATGGCTACTCTTAGACAAAACTAAACTAAAAATTTTTTTTTGAGTGGCAATACTTTTTTTTCCTGCTCATTTGTTAATTTTAAACCACCTGCAGGATTGTGCACTATTTACCAATGAGAGTATATTTGTTTAGGAATATCTTTTTAAAAAAATTAACAATATCATTTATCTTGTCGTTTATCATTTCACTAAGTGGAGTTGAATCTTTACTTACCAAAAACGAGCGTACAAAACGCCCAATCTGTAAAGTGTCTCAGGTTTGTTTCACATAACAAGAATAGCCAGCATTAAGGTCCGGCCACACAATCGGCAAGAAGCGTGCTCATCGGCTTCAATCAATTTGGGTCAATCAGGGCGTGAGTAATTCGCTCCATTAGGGCGCTGCCCTTACAACGCCCTACGATATGCGTTGCCGTCTACATATTCTTTAACTTGATTAAACGGCTTGTTTGGAAAAATAGCTTTCACTCTTTCCTTTCCTAATAGCTTTGGTTTACGAAAGCCAGATTACATTTCACGCCATTACAAGCTATTGTTTAGACATTTAGATGATTTTGATTATATTAAGAGACAAAGTAGCTAACCTTATCTTAATAACAACTATTGGTTATGTATTCAGAAATAAAAATAAATAAATAAATAAACGCTTTTCCCATTGATGTAACATTATTACTCGATCAATGAATTTATGAATTAAAAATGTAAAATATTTTAGCAAGACGTGTAACGTAATTAAAAATAATTACATTGTAAAAGTTTACTTTATACCAGTAATTACGTAGAAAACTAATATTTCATAATTTATTAGCAATTAGAATGGTACCTTGAATTATATCATAATTGTGAATTCCCAATAGTGAGATGTAAAGGTTAACCTATAATTGACGCATACAATAATAACTATGAATATCATATTATTTTCAGTTAATAATGAATTATACGATTTGCACATCTATCGGAAAAATATGGCGACTGAAATTTTATGTAACATTTGTGGTTGTATTATTTATACTTATGCAAATAATAATGATTATATTTTTTTTCTAGAAGAAAAGATTAAACATGAGTTTTTTTGACCACAACATCACAGGTGAGATTGTGGTCAAATGCTCGTCACTTTCCATCCTGATGGATGCGGCCAAAGATGTAACATAATTATGTAGAGATGATGCAATCTATGAGATGAGGGTTTTAGTAAAACATTTGATGCAATGATGATTGCAATTATTCAGCATTGACGGCCATGATGTATGACCTTATACAGTGGATGGATTAATTTAGTGCAGTGAGAGGCACTTTAGATTGTCTCAAACTTATGGCGACGGGTTGGTGTTCCGAACAAGTGGGTTTGAGTTCGGTTTGCGAACAAAATTTATTAATGCACATTTTTGACCGAGCGAACGCGAAACTCGAGCAAAGCATCTCCGTTTCAGCTGGGCAAAAATGCTTTCGTATGTCCAGCTGTTCTCCTCTAAAGGTTGCATTTCTCAGCCGATTCTCGTGAAATTTTGTGAGAAAGTTCGATAAATATGTTTTTTTTGTCGATTCAGTTTTGGATTTTTTTTCAAAATCCGCCATTTTGACAAATATGGTTAAAAACGTAAAATAAACATATATCAGCCATTTCGAAAATACGCAAGGTCTTCAGCTGACAGAGCCACCAGTTTATTTCGTTCAGTCTAGCTATCTAAATTAAAACTATTTGTATAGTAATAGTAAATAAATTTATTTATCTTCATATACAATAATAATATATTGTCAACATTTGACCACTCTCCTTTAGGAAAGGTTCTATTAATGTTGTTGCTTACTGTATGTGCTGGACACAACATGATACTAGCATTCTAACGGTGTGATACTTTCGAGCTACTTTCTTCTAACTGTATCTGAGGACACACTGGAAAACACTTTTGTGGTTCTATATATTGTTTCGTGGAACTGCACGGGACTGAAGCACTACTATCATTTGGCACTGTACTAATGCTTTCATGGCTCATTAGCGCTTACCAAGTCCAAAATTTAGGATATGCCTGCGTTTGCGTTTGCGTTACCTGTTCACTCTAGACTTGAAGACACCCAGATTGTTTCGGGAAATAAACGCATGCATCGAGTTCCATTCCTTCGCCGTAAGGATGATAAGCATAGAAACAAAACGCTTCGAGCGAACTGGAGATATGCCAACCATAAGTGGAAGACGTTTGACTGCATAATTTGTTAAATAGTCTTCTGAAATACTGCACCGATATTACTACTTACGTATGGCTTCAAATTCAAGATATGCTTATTCTTGCCAATTTAAAAATTAGTACACACAAGCTTTTTAAATCTATCTCTGGGTGTCTTCAAGACTAGAGTTAAAGGTACCTTCTAGGCAAGCACGTCCCATCTTTGGGTGCATTGTCACTTTCCATCAGGTGAGATAGTGATCAAATGCTTGCGTATCTAGTTAAAAAAATACCCAATAAAAATAGTTTGAATTCTAATACCTAAGTAGTAAGTGCTTACATAAAGTCGTAAACGATTTATTTCCTTATATGTAATAATCACAGAGTTATAAAGTTTTACAGGCGGCAGCGAGATCCAATATTCACGTCACTGAGGTGATTTAGTGACGCCAATCACGCTTTCCCGCCATTCGCATTTACAAGCCTCTGTAATTGAGATTTTAATTTTAACGACAGAATTTACAATTAAACAGTTATATGACTTCGCATCGCGTGTTTCCAAATATATTATAGTTAAGAAATTAGCAAAAGGTTTTGCATATATATGATACAAAATAAATTGCAATTTGTTTAGGTTTCTGTTATGTTAGACTGACAATGTTAATGGTGCTGCCGCGAACTCAGAAGTTTCTGTTAGACTCCATACATTTAGCTAGATGTGTGACTTGAGTATTACTACACCTTTCTGTTTCATATTGTATACAAGTGGCTACTCCGTTTACATTTACATTTTTACATGCATCTAGGAGATGAAAGATAGGTGGTAAACATTTTTAATCGGTTGGAATTGTTTGAATTTAAGACAGGTTTTTCCCTCTCGAGAATCATTTGACATTTTACTATAGAGGCCGCTATACTGATGTAGAAAGGTTCCTATTTTCTGAAATATATGAATATTATATTATATCCATTAGGATGCAATTGTTTATACTCGTCGAAGAGACTTAATCTTTTTTTTTCTGCATCTTAAGACTTAGAGTCCCTTAGTAGAGTATATTACAGTGGGTTCGAAGTTTTTGTTATAGATGTGGGAAACATTCACATCACATACCTAGAACCAGAAACACAAAATCCAATTTTCCAAAGTACGGTAGGCGATTTAAAATAAATGTCGTAACACGTGTTTCATCAATTTTATTAGTAAGCATTAATACTAAAATTTCAATTGATTTTACCGACTCGTCCGTGAGATTGATTTTACAAAAATCCTGAAACCCGACTTTTCTCAATCGTCAATCGGGACATTGCCTTTTATATATACAGATGAAGTGTCAAGTGTTTTTCGGATGACAATAAAAAGCTTATTCAGACCTACATTAAAAGAAATATACCCTCAAAAATGTAAATCCCCGCGTCACACAAGTCCTCGCTACTTGCAAAAAAAAAACGCTACGGTGCGACGCGACGTGACGACAAAACGGATTGTTATACACGAATAGGCAACTCAGTCCGCGAGCCTCCGCTTCTGTTCTTTGTGTAGCTCTAGTCTTGCACTGCTGGCTGGAATCCACTAATAAAGTGGCGGGAAGTGGCACAGGCGACAAATTTTGAACACGATCTCTTAACCACGATATATTGTTTATATTGTATTTTTGAAGAAAAACTTTTAACGGATGGGCATTGAAATTCTGATCTGCAACCTTTTTATGTCCTTACCTTAAAAGTCAACATTGAAAAAGAAATCAGCATTTCGGAGCAAAATGTTTTTGCAGCAAGAATTCGAATAGCCGTGAAATGACGAAATTAAAAGTGAATAAACTTAGAGATATGGTTATTACTCCGATATCTTATTCTTAAATATTACACCAATATCATCTTCATTATTATAATCTGGAATCCACTTTCTATAAATAAAAACATCGCAGCTTCAAATTCTCAAAATAATCGTGCCATTTGTAAGCCATAACACCATTTTTGACAACTAAATTTTCTTACAAAACAAAAGGTACAGCAAATGCAGTAACGTACTGCAACTCTACATCATTCCTTACTCAGGAGTTTCGCAAAAAGTTTGTGAAACAGCGCTGTTCACAATTTCACCTTTCAGAACTACGCTGTAGCGACGATATGTTTCCTTTATTCTTGCAACTTTCGTGCTTATAATGAACTTCGGCGAATATCCTGAGATTTGAAAGTGTTTCTGGAACTATAAGTGCAAGTGCGGTCTGGTTAGTAGCTACCGCCGTTCTTATGAAAATGAAAATGTGGTTTCGGGTAGCGTGTTACGGCTAAGTAGTTTCTGCTTGACATAAACTCTAATCTTAGGCGAAATTGAATTTTGAAGGCGGCTTATTTTTGTTCTTTAAAGAAAGTTTGATTGAAAAAACTGCATTATATCTTACTACCAACTGTACTGCTTATAAAAACTTTTAGGAAGGTACAAGATGTGATTCTAGTTTTGTATAGTCACTTGAACGTAACGGGCGTCATTAATTAAGAAAGCTTTCTAAAAAACCACAGACTATATTAATGACAAGGATGCATGGAGGCAAACTGCACAGGCTCTTTCTAGCGACTACCATAATAACACCTAGGTTAAGAAAATTATGTATTAGAAATTAAGAATGTTTTAAAAAAAAAATGAATGAAAAAACATGCGCCGCCGAGTTTCTTGCCAGGTTCTTCTCGAGATGGCTGTAATTTTGCGAATCTGCCAATAGATTCATTAACTTTCACGAGTGCCTCTTTGGGGCCCATGTGAATAAACGATTTTGATTTTTGAACTATTTTCGCACAAGCGGATATAGCATAATGTAATGCTATATAGTATTAAGCATTAAGTTCAAAGTTCATTAAATTAATTAAGTTCATAATATCAAAAAGCTAGTTCCCAAATTAAACAGATATTTTGGTGACCTGTCAATGAATTCATTATAATGATAACTTTCCAACATCCAATTGTGATTAAAATCACCACACATTACAACCTGAACCAGTAGCACAAAAATCCCTAGGGTAGGAATTTTTGCTCCTGCCGGGAATCGAACCACGGCGCAGAGGGCGGAGACTTGTCCAAAGGGCCAACTGGGTCGTCGGTAAAAAAAAATGCGAGATAATTTTCAATCTACAAGTTAAATATTTTTTTGCTTTATAACAATCACAAAGTTGTTCACTCACCAGTCAAAATATGGGCTTGGAATGGAGATATCCCTTACCTTGGAACTGCCCCTTAGCGCCCATCCTGGTGCAATACAACCCCCCCATAGCTGGCAGTTAAGATATCGCAATGCTCTGCTTTGTTTTATCGGACCTTTTCATGGGGTTGTTTTGTTCATTAGGGGGTAGTGGATATTTTAAGAGAAATATTCTGTTTTTGTTTTGTTGTTTCTTGGAGGGCCAAGAGAAATATATATACTTATTAATATTATAACCCCAAAACTTTTGCTATGTATGTCTACAAGTTTTCAACAGCAATATTTTTAGATTTTATATTATTTTCATCAAGAGAAATCATTTTTTCTCATCATTATCTTCGTAAATCTAACAATTTTATTCCTATGAACAATTTATTCGCCTTAGCTAGCTTTGTTAAAACTGACGCTATCTTTAAATGTAATATGAAACCATACCCAGATTATCCTGTGATAAAATTCGGCACCTGGAATCTGATTTTACTATTATTGCTTTTGAAGAACAAAGTAAATATTAATTAAAAAAAAAAAGTTTATTTAAAGTTTGATTTATATATAGTTGAATTTAATATTATATAATTTTGAATTTCTCTTATCACACTAATATTATAAGCCAGTTTGTGTGTATTAAGTATGTACTCACAGCCTCTCACTAAATCAAAATAAAAAAAAACAATCAAAATGTATTTATTTGTCAGAGCATGGTAAGTAATTAATAAAATACTATGACTTGTGTTGTGGGGCCGTAAGCGTTTACATCACACACACGTCATTTACATCATACCCAGAACTAGTAACAGCAACTTCCCGTGGGGAGAACACTCGTGTTTCCACCGGGATTCGAACTCGTTGCTTTGAAGCAGAAGCCACGTCAGCGAGCAGTTCAATGTTAAAAAATCTTGGCAGGCATGGCCCGGGTGGAGAATAATGAAAAACAAATGTAAGTCGGTTCAAAATGTAGAAATATGCCGGATTACGCAGTAACTGTTACACACTCTGTGTTTAGTCAGCGTACGCCGCGCCGATAAAGCGGCCAGTTAGCCAGGTGGAAACGTTTCATAAAATAGGAGGGTCCAAAATCCGATACTTCCTTTTATTTATTTATAATATTATAATTGCGAAAGTTTGCGTGTGTGTGAATGTTTGTTACCACGTATCTCCGTAACAAATAAACCTATTTTAATGAAATTTAGAATGTAGATAGTTTCGGTTCCGGAATAACACATAGGCCACTTTTTAACTTAATTAACGCGGGAGCAGCCGTGGGGCCCGGCTAGTATGGTCATGAGTTACTCATTCTGGTATCTCAGAGGCATTATGAATCCGGGTATTCCGTTTAGGTCCCGAGTATCGCCCGTTTTCTTTTCTGTACAATATTTCTACTGTTTGTTTTATCAAGGCTCTAGAGGAAAATGTGGATTTTATGAATGCATTTTTGTGAGGTTCATTGGATATACTTTTTGTGCTTCATTTTAGCTATTGTTCGATCTTTGTCCTACTTTTGTGGCTTTGTGTAGCGCTTTGTGGCAATGGGTACTCTTATAATATATCGTAGCAAGGAATGTTGAAAATATCTTTTAATTTTAATACTTCGTCAAAATATAATACTTTTATAGCATTTGTAACCATACTCGTTTTTAACATATACTAATTTTATAGCATTTTTTGCATTAAATATACGTTTGTATGTTTATTACACTTTACTTGCTAATCGGTCAACTGACACTTTATATACGCCCATAAGGTCATCCTATAACTATCACATTGGCTAACAGGTTGAACTTTTCCGCGGCTTAGACCTATTTTAATCGACTTCAAACAAGGGAGGAGGTTCTTAATTCCACTGCTTTTTATGTGTTCCTCATAATTTATTTCTAGGAATAATCGATTGAGAGAGTTCTTATCTATCTATGGTAAAAATCAGTGCTACCGATTTCAAAATCAAGTTCAATTAGCCACTTTTTGTTAGTTATTTTAGCTAGTCAATCTTTATTTATAACATTAATTCGACCCTATCTTTTTTTTGTTACCATTATTAGCTCACAAAAAAATCGCTTTATAAAAATATGGATTTTTGAGGCATTCAATATTAATTCTTAACACAAACAATTTAATCGAATATACAATTTTCCCTTTACTGCTTACTATTTGTACAAATAATATAGCAGGTATCGAAAAACATGTTATCAATCCGTTAGCGACGGGACAGTTCTGTCATAGGTTAATGGTGAAGCGTCTTTGCCTTTTATAATATAAATAATAAATGTAAATTATACATCTGTGAATAAATACTTCACTTTATATACCTAATATTCATATTGGCAAGAATCTTTGGATATCTGAATACATTTACAGTGTGTTGGGCTCTCTGCTGACCACTGTTAGAGATCGTTCAAGGACGACCCTAGAGATGGCGCTAGTTGTATCGAGTGACATTTTTTGCACTCGCGACTAACTTCACAGACTTAAAAAAGAAGAACTTCAGTCGTGTGTGTCACCTGATCCGTGTGGTCGAAAAACCCTCCGCTATTGAATTTTGTGACGTAGAAAACGAATTAAATAATTATCATCTAATTAACCAGGACTTAAAATAAAACTTCATCGTGTTTATTGTGATCGACCGCGTGAACTGTGAGGTGATTGAGTGTTCCGTGCCTCGTACCCTCTCGGATTTCTTCGGATTCAAACTCGCCGGCCGGCGCGACGTGGAGTTGTGTGTGTGCGCTTAGGCATACATACAGTTTGCTGTAGTTCCTTTCTTGGGGAGCTCCGGAGGCGATTTCGAAGCGGTCTAAGGTACGTGGGCTTAAATAAACACTGTAAATTGATTCGTGTATCCCTACTGATTTTTTGCCAATATTTTAATCCAAAATAATTTACCGCTATCATTAAAAATATTAATACGTAAATGGTGGGCTATTTACACGCCAGCGATTTTACTCGCGCCACCATAATTTTGGTCCTTTTCGAGCCGGATAGTCCAGTTTTAATTACCTTTTGCTTTGAGTTATTAACCATAAACATTTCATACATAAGTTCGCCCGCCCGTTGCTATGTGCAATTCACTCCGCTTATAACTACCTATAGTGTAACTGCCGCCCGCTAACTTACCTACTTGTTCCCGCCCGCATTTGTTGTTTGTAAACAAACGTTTAGTAGTTTATTCGTGCATAAATTATTAGCATAACGATAACCGAACATGTCGAAACCAAGTTCAGATACGATGTTGATCATTTTAGGAGAAAAGAAAGAGTTGTTATTTAAACATATGAATCATTTGTTTAATATGTCTAAAAACATCACTTCTTTCGAGAGTTCAAGGTCGAATGAAAACTTTATGTCTGAAACAGAAACTATGGATGACCTTCATAATACATTTGAATCTATTGTAGATAAAATTAATGAGATTACCTTAATGTCAAACCCTTCCGCGAGTCCCGATTTTGGTTGTTTGGAGTCGTTTGACGAATTGTTTACAAGAGTGAAACGCGTTAGAAATAAGATGAATAATCACGCTAATGTATCACCGCTCCGAAGTGATAGTGCTTCTGTGTTTAAATTGGAGCCGCTTCATATTAAGGAATTCGATGGTAAAATACAGAATTGGCCAGCGTTTTATGAATCCTTTAAAGCAAATATTCACGATAATACGCGTCTAAGTAATTCGCAACGCATTCAATACTTAGTAAATTGAGTCATTCCGCAAATTCCGTTATTTCTGGAATAGTACCAACGGGGGAAACGTACAGCATAATTTGGGATAGCTTAGTCAAGAAATACCAGGATAAGCGACTTCTAGGAACACATTATCTCAACAATGTGTTAGATTTAAAAGGGTGTACTCACACTGCCGCTAGTCTCGATTCATTTATCGATCATTTTTCGGCATCGATTTCTGCTCTCAAACAGCTGCATGTTTCGGATTTGACGGATTTTATTCTCGTGCACTGCGCACTTAGAAAATTAGACACTCAAACCGCACAATGTTTTGAACTTTCTGTTAGAGATGTTGAAATACCTACAACAAAACAGCTGATCAGTTTCGTTCAAGATCAAGCTAAGATCTTAGGACGTTTGAACCCGACCATGTACATGAACTCAAACCCGCGTAATTCAAATAACATATATAAACCGCCCGCTTCTACGTCACGGAACACACGCTCAAACACATATAAATCCTTTGTTGCGAGCGAGGTACCAATGGTTGCTACCGGAACCTCTGCTTCGCACTCATACCCGCCCGCCATATCTCATTGCGCATTTTGTAATGAAACCGCTCACACACATTTATATACTTGTGCTAAATTCAAAAATACACACGATCCTAAATCTCGTTATGATTTTATTAAATCCAAACGTGGATGTATAAACTGTCCCAGTATGACGCATAATTTATCGACCTGTAACTCATCATCGGTCTGCGAGTTATGTAGAAAACGACACCATACGCTTTTACATTTTGTGAAACAAAATAATAATACGCATGTACAAACGCATTCACACTCACAACCCCACACTAAGTTCAAAGACTTGTATCGTGGGTGCCGGAAACATTCACATCACACACACAATGTACACACTGCTTATGCGAATTTTCCCGTTCTGTCGCCGACAACGCCGCCGCCGCCGGTGCCGCCGCCGGTGCCGCCGCCGACTGATTGCGCGCCTTCACCCGCTTTAAATCTACCGCTTACGTCACATAATGCCGCTGTGCTTCTATCCGCCGAAACAAAACCGAAGTCGACTGTTTTATTATCAACCGCTCAGGTGTACGCGCGTTCTAAAGGTAGTACAGGTCCGAAAACTATCATCAGATGTTTAATTGATAATGGTAGCATGAACAATTTAGTAACGACTGAATGTTGCCGCGCTTTAAACTTGCCGATAATACCTTTGAGTAATTCTTTTGTCAAAGGTGTTGGCTCAACTTCGCGTCCAATCGTTGGATACGTGTATTTGGATATTGAATCCCGCATATACCCGCAACAGAAATACACCATACACGCTCTTGTCGTGGAGTGTATTACAGATCAATTGCCGTCGCAATTTATTGAATGGAATCGTAACATAGATTACAATGACCTCCCGCTCGCAGATTTTAGTTGGAATATTCCAGGAGACATTCAGGCAATTATAGGTGCCCAACTCTTTCCGTACATTTATTTGGGGAAACGGGTTGACTTTGGTCTGCGACTTCCACCTGCACTTCTAACCACTTTTGGTTACGTTCTGATGGGAGATTATCCGCGTAATGACACCATACCTACCGCTTCTTTCACCGCGCTCGCGCTGAACGATCTAGTACAGAAGTTTTGGGAACTCGAAGAAGTACCTACGATGCGTTTGTTGTCACCCGAAGAGACGGAGTGCGAAAATATTTTCACGTCATCAGTGACGCGTGATGATGTCGGTCGCTACACGGTATCGCTGCCATTCAGCAAGGATCCATCTGAACTCGGCAATTCACATGCTGTTGCTCTTCGCCGATTTATGGCACTAGAGAGAAAATTTCGCCAGTCACCCGATTTGAGGGAAAATTACAACCAGGTCATTCAAGAATATATCGATAATGGTTATCTTAGCTCTGTCGATGAAACCGAAATTTCTGGTGGAGGCTACTACATACCTCACCATGCGGTCGTGCGACCTGATAAGCCGATGCCGCGCATAGTGTTAGATGCAAGTTCGAAAACTCACACAGGTTTGTCTTTAAATGACGTGTTGCATATAGGACCTAATTTGCAAGCTGATCTGTTTTTATTGCTTTTGCAATTCCGCTTGTTTCCTGTCGCGATGAACGCTGACATAAAACAAATGTACTTACGCATAGGTGTACCCGTGGACCAGCGTAAATACTTACGCATCTTGTTTCGTTTCAACGAGAACGAACAAGTGCGTACTTTTGTCTTCAAACGCTTACCGTTTGGACTCAAGTCGAGCCCTTATATAGCTATGCGCACTGTGCGACAGCTGGCTTCCGACATGAGTCCACACTATCTTGACGCTGCAAAAATTGCAGAATCCAGTCTCTATATGGATGATCTGGTATATTCTGCACATAATGAACAAACCGCTATGCAGCTGTCACAAGACCTAATAAACATGTTCAGATCGGGTGATTTTGATCTGGTGAAATGGTCTAGCAACTCACCAGCTCTCTTAAGTAGTCTTCCTGATTCGCACCGCAAATCCCTCGATTTTGACGAAGGCAATATTTCCGCGAAGATCTTAGGTCTTTCCTGGGAATCTTCTGAAGATAACTTTTTCTTCACTTCCGCTGTAATAACCGACAAATGCACTAAGAGGAATATACTCTCCGTAGTTGCACGATTATTCGATGTTCTGGGTTTGGTCGCTCCAGTCATTCTCTATGCCAAATTGCTCATTAAAGAGTTGTGGTTGAGCAACAGTGGCTGGGACGATCCCGCTCCGGAAAATATTGTTGTCCGCTTTTCCGCCCTTGTGCAAGAATTTCCCTTGCTTGATACCTTACGGATTCCGCGCCATGTAGGTGTAAATATTGACTGTATTGTGAATCTCGTTAGCTTTTGTGATGCTAGTTTAAATGGCATGGGTTGTGTGATCTTTTTACACTGTACCTACCCAGCTGGCATCATAGTTCGCTTACTTTGCGCAAAGTCAAAGGTCTCACCGACTAAAGTCACGACTCTTGCACGTCTTGAGTTATGTGCTGCTGTGCTTATGTCTAAGTTAGTGAAGGTTGTCTATGACTCTTACGCTGCACGCGTTCCTATTGCAGGAGTGTATGCATTCTCCGATTCAACTATTGCATTATCGTGGATACATTCTTCCCCACATCGTTGGTCGATTTTCGTGAGTAACCGCGTCGCTCAGTGTCAAGAGAACTTAGCCGCGAAACACTTCTACCACGTAGCTGGTGTAGAAAATCCTAGTGATTGTCTGTCTCGAGGTATGCTGCCGTCGCAGCTAGTCTCGCATGACCTCTGGTGGAATGGCCCTTCCTGGATGCATTCCGCTCCTGAAGAATGGCCAATCAAGCCATTTACGCCGACTGACTGCAGTAACCTTCCTGAGCACAAGACAAATGTGTTAACAGTGACTTCTCAATCGGAACAACCGCTTTTATGTGAGTTGGCGCAACGCATTTCGTCTTGGGACAAATTGCAGCGTATCATCTCATACATCCTGAGATTCGCACGACCGAAAAATAACATCGTGCCACGGTCTGTTCAGGCATGGTCCGCGCCGTGCAATCAATTCATTTTGCAGATGACATAAAGTGCATTAAAATTAAAAAAATGCCATCCATGAAGCTGCAACGCTTGGCTGTCTTCTTAGATGAAGAGGATATTTTGCGGGTTGGCGGAAGACTTTCTAAGTCAAATCTTCCATTTGATGCCAAGTACCCAGTCCTACTTCCTAAACGCGATCATATCGTTGATCTTATCATACGACATTACCATGTCGTGAACTGTCATACTAGCCCTGGACTTCTCATGTCGATTTTACGACAGCGTTTCTGGATATTAGATGCCAGAACTGTCGTCAGGTCTCAATGTCTTAAATGTAATACGTGTTTTAAGGTGAATCCGTCGCATCCCACTCCCATGATGGCAGATCTTCCTGCGTATCGTGTTTCAGAAGCGAAAGCCTTTGCTCACACAGGAGTAGATTATGCGGGTCCCATACGCATAACGCTTACCCGCCGTAGAGGTCAACACGCGCAGAAGGCGTATGTCTGTCTGTTTGTATGCCTGGTTACCCACGCTGTGCATGTTGAGTTGGTAACTTCATTAAATTCTTCGGCTTTTGTAGACGCCTTTAAACGCTTTATTTCCCGCCGCGGACCAGTATCCTGTCTTTACTCTGATAATTCCACCACTTTCGTTGGTGCTAAAGCTCAATTGGATGAGCTATATACTTTTTTATTGAACTCTAGTTTCAATTCGTCACTCTCAGAGGAGTTGATGACCCGACGCATTGACTGGAACATGATTCCTCCTAGAGCTCCTCATTTTGGAGCAATGTGGGAATCGAACATTAAGAGTTTGAAAACTCATATGTACAGGGTGATAGGTAGTCAGCTTCTAACATATGAAGAATTACAAACCGTATTGACGCAAATAGAGTGTATTCTTAATTCGCGCCCTCTGAATGTTGTATCTTCCGATCCACACCCAGAGGTGATAACTCCCGCCCATTTGTTAATGTCGTCTCCCCTGCAATACTTACCCACTGCCGATCTTTCTGATCAGCGCATCAGTCTTGTACAACGCAAAGAACTTTTGGACAGCATGGTCCAATCCTTTTGGAAAAAATGGCGCTTAGAGTATTTGCATACGTTGCAAGTAAGGCAAAAGTGGGCTACTCCGGATAAACCGGTTGAAATCGGGACTGTAGTACTCGTTGGGCAGGATAATTTAGCTCCTCTAAACTGGCCTTTAGGGGTTATTACCGAAGTTTATAAAGGCACCGACGGTATTGTTCGTGTTACCACGGTCAAGACCAGTTCAGGTAGTTTTAAACGCCCTATCGTCAAACTATATCCCATTCCGACACAATAAATGTATATTCGTAAAATATTTATTATTATTTATTATTTATATATCTACGCGCGCTTATATAAGTATTCCGCATTATTAGGATTAAGCTACAATTACTTAAATAATTAACATTCACGCCTGATCAGACATAAAGTTCATTGATCTTTTAGATTATTTCATAATATAAACGAGTAGAATCTAATAACTCTTACTGTTTCTTTTGAAAGATCTTGCGCTCTTCCAAGGCGGGGTGCATGGTGAAGCGTCTTTGCCTTTTATAATATAAATAATAAATGTAAATTATACATCTGTGAATAAATACTTCACTTTATATACCTAATATTCATATTGGCAAGAATCTTTGGATATCTGAATACATTTACAGTGTGTTGGGCTCTCTGCTGACCACTGTTAGAGATCATTCAAGGACGACCCTAGAGATGGCGCTAGTTGTATCGAGTGACATTTTTTGCACTCGCGACTAACTTCACAGACTTAAAAAAGAAGAACTTCAGTCGTGCCTGATCCGTGTGGTCGACAAACCCTCCGCTATTGAATTTTGTGACGTAGAAAACTAATTAAATAATTATCATCTAATTAACCAGGACTTAAAATAAAAACTTCATCGTGTTTATTGTGATCGACCGCGTGAACTGTGAGGTGATTGAGTGTTCCGTGCCTCGTACCCTCTCGGATTTCTTCGGATTCAAACTCGCCGGCCGGCGCGACGTGGAGTTGTGTGTGTGCGCTTAGGCATACATACAGTTTGCTGTAGTTCCTTTCTTGGGGAGCTCCGGAGGCGATTTCGAAGCGGTTTAAGGTACGTGGGCTTAAATAAACACTGTAAATTGATTCGTGTATCCCTACTGATTTTTTGCCAATATTTTAACCCAAAATAATTTACCGCTATCATTAAAAATATTAATACGTAAATGGTGGGCTATTTACACGCCAGCGATTTTACTCGCGCCACCAGAAACATGCTACGTAACCGTGTAAGATCAACGCAGTTAGACTACGGACAACAAATTCAACTCGACTGGTTTTTTGTTTACGTTCATAATTTCACAATAGGCAAACATATGTTCACTAACTTATCATACTATCCACCCGGGTGAAGCCAAGCGGGTCAGCTAGTTCATATTATCAGGTTTTGATTCTAAACTAAATTCATTCAGGAAGCCACATTTTCTCGGCAAATGAGTTTGAAAATATAACAGCAGTTAACACTAGAATTAAACTGGGAAATTTAGTGGCTGAATTTAAATGGAAGCTATTCAAACAATAGCAAACAAGCCCTGAACTGTCAAACATGCGAGAGCCGGAAAGTTTTAAATAATTTAAATGTAACGGGATGAATATTTGCGGCAGATGATTCTGCTTTATGAATTGCGACGTTTAGTGTCTACTTTAGTTAGTTTGTTTAAATGACTACGGCAAGGGAAAACAGATGTGGTAAAATAACTTCAAAAATGTTTTGGTAACAACCAGTGTACTATTTAAAGCATTTTTTAAGTCCTCGACAAATACAACCCTATAGACTCTACTACCTACAACTCTATTTAAGGACCAATGGCTTAAATTTCCTAAAATTTAAGTTACCTACAAGACATCGAGCTTACAGGTAACTCAAGTGCTCAAGCTCACTTCTTATAAGTAGTGTTCTAATCTGGCATAAAGATCGCATATAACATCTAAGGGAGGAAATGCTTAGCAATGCCATGCGGCACCTTGTTATTCAAAGCTCACGGTAGCATTGCAGATGTGTTTAGGCAGGCGTATTGGTTACCTTCACGCAATCCTTATGACTTTCCTATTTAATATTTAAAGTCTTATTCCAAAAAAAATTATATTGCCTGCTCTATATTACCGCTAACCCATTTAGTTTGCGCTGCTGGGGCTTCGAGCCGTCTGTCACAGGAAGAATGTAGGCATAGTCCAATACGCTGGCCCAGTATTGGTGAATGGTAAATACTCAATAATTTTATTATATTTGAAATTCATAGAAATTAAATTGTTATCCACGCTATTAGAAAGAATACAAGAACCGCAAATAATCGTAACTCCAAATTTTAATAGCCCAGATCTATAATTTACATATTCCATCAAGATTGGTATCAAATGAAGGAGCTTTAATTTTATTTTTTATTTTGAGAGACGTACTTGTAGCACCACGAATACTGACGAGGTTTTTTTTGTTTTTAAATAATAAGGAAGACTATTAGTGCCTATTATATTATTATTATTATATAAACTGGTAATTGAGTTCTACTATTAAACGGTATTTATAACTAGATTCAAAATTGACATTGTAATTTGTGTTACAACGTTGTCTTTCGATACAGGAAACATTGATTCATTTTTTAAAGTATCAAACCTACCTACAATGTTCTTATTCGTGAACAAGTCCTAGGAACCGCTTACCTGACTACTTGTGTGATTGTTTTCGAAGGTATAGCTGCGCAGTCTCTTATAGTTTGTTTCTACGTAAGGAAATGTTATCTCCATATTATAATAAAATTATAAACATGTTAATAATGTGCACGTAACATGTAAGAGGGCCATGCGCCTGGACAAATCTATTCAAGGTTTTAAGAGGCATTTTATGTAATAACTTGTTAAATGTTAAGTTAAAGGAAATAAATAAATACGCCAACGGAAAATTATATTTGCAAACAAAGAAAATGACCAATGCGTTACCTACCTAATTCTTCGATGAATATTTTTACACAACGATGAAGCATTCCATTTTTCATTTATAATCCATGAAGTTTTCTAGATAGATCTCTATATAGAGCTCATACTACAATTTTATTATGTTCTTTATGAAGACAGCCAGATAATGTATGAAGGCCTGTTCAAACTTAATACACATTTCTCACCATTAACCATTAAAAGCCACCTCTTCAGCACACGGGCCGCAGAAACCAAAGCCTGCGCTCTTTACGATCTCCTTTATGACCGCTAACACATATGCTAGATATAACTAGAAGTAAGTAAACGACGTCGTTGGACAGCTTTAGTGGAGATTAGAGCTATATAATTGACACTTATAGTGATGAGTTGTAGTAAAAGTTTGGCGCTTCTAATCTTGAGTAACATAAGATATATAAATACATAATTTTTTTCTGAACTGTCCATCGGATTAGTTGGATGCGCGTTCTAGGTATCGGGTTCGATTCCCGGCCAGTACACAAGTTTTCTCCCCAACGGAACTTTGTGTTTCTGGTTCTAGTTGTGAATGTGTGTCTGTGTATGATGTGAATGTTTCCGGCACCCACGACACAAGTCTATTACGACAAAAGCGTTTATGTTAATGTTTATATATAACTTGTGCATTATTGCCACAGCTCGGTTGTTATCCCATTTTTCAGTTGATTGATTCGCACCCAAGTTACAATTACACCTTAAGCTTAATTGTAATGTTATAATCTGAAAGTCTAGTTAAAAGTGAATAGGTATATATATATATATATATATATCTTCTAGGCAAGCATGTTACATCTTCGGCCGCATCTTCACTTTCCATCAAGTGAGATAGTAGTCAAATGCTAGCCTATCGAGCATAAAAAAAAGTTCAAATGTAAAGTTATTTGCCACATTGACCATGAGATAATGAACACTTAGTAACGGGTGAGATAGTGGTCAAAGCATGTCATAATTTAAAAAAACTACCAAATAAAACTCCTCTTAAAAAAAAAACGCAGAACATTTAAAATGAGTTCATCAACAATAAATAGAGGTGATTAAACGACATGTTTTTAAAGTCCAGCGTGAAAAACAAAGACTGTTCTACGAGACAGGAGTAGCCAGCCTACTGAGCATTAGCTGCACCACCGCAAAAAGTAACAATAGGCGGTCTTATCGCTGAGAGCGATCTCTTCTTATATGTTTAGTAGGTATTAACCTGTTTAGCTTATTTCTCATTGTGTTTAGCGAATCGTTGTAAAAGGTACTTACCAAACAATACTTTAGTATGTAGTCACCAAATAAATTCCGAAACTTTGTTGAAAAGGGTTCCCAGTTCCCAACTGATAGGTTTCTTCTTACAAGTGCTTATAATTTTGACTCGAAACGAATCCGAAATAAAGGTACCTATTTTATGTCCCAAAACTTTTTAAAGGCCATTTGCCTCAAACGTAAAGCCTGTAAGTAGGTACGGAAGCTTTTGCTTACATAGTAGAATAAAGACGTGTCGCGTTAACCACCATTTTAGGAGGCTATTTGAGTTTTATTGTGACACTGTTACGGAACTGAATAGCCTCTCCTGAGCGTTACTGCCGGTTCGCACGGCACGACGACTCGTCTTGTCTAAAGCGACCGCTTGGTTCACGATTAGAATTTTGCAGCTTTTTCAGAGTTTTTCGCAGCAGTAGGATACGTTATTAGAATGTTAGTTTGAAGAGGAAATCTCTCGTATTTAGTTCACACGATCTTCGAAGTAGGTGCGCGGTCTAAATGTGTGTGTGTTTATTTGTTAGAATAAAATCTAAGGATACTTATAAAGTTGTTACTTTGGTGCTTTAATATCTAAGTTGCAGGTTTGGAGATCGATTCCGCTTCAGGAGCAGAATTTTCCTTCCTAAGAGTTATTTGTGCTTCTGAAGATGTAATCGACACCCTCGATAAAAATATTTGAACTAAATGTACAAACAAACAAACGCATTCACACTTACAGCCATACTCTAAGTTCAAAGACTTGTATCGTGGGTGCTGAAAACATTCACATCACATACACATCACACCCAGAACCAGACGCACAAATATCCCTAGGGTAGGAATTTTTGCTCCTGTTGGGAATCGAACCCAACCCACGGTGCAGAGGGCGGAGAACTGTCCACTGCGCCAAGTGGGTCGTCAGTGTAGGATTATGAGTGTGACTGTGTTTATATGAGATGAAGTATTCCGCTCTTTCTATTTCGTCAACCAACATTTTGAAGATACACATTTTCGGTCATTGTGCGGGGCGTTGAGTTTCAAGGCGTTTGGATATTTCTAATCTGGCCAGTGAATAACGTATTAGTTCTAATAGCAATACTTGTGTCATAAAGTTGGTCTGTGGGAGTATAATTTAAGAAGATTTGCGGTCGTGATGGAGTATTAAAAGCCCGGTGTCATATCAGGGGTCAACTTATAATTCGGGCGGCGAAAATTCATCGTGATAAAATCCATGGTGGTGGGTAATTTTTTCATGCTCGCATGGCTTAATACTAGGTCAAACAATCTGTCGCCAGAACCATACAAAATGTTTGAGCTGCTATTGTTGAGAGGCAGTAATTCTACGCCTAGTGAGTTTTCTTCATCTTCGACCACATTTTACTTAATGTATGGTAATGCTGTGGTCCAACGCTTGCAGAGATCAAAACGCAGTAATTGATCTACTGAGCTTAGACATCGATTACTGTGATCATTCTTTGAATTAGATCCGTGTAATTTAAATAATTGCGAAAATCTTTTTGCTATATACGTCAAAGTGTATTTTTGGGCCAATCTAATATCTTTTCAACGACCAATTCTTGTATATATATATATATATATATGTGTGTAGTCAGGATCTCGGAAACGGCTCCAACGATTTTCATGAAAGTTACAGATTAGGGGTTTTTTGGCCCAAGGAATCGATTTATCAACGTTCCAGGTCCGAGAAATGCTCGGTTCCCAAACTGCATTTGAAAACCCGGGTTTAAGAAATTATCAGCGCCGTCTATTACGCCATGACCGATGTAAAAACTGTTTCTACTCGACACTAGATGGAGCTTTCTGAGGCTACAAATTCAAACACATTCTACCAAAAACGAAAAACCGAGCAAAACTCGGTCATCCGGATATTATTTAATTAAATTGACAATCTACTACAACTACTTATGATCTACTACCTATAAAAAACGGTTCAAGAATATTGAATCTCTTTAGTCGAGTTGGTAGTCACCTCGACCGCGGAAAACTTAATCGCATGGTCGAGTCACCACTTTTATCTTTAATATCATTTATAGTAGTTGACTCGACCTCTAATACAAAGTATTGTCTAAGGAAAAAGTGGTGTAAACCAAAATAATATTATTTCTATTAGATAATTCGACATATGTTATATTCACAAGTTAAAAACACACCTCATAATAACAAGTGTAAGTCTCTTTGGTTCATAAATTTAAATATCGCGAATAAAAACTTAACCAGATTAATTGAGTCACTAATCTGCAATTGAAATACAATTTCCAATGGTAGTTATATATCTTTCTAATAGCCTACATGACCCTGACGCGAAGCTACTACGGTCCAATCTGCAAACTTTACCAATATTCACGTATTGCGCCAAGATTTATACTGGTAGTTGATTACTTCAATAGAGTCTATATAGCTCTGCAATGCGATGTTAACTGTAGAATACAAGTTTGTTTTTAAAGTTGGGCTAACAAAGGATTGTGAGATCATAGAAAATCATTAAAATTGTAATTTATCACTCGTACTACTCCAATAAGGCCACTATCCTTTATAACTCCTTCTACTTAGCTATCAGCGCGTTTTCAATAAAAATTACTTTCATTTTATAAAATATTAAAATAATCTAAAAAGTTGCCTAAGTTGAAAAGATGAAGTTAATACTATTTTATGAAAATATCTTAACAGTTTGAAACCATAAGGTAGACAGTAAAGTTGGAACGCGGTCGACTCTCGGGGGTGACCCTTTTTCTACTTATTTTTACAAATACATAAATATTTTTAGTAACACATTTAATATCAAATAATGTTAAAGTTTTGACGTTAGATCTAGTGTTTCTTTTTATACACAACAAGCTAGCATTTGATACTATAATATAACCTGATGAAAAGCAATATGTGGCTGAAGATAAAACATTCTTATTACTTAAATTATATTATTTAAACTTGGAAAATCTGAATTATTATTAAATTTTCTACAAATAAAAACAACGCGGTCTGCGATTGTTCCACCTGGTTTTAGATTATGGCTATTGCGACCAACTCAGGTCTTAAAAAATTAGCACAATTTTTTTGAAATGTGATACAAGGTAGAAATTTTAAGAGAACGAATAATTTTTTGACTCCAATCCGGACTTCATCAAAACTGTATGCATAATAGAGCTTTTAAATAACCTGGGCGGATCAGACAAAGTACGTGGACCTACTCAGCATTACAGCCAATAAAAAACCAAGTGCTGGAATTAGCATTATCTTTAGTGCTCCTAAACCTGGCGATCACATTGTCGCTTTACTGCCCGAGAGCTTGTTACGGACGTTTCATTTGACTGTAGTTAAAATCTAAGTTTAACTTGTTAAACCCGTTTCATTACACAACACGGGGTCTTGTTAAGCCTGTCATTTTAATACTTCATCTAATTTTGTCATTGATTACAATTTGTCAATAATGGTAACCTGACTAAACAAGTTCATTAAGATAACTGCTTTATTGCCTGGTCTCAATAGTCATTCACAGTTAATTATAAATCATGTACATAAGTTAAATTAAATAGTTTTATAGACTTACCAAATATAATGTACATTTGGTAAGTCTATAAAACTACTACTGCAATTGAATTCATTGTCACCATCACGATTATCTAAATCGGCACCCACTCATGTATTATTATCGAAAAAAAAATCTCCGACCATTGTCACTGTTTAAAATTTAATGCCCGCCCTGCCAAATTCTTGTTGTTTGTTCAGTTAAATTGCATTATTTAAATACATCTACAAAACTATACTCAAACAACGACAATGGTTTAAGATGACATCATGGCACTGCATATTATGTCATATAGTCAATAGTCAAAATGAACACGATGAAAAAATAACAACTTGACTCTATCCTGGCCTTTTAGCATAAAATAAGAAAGAATGCAAAGATTTTCTATATTAAAACTGGTAATAACCAAAATGAAGTCAAATTTAGACGCAGTAAAGAAATTTTCTCATTTTATATAAAACGTGATCCTCGTTTCCTACTTATATCATTGTTATTCTCCGTCACTTAGCAAACTTTAGTGGTCATCGACCCAACTCGGCGTTAGTGCCGCGCTGTGCAGTGCATAATGTTGATCTTGGTGCAACAAATTGTGCTACTTTGTACACCACTTCACGAGCAAAGTTTTTTCATACAACTCTTTAACAATACATGCTGCGTTTTTGAAATACAGCGAATACATAAAAAATTCATTATAATCATTCCCAGATAGTTTTTAGGATAGCATCGTCTCTCTTACTATAAATGCTTGTGTTAATAACGGTTTCTTTTCCATTTATTTCGTTTGTTATGAGTTTCTGATATTTTGGCATTGTTGCCAGCCGCATAATCACGGAATAACTGAGTGCCAAGTGTGGGAGATGAAGATTTAAATAAATACACAGGTTCTCTTCTTTTTTTTCCTTAATAATATACAAAAACAACATATTATAAAAGTTAAACTGTAATATTCTATTCTATTCTATAGTCACGTAAATGGTAAACATATTATACGAACTTTAGGCGTTGGAAAACAGCGTCAAGACAATTTTCCGAAACATATTAACATAGATTCACTAAATCAGCATTTTTCAAAGACTTCTAATTTTGATATAACCACCAAAGCATCTACTTTAAACTTTCTTTCTTCTATTCCAGCTCCTAACTATTCTTCTTTCACTTTTGGACAATTTTCTGATAGAGACGTCAGAAGGGCTATATCCTCCATCACGTCAAATGCAGTTGGTAGCGACAGCATCAGTCGTTGCATGATCATGCCTATCTTGGACGAAATCCTTCCTGTTATTCTATATATTATTCTCAATGAATCCATCACTTCAGGCACCTTTCCATCAACGTGGAAAGAGGCTCAAATTATTCCTCTTCCAAAAGCAACAAATCCTTCAGCTTTTTCTGATTTTCGCCCAATATCAATTTTACCTTTCCTTTCCAAAGTCTTAGAGCGCCTCATCCATCAACAACTCAGTTCTTTCCTAAATAGAAACAACCTTCTTAACCAATTCCAATCCGGCTTTCGTCCTGGCCACAGCACTGTTTCTGCTTTGGTAAAGATAAGTGATGATGTTCGGAATGGTATGGCTAACGGGCAAGTGACTGTGCTGTCGCTACTAGATTTTAGCAACGCATTCAATAATGTAGATTTTGACGTTTTATTAGCTCTTCTCGGCTCACTTAATGTATCTCATAAAGAAATTGACTGGTTTCGAAGCTATCTGCATGGACGTCGGCAGCGTATCCGCCTAGATGATACATATTCATGTTGGTGTCATACGAATGCTGGTGTTCCTCAAGGTGGCGTTTTATCTCCCTTTCTCTTTTCCATTTTCATAAATTCTATTTCTGCTCATCTTACTTCTTCCTACCACCTTTACGCAGATGACTTACAAATTTACAGGCACACACCAATTGGGAAATTAGATGAGGCAATTGACCAAACTAACGCTGACTTGGACCGTATCCTTAGCTGGAGTAAATCTTTTGGAATATGTGTAAATCCTGATAAAACCCAAGCAATTATCATTGGCGGTTCCAGGATGATTTCGAAAATCGACTGGTTCCACCTTCCCCAAGTAATTTTCGACGGGAAGCTAATTCCTATAAGTGATAGGGTTAAAAATCTTGGGGTGATTTTTGATAAGCAATTATCCTGGGTACCTCAGCTGGCTGAAGTCAGTCGAAAACTTTTCGCATCTGCCGGTTCACTACGTCGTTTACGCAACTTTCTGCCAATTGCCACCAAAACAGCTCTAGCGCAATCTCTCTTGCTCCCCATCTTGGACTATGCTGACGCCTCCTATCTGGATTTGACTGAAGAGCAGCTTAATAAGCTCGAGCGTTTGCAGAACTTCTGTATCCGGTTCATATTTGGACTACGCAAATATGACCATGTGTCCGAATTTAGAAATGAGCTAAAATGGCTACCAATTCGACTTCGCCGGAATACTCACTTATTATCTCTCCTTTACACTGTCCTGTTTCATTCTTCTACTCCTTCCTACCTCAAGGAGCGCTTTGTTTTCCTACACTCCTCTCATTCTTTATCCTTACGCTCCTCAGAAACCCTTGAGTTACAGATCCCAGTGCACGCTACACGGTTCTACGACAAATCCTTTACGGTACAAGCAGTTCGTTTATGGAATTCTTTGCCAGTGGACATCAGGCGTTCTAAGTCTTTGGAAATCTTTAAGTCCACGTTAAAAAAATTCTACCTATCCCAATCCTAAAAAAAAAAGAAAAATTGCTGCACATTGCTATTTATGTATATAATCTTATGTATTATTTTTTATGTAATATAACATTATGTTTAGTGTATATTATGTGTATGTGTATTAATGTATGTATATATATATATATTTAAAATAATTTATGTAGTTTATTTTTAATACCTATGTACTTTTGATGAATATCTGTATATTAATAGTTCTATTCTCTATTTATTATTTACTTTTTAGTGTACACCTCCAGATGCTGTTCTTTATAAAAAAAAAGTATACATCCATGCTAAGGTTGTCTGGAAGAGATTGCTTTATGCGATAAGACCGCCTATTGTGAAACCTCTTTAAGATTTATTTATTTAGTTAGTTCTTAAGATTTTTGAATTGGTTTTTCAATAAAGAGTATTTGTATTGTATTGTATTGTATTGTATTGTATTATTTATCTTATCAATTGTAAATTAAAACCATTCTTAAATTCATCAGAACACGTACGACATTTTTTATCAAAATCGGTCCAGCTGTTTAGGAGGAGTTCAGTCATATAGTAACACTCGTACAGAAGAATTATATGTATATAAAGGTTGAGCTAGTAGATGACTGAGGCTTTCAAAAATCTCATACCTATAGACTACTCATTCAGAAAATAAAAATAAAACCGTCAGAAAACGGAAAAAACTTATCAAAACCCGTTGCAGCACTGATACCAATGACAATAACTTTTCACCTACGATATAATATCACACTCTTCACAGTTAATTATAAATCACCGTCTACCTAAATCATGTACATATTTTGGGGCTAGTAATGACAGCTTATTTCCGACAAGTTATCCTATTTATAATATAATAAATGTGAAAGTTTGTGTGTCAGTATGTTTGTTCCCTCTTCACGGCTGAACGGATATGGAAGAAATTTGAAATGTTCATAGCTTAACTAGGATTAACACATAAGCTACTGTTTTACTTGATAATAGCGGGTGAAGCCGCGGGGCAAGGCTAGTATTTTTAATGAAGTAGGCGCCGATACCTTCAGGGGATACAGTATAATTGTCCAGGTGAGCAAAGCCGGGGCTGGTATGTAATATGTGGCCTAGAAAAAATGTGTTACCTCATTTTTTCTAGGCCACATGAACGAGACATGAACTAAAATACACTTCATATCAATCTCAAAAACTTTGACAGCCAAATTACATTCGTAAGAAGCGTTCAGAATGTAAATCCCTCCTCGGGCGCTATAAAAGTAATATAAAAGTAACGAGTTGCGTCTATACGCGCACTTCATCGGATCCACATAAATGACGCTTTATGGGATCCCCGGATTTAATATTGCATATATTAGCATGGGATGAAGTTAGTTATTATTGAAATAAGGTGATTAAACTCCTTTTTTGTTTAATTGCCTCTACACAAGATCCTATGAAATCACCTCTTGCCTGTAAGGCCGTATCTGGCGCACGGGTATTATTTTGTAGCAAGTATTTTGAGAACATAATATCCGTTACATAGGCTACGCTGTGCCTTGTTTCTCTCGAATGTTGCGTTCAATGTTGCCAAAAGCGTACCCATTTCTACTGAGCGCAGATTGTAATTAATAGATAAAAATATTGCTGATATGTTTATATTTTAATTTACTGTCCAAAAATTTTTTAACTAATTACGTTGAATTCAAATCTTTCTAATAGCAAAAAATTGCAGGCTTATATAATGTTATTTAAACAAAATCGTACAAAGCCAAGGTATTAAAACAAAGTAGTGCTTTGTCCGTTGACACTTAAAATTAGACGTGAAATATGTGTCCACTTTTCCAGACGACAAATTAACATGATGTATGCATTCAAATAAATCACTTCGCTGAAAACTCGAACAAAACACGAGCACCTGCACTGAACTAGGCTAAGTGCTGCCATGTTAAAATGAAGTGATAAAAATCACTTGTCCCGTAAACAACGCCTCTCACAATATTTCGCCGTCGGCAACTTGCTGGTATTTATCGCTGCCAACTTCTCGCCAACTTGCTGTCCCACCCGCTCGGTTGTGTACTCATCGATTTTAGTATAAGAGCTAGGCGTGAGCCTGTATTCAATTACTGCATATAGATGAAGTTCTCGTTTCAATGTAGTAAGTTGGAATAAATAGACCAGTTATAGCCGAACAACACTGATATAAAAACTTCCATCAGGTGAGATAGTTGTCAAATAGAATAGAATAGAATATTAATTTATTTGTATAAGTCACATCAATAATTAGTACGAGTAATAAATATGAAACTAAAAGACTTAAAACTACCCTAATTAATGTGCACTCACACATAATGGTCCCACAACCCACCTATCTCCGACGCTGGACAAATACTTGCCTATAGAACATTAAAAAAAAAACAAGAAGCCGCCTACCATCATACCTACTCGTGTTAAACATGCATTATTCTGCAATCTCTATTATTCTCCCACACAAAACGATCTATAAATCGTCCATCAGGTAAAACATGTTAGCTATATTTTTTTCTGTTTTAACAAAATATAGTGCTTATGCTTGATACGAAACATGTATTAAACAAGTAATATTATAACTACATAAAGTTCCTTGATTGAATATAAATGAAACTGAATAAAGTTGGTCTGTGAATTGAAACTGAATTTTTACGTTGAATTAATTTCTTGCTTGACTATTCATATTTTTAATGTCTTAAAAATTGTTGGAAGTTGACTTGGAGCACACATTTTGCACCATATGATATAAGCAAAATAGAGCCGTATCAAACGAGTTTATAAACAAATCTCAAGCTTAAGTCACAAGCTCCTCATCTTGCAAACAGACCGGTAAACTATAGTTTGTAATCGATGTCTCAGTTGACAGGAGACGTCAACGAGTTTAAAACAACGCGAATTTGAAAGAGATTGGTTGGATTTTAGGCAAACTAGGTTTTAATTCAAAATATATTGGATATTTTCCGAAGATTTAGGTCGTGATGGTTCGAGAACCAAATATCACAAATGAAACGGCCAATTACGAGTAGAACTCGCACATCAAGGGCTCCATACTACCGCACAGTGGCGCTAGTCTGATTCACACTTTAACGGTGTTTAATGTACTATCCATTTTTTAGTTACATTCATCTCATACAATCATATCATGTTTGTAAATAAAAAACCGATTGATAAAATATAAACCATGATCGATACGTACAGTACTTAGATGACTGACCGTATATCATGTTTTGAAAGGCATGTCCATATACGTCAATACAAACATTCTTTTGTTTATGTAGCAATATCCACAAATACATAAAGTTAAAAAAAATCAGAGAGCTATTAGTTTACAAAGTGAAAAGTCCCAAATGAAAATATAGAATCAAAACAGAAATGGATATTCAGTTATTCCACAGTTTTTCTATTCCGTTCATCCAAAACACCCGGGAGGTTCAATTTGCGAAATAAGGTTTCAATTTACAGAATAAGGCTGCGTGATTGTTTTAACAAAGTTGTTAACGTTATTACAAAAACCGCATTAAATCATGATAAAAAGAATTAAAAAGATTACAAGTTTCGAGTGGACGGTAATTAAGTTGTGATTTTTGTTTGTTCCTTACAAAGCTTTTGATAGGTTTTGACTTTCTCTTGAGAGTTTCTTGCGAAATACGTGAAAGGTGTTTTTTAGCTGTGCCCTGCGGCTCTAGCATATAAAAATAGGCTTTGTGAGTCATATTTCAGGGTTTTGACTATTTTCATTCCATTACTTCATACTCGTAGGTACCGTTCTTTTAATCACATTCACACACAAAGACATTTTCAGATTTATAATCTTAGTAGGCTGGTCATATTTGTCTTAGAACTGAGTAGACCTGTTCTTTAGTGAAGACCACGTCTCGGCAAACGTTCACGAGGACTCCCTCTGGCTACGTGGAGCCACGACATATTAAGTACTAGCAGCAGTTGCAAGAGAAAAGCTGAAGATCGGGCTCAGTGGCGTAAATGGGACAGGTCTATGTCCAGCAGTGGAACAAAATACAGTCTGACGATAATAAACCTAAGTAGAGCTGTACGCGGGTAACGCACATGGGTAATTATTACCCGAGTGCGTATATACACTACATAAAGTTTGTTAAATTTGCTTAGACAGTGTCATTTTCTTTACGCCAGATAGTCAACCATTTGAACTGAAGATAAGCAATGATTCCTCCCAGATTATACCGTTCAGGGAAGAAAGACATGGTCGTTTTATTGCATTATTGCAATTAAAAAAATGTATTCCTATTGTATGAAACGCTTAACCGCGTTGTACTAAAAGCACAGTTATGATAACTTATTCGTGTCCATCATAAGTATCACAACTCAGCAGTTTAGAACTGCAGCCAAACAGGTTTTAGTTTATGATCCCTCCCCTTACCCCTCTCCCTGTCTCCCCTTTCTATGGTTTACGATTATAGTGTTTGAACACGCCATAGAGCTGCAAGTAGAACGCTGTACTCGCAGTTACTATTGTTAGAGAGGTCGGACAAACTTCTCCAGCATTTTGCTTTGATAAATCAAATAAAAGATATTTTATTTCTACACAAAAATGTTCAACTAGGATATTGGATTTTTTTTTAGGTGGTCTCGTATTTGATGTCAAGTCAAAGTTAAACGTAATGTAATGTTTAAAACTTGACTAACAATCTAAAAAGGTTAAATTATAATCATAACATTATTTCACTTAATCTATAATTTCTTTGAAAATAGCAATATTGTTAATGATTTCTTTTATTCTTTGACATACAATTCTGAGTTAAATATAATGTAAATAAGGTTTTATTGAATAATTTGAGTTAAAATAACTAATTTTAATTAACTGTTTACTTGGTAAATATAGTATTGTTTGACGTATTAGTTTTACATAATATATACCAACATAAATTCTGAATTGAATTGAATTACACGAAACGGTGCTTCAAGTTACACCTAGTAAAGAAGATAATACCAAGATTCTTTCTAGGGAAGTTATTTACTAATGTGTATTATGTAGGCTTTAATTTAAAACAGATTTACAGGAAATGATTATTATTCCATATTGAACAGCTCACTGGAGCATTATTTAAAAAAAATGCACGGATTGAAAACTGTAAAATAAAAAACAACGGGCTGTACTCCGGCAGTGCCGGCAGAAGTGAAAACTTGAACATTAACGTTGTAAACAGCAGGAGCAGGCATACATTTTCGCAGTGCGGTAGAATGAGAGGGGGATATTACTTCCTCTCCTCCCTCCGTCTTACGAATTTTCGATCAGGTCACGTGTCCTGACGCGAGTTTCACATTTTTTACCCATCCCAAAAAAAGTGCACGACGCCGCTAAAGAAGTTTTTACTGAAATATAACGAAAAACCTCCTAAATGTGAGATGGATGCTCTCTATTGTGTAATGGCGGGTATAACTTTCTTTTGATCATGTTTTATTCCTATCCTCTAAAAATATTTGATAGAAATCGGTAACGTATCTTCAAGGTTCTGATTTATCAAAGATTCAGCCTTTTTCGTGTCGGTATGAAATAAATTCAGGTATTATTGACCGTCCTGCTCGGCGAGCACATTTTGAAGGGAAAATATGAATTGTCGCGTGAACCTTTCGATTTCGAAAAAAAATTAGTAGAGAGCCATAGGAAATCATTGTAATTTAGTTCTCCTTCAACAAGCCTTTGTGATTTTAACGTTAATCAGTACAAATTGGTACTGAAAAAAAATCGTTCTAAAATCTTGTCGTTTGGGCTGCCCATACGACAAGCTAGCTACTTATTCATAATTAAAGTTAAAATTTAAAAAAAAAATAATTTAAAAACGTGTACCTAGCTTTACTTTGCAAAATTTGTTTAAAATTGCGTGACCTTTATCATTGTCGTTTACCAATAAAGTCACCTGATTTTATTTAAAAACGTAAACCAGCTACATATTTTCATCTCTCCGGAAAATATTCGTTACTTTGGGTAAAAAGCTATTAATAATTAAAAACGACAGTAAGTTGCCACAATGTGGAGGCTCCTTTATTATCAAACACCACAGTCGATATAATTATGTAAGTCGCAACTCAACTTCAGTTGACCACAAAGCTGGGACCACAACTTCATGATCTACATCAGACTTTGTTTAACGGAAGATCTTCTGACCACCTTATTACCTGTCTCTGTTGCGATCCATTTCAATTAGATACTTTCAAAATTCCTCAGAAATAAGGATCGAATTTTCTTAACTCTAATAGAAACTGATTGCAATATAGTTTATAAAGGTCCATCTGCTTTGTTTAAAAAAATAGTGATGTATGAAGTGTCAAATTAAAACAATGTATTTTTAGCATGGTTACGTATTATAAAGAATTTAATTACAGTAACTGTGGATGTAAAGTTTGTCAAATGCTAGTCAATAAAAGAAAAATAAACAAATTTGAACATTTTATTAAATCCTTTATATCTTAGTAAGAAATTACCCACATCTATGCCCGCGTCAATGAAGATTAATAATAACCATATTCCTTTTAAGGCTTTTTTCCATTCGTGGATCTTGACAAGTTACATAATAAATTGAATCTAAACCTGAATAAAAGGATTCCCTGTTTCAAACATATTCAAAGACTTTGGGATAAGTATTCGTATTAAACATTAAATATATTATATAGAATGTTTACCTATTATAATTCATTGAATGAAACAATTTTAAGCGTATTTTATCGCGTATATCCATGTATTTACTCCAGGAATTAAATAATGTAAATATACGTGATAAAATCCGTTAAAAGGTATTTAAGTCTATCTCCGACATGCTATAAACACAGCCGGCAGCCCTACAAACAAGTCGACATCGTGTTGACGCACTAATACTCTAACAACATAATCGAAATACCGAACAAATCCGAAATCAGTCAGTTTCGTGCGAAATTAAGGCTTAATGTCGTTAACATTCCTGACGCGTGTTCCGGAATATGAAAACCGAATTATGGCCGAAAGCATGCCGAAAGCCGAATTTCTTGAGCGCTGGCCGAACTTCAACTTTATTAACACTAATAAAACTTTACGATGGAGCGGGAACTACGCAGATGACTTATCGAAGTAGGTCTCGGTAGGTAGGTCGGTAAGTCTGTCGGGTGTTCCATCATGTACCAATGTAGGACTCCAACACAAGTTTGAGAACTCTCGAGGGGTGTTACGAAACTGTGATTGAGATGGATAAGTAACTAATGTTTTGATTCTGAGACCCACTGTTCGCACTTAGAATATCATTTTGGTGAGAATACAGAATTTAAACAGGGTACTTTCCACGTAAAGGTCTTTCTCTAAAAGGTATAACATGGGAGCCATCAAGTCTTTAGTGAACCTTCTAGGTAAGCATGGTACATTTTCGGTCCACCAAATCGTCAATTACCATCATTAAAAGGCGAACACGTACCCAACTAAGCCATGGGGCAGTTCAAAATAGAAATTAGCACCATGAAACTTCGTGTGAAAGATATTGTCTTTAGTCTAATTTGTAGTAATTTTAATATATTTGATATTTCGGTCTTTTTATTTGTAACAAGAGACCATGTTGTGAATTTAAACTTATGGGTCTTGGTTGCAGATTAGTTCGGTTTTGAAACAAAATATCGAAAGAGAAAACTTGTGAGAAACCCGTAACCATAAACTTATTTTTTTGGTAAATTTCTTAATATTGCTTTAATTATTGTTTCCAATTATATATTTGGCCATTGCCAGTGTAGCCCAGGTGATCATATCCTTTGCAGCAGTACACTGCGTTCGTAAGACTCTCAGAGTTAATATAGATGATGATGAGCTACACGACACGTTAGATGATCTTTTTAAGCACTATAATTTCACAGGGATATGGCCCAGTTACACCAAACGTAGTTTCTAAGTAGATATAAATCACTGCTACGCTTAAAAATCACAATTCATTATTACTAAGAATTGATACGTAAACTGGATTAAAGAATAATTAGGTACTACGATTATAATAAGCGAGATTAAAATGCAAAGTATCGACCATCTCTAAAGAAACATATAATAATATTTATCTTAAAAATATCCGACCCTTTAACAACACCGATAAATTCCACATTACTCTCCAACATCTGATAAAACGTTTTAAAAGCGACCAAACGGTCCCTTAGTATTTGTTAAAGCCGCGGCGAACTTGGACCGCGGAGTTCAGAGCCATCGAAACTGAGAAGTTTCGATGGCTCTGAACTCCGCGGTCCAAGGAAATTAACTCTCAAGTTAAATATTCTCGTAAGAGAGATCTTACGAGAATATTTAACTTGAGAGTTAATTTCCTTGCTCGCCCTCAGATTCCCATCGCTGATAACTTAAACCCCATTGTGGACGTCTGCCCGCGTTAATATTTTACTAAGGGGTCACGGCATGGCCGCCTATAAATTAGTTCCGATCTCGGATTATGAAGCTCAGGATTTATCCGGAACTCGGAAAGTTATCGCCGGAAGATTTGAACAGAGGAATTTGAGAGTTTGTACATCCGAGGATTATGCTGGTCATTAATTTAGAATAAGCTCCTTTCGGATCCGATTGTGTCGGAGACGGTTGGGTGGTCGGTCGAGCGGTCGGACGGTCGGGCGGCCGGTCGAGCCGTTCTTTTGTGTTTGACGCGGGGATTTATAGTTGGCAATATTTTAAGTTGGCTTTTGTCCAGTCTCAATTAAATTAATCTGGTTTTGATGCATGTATGTTTGCGGATGAGCTCTATATGGAAAATCATCGTGTTTTAATCCTTTTCACTGCGCCAATAATAAATTGCTATGGGAGAGAATAAAATTACAAATTAACAGGCATGCCCTTACTGCTTCTCGATGGTTTATGTTTTCACAACTTTTGACTTACCTGAAACAATAAGAATTCAATGTTATAATAAAATGCAATAATATAATCGTTATTTTATCAATAGAGGTTGAATATATTTAATTAAAGTAGCCATAGATTTAAGCAGTGTTCATTATTCTATTAGTTGTACTAACTAATAAACTCTGATTATATCTATGGACACATTGCTAGGCGAAGTGACGACAGGTGGAGCAAGGTTATAACAGAGTGGTGGCCAAGAGAAGGCAAACGCAGCGTCGGTCGTCCAGCGGCAAGATGGGTTGACGATATTGTTAGCATTGCGGGTCGAACCTGGACAAGACTAGCACAGGTCCGAGGCGAATGGCAGAATATGAGAGAGGCCTATACCCAGCAGTGGGATCAAAAGGGCTGTGGATGATGATGATGATGATATCTATGGTTACGGCACGAAATGGATTGGAAGCTCACGTAATATAATGTGTTAAAAATAAGTACAACGATTACTGAAGATTTTTTAAAAGTTATAGAATATTTTTGTAGATGTTTACCTAATTCTGCTAAGAATAATCATTTATAAAAACACAATTTTATTAAAAGCTTATTAGTTTGTTACTACATCATGAGTAAACATATTTTGGTTAAAGATGTTAGATTTATTTATGGAAGATTACATATTTAGACTGATTATCTTACCTATCTTAACTTAATTAAATTCGGGAATGCCTCAAAGTACAAAATACCTTATTTATTGATATACATCGTATATGCGTCTCATAGTAAAGATTTTTCACATTTAATATTAAACTCACAATATACACAAAATGAAAAATTATAAAACTGTAGAATCAATCTATCGTTCATCTACATCGTTAATAAATTTATTTATTTGACTATAAAAATGTTTTGATGATGTAATGTGTATATATCTAACCCTCTTCCATTTTTCCAAAACATCAACAGCAAAAAGGCTAGTTCGTAACACAAAAGCCAGACAAAGTACAATAGTGGCAAGACGTATGATATATTTTGCGCGCGGTCCAAGGCGGGCTTTGTCTCGGGGCGCCCGTCGTTAATCATAGTGACGCGGCAGTGGTCAGCTGATAAGGCGGAGTGATGGTAACTGCGTCACAGTGACAAGTGAAAAAATGGGATGTGTGGATGATGGATATTGAAATTCTCAGTTCGAGATAAACGTGTTTTTAAGCTATTGCATAGCTTCTATTGCGGGCCTTGAGCGTGGAGACCTAATCCAGAAATTTCGTAACGAAAAAACCTAACGCCCCCCATGACTTCACAAAAAGTTTTCGGTTACGTTGAGTTGCGAACTTCGTACAGATGCATTCGATTCAGTATCCAATACCAATCGGCTACTGAGTCTTCTAACTATAACGTCGAAATAAGCGTATAGGTTTTGACGTTTACGTTTTTAAAGTACTGGATACTGAATCATGCATCGGTACGAAGTTCGCATCTCAACATGACCGAAAACTTTTTGTGAAGAAAAATGAAATTAAAAAATAAAAAATGGCTTTGCAATAGCTTTACCGCGGCAGTCCCCGATTGCCACACGTCTTTTTATTGTATGACAAAGTTTATCAAACAAAAACAAACAAACGCTATCACACTCTCAGCCCCATACTAAGTTCAAAGACTTGTATCGTGGGTGCCGGAAACATTCACATCACACACACATTACACCCAGAACCAGAAGCACAAATATCCCTTGGGAAGGAATTTGTGAATTTTTGAATCGAACCCAGGACCCACGGCGCAGAGGGCGGGCACATGTCCACTGTGCCGACTGGGTCGTCAAATCGTGTTCTTAACTCCTGCGATATGGTGATTTAATTGTGATTAACGTTTGATTGATGGCTTGCCAAGGTTATTAAAAATCATTTCACACTAATACCCCACACTAAGTTTGCAAAATAATGGCATATCGGGAATATTCACTTAACAACACAATCAAATGCAAAGCCCAAAACACCCATTGTCAAAGAAGTAATAATTTGTAGAAATCGAGTCCGATACTCGAGACTTCAATCGCGCAGCATACTACGTCATCGGGTATTTCAATTCAGTTGATATTGTGCTTATTGGTTGGCTTGCATTCACTTAAATATTAATGTACATTTAACAGCACAATAACATTTAGTTTAAAAATAATATCTGGATATATAAAGGAACTTTTTTAAAATTTTACCGTTTATTGTATTTGAATTGGCTACATGGTATTTTCGACACAGTGCAATGATTTATTCATAATGTAAGAGTAATAAAATGAAAAAAATAAATAAACATGATTTGTTTTTTTTTTTTTTTATGCATTACTATAAATGAATTATGTTTTATATTTGCTCATCTACATGCAGGTTGAATGCATTAACTGTATTTAATAATTAAAGTTTTTTTCTCTTTTTAGGGAAATTTGTTTCTCTAGGTGTGATTGTGATGTAAATGTTTCCGGCACACACGATACAAGTCGTCAAGCTTAGTGTGAGCCTGTATGTTTATAAAAGCAGTTATATAAAAAAAAACTAAGATAATTATTATTTATATTAGTTATAGTATTCTGGCCAATAATCAAGAGTGAATAGGTATCTACTAGGCAAACATGTCGCATCTGCGGCCGCATCATCACTTTCCGTCAGGTGAGATAGTGGTCAAATGATTGCCTATTTAGCATTAAAAAGAATACTTTAGATTTGATGTGATTTGCTATACATGTCTAAAATCTAGACCAATTAAATTAAACTCAGTATAAGTTCACCTTGGGGTGCTAAGGCATCATTATGTTACCACAATACACGATTACACTAAAACCACGACTGAGAAGCCAAAGCATAATAATTTGATTTAAAATCAATATTGCTTGAGAAAGTTATAGCTGTCGTAAAAACAAAAGAATGTGTAATGAATTGTGGCTTCTGCATGAATAAATGTTAATAGAAAAGCTATTTTTGTAGACAATACCTGTGGTGGCGCGAGTAAAATCGCTGGCGTGTAAATAGCCCACCATTTACGTATTAATATTTTTAATGATAGCGGTAAATCATTTTGGATTAAAACATTGGCAAAAATCAGTAGGGATACACGAATCAATTTACAGTGTTTATTTAAGCTCACGTACCTTAGACTGCTTCGAAACCGCCTCCGGAGCTCCCCAAGAAAGGAACTACAGCAAACTGTATGTATGCCTAAGCGCACACACACAACTCCACGTCGCGCCGGCCGGCGAGTTTGAATCCGAGGAAATCCGAGAGGGTACGAGGCACGGAACACTAATCCTGATCACAGTTCACGCGGTCGATCACAATCGACACGATGAAGTTTTTATTTTAAGTCCTGGTTAATTAGATGATAATTATTTAATTAGTTTTCTACGTCACAAAATTCAATAGCGGAGCGTTTGTCGACCACACGGATCAGGTGACACACACGACTGAAGTTCTTCTTTTTTAAGTCTGTGAAGTTAGTCGCGAGTGCAAACTCACTCGATACAACTAGCGCCATCTCTAGGGTCGTCCTTGAACGATCTCTAACAGTGGTCAGCCGAGAGCCCAACACACTGTAAATGCATTCAGATATCCAAAGATTCTTGCCAATATGAATATTAGGTATATAAAGTGAAGCATTTATTCACAGATGTATAATTTACATTTATTATTTATATTATAAAAGGCAAAGACGCTTCACCAACCTGTCGTCAAAGTCGAAATAATAATTATATGGCTATTCCAGAATAAATAGAGGGTAGAACTTGCTTAGGGGTATTTGATTTGATTGGCCAAACATAAAGTATTCATGTTGTATGTAGTTAAATTACTTTGAGTAAAGATTTTTTTAAATGCTACTCTACCTTTTCTGCAGAAAGGTACTGTCGGCTTCATTAATATGTCATTTTCTCCAAATTTTCGAATGGCTAATCTGAACATATTTTTACAACTTGGATGATTTCAAAACATCCTAAGAATTACTCGTATAACATCATTGAAAATTCTTCTTAATGCAAACATTATGTTTAGATTAGAAGAAACTCTCATTTGTAAATTTGGTAATATTTTCATTATGTGTAATTTTAATAATAATTATTTTTGGTTGCCTTGTCAACCAGTTTGTCTGCATCATCACTAACCACCAGAAAAGTGATTAAAAATTGCTACTATACCTGATTAAAAAAATATATAATTAGTCCAAATTTAAAGTAAATCTGATTACAAATCTGAATCCAAACTCGAACTGCCCCGGCCTACGATAATCCAACATGATGCCCGGTAAATCATTCTGTTTGATAATAAAGTCCCAGATGGGACTTGTGAGGACGACGTAACATTACTTTGAGCCGGTAACTGTCGTCAGGGAAGGAACTACGTTCTTACGGTGAATAAACGACACCAACGTGCCATTTGAATGCCGTCGAGTATGGAAAACTAACCGAGGTTTTCGCTCAATAAATGGGAAAGGAACACATTTGAAAATGAAAGACATGGGTTCAATACTACGTTATTGTAGTGTGAGTCTGGCAACTATCCCAATAGCCGAAGTGGGCAAGTCCATGCTCTTTACGCCGTGGGTTAGATTCCCGACAAGACCAAATTTTTCTTCCACAGGGACATTTGTGCTTGTGGTGCTGGGTGTAAGTTGATATATTTCTGATTAGAATTTCTTATTTGCTTTATGCTCGTGTCAATCATGAAAATTCAATGGTAAATTTATTGAATGGTACGACCAATTCTAAAAAACTGGATTCATGGGTGCCTCTTTGTAGCCAATGTGAAAGGAACGATTTTAATGATTTTCTTCTTAGCAGTTCTTATTTCAAGTTAGTTGTTTTTCGTAGTTTGGTTATTATATTTTTAATTTATAATTTAATTATAAGGAAGTCAGATTTTTTTATGGCTTCTAGACTAAAGTTTTTTTAAACAAGATAAATAATCTCACAAGTGCATGCTAAATGTAAACATTTATTTCTTCATATAGAAGTGAATGTGAATTGTTAAACAATATTTCCACGATAACTGCTATTCTAATAGCTTCTTTGATAGTTACGAATAACTTGGATTTGAACCGCACAACAAAGAGTAATTTATCTGTCTACAAGTATTTGTGATTTGCAAAAAGATATTTACAAGATTACTGCTACTTACACAGCTCTTCTTACATTTTGTTCTAAGAATTGTACCATGGGTGCCGGAAATATTTACATCACACACACAACCACACCCGAAACCTTTTGGTTTTGGCAAATGTCCCTTAGAAATAAAATTGTGCTCCTGTTGAGAATCGTACCCAGGACCCACAATGCAAAGGTAGATACCGACCCACTGCGCCAACTGGGTCGTTTGATAATGTCCAAAGAGGTTTCAAATTCAGTCATTACATCGTCTGAGTACAATACTCAAAAACTGATACCACTTCAAAAGAAGACGTCAACACTTCGTGTAAAAGCGAACTTGAAGCCCTCTATCTAAGTCTAGCTCTATAAGTCAATAATAACATCCCCCGGAGTAACCCTTCAATCTACCACTTGACCTCCAGACAATACTGATATTGTTAGGTCGAAGGTTCGCATGGGCTAAGGTAAATAATAAACAGGCATGTCGTCCTACGTTTGTATTATAAACCGGGCAATGGAGGTGAAACCCGCCAATTCGTTGGAAGAACACAATTTATTTTGAACACGAACTCGTATGTAACACGTGGTGGATAAGGAGCTGGTGCGTATACAAGCGTTAAAACATTTTATATTTAAAAAAAATTGGGTGATGCTATGCATAGAATATCGATGGACTATCACAATTCACCGCAAGACACTACACGAACCGTAACTCCGAAACTTCATAAGCTTTGGGGTTACGTTTCGTGTAGTCGATACACACATTACCTACATTTAACGTTCATACTTTGTTCGGGTCAGAAGTTACGAAGGTTAAAAATATTGGTAGGACCTACTATACCTCATGTCGAATCTGGCAGTAGAGTCACTTTCACGAGAGCCTCTGTGAATTAAACATTTCGATTTTGATTGACTTTGATTTTATCTAAAAGTTTAAATTTTAAAGAAGTTATGTGCTATACTACGCTCAAAAGATATAATCGTTGAAGTTTTAAATACGGATAATTAAATATTACCACTAAGGTTACACACGCCCCAATAAAATTTAATTAACTTCTATTGTTTCTTTTCTGTACTGACAATAATATATTATGGCTGAATAAAGACTTTTCGCTTACCTTGATGTCTATCACATATTATAAATATTACTTCTTCACGCTTAAACAGTTAGGGTAAGTTTTTGTTTTACTTATTCTGGCGTTCACAGTTTGCAAAGAGGTGACATCGCGTGACTCGGAGCGCTGGTAATTCAATGAACATGATGCTCTACTGCCGCAGTTCAGTAGTGAGAGAAATATATACGATTTTTATTATTATTATAGAATTATGTTTGCTGTTTGGGTACGGAACCCTAAAAAGGAACAAATGTCAACCGCTCCGCTTCTTGCTTGCACTAGCACCTCAGAGTTGGCAAAGTTGCAACGTCGCGCGACCCGCAGCGGCGATAATTCAATGAATCCGAGGCTTGCCTGTCGCAACACGACAAGAATTCCGTAAAGGATACGTGGACTTAACGAATGCGGCGTTACATTTTTAGATTTTCGGTGATATGCGGTGCGGGAAATAACGAAGAAATGTTGTTTTCACTAAGCTTTATTCGCAAATTATTGTTTAATAACCGGTTAAAAATACTAGCGATTGGCAATTGGTTTGGAAGCATGTTCGAAAAGTAATCGCGATAGTGTTAATTATTATTGAAAAGCAAATTATGAATTTAATTTAAGAGTGTCAAACTTCTTAGTTTAACAGTTAAACTTAAGTCAAGACAGGGACGAATTCAGTTCTATTCTTTGATAATTATTTCTTGCAAATTTGACCGCTTTAATCCACACAAAAATAAACCCTTCCAGGTACTTCGTAGTACTTGCCTTGTAGAAAACCACGGTATGTAAAATGCGATACAAGTTTCAAACATAGTACAGGGCTGTGATTAAAGATTTATGAATTGATAATTAGTGTTAAAGCGTTTATGTTTATACTATGTATACACAAATAAACTCACTTAGACACTCTCTCATCAATGATAAGAATGATTTTATATTCGCCGAACTAGTCAGCCAATAGCGAACTTATTTGTTTAATTTATTCCTGTTCCAAACAGTAGGTAACAACTGACGTGTAGTAATAAATTTGGCATCCCATGTGTCATTGTCAAGTTTATTATTAGCAATAAAAGAACATTTTTTTTTTCTTATTATTTCATGACCATGGATGCATAGTCCTTCAGTCGAAATATTAAACAAATATTAACAATTTCTATTTTTCATAATAAAAGTCTTAGTCACAAGTCACAGTCAAAGTCAAGTAGTCAGTCATAGTCAAGTCATGCCCTAGTAAAGTGGTAGAAACTTTACTAGAACTTCTATTGGAGTTTTGGAGCGAAGGCGAAAATCACGTTTTTCAACTTTGTATGACTTGCCTACACTTATGCACATTTAACTAAGTATTAACGGTTAATAATCCACCATTATTACACATGAACACTCGAAGAATCACAGGTTTTGGAAAATTATACAAAATCAACAACGTCATTTTTTCACTTTCGCGGCAAAACTCTCAATAAAAGAACATCCAGCTTAATATTACCCTTTGTCACAGCTATTAAATACCAACACCTAACCTTGTTTGATCAAATCCGATCAGCATGTTTGCGAGCATTGCCGCGTAATCAGCGGATTGTTTGTCCGTTGCCGCGTCGGTATGAATAACGTCAAACAAAATGTGCAAACAGCCAGCAATCAACTGTAATCAACTGTTAATGCGATTACTACGGATGTTTTGGTTGATTAGTGGGGTTGATTGCAAACGTCAGCAGTTATTGTTAGTTTTTGTGGGGAGTTATTCAAAAGACTAAAGAGGTTGGTAGACAAAAACGTAATAAGTAGATGTATAACGATTAGCAAACACTTTTATTATAGCATTTAACATAGTATTATTAATACAAGGTATTGCGTAATGTACAACAATTTGAATATAATAAATACAATATACATAATATTATTATTTCATAGTAAAAAAGTCGAAATAAACCTGAATAATAATTATACACACACTGAAAATATAGTAAGTTATTTACAACTTGTATCGAACCCGATGTTTAGATAGTGAAAGCACCCAACTACGCTAACCGGCATTAAAAAAATAAATAAACGCTTCACCCCCCACACTAAGTTTGAAGACTTGTGTCGTGGGAGCCGGAAACATTGACATTAGAGTTAATCATTTAAATTAGATTTCATTGTTATTTTGTTGTTATTAACACTACAGTACACGCGCGGGGTGAATATTCGCCCCAGGTCAATACTTTTAGCCATATTTTGAAATTATTTGAATGCGGATTGTGTTGTCTCGTGTAATTTTAGTTAAGTAAACAAGCTTGAAGATCAGTACGCTGCCGACACTCGACGCGGGCGCAAGTGGCATAAAAGGAGGAAGGTAAAAGTGGAAAATGTGCTTATTGTCCAAGATCACGTGATCGTTCTGCTTTAAAATTTTGAAAAACATGCAATAAATGGATTTGTCCGGACCATCAAGTCCTAGTCTGTTCATACTGTAATCAAAATAAGTAAATTCTGTTGAAAATTATAGTAAAAAAGCGAAAATATCCATAAACATAGTAAAATTTGTGGATTTTTACTAATTTGAAAAAAAAAGTATTTGATGTTCTTTCAATTATAATATAAAAGTTTCCTAATATTTATAGTGACTTATAAATATATAATAGTATTTAAATGCATTTTATTTCATATATTATATTTTAAACCTAAGAGAAAAATTAAAAGGGTCTTAATATTCACCCCACGCTAGTGTTAACTTAATAGAAATATTAGATACCGGGAACTTAGATAATCATACGTTTAATCTATCCATAAAATTAAAATTAATTTAATTTACTTGTAACATAATTATATGAAGCAAAAAAAAAACTTGTCAAGACATTTATATCAAAAACGCAACTATCAAATATTTGAATGTCAGCATACGAATTTTATTATAAAAAATCAATTGTTGCGGAAACTCGCAAATAACATTGTTTCATCGTCTAGGCTGAAACTGAACTGATTTGCTTACGGTCCGCTGCTCCAAGAAATAATATTTCCACCAGAAGTAACCTCAATTCAATAAAAATGCTGCTCAAACTTAATATTGGATGTACTTTCAGTCAAGATTGTAGGGTTACAGCCGGTAAATGTTATTTTTAATGATAATAAAAAGCTAGTACCTGGATGACCGAGCTTTACTTGTTTTTTTTGGTAAATGACGTGTTCTAAAAATTAAACCTAGCTGGATCGATTTATCCACCCCGAAACCCCCAGCAAACTTAATTTCATGAAAATTGCTGGAGCCGTTTCCGAGATTTATATTATATATATATACATATATTCAAGAATTGCTAGTTGCCTTTTATCGTTAGATATGCATATAATGTAAGGTAACTAATTATATTATTTATCAAAGATGGTTCAGTTTGGACCCAAATAGATTAAAATTATGGTTTTCGTAATAGCCTGCCTAGCAAACTACGTATAAACTGCGACTGTATTTCGGTCTTCGGTAGCCGTACAGGTAGTAGGTATCCTAGGACAAATTTTGATACTTGATAGTTAAGTAGGAATGTCTGTTCTAGCACCAAATGATTGTCGCGCAGCTGTTCTTGAGAGCCAATCATTCAGCCTCTTGCGAACCACCCTCAAATATCTATTCGCTTAGTAACAAGATGAGAAAGCATCAAACGCCAGCAAAGACTATTTCCAAACAAACTGTTCTATTTTAGGAAGTTAAACTTTCTTTTATAATCTTACAGCAGCATAAAAGATCAAAATTAATATATAATAATAACTAGCCGTACCCCGCAGCTTTGCCCGCGTTACTCAAGTTATAAAGTAGCCTATGTGTTATTCCGGAACCAAAAAAATCTACAACCAAATTTTCATAAAAATCGGTTTATTCGTTACGGAGATACGTGGTAACAAACATCCACACACATACATACACACAAACTTACACATTATATATTTTTTATAATCTTACAACAGCATAAATGATCAAAATTAAAATATGATAGTAATAGCATGAATAAAATTTGAGTTTAAGAAAAATACCAGCAACACTATGAATACAAATGGAATTAATATTAGGGAATCAAATTCTGTATTTTGATGTTGCAGTCTTGCACAAGCATTCAAGGTCTAGAGCTTGAATATTTGTACTTAAGTTACTAGTAACGTTACTACAACGACAATATACGAAAAGGACGACAATAAAGGGTATACAGACAAACAAGTTATCGCCGCTGTGCTCCGCTCTTCTCTACAATAACTCATATTCCAGCGGCGGGAGTTATTGTGACGACTGTACCAGCATGATTGTTTAAAATCGCGAGGCGTGCGCCCGATAAGATTTATACACTGCGCCTGACACTTAATTTCGTTCATGTTCAGCGCTCGACGTCAAGGATTTTTTCATTTTACGTGCGTTTATAACTCGATGGAAAAACAGCGGCGAAACTCTACACAAATAAGCTGGTTAGATCTGACACACAAATTATTTATAAATAACTATAGCTCATGCAAGAGTATTTTAAGTTCGAATACAGAATCATCTCTTTTCTTTGTTTACACCATAAGTAGATGAATGGCACAATACATGCCGTAAAGTGCCTTTAGAGAGTATGCATTATTTAAGAATTATTTATCACAAACGAATTCACGAGAAAGTATTCTCGTGAATTCGTTTGTGATTAAGATTTGGCAAGAGCACTCACGACACAAGTCATCAAACTATGGGGCTGTGAGTATGAAGCGTTTATGTTTAAAAAATATATCTTAAATATACTTTCAAAGTCGCATTTTATTACAGGTGTACGTAGGCATCACAGTGCATCGAAATCATTCACGATAATAACGCATATGGGTTCGATACTATGTGGAAGGCATGAGTGAATACTTACCAAGGATTATGCAGCTAAAGTAATGGAAGCTTTTTTCTTATCTCAATTTTATAAACATATTATAGTTATAAAGCTACATTAAAACTAGGACCGCTGCAAATAACTATCGAAATTAGTTATGACAGTACTACCGATAATACCATAGGCAGTAAAAGCTTACCAACTAGTAGTTGAAGTAGACTACAGAAAATGTGTATTTCTCTTAGTCCAACTGATATGACCAAAGTCAATTTTTATTGCCGTGATCCTATCAGTGAGACAACCCAGTAGGATAGGCAACAGATAACATTAACTTAAGTAAGTTTTATCTGTTGCTATTTAACTGCGTTATTAATATACATCATTATGTTAAACAAATGTTAATCTTCTAGATCATTTATCATATGTCATTTATAGACATAGTTACCTTATCTAATGAACATTGTATAATTAATAACATAACAAGAGCATAGCATAAGCCTTGCTATACAGCGTGGTAATGCAGCAAGCATTTTGGGAACTTTGCCGAACATTAAAGATCGTCTTAACCATCATTAACTTATTTTTTATAACTTGAATATCCAAATAATAGTTATGTTTATACACTTTCTGGCAAAGATGTGGTACGTCCCCAGACAAACTACACGAGAGTCCTTCCAGTACTAAAGAGGAAATAAGACGACGTATTTCTTGCCCATAACCCATATATATCTACCCATGACTACAAAATTTTTGCTTATCAAAATTTTTATAATTATTAAGTGTAAGTAATCATTTAACAATAAAATTAAATAAATCATTAAAAAAAACATAGCTTAATTAAAATTAAAAAGCTCTGGAGCTCTGGTACTGTAACGTTACTGACCCGACTTTATTAGGGTAAATTTTGAAGCCGATTGGATGTACGCAGGCTGAGCGATGACTGACAGGAGCAGATGTTACCTCCACATTTTATTACGCATGTAAGCTTACAAATGCAATTACGGAGTAAAAAAATATCTCAATTTTTTTCTTTACAAATGAATGACATAATATTATTATTATATCTAAGATGTGTGGGTGTTGCGAATATTTTTTTTTTTTAGATTTGAATGCGTAATTGTTTGTGCTAGCTTAGCGATTTGAATACACATATGAGAATGTGTTGACTAGGTTATTCAGTGACCAATTCATAGATTAAACTGAAAATCCTACATATTAAAATCTTAATACAATATATCGACGATGAATCTTTAATGGAAATATGTCAGAATATCTGTGAGTAAAATAACAAATTAATTTAAAGTTTATGTGAGCATTATATTACTAGTCGTTCGCGCCGAACTGAGATCTCGCGCCTACACTTTGCCTCATAGAGAAGTTTTTTCAAGTATTAGATGTAAAGTTTGGACGATATTTTGTAAATAATATTTTACATAAAAATGTGTTTGAATTGATTGTTAGCTTTTAAGAATGTTCGTGTTAATATAAAAAAATATAACATTGTTGATAGTAACAAACTATTACAGATTTGTTAAAATCAAAATATTAAAATATACATTTTATAAATCACAACCGATACGATTCAGTTAATCCTACGTACCTTGAAAGGACCCCGTCAAAAGATGAATAAGTATACCTAATTATCTTCACAGAAATCATCTTACTCCGTCTAATTATGTCAAAGAATCTAAAATTCAGAAGAATCACTCTAGCAATGAATAGGTAATGAACAAAAGCGACTTTGCTGAGCTCCGACGCGCCACCTGAGCGGTTTCCCAGCGGCGCTGCTAATTAATACCTGTATAATTATGGCCCTCACAAAGAACACTCGGAGATGTGATCATCTTATAGAGAAGTATTGTAAGGGAAGTATGGATTCACCTCAGTGTGCTATGTAACATACAACAAGGAATATGCGAGATATTTAAATATAGATCAAGCATTATTTTTTTTTTAAACATTTTAATTAGGAATACCTATAAATGAATAAGATGTAAATTCTGTTCAAGAAGTGAAACTGACACTGGAAAAGTAAAAAAATACATTATAAATAACATAGCCATATTATAAACTTTGAAATTGAAACACATCGAATTCGCGATAAGCAGTCTCACTCACTTCTATTTATCATCCAAACCTATAGAAAAGGAGTGGCGTCATTGCTTACATCTATGTTTACCGAGCAGAATAACGTGGGAATATCTTCTAGAACAAGTGATACTTTAAACAATAAATATATAATACCATTTGAAAATATATAACACTTGAGTTAATTAAGTAAGACCATTTTTTGTATTAAAATATAGGAAGCCATTTAGTTAATGATTATATAACCATATTATAATGTCCATCTTTAATTAATTTTTAGTATTAGTAGCCGGGTTTTAGTTTTTATACTTTTATCTTGTCATTATAAGAAGTAACAGGCAACGAATCTCACCATGTTCTCCAACGAGCACAGTTAGGCAGTCACTTGTATTTGTAATTTAGGCTAGACAGGCAAGCCTTGACCACCACTTCACCTGATAAAAATCGATGATGCGGCCGAAGATGTAAATCACTTGCCTATTCACGCTTGACTTGAAGTAGGAGTCTTCTTTCGAGTTTATACTGTTTAGGGAATGAAGATAGAAACGAACGATATCTCACCGGTTATGTATATAGTGTATAAGTAATAATTATTAATAACGGACAAAATCTCGTCTATGAAGCATTTTATACGACATCGTACCTTAACTACACGCTGTGAGCGCGCCTTGCTCCCAGAAAGTTCGAGCGACGTCCGCAGCTTTTATCTACCTATTCATATTCTACTCCAAATCACTCCTTTGTTGTGAATTCTAATTAAACTCTTAGAATACAGATTAATCCGAGTTTCGGATGAGGAATTATCCGAAGACATGTTTCCGGAAGCGTCCGTGAGTGGAGGTAATTAAATTAATTAAAGCCTTGTAGGCGTTTAATACCGCTTTATAAGTTTGAGAGTACGATGATGGCATAATTGTAAGATATAGCGTTATTTTGTAAGTAGATTTTAAATTTCTTGAAACTGGGCTTATAAATATAATTAGCCTGAAAATCCTCCGTATAAATACCAGTGAATTAGACTGCTAATAATTAAGACTCGAGGAGCTGGGTTACAGCTTATCAGGGTTTGTCGTCAGGAATCAAATAATAAACTTGCTTTTGAACACTTATATTCTTCTCTTAATTTGCACACCTTTTCGATTCCAGCTCCCTAGCAACACTGACTTATTTCTTACAGCTCCACCATCCGCTTGATGACATCAACCAATCACAAACCGGGTATTTACCCGCTACTCTTTAAATTTCGCTCTATTATTGGCTGGCATCATCGGCCAACAGTGGCGCCATTAGAAATACAGACTTACCCACACAAAATAATATTCATCGATATATAATACCAATTATGATTGCAAATTAACAAACTCTAACTCTATATAGATTTTTATTCGAAAATTGTGCCTGTTTGAGTTTATTTAAGAATGTAAGTAAAATTGGCATTCATCTTATGCCGTAACTGAATATGAATAGTAAGAAACCATTGTTTATAACGTTACAAGCCAAAATATCGATATAATTCTTACTTTTGGTAGAATAGATACAATTTTTAAGACATAACGCTAAACACGCCCCTATATACTACAGCATACGCTCTATAGTCGCATGTGATGACCTGTTCTTAAGTGACCTAAAGTAATACAAGTGAGTGAAACTTTTTGACTGTTATAATAATTACTTCACACAAACGTTGCAACTTATATTTTGTTCCAACTCGTAATATTCACAACACCGTATCATTAACGAAACTTTCCTCTGCGAATAAATCGTTTACTTAAAATTACTATGCAGTGAAAGAATTAGCATTTTTCATACGTTTGTAGAGAATTTTCAGCACTGAAAGGACTACAATTTGGTGCGCTATAAAACGGCCGAGGTCGCGTGTTCGCTTGTAGGCAACATGTATATAAAGGCACTGGCTTAAATTGGCCATGTTCGACATTTGTAAAGCTGCAGCGAGCGCACTTTACGCTTGTAAGCTCTTTACGTACATAAGTTTTGTAGGAATCGAATCGTTGGGATTTGTAATGAGCGTTATGTCATTAGAACAACCTCAGGGTAAACATCGGGAGTCGAAGCAGATACATTTTTAATAAATATCCAAATAATTATTGCTATTTATTAATTATGTTGAGGTTTGTGGAATAAGCGCGGACTTAAAATGCAAATTATATAATTTAATTTAATTAACTACCTATTAATGTTTGAAATCAATAACTTGGATAATCATTTACCAGTTAACATAAAACACTCGATACAAAAATTACTTAAAAACACTCCAAATTTTCTAATAATATTCGCGAATTTATGTAAAGAATCAGATAACTATAATGATAATGTACGTGTAACATATTTTACTAGTTAAATTTGTCAATTAGTTTACCATAGTTTTGCAAATACATGAAAAGCTTAAATAAAAAGCAAACTCGAAAGCAGGGAGGCAAAAATTCACTTAAACATCGCAAATGGAATTAAATCGAGTAACCGCTATACGAGCAAGTTTCTAAGTAATTCGTGTAATGCCACCGACTCCACCGAGCCTGTGTTTAGGTTAAGAAGCAGTCATTTCGGTGGCACGCCACCAAGACTGTTATTAGTATGTGGACGAAGTTTCTGAGCTGCTTTTATTTTCTTTGCCTACCTTCACTTGACGCTTAAAATTGGAAAAAGTTTTATTTTCAAATGTTTCTGCTGATATTGGTTTATACAAGACGAATATTATTAAATTATTTGATATTATGACAATTCGCTAAATTCGATATTTAGGAAATACCCCAACAATTTATCTAGAAAACAGTTGTTCTGATTTTCATCAAACTTAGCTAAGAACACTCTCGATCAAGTAACCATTTAAACAAAAAAGTTGCATCTAAATCGGTGAAACAGTTCTTGTTTTGCACACAAACTAAACGCATAACTATTTCTTTTTAACCGACTTCAAAAAGGAGAAGGTACATGTATTTATTTATCATGTATGTTCACTCACTGATTTCTCCCCCATTTGTGGTCCGATTCTCAAAATTATGTTTTAGTTTGGTAGATTATACTTCAGAAGTGGTTCCATATAGGTTTTATCGATATTGATCAAGCCAAACCCAAAATATAAGAGATGAAGTCGGTTTTTAAGCTTAGCTTACGTTTAAATTATTTTATCCACCGTGTGTAAAATATTGCCTTTTAGTGAGAAAGTACAGATTTACGATTGATGCATCTTAAATAAAATCATAAACAACATGACAATAGTTTTATTGAATTGATTATTGAATGAAAAATTAAACTGTAAGATGTGATTAGATGGAATGTATACAAACTCAGCTATGTTTTTAATTTTTTACAAAAAAATCTCCTTTAATTGTAATCAATGGTTTTTACTCAATAAATAGTAGATACATAATAAAAAAACTTGAGAGGTGTCAAGGGACACCCGGATGGAACGAAGTTCCTTTCGATTAATTAGTGAATGAATTGTGCCGCCGAATGAAAATGAACTTCGTTCCGAAACTAAAAGAAACATGCAAAAACCAACATCACGCGGTCTTCCCAGGCGCTCCAATCCAAGTACTGACCGCGCCCGACGTTGCTTAACTTCGGTGATCGGACGAGAACGTGGTATGGCTTACAACTATAACAAAAAGTGTCGTTTCAACTTTTACTCTTAATTTTTTCCATCTAGCCCCCTTTCGCAACGCGCGATAAGGAACTTTCATTCCAATTATCTACACTTTTAAAACCCACGGGCTAACTGCTTATATTTTCTACAATTTATATAATTATACTTTTAACAGTAAAATATAACTACTCCTAGCTACCGAGTGCTCAAGCCTATCAGAACGATTTTTACCGACTTCCCAAAAAAGGAGGAGGTACTCAAGTCGACTGTATTTTTTTTTCTATTTGTGTTACCTCATAACTTCTCTCCTCGTAAGCCGATTCCGAATTTTTTTTTTAGTTTTAAAGATGTTGCTTTCTAATTGGTCCCATTTTAATTTGATCAAGATTTGATCAGTAGTTCTTGAAATATCGTCAATAATGCCTATACTTTGACGATGTTCTCGTTGACCGACTTAAAAAGTTACCTCATAACTTCTTTCGTTGTGAGTCGATTTTGATGATTATTTTATTATTTGAAATCTGGTGCTTTTCATGTGATCCCATTGATAATTTGATCAAGATCTGATCAGTATTTTTTGAGTTATAGTTAATAATGCGTGTTTAATACCTACGTTAAATCTGATCAAAATTCCGAAGATAAAGCGGTGAAGTCGGTTTTATTAAGATTTGCTTGCGTTTAATTATTACTTAAAATTTTAATAATACATACCAACCAAATTACCTCAAAACAGTGGTAGTATTTTATTTTACACCAGAATGTGTTTATAGTTTATTTTCTTGAGTAAATTGCATTTAAACAGTTCATAAATTCCTTTACCATGTCAAATCTTTTAATAGTCATTGGATAAGGGCGTTATTTGGTTTTCCTTATTAAAAATTGCCCGTGTGGCTTTGTGCGGGTACTGTTTCCGATAGATTTTTCAATATTTGTATGTTTTATTACTTTTTATCGTCAAAACGATGATACTAATAGTACACGCTTTTAACTTGGGCAAATAAAGTGTAAAGAGCTACGCTATACTCGTGCTACGGCTACGGCGTAGCACTACAGTCCACTAGTCAATAAGATACTTGTATCTTATAGTGATAAAATACAACGGTATATAAACAAGAAAAGAAACAAACAATTACATTTACACTCACAGCCCGACACTAAGTTCAAAGACTTGTATCGTGAGTGCCGGAAACATATACATATCAAACACACAAATACACCCAGAGTCAAAAGCACAAATATCCCTTGGGAAGGAATTTGTGCTCCTGCCGAGAATCGAACCCAGGACCCACGGCGCAGAGGGCAAAGACCTGTCCACTGCGCAAACTGGGTAAATAAAAAAATAATGAAACGCTGGACTACTCAATAGTCCAACTTTTATGATAGTGGAGCAGAGTTTATATTAAATGTGTCCTAGAAAATTACAATAGGTAAATTACTTTATGAACCCGTTTGCGGAATTGGTTGCCATATCAGGTTCGTATCCCGGTGGAAACACACGTTTTATCCCGAAAGATATTTTTTTTTTCTGGGTGTGATATGAATGTTTCCGGCATCCTCGACACAGATCATCGAACTTACTGTGGGGCTGTGATTGTGAAAATGTTAATGTAATTAATTTCAATGAAATACTAGCTGGGCCGAAAAGTATGCTGCTAAAGCATTGCCGATGATAAAAAGAGATGATGACGATGATAATGATGATGTTGTTCATAGTAGCTACATGTCACAAATTCTGTCCAAATTGATTCAGTTGCGTGTAGTTTTATATGGGATTGTGAGCGAAGTAGTTTAATCATCACTATCATTATTTCAACCCATATCTACCTATTGCTAGCATAGGTCTCCTATATTCGTTTATAAAAAAAAATCACATTCACCGGCAATAAATGTATTTATTATAACGCCTCATCCACGCAAATGAATCAGCGTATACTAATTTAATTAGATCTGAAACCGATGTTGTCATGTAACCGATTGCTACGCAAAAAATCGATTGCGATTGGTAAGTACATATTTGTGTGGTACATCACAATCTTGTCTGAAAATCGGGTGGTTTAGTAAAATTGTCGAAATTTGTAACAGTAAGCAAATAACTTGTTCTCTGTGTGGTTCGACACGAAATGTGGCGACAGTCAAATATTCCACCATTTGGTACAAGCATTATTTCGCGCTATGAAGCGAATGAGCAACCGCAGTGAAACGAAACAATGGCCTATTTTCTGTTCACAACGGAAAATGAGTAGTTCCTAAACCAATTTATAACCAATAAGGTAAAACAAAATCTTTGTAATTGAACTCAGGGAATGTATCTTTTTTCAGTTGTCTTTAGAAAACATACCCTTCCTGAACGGACGCTTTGTTAACATTTTAAACAAGTAACTGCCGTCTATTCAAAGAGTTATCGTAACTTGAAACAATAATAATTAAGAATGCGGGAATAAGATTACGGAAAATAAAAAAAACCGCTGGATGAAAAAAAAGAAGCATAAAATTAGATAGATCGATAGAAAATTCTTTATTGCACAAACAATATTGTAGGTACATAGGCGAACTTATTGCTACAAAGCATTTTCTTCCAATTAATAGTCTTTATATATATAATTCTAGATAAGATAAGATAAGGGACCGATTTGAATGATTTTTTTTGTATGCGTTTGGGTAGCGCCCTGGATGGTTTAGATTCACAAATCAAGCAGCGCAAGTAGCGGAAATTGCACACGGGCAAAGCCGGAGCGAATCAATAGTATTCCATAAAAAAAACTATTTTAAGATACCAAGTATAATACACATTACTACTCCTAGTACCTACTCATATATACATAAATTACGTTACATGTTCTTGCAATAGTTCAAGGATAACATCGTGGGATCTAATAGGACATCTAAGGCAACACGTGTAGACGCATGCAGCATAGTAGTAACACATTTTTCTGTTATATTTAAGTACAAAAGTTCATTTTCACATTCAACATCGCATCAAAAGTTTCAACTGCTCCGTTTCGTTGTTATTGTGACAGTCTCGTGAAGTTATCGCGGCCACGCGTGTGATGTCACTCGAAACGCACGCGTGGAAATCCAATTGCATTGAACTGGTTAGAATTATTAGATTTCTGTTTTTTTTTTTATTAAATAATATTGTATATTAATAAAAAAGAACTTTGTCCGCGTAGCAAGATACAAATTAAAAAAAAATATACAAATAGCCCTGGGTGGATTCCCACGCTGGACAGCAGTTGCAATTCTTTGAGTAAAGAATGAGTCGGCTCTCTTATCACTAGCGGTGTCGACGAGACGAGGTGGTAATTTTTTAAATAATAACAATAAAAAGTGGGTTGAAATGTAATTTTATTTTACTTAAATTGTTATATTCCCAATAGTTTACTAGCCTAATAAATCACACAAACAATATCCCTTAATATCCTCTCCAATCCACAGCAAAACCAAAATTCCTGCTAATAATGTGATCCATTATAATTCGTGGACGTCTAAAACCGAGCATGCTTCACATCCATTAGCTGTAATTGCAATGTCCCATGTCCCGCACGTGTCCCACTTTGTACTCTACCGTGTCCCGGGACTACTAGGACTTCCGAGACTGGAAAATCCGCAGTAAATTATTTTTTGAGTCGGGTACTATTGACATAAGCAGCTGTCATGAGATTTTAATCGAATAACGGGACACATTATACAGAGGAAGTTTGATGTGGTACTAACCGAAATTTTGCTACATTGAGAATTAACTGAGTAGAGAATCTCCTAAGTTGCGATTTTGGTGGGCTTATAAATTGATGATCTGGTGAAATGCTCACGGGCCATATTATCATTTTAGTAGCTTCTACGTAATTGAGTAACAATCAACCAAACTTACGCATATAAATAATTGACCGAGCGAGCAACGCGAGCGAAGAAACTTGGCCAAAAATGATTTCGATTATCTGGCGGATGTCCGACGGATATCCGGTTATTCTTCTCTATAGGTCCCATTTCTCAAACGAATCTCGTGAAATTACGTTTATCGAAACTGCGATAAAATTATTTAGTGTTATTCTGTACATTCAGATACAAGAGGTTTTCAAAATGGCGGAGTAACTTTGAAAATGTAAAAAAAAAACAGTGATTTCAAACAATGCGCGAGGTCTTCAGCTCAGACAGCTACTAGTATAATATTATGGGCGAATATGCGACACGTTTTAAAGTAAAAAGTATAAATAGATGCTCATCTAAATAAACTGTTATTTGGCGAGTCGGTCAGAGTCAATAACTTCCAGGAGTGCCTCTTTGGAGCCCATGTGATAATTAACTGTAGGGCAATTTCATAAAGTTACATACGAACTCAATAAAATTTGATATTCTAATTAGGTATAATAAATCCTTATCAAGTGACGTTTAATGATGGTGTATTAGAAGTTTATTAATACAAATTCTACACTTTGATTTTTATCATTTGACCTTCCAGTACATCGTGTCCATTAGTTCTCGAAGGTTATATAGGTCACATTAGTGTTGTCCCAAAATTACCTTTTACTAGTATCAATTGAGTTTGTGTTTTCCCAGCGATTATTTTTGTACGATATCGGTATAATCAATCAAAGCTACATACATTTTACATTTATACTAGCCATCATCTAGTTTTCAGTTAATTTTTTATCGTCATGGGGCTGAAATTTATTATCAAACTATAACAAAAGGGTATATCGTAAGCGACAGTCGGTATAACACTAATATATACATTAAAATCATAATGCTTATGTGTTTATAATGGTTGCTTTTTATGCATGAATACCTATGTGATTACTGTTTTACTGTAATCTTTTAAATAACAATAATAATTAGAACAACAAGTTAATTTTCTATATCAACAATTTTTCTTGTATTTATACAAAAGTATATTGAGCAGAAATAAAAGACCCTCCACTAAGTTTTTCTCAATCGTTTGAAAAACTTGGTGGGCGTTCAATTTTCATTGAGACAATCACTACGAATGGTAGCATCTTTTATTACTACTCACCTATCTTACTTCAATATAAAAGAATATGAAAATTATTACGTATTGATGTGTATTGATTTACTATTGAAATAACTAGAAGCTATACAATTATTTTCTTGAATGGTATAAAGGAATGTAGATTTTACATACTTGCTCATTTGCTTGTGCCGAACCCGCACGAAAATTATGCTTTATTACCTTTATAAAATCAAGGGTTTTTTTTTTTAATTCAAGATGACGTTTGACCGCCATCTCACCTGATGGTAAGTGACAATGCGGTCGACGATGGAGCACGTTTGCCTAGAAGATGCCTATTCACTCGTGACTTAAAGACTCCCATATTGTATTTATCAGGGAACACAGACTTAAGTAAGGAAATCCACTTTTTTGCAGTTCGCATTATGAATGTGGAGCAAAACGCTTCGTCCGCATTTGTGGAATATCTACTATATAGCGGTGTCGCTTAAGAATCTGTCTCGATGTCCGATAAAAGAATGGGGATGGGGGAATTAGATTGTGTAATTCCGTTGCACACTCCGAAATGTGTCCGATAAAATACCGAGAGACTCGCCACCATGCGAGTCGCTGTTAATAAGTCTGTTAATAAGCCTCTTCGCTCAATGATTTCAAGAGCCTCAAGTTGGTATATAGCTATGACGTCGGAAAAAATCTAAGAAATAAATACAATTGTTAAAGCTACTATTGAATAATTTCTGAAGGCAATTCTTATTTAATATTATGAAATAAGTTTTTACTTATGTATGAAAACTAATTTAGTTTAATATATCTCTAAGGACTGAGACAAATTCGAAAAACGATGTCTTATGGTTTGAAATGAGATTTATTAGTAGATAATTAAAAAAAAATACATTTACATAAGAATCATTTTAACATCATCATTGTGTCATATTTTAAGCATTTTATACAGATTGCTACGTAAGAGAAGAAAGCGAAATAGTTTCTAAAATTTTATTAAAAAGAAAACATTGACAAAGAATGAAGAAATAAATCATAATATCAACATATATAAATATAAACGCTTTCACATTCACAGCACTACACTAAGGTCGATGACTTGTGTAGTGGTATTCCTTGGGGAGAATACTTGTGATCCCGCCGGGAATCAAACCTGATACCCCTGTTTAGAAGGCGAACACCCACCCAACTAAGTCAACGGGCAGTTCTTATATCTATACTCTGGTATATCGCGATTCATTTATGTGTTTAAACACTGAAACCCAAGTAAATCAGCAGGCGAGCTGTATCCTCCATTCAAAATACTATTACTGTTACTGTACCAGAGCTTGTATGTGGGTGACCGTTTAGTGGGATATTTAACAGGTTGTGACCATGCTTAGCGTAAGCCGTAGGTCACGGTTGTTATTCGTAAGGCAACAGTCGTTAAGTTGGATGGCCTAAAAATATTGACAAGCAAGCAAGCAATACAAGACACAATCCAATACAAAAATTTGATTCGATGCATAAGACACTTTCAATAGACAAAGAAGAAGATAGTTTTCTAACTATAAAAGTGCCAAGTTATAAGACAACTGTCAGCGCCAGAGACTCTTGTTATTGTGTATCTTACGATTTTACACAAGATAGATAGATAGATAGATATATTCTTTGAACACCTTACAATAACAAAGAACACAAATAGGAATGACAGTAAAAAATTATATAAGTGTAACAATAAGCGGTCTTATCGCTGAGAGCGATAAGACCACCTATTGAGAACAAAGACCTTTCAATGACCTTCAAGAAGGTCATTTCTATACGTTACACGGCAGTAATAAACTGTTTAACGTCTCACCTCTTATTTACCCCGTTACATGCTTGCATTTGGAACTATTGTACTGGGAAATTATTTAAAAATCCGGATTAATAATATTATTGTGTAAATATTAAAAGTTAAAGTAGTCAAAAGGTCCTATGTTAATTGGTTTTGCGTATGATCATGACTATGAATATTTTCACTAGAAATCGGCAGAAAGTATCCATATCAAATAAATCCCACATTACATAATAAAGAGACCGTTTCAAAGATTCCGCTTATTTCTTATTTAGCTTATTTCTCTTCGCGTGATTTCTGAGCAGACCATAAAAGTGAGAAAATCAAGCTCGATGAGGCACTTAACACGTCTTAATTACTAATATTTTAGCGAGGATAAACGTTAAGGATTCGTCACACAGGACACATAATATGTTCGAACATTTATTATTGGTGTGCGGACGCGGACGCGGGCATCGCTGAAGGTACGGGAAGCGAGCGCGCCCGCGCCGCGCCCCGAATGCCATCCGCTCAAGCTAGGTGCAACCTGTGTCGAAGCCTTTATGTGTAAGCCCAGAGAATTTTCTAAAAAATATAATGTGCAGTTAAATTGTCTTAGAGATTTATAAAAGTATTATTATGTATTGCATGCGGTTTTATCCGCAATATTGAAAATGAAAGTTTACAATCATCTTGTGCCTACAATGTTGTAAATAATACCTGAATCTCATACCGTTTTCAGGCATTACGTGTGGATCATTCTCTTGGTTTCAGTTAGTTGGAATAAAAAAAACATAGGCCTATGACAGTATAAAAATAGGTACATAGAAACTCATTCACAGCATTTCATGATTTTCATTATTAATAAAATAAATAATTTACCGCAAGGAAAGCTACAAAAATACCGACTTCACCGCTTTATCTTCGGAATCCTTGATCAGAATACATGAATTGATTACCCATTATTGAGGATAACTCTGCAACTACTGGTCAAATTTAAATGGAACCACATGGGAAGCAGCAGCTTTCAAATAAAAAATCATTGAAATCGGTTCTCCTAGAAAGAAGTTGTGAGGTAACACACATAAAAAAAGAAAAAATGCTATCGAATCAAAACAAGGCATTCGTGTGTATATCGCAAAATTTTATCGTATCAAATTTGTATATCTATCGAACATTGATATACAACTAACTGTATAAGACTTTTTTCAGCACGAATATTCGAACGTACTAAAAACAACTTTTTTGAAACTACTTCCTGTTGCAATTGAAGTTTCACCGCGCTCACAACAGATTAAATAAGCCCCACCGAGGGATTCCGTTGTTCTAAAACAACAACGCGCGGCAGCACCGTGCCGCTCTGTGCCGCGTGCAAACACCCGACGAACGTTTGATTGGGTTTTTTGTCGCTACAGAATGGGCAATTGTATTATAGTACAATGTGAATAAAACACAGTAGGCTTATCAATAATACAATTGCCTCGCTTCGGTGTAGCGTCGTCCCCGACATGTTTTTAAATACATTCACACTCACCGTTTCACCCTAAGTTTTACTTTTAAAACAATAACTTCACATACAATACCACCAGAACCAGAAGCACAGCGTCCTTTGGAAAACAAAATTGAGATTATTTAAGGAATCAAACCTAAAATCCATGGTTTAGAAAGCAAAGACTTGGCCTCTGCATCAATATAAAACTTATTATATGACATTTATTTCTGAATTTAATTTAATGTGATTTTGCAATATATAATATTTTCTGTTAGAATAATTTATTTCATTGACCTGTTTACTTGTTAATATTGGATTAGGTATGTGACATTCATAAATGTACCATATGTACCAACACAAAATAATTGAATTAAATTTAATAGTTAAAATAATTTAATCATAATAATATACGTGGACAAAACCGCGGGACACAACTAATTTTCAATAAATTATTTTAACATCGAAGAACTCTCCAATTATTTTAGAGAAAAATGTAGAATTAGTAACAACAAAACTCTAAGCGTTATTTTCGCCAAGAAACCATCGACATGGAAACAAACCTATGGTTTGTAAAGCTACAAAAACCTTGCAAGAGACTCAAGTAAATATACATGTCATTAATTTCGACGTGTCAAAATGCTTCGCGACACTACAAAACAGCTCCAGCCTCTTCGTCATACATTGTTGCATAACCACGTCGGCGGCAAAAGAGCACTTCCACTTCACCAGCAATGTGGTTTGTTCTAAACAATACACCACAATGCGGAACAGTTTTAAGTAGCTAGTGTCTTTATGAGTCGCTCCAGTGGAGATGTACAGAATCCGCAGTGTTACGTCATTATTTCCAGTGCAGTTTATATTACCTGCTCGTCGGGCGGAGTTTAGTAGAGGCTAGAACTCGGACGGCGATGTATGAAGAGACGCAGTTGTATTACATTTGTGGCCAGTTGTGGTAGAGTTTTGCAGGAGCGAGTTCTCGCTTTTATGCCCGCCTTTGGAACCGAAACTGAGAGGAACTATTCTATGGCGTAGTTAAATATACAGGGAGCTCTTAGAGCGCGTTCGTGTGTTTAGAGCGGCCAAGCCCGAGCGTTCTAATGTGCCGCTATTACCATAAATGAATCCAGTAGCTTTGTAGTTTGCATTTTTGTGATGTTATTTGCACTAACGTTTTGCAGTGATATTACTAAAAAAAGTATGTATTTTAGTCTAATATTTATTTTAAAATCCAAAGATGTTAAAAGATTTCACAAGTCTTCCAATTGTTGAATTGATTCCCGGTAGAATCTGAGTGCAGTGGGTAGAATACCAACATATCTAAAACCTAGTAAAACTAGACCGGAGTTCGGCCATTCAACGACAACTTGATGTGGCCGGTGAAAGCTGTAATGTTATATTTACAAAGGTTTTACCTAGTCGCTTTGAATAGGCTTTAAAGGTAACAATGATATTAATACTTATATACTTCGTTCTTTCATCAAAATACTCAACAATATATTAATACATGACACTAAAAAATAACGTTTATAATAGGTACCTTTTTTATGCCTGATAGGCAAGCATTTGACCACAATCTCACCTGATAGAAAGTGATGATGCGACCGAAGATGATGAAAAACCCGAAGCGAAAAGCTTCGAGCAAACTGGGGGTATGTAACCATGTATATTATAAATGTATTTGTTACATATTTGGTAATTACAACTTAATATTTTTTTATATAATTTGTTTAGAACTGTAGTACACCACAGTCACAAAATTATTTTGCTATCTCCTCTCCAACCAAAGGTTGTCTGGAAGAGATCGCTTTAAGCGATAAGACCGCCCATTGTACTAGCCTAAGTTACTTTAAATGTTATTGTCTGCTGTTTCTTTCCTTTTTAATTAGTGTATAATAAAGAGTTCTATCTATCTATATCTATATATTATCTATATGGATGACGTTTGACAGTTTGTCTTGATGTTAGATGGTAAAATGGATAAGGTGAAATTAACTTCTATAATTCCTACCTTACGAGTAAAGAATTTATGAACATGCGTATTTAGGCAACCACATTTTAAATTTAGAATATTATGACATGTATAAAAATTAAGTAATCATTTGAATCAGTAGTTACACGTTTACATAAAAATATTGTGTTATCTTATTTAATTTTATCATATTGGACATATTGATTTAATCATGTTTTTTTTTATTTGTGACAGGCTAGTGTTTAACCACTATCTCACCTGATGGTAAGTGACGATGTGATCGAAGCTGGTAAACACACTAGACCTGGAATACACAGGTTCTCAAAATGTAATGATGTTACTATAATAATTCGACACAGCTAATACTAGATAAGTAAGATATTTGAAACTGAGATTTAAAATGTAATACCTAATATTAATTAATTTATGACATGCTTCTGCAATTATTTCTTTTTTAACTATGGAATATAATTAACAAATTTTTGACGTTTATTTATTTACAAACTATTACAAATTTTAAGTTTAGTGTCAAAATTATTATTAATATAGTTTAGTTTATCTTATTGTTATTTAAGTTGTTGATGTAAATTTTAGTTGATATTAATTGTAACAATATGACTTGCCCAGTGTAACAATCTTTGTTATAAGGCGAATAAATAATTATGTTATATTCTATTTTATATTAATATTATAATATCGTTTTACACAATACATTTAACCCCCATTTCCTACCTGTAAAAGTTATAATAATTATGTTACAACTTAGGTTTTTCTTCTTCGTAGAGAACTTACAGGTAGTAAACTTTTAAGTCATGAAGCCAATTTCATATAAAAACATAAAATATTAAAATTTAATCTATTTCCGTAAATCTCATTTGACAAACGCAAACCTCTGGTTTCAGCAGCTCAATAGCACTTTAGGAGTTTCTCTCGCTTGGAATGCTCTTTACCGATCTCAAGAGCAGGTGTTTTTCCTACAAAGTCGAGGTGGCATGTGGCTGTGACATCGGACAAATAACTCTACCATTATCCCACAAAATAAACCTCGGTAAGCTGTTTTTCTCAATGTATTGCCACAAACTCCCATGCTTCGAAAATCAAAACGTTTCACCACTAAACCGGTACTCCGCATCTCAAAATATTAAGTTTCATTAACAAAACTTCCATAGCGTGTATTTCTAAATGTTTTGTTGTATATATACTGCGCTTTGTTCCTGACTCAGTGTGCGGTATCTATTATCGTGACAATAGGAAACTATTTGACTGCAGCGCCAAACTTAATTTCATTTGCCTGAAGCTGAAGACAGACATTATTCTATTTGTAAAATGTTTCACTTGTACGTTTGTCCCGAGGCATAATGTGACATTTACAAATTTATCTAGTTAAGTTTTATTTATCTTGGTTTTAAGCTTGGGAATATTTTTTCTTATATTTTTAGTTGTATTATATGCTCATTAAGCATTAATATAAAGTACGACAGTTGTTCAAAATTAAATTGCGTCTGTTAATTACTCTCATGAAAGTGAATGTGGGAAAATATCGTCATTATTTTGGTGTGGTCATTGAGGGCAATGCACTAAGTGGGTTTGGCAAATCAGGTACTCACCTGATGTGATAAATGATGTCCTAAGAATATTTTGCGCTATATTTACCGCAGAAAAACGCAAAAGGTTTTGCAGTCATGTAAAATTTATGAAAAGATTATCTAATCATTTGATAACTATTATATTTTTGTACAAACGCGTTTGATGTTTTGCTTGATCTTAAATAACGATATGGTCGGGCATGTTACATGTTTGTATAAATGTGGCATACAGAAGTGAAGTATACACGTATACCAGCTGTTGGGTAAGACAATGATGTACACATATATAATAATATCGGTCATTTTACTCATAACTACCTAAAATCGAGGAAAGGGTTAAAACTTATTATTATCTAAGATTCCAGAATTATAAATAAAATACTGATTTAGAGACACACACTAACATAGAGTTCCACTAATTCGCTGTGTGAAAATGTGGTCGAGAGCTTCATCGTAGATTGAACCAAGTTCTAAGTAATAATTAAACAACACAATGCACTTAGTTAAAATTAGTTGCGTCATAATGCTTATTCGTGCGTGATTTATACGAACTGACAATAGTTGCAAATTAGTGAATGCATCAGTAGCGGAGTTATAACGGCGCCGCTAAATAAACAGCTGGACGGCAACGAGCTCAAAGCGTTAATTAATAACGAAATATCAAGTGGAAATTGCGGAATGAGCACTGCGGTGTGCAGTGCGACCATGTGAACATGCAGTGTCACTGCTATTTCATAGGTTTTGTCATATGACACACGTTTACAATCTACATTTAATTTTGGAACTATATATACATATTATTAAATTTGATTATATTTTTTTCCCTTCTTTATTAATATCTGATAGGCTTGAACTAAAAGTTATCATTAACCATCTTATTAATATTGTAAATGCGAAAGGTTATGTGTGTGTGTGAACGTTTGTTACCACGTATCTCCGTAACGAATAAACCAATTTTGATAAAATTTAGAATGTAGATAGTTTATGTTTTGGAATTACTTTGGCTTTTTAACTTAATTAAGGCGGGTGAAGCCGCGGGGCTCGGCTAGTATAATACAATAATAAATATTTATATCTTTTGATCACTGTCTCACATATTGGTAGATTTTTTTTAAAGCTTGTTTTGCAGTAGTTTGTACAACATGGTGATTTTTCTGAACGCTCTTTCACCAAATTTGAAAACGCAATCGTTTGATAAATTTTAGTAAAAGGATCAGTGCTAGATTAGACGATCACTCTCTGATCGTCTTTTTGTATAAAAAGGCGATCAGTTTCTACCAAGATAGCGACTGCGGTTATGAAATTAAACAAGTTAGCTCATCGTGATTGTATGTGACGAGTCTGCGTATATAATTACTATCGCACTGCTTACAGTCATCCGGATCTTTGAATATTTAATCCCGCATGGTACGGCAATACTAACCATTTCCTGAGACTTATTTTTATATTATGTATGAAAGATTTCAACAATAGCAAATAAAATATATAAGCTATTGATAACATACCAAATTGATGTTGTGAAAAAAATGCCAACAAAACTAAACTTTTAGTAGAGACGTAACAGAAATCGTAATATATACAAAATAATCAGTCCCGTGTTGAGTGGTGGTCACTTCTATAAACGCAAACTTGCAACAGATTGTTCAACAACAATGTTCCAATGTTCTCAGATTTTAAACAACTTCGTGATTCTGTTGCAAATGAACATTTAAGTAAGTTATGCAAAACAAGCGCTGTTATAAAACAGCACAAAACGCAAGAAGAAAATGTTGTATGTAATGAGTTTATGATAAATATTATACTAACTTTACACTGCAGCTTTGTCCATTTATTGAATCGACGTTTTTTAACTTTAAATAAAAAAATATCCTGCTAAATATAATCAAGATCTTGCGATCGGCTGTCAAATGAAAATTACTTCACGGTGGTTTCAAAAATCAAAATTATAATATTTTATTCATATGGGCCCAAAGGGGCACTCATGAAAATTAATGACTCTACTGCCAGATTCGCTAAATTACATCCATCTCGAGAAGAACCTGGCAAGAAACTCGGCGGCGCATTTTTTCTTTTATTTTTTAAAACATTCATAAATGTCTTATACAGGAATTATTTTACCCAAGTGGACTGGCATACGTTTGTAGGTGACTTATAAATATATTCAAAATAAATAAATTATTTATATATATATATATATATATATACTACACAAATATTATAATATTATCTAATATATACTTATTTACATATTAATATTATATATTAGTCACGCATTACACACATACATCACCATTCATTCATAACACAAATAATATTAAATATTGAACAGGCATAGCCGCGCGATATGCGTTGTTCTAGCAAGGCGACTGGTATTTAGATACCTACGCCGGCCGGCACCGCTGCCGGCCGATGCGCACTCGCCAGTCCGGAATTAACCGTTTGTCGCGAAGCCCGCGCGCATCGCTGGTATGCCTCACGTTCTCGTTGCGCTATTGTTATCATATTATTTCATTTGAAGCAATAAATACATGGATATTTAATAGTGGTGATATTGTCAATTTATACGACCCAACAACTCCACACTGGTGACCCCGAGCAGAACAATGAAGAGCGTGAGTGGAAGCGAATCTGACGATTCTAACGTAACCGTGCGATCTCAGGACCGCGCCAAGATGGCGGCGGCGCAAGTTAAAGAAGAAGCAGCCGCAGCTACATTATTACCTGTGACACCTATGCGATTTCGGATTCCCCCATTCTGGCCGGAAAAGCCGGCAATTTGGTTTGCGCAAGTGGAAGGACAATTTGCCATAATGAAGATAAGTGACGATGCAACAAAATTCTATCACATATTGGCTAGCCTTGACAGGCAATACGCAGCAGAAGTCGAGGACGTGCTCACCGGTCCAGCAGACTATCAGCGCCTGAAGGACGAATTAATAAAGCGTCTGTCGGTATCCCGGGAAAACAAAGTCAAGCAACTTTTAATGCACGAGCAGATTGGAACCCGCAAACCTTCGCAATTTCTGCGACATTTGCAGCATCTAGCCGGACCCGAGATACCTGATGACTTCCTTCGTACCATCTGGAGCAGTCGTTTGCCTATCACTGTCCAACCAATCGTCGCGTCGCAGCCTACTTTGTCCATCGACGCCCTAGCAGAACTTGCTGACCGCGTGCACGACATCTCGACGCCGACACAGCAAGTAGCAGCAGTTTCATCAGCATCAGCATCATCACCGATCGACGAACTAGTGAAGCAGGTCGCGGAACTGACCAGACAAGTAAGCGCTCTGACAATGCGTAGCGAGCGTCAATCACGACCTCGAGAACATGGTCAAGGACAACGCAGCCGCTCGTCGTCAAGGTCGCAGTCAAACTACCGACGCTTCCCGGTCTGCTGGTATCACTTCAAGCATGGAGCCAAAGCAAACAAGTGCATCAAACCCTGCGACTTCAAGGCGGGAAACGCTCCGGGCAGTCAGTGATGGCGACTGATGACTGCTACAGTACATCGGGTCGCCTCTTCATCAAGGATCGTGGAACAAGTACGGAATTTCTCATCGACACCGGAAGCGACATTTGTGTGTACCCTGTCTCTGCGCTCCGTGAGCGTCGTTGTAAAACGAATTATCAATTATGTGCAGCAAATGGTTCCGCTATCGATACCTACGGATATCTAGAATTAAACTTAAACTTAGGTTTACGTCGAGATTTTCCGTGGAGGTTTGTGGTCGCTGACGTCACGAAAGCCATAATCGGAGTTGATTTCCTTTCACATTACAAGCTCATCGTTGACGTTAGTAACCAGAAACTAGTCGATAGCTTAACCAATGTAAACACGGTAATGTCTATATATAAATCTGATTGTCTTGTCCTAAGTGTGAAATTTTTAAGTTTGAATAACAGTAGCTACCATAACATTTTAAGCGAATATCCGGAATTAACACGCCCTGCTGGAACTCCGGGTATCGTAAAGCACAATACTGTACACTATATTCACACTACACCAGGTCCCCCAATATCGTGTCAACCGCGACGTCTCGCCCCCGACAAACTCAAGGTAGCTAAACAAGAGTTTGAGGCTATGTTCGCTAACGGAACATGTCGTCCATCATCCAGCCAATGGTCTTCTCCTCTTCATCTTGTGTCTAAAAAAGATAATGGGTGGCGTCCTTGTGGCGATTATAGGTTATTAAATGCTAGGACAGTCCCAGACAAATACCCTATTCGTCACATACACGACTTTTCGCACAGTCTGTCCGGTTGTAAATTTTTTACTGTTATCGATTTAGTTAAAGCCTATCACTTTATACCGGTCGCTAAAGACGATATTCCCAAGACAGCAATCACAACCCCCTTTGGTTTGTGGGAATTTCCATTCATGAGTTATGGTTTGAGAAATGGAGGACAAACTTTTCAGAGATTTGTCGATGAAATGACACGTGGCCTAGACTTCGTATATCCATATCTAGACGATTTTTTGATATTTAGTAGATCAGCAGCAGACCACGAGGACCATTTAAGGCAACTTTTCACCCGTATGAAAAATTACGGTGTACTTATCAACACCAACAAATGTGTCTTCGGCGCTTCAGAAGTGACATTTCTAGGCTACCGAATCTCTGAAAAGGGCACGAAACCTCTGGATAGCAAGGTAAAAGCGATTTCTGATTTTCCTGTTCCAAGAAATGTCAGGGAGCTCAGACGTTTTTTGGGCATGATAAACTTTTATAGGCGATTTCTACCCAAAGCCGCCCAGATACAAGCTCCCCTGAACGCCTTGCTTACCGGATCGGTCAAAGCTTCTCATCCCGTAATCATTGCTGGAAATTCACTGCAAGCATTCGAAGACTGCAAAAAGAGCCTTTGCGATGCAGCTCTTTTGGCTCATCCTGACACGCAATCCAAGCTAGGACTCGTCACGGACGCCTCTGATACGGCGATAGGTGGGGTTCTACAGCAGCGTAAGGATGGTTATTGGCAGCCCCTAGCATTTTTCTCGCGCAAGTTGAGCCCGTCACAAACGAAATACTCTCCGTATGATCGTGAGCTCCTTGCAATCTACGAGAGCATCAGGTACTTTCGCCACATGCTAGAGGCCACGCACTTCACTATCTATACTGACCACAAGCCACTATGTTTCGCTTTCCACGAGAGGAAAAGTAACTGTTCGCCGCGTCAGTATAGACATTTAGACTTTATCTCACAGTTCACAACTGATATTCATCACATTTCGGGTAAAGACAACGTCGTTGCCGACACGCTTTCCCGAGTTGATGAACTGCAGATACCCGTCGATATTGAAGTGATGGCCAAGCTCCAAGCCACAGATGCTGACCTTGCAACTCATTTACAAGGTGATACATCTCTTCGCCTTACCAAGACAAAAGTTCCTGGTAGTCGTACGGAACTGTACTGCGACGTCAGTACACCGACTCCCAGACCCTTTGTCCCTACTCAACTGCGTCAGCAGGTATTTAACTGCCTTCACTCACTTAGCCACCCAGGTGCCAATGCCACAGCTAAGCTCGTTGCACAACGCTTTGTTTGGCCGTTAATGCGTAAGAACTGCCGAGATTGGTCAAAGGCATGTTTGGCTTGCCAGCGCACGAAGGTAACTAGACACGTAGCGTCACCTTTGGGTACGCATGATTTACCTTCAGCGCGATTCAAACATGTCCATTTGGACCTGATTGGCCCATTACCGCCCGCTGGTGAATATCGGTATTGCCTTACACTCGTCGATCGCTTCACGCGATGGCCAGAGGTTGTGCCGCTTACCAATATTACCGCCGAAACAGTGGCCAAAGCGTTCATTTCATGTTGGGTGTCTCGCTTCGGATGTCCTGTGGAGATTGTGACTGACCGCGGAACACAATTCTTGTCAGCGCTATTCCAGCAGCTATCCAAGTCCATCGGTTACGATCATCGTAAGACAACAGCGTACCACCCTCAGTGCAACGGCTTAGTTGAACGGTTCCACCGTCAGCTAAAGGCAGCTATTACCTGTCATGCTGACGATAATTGGACTGAGTCACTACCGTTAGTATTACTCGGTATAAGGAGTGCCTTCAAAGAAGACCTCCAGACTTCATCAGCTGATCTAGTGTACGGTGAGCCGCTTCGTCTTCCTGGCGAATTTTTTTGGCCACGATGTCACTGGCTACACCACCGATTACACTGATTTCTCAGCCCGCATGAAGTCATTTGCCGAGAAAATACGTCCAGTACCGACACAGCACCATTCCAACCATAAAACTTTCATTTTTAAAGACTTAGCCACTTGCAGCCACGTATTTCTTAGGGAAGATGCGCTGCGTGGCTCACTTCAACCGGCTTATACAGGCCCACACGAAGTTTTGAATAGAGGGGCAAAGAATTTCAAAATCCGCGTCAAGGGTAAAGACGTAACAGTAAGCATAGACCGCCTTAAGCCAGCCTTTTTACTGTCCGATGATACACCCCGACCTTCAAATAGCATTCAAACCCCCGATCCCCCTCAACCGAAACCTCAAGAGTCCCCCGTCACACGGACTACACGTTCGGGAAGAGTAGTTCGCTTCCCGGATTTCTATCGCCCGTAGACACGGTCTCTGGAGGGGAGTGATGTAGGTGACTTATAAATATATTCAAAATAAATAAATTATTTATATATATATATATATATATATACTACACAAATATTATAATATTATCTAATATATACTTATTTACATATTAATATTATATATTAGTCACGCATTACACACATACATCACCATTCATTCATAACACAAATAATATTAAATATTGAACAGGCATAGCCGCGCGATATGCGTTGTTCTAGCAAGGCGACTGGTATTTAGATACCTACGCCGGCCGGCACCGCTGCCGGCCGATGCGCACTCGCCAGTCCGGAATTAACCGTTTGTCGCGAAGCCCGCGCGCATCGCTGGTATGCCTCACGTTCTCGTTGCGCTATTGTTATCATATTATTTCATTTGAAGCAATAAATACATGGATATTTAATAGTGGTGATATTGTCAATTTATACGACCCAACAATTCCACACGTTTTGATTTTATTTGAAATTAAATAATCAGTTTTATTTATTTAACTCGTTTGCTGGCTGCGAATGTAGTTTCATGTTACTCATTTTACAATACACCAATGTTATTCTGTGACACATGTTAATATTTTCTCCAAAAACAACCAAAAACTCGCTAAACTAAAAGTAAATTAAGGACTATCCTGCATTAGATGTAAGAAAAACTTTAAGAAAAGAAAATCGAAAATTTTATCATACCAAAAAACGGTACAGAAAATTTAAACGTGCGCTGAAATAGATCCTGTATTCCTGATACGCAGGCCTCCTGCAGAGCTGCGCAGCGCTGCAATTAGCGCATTCCGGCGGAAAAGCGCTGCATTTGCTGAACGCACATAATTAGCGCTCGCGGCTCTAACGTTGTTTATGCGACAATCGCGCTCGATATGACCGTATTAATTGATGGCAGTTCTGTCGAAACATTCATCATTGGTTTAGATTAATAACTGTATTAAACATCACGTCTAAGTTTTGGCACATTGACTTTCTATTTCCGCATAATTGAGAACTCATGTATAATACTGTGACGATCCCCCACTTACATTATTATGTCAGTGCGATTACTCTAATAAAATGTTATAGAGTAGACGCGTTTCAAAGAAAGCGAGTGTGTGTTTATAAAAAAGGTACGTAAGTAGAAAATATATAAGATACGAACTGCATTATTCTGATTAATTTGGGCACAACCAAAATCACGAATTAACATGATTTTAATCAAACGTACGAGATATTTATGTTAAGTTCATGAAATTTTTTGTTGTTATAGAATAACATACTAGTTATATACGATGAAAATAAATAATTATTCGGAGCAAAATTCCACGTTCAATACTCTAGGTTTTATAAAATAAAATCAATTTGGTGACAAAAAAACTTTGAAAGATAAACTTTGACCGCTGAATCCCGCACCCAAACAATAAACAGTCAGCAGCAAACGGTAACGCCCCGCAATAAAACTGAAAACTCCTAGAAAAATATTCACTCAACGATAACCCTTTCTAAACCGTTTCAATAAAGCCTCGCCCAGCTGCGGGCTGCCCGCACCCGAGCCCTAACACATCAAAACGGTCATTCAAGCCGACGACCCGAAGAAAGCCGAATGATGACGTCAAACCGAACGAAACTGCGAATACAGTGACATCGCGTCGCGGCGTAAAGGGGAGAAAACTCCGGGGTTTCAGCAATAAAAAGCCTGCTAATACCCCAACTGGCACAATAATAATAATTTGCATGTGAAGGCGACGCCCCTGCCACGAATTTATTTCTTTCGGAACGCGTTCGTTGACGCCGCCGCCGCCGCCTCGTCGCTTTTTATTGCGAGGACAATGAGAGGAGACATCCGAGAGAGGTATTACTGATGCCGACGTGACGATATCATTGCGTGTTACGATGTCTTTTTGTATATGGGATGGGGTGAAGCGGATGCCTACAAGTATGAAATAGTTTCCATTTAACTGTGTACATATGGGACTAATATATGAGCTTGTTAGTCTATATCCAAATCAAAATTGAGCATACGAATTTAGAGTGACGTTCTGCTACTAGTCGTCCCAACTGAAGAAACCTGATTCAATTTCACAATGAATACCTTTACTACACGTAAGACAAAACAAACATTCTTATAAGTGCTACGACTCCGGATAAGATAGTCGTAACCAACCACCAGAAAAGCAGTTTAAATTATACATGCAGAATTGTATTGAGAAACATGAACCAATGAACTGCTCATTGGCATAGTTGGGTGGCGTTCGCTTTGTAAGCAGGGGTATTGGGTTCGATTCCCAACTGAAAGTCAAGTTTTTTTTTATGCATAATAGACAAGCATTTGACCACTATCTCACCTGATGGAAAGTGACGATGCGGCCGAAGATGTAACATGCTTGCCTGGAAGATGCCTATTCACTCTTGACTTGAAGACTCCCAGATTATACCCCTCGGGGAACAATGACGCAGGCAATGAATTCCATTCCTTCGCTGTACGGATGATGAACGTAGAAGCAAAACGCTACGAGCGAACTGGAGGTATGTCAACCATAAATGGATGACGTTTGACAGTTTGTCTGGTTGTTAGATGGTAAAATGGGCATGGTGGAATTAACTCATGTAATTCCTGTGCACACTCTCCAAAATGCAAACGATAGAATACCGATAGACTTGCGACCATACTTCTGTGACCGAGGCTCTGCAATCTGGACTCAACAAGCTTATTCGCCAATGAGTCTTTTTGCTCGTCGGTCAATAGAAGTTTTCTTCCCAAGGAACATTTGTGTTTCTGGTTCTGGTTGTGATTGTGTGTGTGATGTGAATGTTTCCAGCACCCACGACACAAGTCATCGGACTTAGTGTGGGGCTGTGAGTGTGAAAGCATTTATGAACCCGAAATCCAAGTAGGTAAATCCATACAATTTTTAAACACGAATTAATAAATTATTATTTATTTTATTCATTAAATTTACAATATATTTTCTTCACCTGGGGCTTATTTTTAAAAAACACCGTAACATGTATTTCATAAAACATGTTGCAAGGCATGAATCCAAACTTCAAGTAATTAGAAATAAAATTTAAAAAATTATTCGATGCCTAACTTCCCTTAGGGTTTGATTTTTCTTATATCCATTTTTTTTAACATAAAATTTTACTAAATTTAAAGTTGTGCTAAATTTACAAATTACCCTGTATATTATGATGCCGCATTTCTTATAGGCTCTAATTCTTATTTTACGAGCTTTTATTTAGTTTCACCTGTCCCGATGTTTGTCATCAAATCTTGCAAATTAAATTTGATCGAATTTGCGGTTACCGATTGAGCTGAAATTCGCAATGAAACGACACAACCTCATCGAGTTTGGGGAATCTTCTTGGCGAGTAGTTTGTCTCTCAATGGTAACCAGGGTCTGATGATGGAGCTGGAAGGTGGTCTCAAGTAGGAACTCTGTAATGAAACGACGCAACCCTATCGAGTTTCAGCTCGTTTGATTAGTCTTGACAAGTTCTCTGGTTATTTAACTTTTTGTCCTCTTTATTTACAACTTGTAAAAGTTTATTTATTTTTTTTTTTTTTGTTTGACTTGTTTATTGTGGTTACTATCCAAAGAAAAAGATACGAGAAAATGCTTTAATAAAAAAGCTAGCGTATTTTTTCGCTTTATTTACACAAAAATAATTTTATATAATGGCCTTCTAACGTAGCATACGTTCAAAACGTATGCTTTGTTTTGAACTAACAAACTAGTAAATAATATGTACAGATACCAGCTCATTACATCACAGCTCATAAAGTATACAAACACTGATGACCGAGCAATTATTGCCACTTACCGTTGAGTGGTCGTTTGAACAAGTCAACTGCCATTATCGTATTATATCAGTTTACCTTCCTGCTCGTAATATAATGTGCTAGACAGTAGAAGTACAATAAGGAATGACAAGTAACCTTGTAATTATATCCGTGTTCTGTCTTATAATTTGTTCGACTTTTCCGTACACGAGGGTAAAAATTAATATGATTATTGAGGCGTCATTTAGACTGCCCACTGATGTAGTTGGTTGCGTGTCTACTTCGAACTAAGTATGGAACTGTGAGTGTGAAAGCGTTTAAGTTATCATCTTAAGCTGGATCGTCACTTCCATCAGGTGCGATGGTGGTCAAATGCGTGCCTATCAAATTAATATAAAAGTGATGAAGTTTATTTAGGTAGTTCTTTCAACCATTCTTGTCCTATTCTTGTATATTGAAAGATTTTTTTCAAATAGTTAAATTGATTTTCCATCGTAATAACACATATTTCTAAAATCCTTCTACATTACATTTCCAAATGATTAATTCATTCTGAATTAAAATATATATTCTAATTAAATATATAAAAAAATGCATGTAGTTATTTATAAAGAAAGTTTCAAAGAGCTTCATTATAACATGTATGCTAAAATTATGTGTTAAAAAGATCCTCTCATGCGGAATCGTTCCCACTTTACGGCGTCGCACTTTATAAACCCTGTAAATAATTTCAATAGTTACAAAAGCCACTAACAGTGCACATGAATGCACCTTATCAACATCAAAATAGAGTTTACTTTACTACACTAATAGTATTTTGTAGGGTTGCTACGGAGTCACGTATCGCGTGTATCGGTCGGTCTCGTAGTTTACGATAATTCGGTACATTCGCAGCTAGGGCTGCCACATCTAATATTTATGTTGGAATTCGGTAAGGTATTTCGTAAGTGTTTGGTTCCGAATTTGAAATAGTTTCCGGACGTAAGGCGTGGGCAAGTAGGTACCTGAAATGAGGCTGACCGCAGATCCATTCCTTTGTCGGTTGCGTGTTACGAAAGCAAATCGAAAAGGGCTAACGGGAGTCCAAACTCGACCCAAAACAAAGTTGACGTTCAATGAGTTAAGTGTAGCAACGTTAGCTTAGTGTAGAAGAGCGGACGCTCTCGGCGTTTATAGGCGGAGATCTCTCCCTGCCGAGCGTGGTAGACGCCATGCTCGGCAGCGAGAGATCGTGGCAGGCGGTGGTCTCCTTCTGCGAAGCTGTGATGAAGCAGAAGGAGGCCGCGGAGCGGGCCAGAGAGGTCGATCCCCGATCTGACCCGCTCCGGCGCAGACGGCCGGGGGGGAGGAGGAGGCAGTTCGCCCGCCTCCTCTCTCCTCCTCTGTAGTGGGGTCACTGGTGGAGAGTCAGGGCACCTCTTCACTGACTTGCACGGCCCCACACGTCTGGGGGGTGGCCTTGGTGAGCAAGGTCACTCCTCCATGGGCGCAGTGGCCCGGAGGAGTTTGCATCCGGGCCTACCGCCGGGGCAAGATAGTGACTGCTAGCGCGACCCTATCTTGCCCCACCTCGGCGAGAGACTGCTCACGGGGGGGTTTTTAGTGGGTTCAAGCCCCACATACCCCTTTCCTTCATCCCTGGGAAGGAAAGGAAATGCCAGGCATTTTCCCCCCCACAAAAAAAAAAAAAAAAAAAAAAAAAAAAAAAAAAAAAAAAAAAAAAAAAAAAGAAGAAGAGCGGACGCATAAGTTGGTAACTTCAACCTAAAGCCTGGTTATTCTTTTTGATGCTGTATTTTGGTACTACATTTGCAAACCCATGGTAATGCAATATTTTTATACTCATATTAAATGCTGAAACAATACAAATTTAAACTACCGAAAACATGGTCTAGTTTCTCTTCTACGTTCATCATTCCTACAGGGAAGAAGTGAAATTGGTTGCCTAAGTAAATTTGTGAATAAATTATGTTATTTTTCGTTTTTGTTGAATTTACAGAAATTAAAAAAAACTCTGACGGTAGTTATTGGTCTCTTTTGCAGATTCGGCTTGGTGTAGTTCAACATCATCGCCGAACGTTCACGTTTAGAGGATTGAGATTGTATTTTAAAATATTGTGCTACAAAATATTAAAATCAATAATGTAATACCCATTAATTCGCAGATTGTGCCGTGAAGACCCTATAATAAACATATAACTCGGTCCCAGAACAACACTAGTTGTTATCTAAATTAGGGCTGTGCTACTCCGATACCTCTATTTTATTTCATTAATCCAAGCCTAATGTATTGGCTTTATTTCTATAAATAGTTTTTAGAGCTGCAATCTAAACGGCAGAGATACCAAAATGGGAATATAGTGTTATTGGAGTTTGTTAGTAAATTAAATAATTATGCTGGTTGTAAACTATTTTAGTTCTATAAAATATTTGGAGACCTGCAGTCTTTCATAAACACTGTAACATAGTTATAATTATAGCTTTTTAGCAGATGCCCATATCCTTAATCTGCGGTCTACAGACACGTTACTTCTGTCTATGCCTGCTCACAGTACAGGGATTCTAGATGAATCATTTAGAGTAGTTTCAGTGCGTCTATGGAACCAACTTCCGATAAATATTAAAAAATCACCGGCAAAAGAAGTATTTAAACGACAGGTGCGAGAGTACTACCTAAAACAAGATAAGCACTGATATTACATCTTAACTACCATACGTTCTTTTTAAGCACATATTATATTTATTTATGTATTGTATATATCAATATGTTATTGAATATTTTTATATGTATATATTATATATATATATATATAAGCCATATAATATTATATGTAATAAATAATATATTATAAATTATAATTATAGTTTAAATTATTGTCAATACACTGTTCTGATGCACGCTTTAGTTTTGTTCCTACCATTGCTGGATGACTGGTAGAAAATGCTCTTAGCATTAAGTCCTCCAATTGTACATTGTTTTTGTTGTGCAATAAAGTATAAATAAATAAATAATTTATTCAACCATCTTTTACCGAAACATAGTTGTAGTTTGATTATAAACATAAATGCTTACGCACTCACAGCCCCACACTAATGTAGTGCACCAAACTAGTGTATCACTGTTCTGTGATACACTAGTACATGTTCTATAAATCTAGGCCAAAATTAGTCCGTTCTAGGCATAGTGTGTTTACAAAGCCAAAAGCGATTTGTTTTCTTTCGAAAATAAAACGTAGTTTGTCTGTCAGTTTCTGTAATAGTTATTAGAAAGCTTTTGCCATCAATACAAGTGGTGATCTTGCCAGTTTTAGCCACATTCTCACCTATTTTTGAAATTATTGATTTGATGGCAATACATCAAATCAATAAAATAAATCTCTGCCAATACATCTTTTTCGGCAGGAAAAATATTACTTTTGGCTTGATTTAAGCCCATGGCAATCGGGTGTCATATTGCTCTAACCGGTAATCTGCCTCAAGCGATCAAATTATCATTTCCCTATTATTAATGTCTAAGCCCGCGGGTTTAAACATTGTCTCAAGCAATAACTTTTCTTTCTCAACAAAACTTATACTTTTGTTTTGTCATGGCTAATGCTTTATACATATAGAAACAAATATAGTTACCATGAAATATCATCAAGACATATGAAATCTTTATCAAACATTAGTTAATAATAAATTGTTATAAAAATGCATGTAATGCTTGATATAATATATTTGGCTCGGGTTAGTTATATTCTCTTTGTAAGTTTTAGAAGACTCTGTGATATAAACATATAAAAGCATAAGAAGTCTTATGGGCAAACATTTAAACACATAATAAAAAGTGAAGATGCGGCCGAAGATTTTGTATGTTTACCTTGAAGATACCTATTAGATTTGAAGATTCCTTGATTAAACCGTTCAGGAAACAAAGACACAGGTAAATAAAAAAAAAATTTTTGGCTGCGAGTGTGAAAGCGTTTACATTTTTATGTAACTCGTGTAATTTCGATGCACATTGTCCAAAATGTAAACGATAGAATACCGATAGGCTCACGACATTACGTCGGTGACCCAGATTTTGTTATTTAACCTTCACTAATTTAATATAGCTATCTTCTAATGCAGCGGGTATCGGGTTCATTTCCCAATGGATTTCTCTTTCCAATGGAAATTGGTACTTCTGGTTTTTTTTTATGTACGATAGGTTCTGGGTCTAATGTGAATGTTTTCGGTATGTGTACCTACCTGTTTGTGTGCAACACAAGTGATAGAATTTAGTGTGGAGCTGTAAGTGTGAAAGCGTCTAAGTGTGGAGTCATTATTACAGAATAATATTTCTCTCTTTGGATTTATCATACCCATAAGTAGTACTTAGTTCCAGCAAGGTATGGATGGTATCACCCCGGAAGGAGAGGTAAACAACTTCCGGAGGACGGAACTGTCCGCATAATGACGTCATTGTGTTGCATTACGGGACTGTGTTGGCTTGCTTTGAATTAGAAAGGGACAACATATGTAGGCACATTACAATTCGGGTAGGTCATTATGGAACGGAAATTCGAATGATTTCTATTAGTAGGATTTGAACTGGGAACAGCGTTAAATACGCGAAATGATTTTAAATTTCTCTTTTTACTTCTGACATAATGCTTAAGTTTGAAATTTGAATTCTATCAGTTTACAATAAAAAAAAAATCAATGAAGTTTAAAATAATTATTCAATTACTGATCAATGTAGTTCTTACTTCAATACGATAATTATGAAACTATAATTTTATAGGACCACTGCCTGTAGGTAGTGTTCTTAACGGCATAATTTCCACGTCGAACGGAAATGTTAGTCTGTTGTATCGGCGATAAGTCACGCGAAACAATCAATCAAGCTAATTTTGACAGGATGTTTATGTACTAAGTAAATCAAGCGCTGAGTCGCAGCAGAGAAGCAATAAAGAAGATATTGCAAAGATGGAAGAGCGTCAAAATAATGTGTGGGGAAGAAGAAAATGTACGGTGGGGAGGGGAAAAGCCGCAAATAGTAGGAGATTAATTAGCTGCTATAAATATTTCTACTCGTAAGAATCCAAGACAGGTTAAGTTGTCCTATAATATATATATATATATATATATATATACTATTACTATCCTTAGTGCCTATTTGGGCCCATGTCAATAAACTATTTTGATTTTGATTATATAGCACTGTCTATTTTATTTTGCTTTCTATATCATGAACTGCAATTATCTACTTAAACACGTATTACAAGTCAAAGACATTTCCGGTTCTAAGAAGTCCGCAGAAGTTCAAACGTACTCATTAGGGAAATGAAAGACTGGAAAGTAATCACTCTGTTAAAATTCCACACAAGTGAGAATTTACGAAATTTTAATCATCGCGACACCAGCTTCTTCTATAACAGTCACGTTATACATTGTATTATCAGTAGGTCAGCTATAAACAAATATACCAAAAATATGCTAAGCGAAATGTGACTCGAAAAAGTCATTTTTTCCGGCGAAACTACTGGTTATTTGATCTTTCCAAAAAACACAGGACATCCACAAACAGATTTGAAATCTCAGAGCGCATTGCTTTGAATCCTGTTTTGAATAGAATTGTGTTGATTATTTAAATGTTTACAAAGTTCTTAAAAAGTCTAGGTTTCAACATTTTGTTCATTTCGAACATATAATATTTTAGAGAAAACAATTGTTTCAATCAACTTATTAATTAATTAATAATTTGTTTTTTTTTTATTCAAAATTTTAAGCGGCACCAAAATATGACGCTTACCATCAACTAGTTCGTATTGGATCTCAGATGCGTAAAAATAACAGTTATCATTACCTTACAAGATTACAAGTGATCCTACTCGTAGGTAATATACAACAATGAATACAGAAGAACAGCACTCCTTAAAAACAAGCCAATTTGCCCTGTCCGAAGCTGACACCCGCATTCTCCAGCCGAAATTCACTACCATGGCCAATACAAGTTGACAAAAACGTCGATACAAATAAAAAAAGTTTATAAGTCCCGTTATATTACCTAAACTACATCTCATTAGGTCCTAAGTCGGATCGTATCTATAAATTAGCTTGTCATCAGTTGAGTTACTGTTATGATACTGATATTGTAGTATCGTGTTTACTTCAAATTAACGTTTGCTTCGAATTAACGCCGACTGCGATTGCTCTCCCAATTAAACTTGCGGCTCGAACGCGCGTTTTGATTGCTTCGTCTAAATAAGCCTCAATAATAGATGAGAACCATCATCGTTGTAGAATTATCTAGGTTAATCTGATTTCTTTAATTACCTATTCCAGTCAAATGACTAATCTAAGAGTGGGCTTTAGTTATATAAGAAGCTTTCTACTTTCTTAATTTCATACCTTTAGCATAGAATGTCTTGAAAAAAACCCTTAATTTTTAAAAACATATGAAGTTCTGCGAGTATATGCAAGCCTGTTCTAGATAGCAAATAGAACAACTATTTTATCTTGGTACCCGAGTCGTGAAACTCACCAGCTACTTACCAGGTAATTTTCCTACTAGCTCTCATGCTTCCTATTAGATAGCAAATTGCCTAGTTCTCTACACAATTTAGGGTTTCGCTAATAGTTCGGTAGGAGAAGTTAAGCATGTTATGGCACTTAGAGCATTAAAATCGATAGCGTTGAGGCAAGTGTACAGGGTACTGTACCTACTTTGTTGAGTGAACTTTACCGCAGACTCGATCAAGAGTTGGAAAAGGTATTGTGTCGAGATGCTGTTCTGTTAAGTTTTAGCGTAAGTGGATGCGCTGTGGTGTTAACTTGTATGAAGTTTTAGAAGGTAAATTTAAAAGGCCAATAATTTGATGTATATTTTATTATCTAATATGTAATAACGCAAACCTAAGGTGTTGCTCTATTTTATCACTATATAAAATAATACTAACAATTTATTTATAAAGGGTTTTGGCCAAAATTTGAAAAAAAAAGATGCTATTTGATATTTTCACACTAAATTTAAGGTTATCTAATATAATTTAAATCTCAGAAACGGTTTCAACGATTTTCATGAAATTTAGTATGCAGAGGGGGTTTCGGGGGTGATAAATCGATCTAACTGGCTTTCATTTTTAGAAAACGTCGTTTTACCAGCAAAGTTCGGTCATCCAGGTACTAATAATTACGCTGCGGACTCGTGGTCACACCGTTTTGCAACACCAGTGTGATTATATTATAACCTTGAAAATATCAACAACATATACCTACAATTGACTTATTATATTAAAGTTTCGTAAATTAGTTAAGTTTGCCTTAATTAATATTAAAATATATTATGTAGGGATCAACGGCTCATATAAAACTTCCAGATAACCATGATACAGTATCTTCGGCCGCATCACCACTTTTCATCAGGTGAGATATAATTCAAATGATTAGCATAAAAGAAAAAGAATCGAATAAATTAAAAATACTGATAAACACTTGACAATATAATTATTTCTTAGGGTAAATACAGACAGCTGAACCCAGATGAAGTTAGGGTCGGTATTTACATGCTAATCTACATTATTTACTCGGCAACAATTTATTGGTTTCAATATCTGGGCTCGGGCCGAACGAAAGCCGCCGCAAATCCGCGACCAAAGTTTAGTTAATAAATAAATCAATGGAGCTTAACTGAGGGTTAGCTTGTCGCGCGTAATTCGCGTATAAAATGCGGAATACGCTATAGTGATATAAGCCTCCGTCCTTTCTTATTATCCGAATCCGGCTCTTTTGTTCAGAAGATATCCGGATACAGAATAGCAGTAAAACCTTAATTCACTCATAAATTAATTCAATCACAACATAGTCATTTTGATTTTGTTAGATGCTTTTTCTATGTCTTGTAGTAAGTGTTAAAATGTTTTCAACGTTCACAACTCCACGACAGGCACTAGTATCATGTGGAATCTATAGATGCCTCTCACAGACGCACGGAGGGATGGACGGACGGACAAAGTACACCACCCATGTCAACTTAAAGATCTCGCTTCGATCGATCAATGAAATTGAACATTTTGAAAGAATTAATAAATGAGCTATGGCTTTTCTGCCATAAGGGCAGTAGTAAGTAAGCGAACATTCCTAATAAATTATCAACAAGCAAATAAAATGAATAATTACAGCCATTAAAATTTTAAAATGTAGATAGTGTGAAATAGTTTAAGGTGAACAAAATATAATATAAAACACCCAATTTACAGCCTTCGTATATTATAAATAAGTATCCCCGCATATATCCGTATCCGTCCAATCCATTATACCCGCACCCCCACAGCACGCCTAAACGGTTCTCGCACAAATTCGACGAACAAGTTGGTGCTCAAATCTTGTTAAACCGGAACTGTTGGAGCGTGAATGCAGCGCTTTGTTTGCTCGCGACGGAAACGTCAGCGTTTTGAAAAGAACCGACGTTTTGTGTACGTTTTAAGATGTTTTTTCCTATTTAATTTGTTGTTCAATACAAACTGAACACCGGACGGGATTTTGTGGATGGTTTTGTGCGGTGTTTTGCCAATTAGGAGTTTGCAAGCGTAATCCGTTTGTTTTGGAAAATATTCAGAACACAAAGCTACATAAGCATTTCTTTCAATGACTAGCTGACCCGACCGACGTTGTCCTGTCTTAGCACATTTACCAGCTAATTGTCAAACGCGCGAAGTAAAAAGTCGTTAAATTTTTTGAAATTTTCAAATTTTCTGCAAAATTATCTTAGTATTTCTTTTCATAAAAATCTTCTATATACACTATAAGAAAACTAAAAAAATTAAACGCAAGCAAAGCTTAAAAAAACCGACTTCACCGCTTAATCTTCAGAACCTTGAACAGATTTAATGAATTAAACACGCATTATTGACTATAACTCAAAAACTAGAGATCAGATCTTGATCAAATTTCAATGGAACTACATGAAAAGCACCAGCTTTCAAGTAAAAAAATAAATATCAAAATCGGCTCACAACGAAAGAAGTTATGTGGTAACTTTTGAAGTAGGTTAAACGAGAACATCGTCAAAGTAGTCTACAAAATACGCATTATTGACGATATTTCTAGAACTACTGATCAGATCTTGATCAAATTAAAATGGGACCAGTTAGATAGCAACATCTTTCAAAATAAAATAAAAAAATTGAAATCGACTCACGCGGAAAGAAGTTATGAGGTAACACACATAAGAAAAAGAAACAGTCTACTTGAGTACCTTTACTTTTTTGGGAAGTCGGTAAAAAATTAAGAATGGGAGGGGGCGTCACAATCGGGAGAGTAAAAATTAATAACCTGATGATATGCGGATGACACCACATTTACCACTTTGCATCCACAGAGAAAGTGCTCGCCGATCTGTTTTGCAGAATAGAATACGAGAGTGGGCTGTTAGGACCAATAAGTCGAAAACAAAAATCATGACTGGTCATCTCTCTAGAACGGGAGAACTGTCATATTTGGAGTTTGTCAGCGAGTTTGTCTATCTCGGTTCATTGCTTACTGACCAAAGAGGGAGCGAACGTGAAATAAAGAGAAGGACTCAGATAGCCAAAAATGCTATAAGCAAGCTAACACGTATTTGGCAGGGCAGAAAAATCTACAATATCACCAAGATGAGACAATTCCGGACACTGGTTTTTTCAATATTACTATATCGTTCAGAGTCGTGGACGATTCGGTCGATATAACGGAAAAAGATAGAAGCTTTTGAGATGTGGTGTTGGCGAAGGATACTCCGCTTACCATGGACGGCCAAGAGAATGAACAAGTCTATCTTCGAGCAACTGTACATAAGAACAAGACTTTCCACGATCTGATATCAAAGAATCCTTCGTTATTTTGGTCAAATTGCCCGTCGGCAACCAGATTACCTTGACAAGATGATTATGGTGGGCAAGGTAGAAGGCAAAAGACCTCGTGGCCGGTCATCTAGACGTTGGTTAGATCAGGTGACCGCGCTCACTGGACTCACCGTTACGACCGCCCTGAGGGAAGCCGAAAACCGGTTGAAATGGAGGAGGATAATCAATAAAGCTACGAATTATTTTCAAGGACACGACCTTCAGTAATGAAGTATGCGACCAAGAAGAGAAGTCTTGAAAGTTATGGATGGCGTGACCGAGGTATATAGAGATTCATTTTTATAGATGTAGATTATTATGATAGTTTATTTATATATACCACTACAATGTATCTTCGTGAGTTTGGTAACATTAGATCCTTTTAATATAACCCCGAGCTCCAAGAGCTCTTAATGATGTCTCATAAACTTTGCTCATTATATTAGAATGTATACAATTTAATGGCTATAACAATATAAATATGATGAATATTATAGAAATAGAACTATTACAACAGTCTAGTGTGTTTACCAGCTTCGATCACATCGTCACTTACCATCAGGTGAGATAGTGGTCAAACACTAGCCTGTCACAAATAAAAAAAAAAAAAAAAAAAACTTAATTTTCCACCTTTTCACTCTATTATCAGATTCTAGTTGGCAAGTATAACGTACTTGATTTTTTAGAAGGAACAAAATAAGCCCAAACCCTTGGGTTGGATTGGATGTTTACATTCCACATCCTGACTATAATCAAATCAGCTCGTTATTTGCAAATAATAATATTCGTAATGTACAAATATATATATAATTTACCAAGTTTTGAAGTCGGTACTACAAGTATGTATGGGAGCTAAAAACCACCTTTTGCTCCAAGTCAACCTCACCTGCCCGCGGTATATCCTGCTGTTTAACGAACGAGGCTCTGACGACCGACAGATGGCGGTATAACCATCCCAAAAACAGACGTAGCAAAATGTCCCAGACGGGAGACGGGCAGCAGCGTCACCGTGCGAGTAGCTACGCCCCCCTGCGATCACCAACCCGCATGCCCAGCGTGGCGATTATGGGCAAAACCCCCCTATATGATTGGCACAATAAAAAACAGGCCCCCAGTCCCCGGCGGCTCCGCTATTCCTGGCCATGGTAGCAGCCACGGTAACGGCGGAGCAAGGGGTGCGAAGAATCCCCGGCAGACGCACGGCTACCATTCTCAACGACGACGACTGGCCCTGGTAACACATAACGTACGCACTATGAGGACTGACGAAAAGATTTTCGAGCTGGAAGAGGAAATGAGTAGGTTACGTTGGGATATTATGGGATTATGCGAAGTCCGTAGAGAGGGTGAGGACACGATAACCCTGAAGTCCGGTAACCTACTCTACTACCGGGAGGGCGACATACAGTCGCAAGGTGGTGTCGGGTTTCTCGTCCACAAGTCCCTTATTAACAACATTCTGACCATCGACAGTGTTTCGAGTAGGGTGGTATACTTAATACTCAGAGTATCTGAGAGATATTCGCTGAAGGTCATTCAGGTATACGCACCGACCTCGGCACACCCAGATGAAGAGGTAGAAACTATGTATGAGGACATTAGTAGAGCCATACATACCTCCAAAACCTATTTCAATGTTGTTATGGGGGACTTCAATGCGAAGCTGGGCAAGAGGAGCGAGGAAGAGTTGAGAATGGGGCAATTTGGATATGGGCAACGGAACCCTAGAGGACAGAGGCTGGCCGACTTTCTGGAGAAGGAAGGACTCTTTATGATGAACTCTTTCTTCCAGAAGCCGCCTCACAGGAAATGGACCTGGTTAAGTCCCGATGGTTCTACTAGAAATGAGATAGACTTCATTCTGACCTCCAAGAAACGAATATTCAATGATGTCTCTGTGATTCACAGGGTGAAAACCGGTAGTGATCACCGAATGGTAAGAGGCATATTGGATATCAATGTTAAACTTGAGAGGTCCCGTCTGATGAAGTCTACACTCCGACCTACTCGCGCACATATCCAAAACCCCGAAAATTTTCAACTCGAGCTTACAAATCGCTTCGCTTGCCTAGAGAATTTAGCTTCGGTGGACGAGATTAGTGACGGTTTAGTAGAAACTGTCCAAACGGTGGGTTCTAAGTATTTTAGACCTCGCCGTACAGACAGACCTCAAAAGCTCTCTAGCCTCACTTTGCACCTCATGGAGAAACGACGCTCGTTATCATTGCAGTCTTCCGATGATGCTAAGTCATATGGGCAGCTCAATAAACAGATCTCGAAATCCATGCGGCACGACATCCGCTCCTTTAATACCAAAAGTATTAAGGAGACGATAGAGCGGAATCTAGGCTCCAAAGTGTTCGCAAGAGATTTGTCTATTGGGCAAAGCCGGTTGACAAAGCTGAAGAGAGAAGATGGCAGTGTAGCGTCGACCAAACCAGAGGTGTTGAGGGAGGTTGAGAGTTTCTATGGACAGCTTTACACTTCTGTCGCTAAACCCGTTACCAGCTCGGCCAAAGACCCAAGAGCCAAACTGACCCGACACTATACCGAAGATATCCCGGACATCAGCCTATATGAGATTAGGATGGCCCTAAAACAGCTGAAAGACAACAAGGCGCCGGGTGATGATGGAATCACATCTGAGCTTTTGAGAGCGGGTGGAATACCGGTACTCAAAGTCCTCCAAAAGCTCTTCAATTCCGCGTTACTCGGAGGTACTACGCCAGAAGCATGGAACAGAGGCGTGGTGGTGCTGTTCTTCAAGAAAGGTGATAATACTTTGCTGAAGAACTACAGACCCATCACGCTTCTGAGCCATGTTTATAAGCTGTTTTCGAGGGTCATCACGAACCGTCTCAGTCGTAGGTTTGATGACTTTCAGCCTCCCGAACAAGCCGGTTTCCGAAAAGGCTATAGTACCATAGACCACATACATACGCTGCGGCAAGTAATACAGAAGACTGAGGAGTATAACTTGCCATTATGCTTAGCGTTTGTGGACTATGAGAAAGCCTTCGATTCGATCGAAACGTGGGCGGTGCTTGAGTCTCTCCAGCGATGCCATATTGACTATCGGTATATCGAAGTGCTGAAGTGTTTGTACAATAACGCCACCATGTCGGTCCGAGTACAGGAACAGAGTTCGAGGGCGATTCCACTACAAAGAGGCGTGAGACAGGGAGACGTCATTTCTCCGAAACTGTTCACTGCCGCGTTGGAAGATGCCTTCAAACTTCTGGAGTGGAAAGGGCTCGGCATCAATATCAACGGCGAGTACATCACTCACCTTCGATTTGCCGACGATATCGTGGTCATGGCAGAATCGATGGAAGATCTCAGCACAATGCTCGAAGGCCTCAATCGAGTTTCCCAACGGGTGGGCCTTAACATGAACATGGACAAGACGAAGATTATGTCGAACGTCCATGTTGTGCCCACTCCAGTATCACTTGGGAACTCGATGCTCGAAGTTGTTGACAAGTACGTTTACCTAGGACAAACGGTCCAACTAGGTAGGTCCAACTTCGAGAAAGAGGTCAATCGTCGAATCCAACTCGGCTGGGCAGCGTTCGGGAAACTTCGCAACGTCTTTTCGTCCAATATACCTCAATGCCTCAAGACGAAAGTCTTTGACCAGTGTGTGTTACCAGTGATGACTTATGGTACTGAAACGTGGCCTCTTACTGTGGGCCTTATAAATAAGCTCAAAGTCACACAACGAGCTATGGAAAGGGCTATGCTCGGGGTTTCTCTACGAGATCGAATCAGGAATGAGGAGATCCGTAGACGAACGAAAGTCACCGACATAGCCCGGCGGGTTAGCAAGTTGAAGTGGCAATGGGCAGGGCACATAGTACGTAGAACGGATGGCCGATGGGGCCGAAAAGTTCTAGAATGGAGGCCACGGACTGGCAAGCGCAGTGTCGGAAGACCGCCCACAAGGTGGACGGACGACATAGAGAAGGTCGCAGGAAGACGCTGGATGCAGGCCGCTAACAACCGTTCATTTTGGAGATCTTTGGGGGAGGCCTATATCCAGCAGTGGACTTCTTGCGGCTGAGATGATGACTACAAGTATAATTGAATAAAATATTGGATCATTTGATATATTATATATCAAGTACACAAAGTGGTGTTAAACATGACATTGTGTTGGTTACTTAGGCGTTTTAACAACAATTTCATTTGTTTTTATGCCCTATAGGCAAGCATTTGACCACAATCTCACCTGACGGAAAGTGATGATGCGGCCGAAGATGTAACATGCTTGCCTGGAAGGTACCTATTCACTCTTGACTTGAAGACTCCCAGATTATACCTTATATATTAAACTATAAAAATGTTTAGAGATGATTTTATCATTTAAAAATAAACAAGAGTTCATCAAGACAAGATAACGCTCCAACGCATATTTTTCCAAAGAAGCCATGGTCAAGTCTTAATTGTAATTCACCGTGCGACTACGTTATTGATATCTTGTAGCAGCTGGAGAGATGTAGTCTCTGCCTACACCAATGAGAATAATACGAGACTATATTTATACAATTTACCATTATGATTTTATTGTGTTCTAACATAAATTATAATATTAATTTACGTTTTCTACAGATACGTCAGTGGTCCTGACAGTACATTGCACTCACAGAGTCATTTGTTGGATTCGCATTGTTCATTATTCAGAGTTCATTATTCACGGTTGTGTATTCATTACCGGCTGGAGTCGATGCTGGTACAGGTAAAGCAATTCAGAACGGACTCTTTCATAGTAATATCGCATATCGTCCTCTCCTGCTCTAAATTGTTGTGCCCAACAGGGTCTCTAATGTGCTGTCATTTATTTATACCACCTATATACATTTAGAGAATGCAATAAAGATTTGTATTGAATTGAAGAATTGAATTTGTAACAATAAGCTTTTGTCCTCGTTTACGCCCGCGTTCTTGATATTTTTTTTTAAACCAAACTAAAACTCTATACAACAAGGAACCAAATTACCTACAAGACATCGAGCCTATAGGTAACTCAAGTGCTCAAACCCACTACCAGTGGGTAGCGTTTCCATCATGCTGGCGGCATTGCCTCTGTGAATTGCAATGCTAATACGTTGAGCCAAATAAGTGCCAGCATTTTGATCACGCGTCGCCACAACCAGGCGCTCTGATAGATTTTTATTTAACGGATTTAGATGAAATTTGAAATGTTGTTGAGATATAGGCTACTTTGAAACTTGATAATAGCGGGCGAAGCCGTGAGGCACGGTTAGACTAATACTATAAGTATCTATGTCCTGACATACGGCAGAGGAGGAGTACATTGGTTTTAGTACGTAGGGTGTACTAAGAATGGATTTTTGGAAGTTCTACCCGAAGAGGGTTAAATGGGCTGGAAACTTAATATGAAAGTTCTTTGTTTTTGAATTTATAACGATGAAAATTGGTATTTGAGTTGTTCATTTAATATAAAAAAATAAGTTATCAATATTTTTTGGGGTGAAATGAAGAAAGAAGATTCTTAAGAAAAGTTTTTTAGCTATTAAGTTAAAGTAATATAAATTTTAAGTGAGTGGTAAAATGAAAAGTAATTTTAACGATAAGTTATTACTGTAAATTAGAAATAACTACTATAACGCGTAGTTAACTCTATTATAACTACACTAATATAATAAATCCGAAAGTTTGTGAGTCAATGTGTAAGAGGTATGTTTGTTTTATGTTTACTCTGTAACGGCTAAACTAACTTGGCTAAAATTTCCAATTTCCGTTCTATTTTTATGCTGGGTAGGCAAGCATTTGACCACTATTTATATCTACTACCTATAGCAGTAATAGTGTCTCTCTCTATCTGTACATAGCTTATTACATAGGCTACTTTTTATTTAATCAAAGCAGACGAAGCCGCGGGACCCGGCTGTTTCTCTATAATCAACCGACAGTACATAGTTGCTTCTCTTAAGTCATGGTAGAGAGTTTGTAGTGAAGGAGGAATGGTTCTTACGGTTACGAGCATCTTTATCTTTGTATTAGTTACAAAGCTCACTACACTGCGACAATCACAAAGCTCTCAATAAAACTAACTGCCAACGCTGCAACATTCTGCCGAAATCAATACTCATTAGCTTAGTATCTCATCTTAGAGCTCTTAGAATATTGGATTCATTTGAAAAATAGTTAGTCAAATCTCGCTATTCTCAATTGGAACTAAAGCGAATCTAGGGTAGTCGCGGTCTTAGATATGGAAATTAGGAAGGCGGTTTTATATTAATGAAAAAGTATGACTTACTTATACAATTAACAAAATACACAATTAATTAATCAATTCTTTTTTGTTATGTTGAATAGGCAAGCATTTGACCACTATCTCACCTGATGGAAAGTGATGATGCAACAGATATTATGTTCTAAAAAAATCAATCGAAAATCTTGACATCGAATACGCGTAAATATGTAATGCGGTAAGTAGTTTTATTTTTGGTTCTAGCGTCTTCTATGTCCAATAAAGATTTTACATACTTTGGTTAAGTTATTTTTTACTGGCTTTACCTGTTTATCTGACCTTGGTCTGTTAGTCCAAAACATCTTATTTATTTGTAAATATTATGACATCATCTTTATCGCCAAACTTATCAAGGTCAAGAGAGTCGCTTTGTTCTGCCATCTGCATCGTTTGAGATTGTCCAGTCATAACTGGATCATGATCATTAATGCCATTGGATATGAGGGCTATTTGCACCAGCTTTGGGAGCACAATATATAAGTATTGGATCTATGTTCACCTGAATGAAAGCAGGAAATGTACAGTAACGAATAGTTAGAATACTTGTAACAGAAGTAGGTTCCTGTACATACTGAATACATGATGAATATTTATTTTTATTAAATTAAGTAAAATAAACGTGAAAATTCAAAATAAAAAAGATATAAAAAAATAAAAGATAGTATATTAAAAATAAGAGTAAATAATAAGAGAAACTGTAAGATGATGTTCAAACGCTTATCCAATAATAACCCACTTAATATAGTTAGTACAATTTTTAGTTTTCCCGATATGGTATCTGGTCGTCGACATATTGAATTTTGATTACTGTCATATCTTAAGTGACATTTGCAAACTTAAGACAAATCGATTGACGTAAGAATCAACAAAATTTGTCTTTAGAGCGCCACAAAGGAACAAACATACTTACGTACGAATATGCATGCGTTGGTTGATAAACACATTTGTGTCGCACAGTCGTGTCAAAAGTTTCAGTCCCACAATAGAAATAAGTTTTAAATCAAAAAGTGCCTATAACCAAACATTACGTATCGAGTTTTGTCGGTCGTGTAAAAATAATCAAAATTCTTGTAGATAGCATACTGCCTCTTCTCTTCTGTTTGACAATCACTGCAATCGCTCAATTGATGCGAGCCTCACCTTGGTGTTTACTCACAATAATGAGCTCCGTCGATTGCGAGTGATACGTGATGTCATTAATGTGACGTCATTACTGTAGCTTAATTAGCGATTGATTGGTTTTATAAAATTGATGAGACTATTTTATGCAAGAGCTAGCAAAAATTAAATTTAATTATCATTTTTGCTTAAACTATAATGTATAATTATATTTATTATTTATGTTATTTTGTAAAGATATCTTAGAGAAAAATAAGACAAATGACAAAATAACTTAACGTCTGAAACGCTAAATAAACTATATTAGACAAAAAAAGTCGTTAATATATTGTTCTGCCATACCAGAGAAATAGTCAGACGTGGATGTACGATTATGTAAGCTTGTACGACATATTAGAACTTCTACACGATTTTAAAGATATTTAACAAAACATATTTCCTTTCGCGAGAAATTACATTACTACTATAGTTGAATTCGTCTCAATGTTGCTGGTATCACGGATTAGGTTTATCATCAAGATAGAAGACCTACGATAACTTAAGCTGCAAAATCCTTGATTTTTATTAATACACTACCGCAGCTGGATCTTCGAAACGGCGAACATACTCAAACCTCGACAGAGGTTACATATTTGTGCCATTTGGAGTAGAAACTCTGGGTCCATGGGGATCAGTTGCACTATAAAATTAAATGTCAATAAAAGTAATCGTAACAACGGGCTAATTGCCTATATTTCCTAAAACTAAACTAAAACTATGTACAGCAAAGAATTAAGTTACCTACAAGACATCGAGCTTATAGGTAACTCAAGTGCTCAAGCCCACTACCAGTGGGTAGCGTTCCCGTCATGCTGGCGGCATTGCCTCTCTGAATTGCAATGCTAATAGTTGCACTTAAAATTTATAAACATTTGGCTGGGAGACTACAAGAGTCGACACGTGACCAAAATGCCGGTTTGTATTTTGCGCAGCAATTAAGTCTCGCTGTGCAACGAGGTAACGCAGCCAGCATGTTGGGCGCACTGCCGACCAATGACTTTTTGTATTAGGTGAGTAGTTTAGCTAAATCTGTATTTATTTATATTTATATAAAACAAAACCGTCATTAGTACTCCATAAATAAATGACAACAACATTTAAAATAGAGAAAACCATCGTCATGGGTATCTAATGAAACACATGTGTGTTAAATAGATATATTTTTTTAGTAAGATGTCGTACTTATTACCTGTATACCAGTTTTAGAACTTTCGTCTAGTTTATATCGATCAACACGTAAAAAGCTTTGCGGTGTAGTTAGTATATACAAATAATATATAAAATCTCTCCCTAAAATATAGTTTCTACCACAAAAGGTAATTCTAAACTAACTGAGAAGTCAACAGTTTCAAAGCTAAGGAAATACGTCGAGAACATTTAATTGGTTTCACATTTCTTTCAGCGTACCTCTGGTAGAAGCCTATTCAAGACTTTATGGAGCTTATCCAAAGGACTAAGAGACTTTGTGGCTTTTAGACATTTTTCTCTTCTATTTACTGACTTTGCTCAGAAAATAATTAGTATTTTAAAATATAGAAATCGAAATGAAATAAACCGTGTTAAAATTCTTAATTATAAAGATTCTAATATATGAAACGTTTGATTAGATTTTTGGGAATCGTTAAATTCAGTATTTTTCAAATCTAAAAAATCTGAAAAATTAGGCGACAAGTAATGAGGCCAAGTTGGGACGACGCGAGAAGAATTGTTTAAATCATTAATGATTTATTACTAAGCATAAGAAAAGGCATCAGATCTTAAATAAGCCTGAGTGCAAGTTTTAAATCAAAACACAAAAAATCTGAAAAAAAATACGATTTCTAAATGCTGTTTTAACATGTTCGTGCTTTTATGTATTTAGTATATAGGTTAACCTGCATATATATTTTGTCAAACACGGACCAGAATAATCAAATGCAAGCTAAGCTTAAAAAAACCGACTTTACCGCTTTATCTTTGGAATCTTGATCAGATTTAATGTATTAAACACGCATTATTGACTATAATTCAAAAACAAGATATCAGATCTTGATCAAATTTCAATGGGACCATATAAAAAGCATCAGCTTTCAAATAAATAAATAATCATCAAAATCGGCTCTCAACGAAAAAAGTTATGAGGTAACTATTTAATTCGGGTAAACGAGAACATCGTAGTACAAAGTAGTCCTCGAAAAAGGCATTATTGACGATATTTCAAGAACTACTGATCAGATCTTGATCAAATTTAAATGGGACGAATTAGAAAGCAACGTCTTTCGAAGGTTCTAAAAAAGTGGAGAGAAATTATGACTAAAAAAAATAAAAAATATAGTCGACTTGAGTACCTCTTCCTTTTTTGGGAAGTCGGTAAAAATGACCCAAATATATTGTTATACATATTATTTTCTTCTGTACTCTTGATAAGTAGCGTTATGATTTTGTCTGTGTAACATATTTTGCCTTGGGGTAGCATTATTTCTTAGAAGCTGCGTCCCCAGGTGGTGTATAGGTGACCGCTCGTTGGGATGCCCGGGGTAGGAGTGAAATACCGTTAACCATAAATAAAGCCAGAGAGGTGAAACTCCGTCAAGATACGAGGTAGTAGAAACTTCTTGCGGGTCCGTGCAGGGCGGATCTGGCTAAGAGAGCGAGTTGCCAGTGTGACAACTGTGTATATGGGATCAGTACCTTGACCACAGGGAGAAAGACTGGTTTTTATTCAATGTACCAGCTAGCAGTGCAGAGGTCTATTAAACGCAAAAAGTATTTTTCACTCACAGCTCTACACTCAATTAATGCATGGTGTTGTGAGTGCCGGAAACATTTACATCACACAATTACACCCATAACAGAAACATAAATTTTCCTTGAGTTGAAAACTTGTGCTTCCATCAGGAATCGAACCTTATACCCTAAGCTACTAAGAAAGTAGACGCGCTACCAGCTACGCCATTTAGCAGTTCAAAGAGGTTGTTTACCACTAAGCATTCGTCTTTTTGTCACATTTTTGGAATCGTTGTAAATAGGGCATGTAATGCCCCAAATACAAAAAAAAACCTGATTTTTATAACACGCAGCCAATTATTTGTTATCCCATATCTAAAATGCATAAACACCTGCCGTACATCGTAACATTTTAAATCCAAAGCAACATGGTATTGTCCCCGCACAAAGCAGGTATTACAGCGAGCTCAATTGAAAATATCAACGAGGTTTCAGCGAACAATACGTTGTATTGGGCTGGCTGCTATTATTATTTCGTGCAAGAGTTCAGGTTCCAAGGTTCCAGGTACCTACTTGGGAAATTAAACAGCTGCGTTGACTGGATCATATGTATTGAAAATTTTAAAACAGATTTGGTAACATGGGTAGTCTAGTTTCGTAGGAAAGTTACTATTTAAACTAAGGAATTCTCACGAAATTCATTCGGCAGTAATATTAGCAGATGTGAGGCGTTTTACATAATTTTAGGATATTAAAAATAGTGGTCAAACTTTTACTTTATTGAAGAAACAATCTTTTGATTCATTTTATATCTACAGATATTCATTTTTACATAATATTTGTGTTTCGGGCTAACTTTATTTTACTAAAACCTTATCCTTTAGATATTATTGAGGATTGATCTTTTAATTCCTTCAATAATTTCAACATTGTGCAATCACAGTGTTCCTACAATAACATAGTGCAAATTATCTCAGCAAAAATCTAGCTAAGATATTTTTAACCGAAATCCACGACGTTTTCATCGCCGGAAGTAGCGGAAGCAACGGGCTAGCGCTGATAATGTCGTCACATCCGCCGGAAGGCCTGCACTGAACATTTGACTGCCGTGTACCGGAAATGTCAACTTTGTCTCGGACTCTATCTCGATGGGCTCATTTCCAAGTTAACTTGCCACAAGGGTTGCTTTAGTGGCTAGAAGAAGATAAAGTATGCAGTCTGTGGAACTGCTATTAGTGACGATGGCGCTGATTTGACATCTACATTATTAAGACTTTTTTTTATGTACGATAGGCAAGCGTTTGACCACAATCTCACCTGATGGAAAGCGATGATGCGGCCGAAGATGTAGCACGCTTGCCTAGAAGGTACCTATTCACTCTTGACTTGAAGACTCCCAAATTATACTGTTCGGGGAACAAAGAGGAGGGCAATGAGTTCCACTCCTTTGCTGCACGGATGATAAACGTAGAAGCGAAACGCTTCGAGCGAACTAATAATAATAATATGAACATACTTGTTAAATCTATACCTATAAATGTAAAAGATAATTCAATGTCAACTGTGAATTTATGCCTATCGCAATGCATTTGACTTAAGAAGTAGGCATTTTTTTATACATGACATCATACAGTACTCATATCATAAACTTTAAGTTTGTATGTGTGAATACTATGTTTGATACGAGACTGTATCTTTATCGGCTGGATAATTTTAGTGAGCATGAAGATAGTTTAGACCACGGAAACGGACGTAGGTTAGTTTTAAGCCAGACTAAAGCAGGCAAAGCGGTGTGGCAAATTTTTTATATAAGGCACACAATAACGACTAAATTAAATCATCACATTTTTTTCCCAAGTGAGAGTAGGTTCAGTACTTGAAAGTCTCAATATATATATAGTTTAATATCTAAAATAATATCTAAAGGTGAAGTTTAGGCGATAGTTTTCTTCATACTTGTTCATTGATGCCACCACTTCATACAAACCCACAATCAAAAATGGGTTTAAACACGAAAACAAAACTATATAATATATATATCTAACTATATATATATATATATATATATATATATATACTAGCTGACCCACCCGGCGTCGCCCGGGTAAACAAAAGCTTACACATAAACGCTTACACACTCACAGCCCCACTCTAAAAGTACTATAAGTTATGTCGTGGGGCCGTAAACAATTAACACCACACACGCAACATTCACGTCATACCCAGAACCAGAAACATAAACTTCCCGTGGGGAAAAAACTTTTGTTATTGTGTTCCCACCGAGATTCGAATCCGCTGCTTTGAAGACGAACGCGCGCTCATGTACCCAGTGGGTAGTTCAAAGTTTCCCCACACTGCGTCGCCCGATTAAAAAATCTACACATAAACACTTCCACGTTCACAGCCCCACACTAAGTTCAGTGACTTGTAGCGTGGGGCCGTAAACATCCAAGATTCACAACATATTAAAAACAAAAATTTCCCGTAGGGAGAAAACTTCTGTTACCACCGCGAATCGATCCCGCTGCTTTGAAGGCAAACGCGCACCCATTTACGCGAGTAGATAGTTCAAAGTTCAAAAAATGACCCGCCCAGCGTCGCCCGGTTAAAAAATATACAAATAAACACTTTACATTCACAGCCCCACACTAAGTTCAATGACTTGTATCGGGGGGCCGTAAACATCCAAGATTCACACAACATTGACAACATACTCAAAACCAGAAACACAAATTCCCGTGGAAAAACACCTGTGTTCCCACCGGGAATCAAACCCGGTGCTTTAAAGGCAAACGCCCACCTAACTACTCCAGCGGGCAGTTCTAAGTTCAATGATAAGTTATAACCGACTAAACAAAAAAAAACAGTCGAATTTATATCCTCCTTCTTATGTAAGTCGGTTCAAAACATAGAAGTATGCCGGATTACGCAGTAACTGTTACATTCTGTGATCCACCGTTTTCACCCTCAAATAAACTTAACGATTTCTCCTAGACTATAGGTCCAAATTATATGCAGTGAAGAGCAAATTGCATCTACGTGAACTACGTAAGCCGATGAAATAGGTTTTTTTGATAAGGATTAATATTAAATACTTAAAAAAGGCAACGAAATAGAAGCCGCTATTTTTATGTGCAGGAATACGTAGTACGTGTCGATAAATTTCTGACCCGTCCCGTTCACGGGAGGACTCCCGTGAAACTAATTTCACGATTTCTCATAGACTATTTATCCAAATCACATGCAGTAAAAAGCAAATTGTATCTACATGAACTACGTAAGACGATGAAATAGTTTATTTTGATAAGGATTAATACTGAATGTCTTAAAAAGCCAATTAAACATAGGCCGCTTTTTTTTCAGATTTTTAACAAAGTAAAGTATTTTTTCTGAGCTATACATACATGTTAGATATATGCTGTCGCGGATTTTTTTGTAAAACTCATGAAGGCCAACATTTTTGCTGTACATTGTATTCACCTAAGTCTAACTGTTTAGTCAGCGTACGCCGTTAAAGCGCAAATTTTTCTCCGACTTGTCTTACGAATATTATTATTTCGAACTGATAACTAACTTCTATCCGAACAAAACATCTATTAGTGAAAGAATTTTTGGAATCGGATCAGTAGTTTCAGAGATTACCTTTTACATACAAACAAACAAACTTTACCTCTTTATAATATTATTATATATTATATTATATTAATATTATATTATATTTATGTGAGAAAACCGGGTCTTTTCGCGCTTTTATTTTCAAAATAGCATTATTTTGACTAACCTCGACGTTTCGGCAGGGTTGCACCGGCCGTGGTCACGAGAGACTTAGACTCGACTCGAAAATAAAAGCGCGAAAAGACCCGGTTTTCTCACATAAACATGATTGAAGTTCGCGAAAGTTTAAAAAAAAAAAAATTATATTATATTATTATATATTATATTAGTATTTGTATATTAGTATTAGTATATTAGTATTATTAGTATAGATATAGTTTTGTTTTCGTGTTTAAACCCATTTTTGATTGTGCGTTTGTATGAAGTGAATGCATTAATGAATAAAATAAATTATATAACATAATTTTATTCTTATCGTAACGCTTTGCTTCGTGGTCACAAAATGAAAGATACTAAATTAATGTTATGGAACAACAAGTATGAAGAAAACTATTGCCTATTAAATCGTCCAATGTATTATTTAGGTACCTATGGCATTAGGCATGAGTTGCCAACACATTATGCATGAACTAATCAAGTTTAGATTATCAAAGGTTACCCTATTATACGTTTGTGTGTTTGTGAATGTTTCCGGCACCAACGAGGCCCAAGTTATCGAGCTTAGTGTGGAGCTGTGAGAGTGAAAACGTTTATATATTATTTATTATAAAACAAGAATTGTTTAGCTTCTAAACAATAATGTGGGGCAGAGAAGAGACAACAAAGTTTGAACGATGACCATTACTTGAGAAGCGCTGGTCACTGCAGACCGTTTGCACTTTACATAAATTGTGAGGTCCTGTGATTTGCAGGCCCATTTCCTAGTTGACGTGTTATGGATAGTTTTGAGGATTTTGAGGTCAAAAGTACTTCCCACGCTGGCAAGGACTGTATACTTATTACTAGTACATCATTAGTATCTACATATACTTTAGTATTATCAGCGGCTTCCTAGATTAATCAGACCTAAAACAACTATAATAATTATACTAGACTTTCTTTTAACGTGTTAATAAAAGTATATTAAAAGTTACGTTTAATGTCAAGATGGGTCTTGACAAATGTATTTTTATTTGATAATTCATTGCCTTGAGTATGCCTTTTTCCTTTGTTCTAATCAAGTGAAATGGAAGGAGATTTTTCTCCCTACTAATATTATAAATCCGAATGTTTGTGTGTAAGTGTGTAAGTATGTTTGTTCCCTCTTCACGCTTTAACGGCTGAACGGATTTGGATTAAATTTGGAATCTACATAGCTTATACCTAGGGTCAACACATAGGCTACTTTTTAACTTGATAATAGCGGGCGAAGCCACGGGGCACGGCTAGTGTAAAATAAAACAAAAAGTATAATAATAAACGTTTTTAACAAAAGTAAATGATACACGTCCCTTACGTTGCTACACCCCGTGCTTTTGCCATAACATTTACCCTTTCTGGAGGACTAATGGATAGCACATTAACATTATAAATCCAAAAGTGTTTGCGTGTTCCAATCCTCATCACACTCACTCTGTTACGGATTAGGATGAAATTAGGAATGTATGTACAAAGCTTTAGATTAACACATAGGCTACTTTGCAGCTACCTTGATTAATGGGGGCGAAACACAGGGCACCGGTAGGTATATTAGAAAAAAAAAAACACTTTTTTGTTCTAAAAAACAAGTTATATCCTTCCCTAATCTGTACACATTTATATCTATTAGCATCGTGTTTGGTATTTATGTGAGTAGAATTTAGAGCTGTGGTTATCATCCGAGTATTATCATAATCCGCTCCCGCTGGGTTCGTCTTTGATAACAGCTAACTACCTACTTGTCTGGATCCCTTGAATAAATGTGATTTAGGCGGGAAAGGTCTTGGATACATTTGCTCTCAGTTATTCATCTAATTCGTGTCAATTTCATTGTAGAGCTGTCGAAGAAAAAGATTACTTTTGTTTATAAATATACTTGTTTATTATATCTTTATTATTTACGAACTAAATAATATGTGGATAAGGAGAATAATATGGTGGTTATGTTTTTAGCGTATCTTGTATGCATGTTTATAAAAATATATATCACCTCATATACTTTAGATACCGGTTGGACGGATTTCGACAGTTAAGTTACCTTTAGATTCGTCTCAAACCCCAAGTGTCCGTAGATAGATGTTAAAAAAATATCGAATTTTTGGCGCTAAATCGTCAGTCGTTAATGATTTATTTCAATAAAACTTATCGATTGGAGTATCAAAATGAAGGAAATTAAAAGTCATAGTTTAAATTAAATAAGAATAATAAATGGGCAATGAATACATTAAAATGGGTTGTTTTTATGCCCGATAGGCAATCGTTTGACTACTATCTCACCTGATGGAAAATGATGATGCGACCTATTCACTCTTGACTTGAAAACTCCCAGATTATACCGTACGGGAAACAAAGACAGGGGCAATGAGTTCAACTCCGTCGCAGTACGCATGATAAACGTAGAAGCAAAACGCTTCGAGCGAACTGGAGGTATGTCAACCATATATGGATAACGTTTGATAGTTTGTCTTGCTGTTAGATGGTAATACGGACAAGGTGGAATTAACTCCTGTAATTCCTACGCACACTCTCAAAAATGTAAACGATAGAATACCGATAGATATTTAGTGCATTGTTGACTATTTTGGAGTCGGGTTTTATGATATTTTAAATTTGAAATATTAGTTTTTAAGCCGCTTTTATTAGCTTCACTTGTAACTTACAAACAAACAAACAAACAAACGCATTTACACTCACAGCCCCAAACTAAGTTCAAAGACTTGTATCGTGGAAGCCGGAAACATTCACATCACACACACATTACACCCAGAACCAGAAGCACAAATATCCCTTGGGAAGGAATATGCGCTTCTGCCGGGAATCGTACCCAAGACCCACGGCGCAGAGGGCGGACACCTGTCTACTGCGCCAACTGGGTCGTCAAACAATGATATAAATTCTTAGAAGTAAATTTTAACCTACTTCTTACTGAAACTTTGTATATTATGTTATGTAGTTCGAATAACAAAACTATAATTTGGAACCTTGGAGCTAATCTGTTGATGAAGCCTGGAATAGGATAGTGGAACGATTTATAATTTGTTCGTATAGTGGAACTCTTCACTGGCCACTATTATACTGGAATTTTACGTTTGATGTTTGTTTTGATTTATCTAAAATTCGTTTTCATCAATGATTCATAGCATTGCCACTAAGTAAGATTGGCATCACACATGTACTCTTCTAGTAAGTAAAAGTAAGGAATGGTAAAAAAAATATAAAATTAGATTTATTCAAATTTTGCCAAACTCAAAAACATAGCTTAGGATTTCTTTCCGTAGGAATTGCCGGTGCAGCCTTTTCTTGCCTTTTTTATCTTGATTGTACCCCTAATGAACACATCAAATTTTACAAAACAGCTAAATGATGCACTCCGTTGTTATTAGGCAGAGATTATTATACTGAGATTGTGGTTTTACCATAATCCGGGTGACTGGGTCCGCTCGAGATAACCGGCGAAGGTATACTGTATATATTAGATATACGCATAGAATGTAGGGTAGACGTTTATAGATGCCAGGGACGCATATAGGGTAGAAAATTACTTCCTTTGTTTTGGTTAAGTTAGTTCAAGGGATATTTGATGATGTAGAATAGGATGTTATTTGATTTAATACTTACAATAATAATATAATTTAATTGGATACGAAATGCTTATTAATAATTAACTAGCCAGTGCGGTTATAATTACTAATTATGATATCTGAAATGAGTAACAGTATTTGGTACGACGACCCAGTTGGTGCAGTGGACAGATGTCCACCCTCTGTGCCGTGGGTCCTGGGCTCGATTCCCGGCAGGAGCACAAATTCCTTCCCAAGGGATATTTGTGTTTCTGGTTCTGGGTGTAATGTGTGTGTGTGATGTGAATGTTTTCGGCATCCACGATACAAGTCTTTGAACTAAGTGTGGGGCTGTGTATGCGTTTGTTGTTTGATTGGTATATATAATTTCAAAAATATATTATTTGGCAGTTGTTTATCTCAGAATATCGACATACAATTATTCGATTGAAATAAAAAAGGTTTATTCAGGGCAAGACCATAGAAAAAAGACTATTTCATGCTTTGAAACTTCAAATATACCTCGGAGTTTTTACGTGAAAGTGAAAAATGCATCGATTTTGTATTATTTTCCAAAACTTGTGATTCTTTGAGTGTTAATAAGAAAAATGGTGGATTTGTATCTTTTAATACTTTGACATCGTGCATGAGTGTAAAAAAATCATACACAGTTGAACAAAAACTGCAATAACAGTTCTAGTAAAGTCTCTACAACTTTACTAGGGCATGACTTGACTAAGACTGGATCATGATTATTTTACTCATCTGTGACTTGTGACTAAGATATATTTTATGAAATACTCGATTATACTTGAAAAATATTAATCACTTAAAACTGACTAAATTTACAAGATTGCGGAGCCAAAGTGAAAAAAAAACTGAAGACGAAATAATAAATAAAAGTCACACGTCACAGTCAGAATTTGTATCAAATTGCTAAAAAAAGAGATAGAAGAAGAAAATATGATGTACCAGCCCCACATGAATGTGATAAGGACGGGAGTACACACACAACATCCTATCCCATTTGATGCTGTGTTGTGAAACTATACTGTTCTGCGATTTTCTTTCTAAGAATATGAACCACCCTTACATGTATTTGAGGAGAAAATTTGTAGCAATAAATTTTCGACTTGAGCTAATACTGTGGTTGCGTAATTATTATGACTTTGTTAACTAAATCATGTTGATTAAAATATAAATATGAACAGGATACACAAAGAACTATAATTAAGATTGCTGTAGACACTATGTCATTCAGAATACCTAGGAAATTATAGAAATCGTAACGAATGGAAAACCAAACCTCCCCAATTCCACACCCCCACTCACAGAAAACAATCCAACTAATTGTCACTTGTCTGACCCTCTGTCCGGGGTTAATCCCTAAACCTATTCATTAAGGGAGCCGATCGAACGAAGTCGGTTACTGGACTACTGAGGGTAGTTGACTTCTTGTCTTTTTAATAGTTTTTGCTTGGAAATACTTTATTGAGTTGCAGAATTCAGTGTTTTTCTATAATAAGAAAATAAAACAGAGATGTATTTTCCAGATGGTGACCATAACGACTGCGACATTGGTTTCCAGATAATATTATATTGAGATTAACTAAAGCAAGAGACAATTTAAATTATTCACATTATTCAGCATAAAACAATGATATTCATTAACACATCACATTTCTTAACCTAAGTATTAAAACAGGCTGCGTTTAAGATAAACAAGATTGTCATCCAATGATCGTATGCCGTAGCACAAAGGAGAGCGTTTAGAGGAATAAAGACATGGTGAATGCGCGAGGTCGCGCGTGCCATAGTACATAGATTTTAGAGATTATTCGATTTCTTTTACAACACTAAGAACAACGTCAATTTGTCTGAGAACTAGAAAATAAATAATGTTTTCCAACTGTAAGTATTTATTTATGGTATAAAGCTAAAGCCAACTTATCGTAAATCCAAATTAAACTAAAAAAAGCAAAAGTTTAGACAACCTTTAGGGAGGTAGCCTGCTTTTAACTCTTGATACACAGTTATAGATAACAAGGTAAGAACAAAATATACAATTTCCTGTGGCACAGCTAGTAACTGTATACCACGAATTTTAATTTAGATTTTCTTGTTTATAGACCACCAGAGCAGGATTAAGCGAATAACACAATTAATGCGACAAAAAGTGCAAAAAATAAACTTTTCATTACTTACGACTCTTCCGCCATATTTAGCATAATATCTTGTTTCCATGGGCCATGAGTTTGATTCCAGACAGGATCATTTTCTTTCAAACGAAAAGTGATTTTAGTTCTGAGTATTATTGTGTGTGATAAGCGAATATCTACTCAATGACAATCTTTAAATTTAGTGTGGATTTTGAGTGTGAAAGTGGTGTTTTATTTAATATTTATCTTATATTAGCATAGCTTTACGATAGTTATTTTCTACAAAAGCTGAGCAACAACATTTAGAATAGACTTTAAATAACCTATATTCACTCGTATACAGTAGTTGTGTCGCAAGCTTTTATCAGTAGAAACCGAACTCACAGCACAGAAAATGACCTAGTTTCGAAATACTCTCCTCGAGAGAATCCAGTTCGAATGGTTAGGTATTGGCAAGAGCTAGAAGATAAATACCTAGAATTATATTAGCTTGGTCACCTGTCGAATCCACTTGTAGCACATTTGTTAGAGCGCTCTGTGAAATAGTAAGATATTTTAAAAAGTTCAAGCAACTCCATGTTAAAATTTATCTTGAAGATTGTTATTTCTTACTTTTGTACAAATTGAAAATCAAATTACATTATTATAAAATTATTATTTTAAGATTTTATGTTACACAATTTTGTTTTAGTGTAAAGTACAAGAAGGCTAGAAAACTAATTTACATGCTAGGTACATTTTTTACTTAAAAATGCGAATAACCCTTTTATAAATCCGTAAGAACAACAATTATTCCCAATTAAGACAGACAAAGCCGTGGGATATCTCTATATTACATTAATATCTATCTTACAGTAATTAATAATTGCCAAAATAACGTACTATCCCTTGTCACAATAATCCTCTAAATACCAAATTTCATACATTTTCGTATTAAATAATAAAATGTTAGTAATGTTATTCATTCGAATGTACATCATTTCCACATTCCCAATTTACATAGCAATAAGAGCAATCAGTTTACTCGACCAATTCGACACCGCTTGGAAAAACACGAGAACGCCAGAAATGAGCCAACGAACGGTGAAATTACGCCGACTTTCAAGAAAAAACCCCTAAAGGAGAGCAATTTGTCTAAAGACGCTAAAACAGTGAAATATTTGGGAAGTTTTAAACCGTATTAAAGTTTGGGACCTTTTAGATGTGGAGACGATAGGTCAGCCGGCAGTGTAAGTCAGTGATAAAATGTAAAGTTCTGGCGTGTAGCGTAATTTGGACCAATTAATAAATATAATATGCTGTCATATTTGATACTAGACGTGCCCCTCGGCTTCGCCCGTTATTATCAAGTTTATAAGTAGCCTATGTTTACATCCTAGGTATAAGCAGCATTCCAAATTAAATCCAAATCCATTCAGCCGTTAAAGCGTAAAGAGAAAACTAACATACTTACACATTTACATACTTACACACAAACTTATGAACGTATGATAGAAAACTCTTAACCCTTCTAAGTATAATTTTTACAGATGTAGTCTAAAAATAAACTAACAAAAATAAAAAGAAAAGGAGAAAAATTTGTTGTTGAAAACAAAAAAGAACATTTATTAATTTTAGGAACAAGTTTAACACTTTCATTATAGAGTTTTGAGTTGCTTGTCATTTCAGGTATAGAAAGTTATGACTATATACAACGAGTTCAGGTACTGCCGAGTTGCATACATTTGAAGCCGGGGACTCAGTGAGTCGGATCGAGGTCGAGGTGACGACGTGAGCCTAAAGCCCGCTTTTTAATTAATTCCGAAAGTTCGTTGAGTTGGCGAGGCTTTATTGTCCTTAATATAAATACGCGTTTATAATGAAGAGGCGACACCTCGCCCCCTCGAGGAGTGAGGGGTGACTTTAGTAAATACGGAAATATGGAATCATAAAGTTAGACAATGAGCTCGTTAGCCGAATGAAATATTTACCCTTGAATAAATTTAAAGGGATGATGGCTTTTTATTTGTTTAAACTCGGTTTACGTTGCGCAAATAGGGCGGATGTTTCAATGTAAGTGCGCGTGTGCTCGCCCAAGCTCCGGACGAGGATTCAAGGCCGCCATTTATATTTCATGACGCGGCCAGACTCTAAACGGAGTAACGTGAAAAGGAACGTTTAAAATAATTTCGTGCAAAAAATGTGTAATCCGCACGTTCTTAATATTGCGAGTGTTTTGGAAACGAAGTTCTTTATCGCACGTTACACTCCGGACACTTGGCGAATGAGATCTAGGCCGAAAAAAACGTCACGTCAATTTGCTTTTGTTTAAAGTGTAGAAGGAAATTGACGGTTAAAAATAAGAATCTGGTCAAGCCGGAGAACGCTCGGTTTACACGCCGAAGGATGCTGGTTCAAACCCAGACTCCCGAAATCACTTTATGACAAAATTTCAGAGAAGTATGAAACGAATGGGTTCATTTAATAACTCTTAGATGTTATTTATTGTGTCTGTTATGTAATATTACAGGGGTGGGGGTAAACACTGTGATGAATTATTAAAATGTTTCACTACCCCCCTGTAATACAGACGTTTCACTTCTATCGTGTGACTTTACGACGCACCTTATTTTTTTTTATTTGTTCAGAAGTTAAAAAATTTAAAAGGTTTGTAGTTTATATTATCAAGTCGAGAGTGAATAGGTATTTTCTAGGCAAGCGTGCTCCATCGTCGACAGCATCGTCACTTAACATCAGGTGAGATAGTGGTCAAATGATTGCCTATCAAATGAATGTTGACACGGACTATTCCGTTGTAGCCGTACATTTTTACACATCTTAAATATTATCTTAGTATAATCTAGACCTCTTAGCTTTTATATTTTACTGCCTGTTAAAAAAATAATATAAGCTTCATAGCGAAATATGTAATTATATCCATCACTAGAGCCTTAGAAACCCAACACACTCCGAGACAGTGCGACGGCAGAGTCGCAACCAACAAGCCATGAATTAATTATTGCTCTACAAAAGCTCTTGTTTCTCTAGATATAGGAGTTTGGTCTTGCGCAATAAGGTACTGTTTTCACATAGCGGTGCAGCGGGTATTCATTAAAGAAGTATAATACCTTATATTATTTATCATGCTAGTTAACTAAAATCATGTGAATGACCTTTCTAAATCAAACGAGAGGTACAGGTGTAGAACCAAATAAGGATTTTCAGTTAAATTGCTTGTCAGAGTACTACGTTAAATACTTTAAAATTAGGCTAACCAATTCTCGTCATTAAAATAGGTTCCAGTTTTTGCAGATAAGTAAGAAAATAAATTATTGCATGCGCAATAATAACTGTTGGGACATATCACCATGTTGTGTCTCCATGTCAGTCTTTTATTTTGTTCACTGTATTAACATTTGAATGATTAAGTTTATATGTAATAAAGAAATACTATGGACATGTGATAATATGGACTCTATATTGCCCACCATTTTCTGGAGCTAAATAAATAAAATGTGATAAAATAAAAATTAATGTTCAGTCTTACATCTTAATGCGATATCTTATAGACAACCTTTCAATGTAATAATAATGATTATATTTAAAGTTAAACACTACAATTTTACTACACTTCAATTTGTGTGTCATTGAATACAAATAAAATATTGCAGTAAAATAAGGTCATATAAAGTTAAACAGTTTCTATCGAATAACAATAACATGTTACAATTTGAACAATACATTTCAAAAGTATAAAATCGCTTCGTCTTTGTACCAAGATCACAGCTTTATTACTGTTCAAGATGAAACTCGGTCGTAGGAAAACTTGCCGGTAGAGTCGCGGCAATTATCGCCGCCTCCGATCGCAGCCGGGTGCGTATATGTGTGCATGAATAACAAGGGCCCAGAAAGTTACAGCAATTAAATCATGGCAACTTGGGATAGCTTAGATTGTATATTGTTAACCATAGGCTATATTATAACTTGAAACCTTATATTTTGCACGAGAAAAAAAGCAAAAGATAATGTTTAGAATTCAAGAGTGATATGGATGGATTACGTTCGAGGTAAGCTTACTATTTTTCATCACACAACGCATTGCCCCTAGCGAGGAACGTAAAGAGTTATTCCCACTTCTCTAGATAGTCTTTTTATGTTGCCATGGTTCCTCATAAGCATTTTTTTCATTCATCAAAGATTCGGGAACATGTTACATTAACTGTTAAAGTTTACATGAAGATCAATATCATAATTAGTACGAAGTGATGAAGACTTCGTCAAGACATAGGTACGTAAACTAATCCCGAAAAAGAGCACTGCACATGCTCGAAATCTAGGTCAACAATTTCGAATGTCACTTAAAGCTTTTACAATAATTTTACATTTTTTTTTTTAAGAAACTTACCTGTATAGCGGTATTCCCGCATCATCCCGGAACCAGAATACCATGTAGACCTTATCGTTAGCGGCCGTGCCCAGGTCGCATGGGAACTGCGCTACCATCCCCTCGACGGCCTGCACGTCTACTGTCCGTACGCCCGCTGGAACAAACAAACAAAATTAAATGTTAAGCATGCCACTTAAAATATGTTTCACCTATAGATCCGTTTTAGATCCTATAGATTATACCGTCCGGGGAACAAAGACGCGGGTAATGAGTTCCACTCCTTCGCAGTAAGGACGATAAACGTAGATGCGTAACACTTCGAGCCAACTGGAGGTACGTCAACCATAAATGGATGACGTTTGACAGTTTGTCTTGTCGTTAGATGGTAAAACGGGCATGGGGTAATTAACTTGTGTAAATCCTGCGCACATTCCATAATGCAAATGGTAGAATACGGATAGGCTACCTACCGACGTCGGTGACAAAGTCTCTGCTATTTAGACTCGACTAGCTTGTCATCTCCAATGAGTATTTTCGCTCGTCACTCAATGGACTCAAGCTGATCTATTCCAATACTTAGTCATCGATGCCGATTGAGGTCCATATTTTTAATTGTATCTCTAATAAGCTATGTTTTCGAAAATTATTCCATTTAGTAAATTAATATTGCCTACAATAAGATATAGCGAAATAATAACACTACAGTGTTATTAAATAAAATATATTTTATGTTAGGTACGTATAAAGGTTTCCTTATCTGTAAAAAAGTCATGGGTTTGCATTTGTGGGAGTTTTTCAGGTGAGATAATCATTAAATGTTTACATATCCTGAATTAAAAAAATCTTTTGATTTACTTTTCTTTGAATTGATAACGCCTTGTGTCGAGAATAACACCTTTCTCATGAAAATACTGTTTCAAAAATAATAATATGCTACAATAATTCAAGCACTTACTAAAACAGACCCAATCAAAGCTCGAATCTCCTTAATCTTATACAGTCTCCAGTTACTTAAGATAACAAGTTAAATCTCAAAGCGATCGAGTGGTACAGTACACTCCCTGAGGGTCCATTAGGCACCAAATAGCTCCAACTGTGGGGACAGTTTCGTCTGCGATATTGGGACCTATAGGGGGTTATTGTCAAACAACTTGGTTCCCCAAGTATATCATTATATGCAAGTTGTTTTGTCAACTCTATGATGTTATTGTGCGATACATAGTTGTACTATTTGACAATAATTCATGAGAAACGGGTAAAAATGAGAACTTCATTCTCTAATATTACAATGTCAATCACTGATGCGGTTCACGTACAGCTTTGCTCATATGGTAATTTTTACGAGCAACATACAACCTACAGGCTCAATATACAGGCTGTGCCTAGTTTGGGGCCCATAGAGAATTACTACTTTTTGTACTATGAGGCTAACAACATCTTTTATGTCATTACTATTATAAATAAGAAAATGTTGTTTGTGTATGGAAAAGATTTGGATGTGGTATGAAAGTAGTCTGTGTTAGTAGACTCTTTCTATTCATGAAATAGGACACTTTTTGTTACTTGTTGAACTGCCCGTTGGTTTACTTGTGTACTTGTGAACGTTCGCCTTTTAAGGGGTATCGGGTTTGATTCCCGGCGGAAACACATGTTTTCTTCTCAAGGAAAATTTGTGTTTGTAGTTGTGATTGTGAGTGTGATGTGAATGTTTCCGGCACCCACGACACAAATCATATAACGTAGTGCGGGGGTGTGAGTGTAAAAGCTTTTATGTTTAAGTTTAATATACATGGGCAAAACTAGAGGCTCATTTGAGATTGTTATAGACTTATTTTTTTATTTTTTTTATGAAAACTAACATTCAAAATTAAAATGTTAAAATACTTGTAAGTTAGAAATTTTATACAATATTTTAATTTTTTTTTCAAAGAAATAATCTGGTCTTATATCTTTCCCAATACAGATAACATCTTATAGTAATACACATAAATTAAATTGATTTTTCGTTTTAATTTTGTATTTAATTGGTATGGTATTATTCTCATTTATTGATAAGTAATGACGTAGTCATTAAAATTGAATATAATAAATATATATTACACTACTTATAAGGGTACTAAACATGCTAGGCTTAGACTGGAAATAAGCTCTCAAAGTAAGCTGCCGGAACACCATTGTATGCTTGGTGACAGGTTTACTTTTTGTTTGTATGATTTTGTAAGCAATGCGAATCTGGTTATTAAAGGCATTAATGTTCAAGAGTGATTTGAATAACTATTTTACTTTAGATTGTGATAGCAAGTCAAAGAAAAAGAAGATTAATTTCCTACCGCTATATAGATTTCATTACGATGTTAGCTTTTCTAAAGACCGTGGTTGAATTTTAAATACCCAATTAATACCAGACAGATTTGTGCCTACGGAACAAAGCCTAAAAGGTCCTGGGACGTTTTAGGGATCTAAGATATTTAATGGCTCCGAGAATAACTCAAAATTATATGTATTATGTTCTTACTATTATTTAGAAAGCAAAGGTTCGTAAATTGTATCATTTTACTGCTTGTTTGTGTATAATTGAATTCAGCTTAATCACCCTAGATTGGTTGGTAATAAAAGTTCATCGACACACAACACAGACATTTCATAAAAATGAAATTATTTTATATTTCATCCTCCTGCCATCCCTAGCACAGGCAATGAGCGATCGCCAAATTTGTAGCTCTATTGAGGAGCCTACGATTACAGGGTTGCCATGATGCCATCCTGGAAAAAGAAAGTTCTCAATTCGACTACATGTTTTCTTCTTGTATGTATGTTACGCAATATCTCCGCCAATTCATGAATTGATTTTGATGATTTATTTTTGTTTGTTAGATTATAATTCAGTGCTGGTCCCATATACATTTTATTGAAATTGAGCAAGCCAAAACTAGAACATAAGCGGTGAAGTTAGTTTTTTTTAAGCTTTGCTTGCGTAAAATTATTTTAAGGTCGATATATGATCAAAGTGAAAAAGATTTATCTCGAAACTCTCCATGATAGATATACATAAAACTCTCTTTATTTTTGTGAGTTATAATATATATATAATCCTAGTTACAGAGAATAAACAAGTTTCATGCCGATTGTGAATTTTAATCAAATGATTTAATATAAATACCATTTGTTTATTTTGCGCTTTCACACTCACAGCACTTAGTTCTATGTCTTGTTTCTTGGGTGCCGGAAACATACACATCACGCACACAATCACAACCAGAACCAGTAATACAACTTTTCCATGGTTAGTAAACTTGTTTTCCTGGTGAACTTGATATCGAACCCGATACCCTTCTGATTAGAAGGCGAACACGCACCCAACTAAGCCAACGAGTTCAATTAATCGTTTACACAATAAATAGTATTGTAACGTTAGTAATTACTTCCCAGGACTTCATTATTAAATTGGAAGTGGAAAGATCAGCTACTACAATATACGCAGTGATTGTTTTTCAATATCCCAGGCTTAATTTCCAGACCTAGTCGCAAACACTACGGCCAGAATGTTGTAAGCTTGACCAAAGTGAGGGTGGTTTTTTTTTGTTATGATAATAGAAATAATAATAGTTTTTCATACAAAAATTAACAACAATATAACATAAACAAATACTTTTCACTTTCTCACAACCCTATGAAAAAGAAGCGTCAGGGCTGTCACTCTACGTTATGAGCCACGTCACACGCTGCTTTACTGGTCACAAATTGAACGTAAGGATGTCTTTCATTAATTGTCAATTTTGATCCAACAGTTTTTATATTTTGAAAGCCTGGCTTAGATATTTTGTGTTTTTATGTTTTATCTTCTTCGAATGAATACAGATAGGGAATTACGAGAGATGGTTTGAATTGGCTCTATTTGAGATACAATTCTTAGATTGGCTTTATAATATTACGGAGTAAACAGGTTTACTGTTAATTGTAAATAATAGTATTAGAGCCTATTCTAGATGATGTATTCTTAAATAATCGTAAATGTTATGTCTGCAAAGTTTGGGGTTAAATGAACCTGTTATTCTAGATTTTTCAGAAGCAATATGTGTGTGCTCATTGCGATGCTTTTCTCCTGCAAGCTATATTCAACTAGCTATTGTTTTCTGTCAAGTTATTTTAGACGAGAAATTCTATCGAGCGATTCTCACTCTATTGTAAATCTGTCGTGAATGCCTGAATAAAACATATGTTAAAGTTTTATATTTATGAGACATATTATTAATTTAGGATATATTACGAAATATAGGAAGCCTCTTCTGAGTAGAATATCTTTCGTTTTTCATTACACGGTGAATAATTTAAGAATTCATGACTTACTTGGAGGATCTTGATTTTTGTGGAATAATATCGTGTACTTTTGTATTTTTGAGTTGGGCGGAAGTTTCAATATCGCTGTAAGCGAAGGTTTTCTTCTTTGTTTCTGAATTGAGTACATACTTAAAAAAATGAGTAATACTGTGTTTTTTTTTTCATTATATGAAATAGCGTATTCTACTTTATAGAAACAATATCCGGATGACCGAGCTTTGCTCGATTTTTTGTTTTTGGTAGAATGTGTTTGAATTTGTAGCCTCAGAAAGCTCCATCTAGTGTCGAGTAGAAACAGTTTTTTACATCGGTCATGGCGTAATAGATAGCGCTGATAGTTTCTTAAACCCGGTTTTTCAAATGCAGTTTCGGAACCGAGCATTTTTCGGACCTGGAACGTTGATAAATCGATTCCTTGGGCCGAAAAACCCCTAATCTGTAACTTTCATGAAAATCGTTGGAGCCGTTTTCGAGATCCTAATTACATATTATGCATATATATATACAAGAATTGCTCGTTTAAAGATATTAGATAATAATAATGACGGAAAATAGTAACGAATATTAAACTTCAGAGTATTAACAGGCCGCCTATAAATTCTCAAAACGTTAATAATTTCCGACGTAATGTTCCTATAATTAACCGCTTGTTATTTAACAGAACTGCTGGTTGCGCAAATATGTGCATTTTAATACAATAAACTGTCAAATATCCACAATAATTATACAGTTAAAATTGACTTACGGTATTTTAAATGCGACAGTATTGCGCACTCGAAAGAATAATCAGTCAATAATGACTATTTATGATAATACTATCTGGCCGATCGAGAGCTACATGCCGCAGCTATTTGGTTTATTTTGCAATTTTACCACATCCAAAATAGTTCAGACTTTTTGCACATCAATGGTAAAACGAGTGACAGGTCCGCATTCAGTTTATTTTCAACCGACTTCAAAAAAGGAGGTTCTCAATTCGACTGTTTTTTTTTATGTATGTTACGCGATATCTCCACCAATTACGAATCGAATTGTTTGTTTTAAAACTAAGTACCGCGCCATCCATCCACAATGTCCCAAAGACCCCAAATGCGTTACCTATTCAATCCTGCATACATTGCGACTGCCCTGTAATCTGGACGGCAATCATTGGCGCGTAATTAAAACGGGCCTCTAATTGTGCGAGCGGACGGACAACTGAATATATTATATCAGTTAGTGGATGTGATTAGTGTGAGCTGATTAGAGTTGTCTCACAATCAGAGCCACCTACAAAAAGCCATTGCTTATATTGTGATGATGAAAGCAAATATTATGAAAACGGACATATTAGTTACGTAAGAAAAATACATTTCCGAAATGTAGGTATAAAAACATTGCGATTATTATTTTCAAACTATTAAATGTATAGTTAATTTTTAATGCGTTAAAAATATGTTTAGTTTAACATACATATACGATGGTAAAAGACCCGACGGCATGACTTTAATTCCATTGAAGATGGGACGGCCTATAGTGTGGGATGCAAATTGTGTCGATACTTTAGCTCCGTCACATCTTCCTGAAACACAGAATGGGGTTGGCGTCGTGGCAACTTCGGCAGAGCAGCGCAAACGGCGAAAATATGGAAAACTGAACAGTGGTTACATATTTGAGCCGTTTGATGTTGAGACACGGGGTCCGTGGGGTCATCTCATTCAATTTTCAAAAATCTATCAGAGCGCCTGGTTTAGGCGACGCGTGGTCAAAATGCTGGCACTTATTTGGCTCAACGTATAAGCGTTGCAATTCAGAGAAGCAATGCCGCCAGAATGATGGGAACGCTTCGCACTGGTAGTGGGCTTAAACACTTTTTTTTAAATTATTATTCAAGATATGCAAACTTTTGACCACAATCTCACCTGATGGTAATCGACGATGGTAAGCTACTATAAGCTCGATGTCTTGTAGGTAACTTAGTTCTTTGCTGTATATAGTTTTAGTTTAGTTTTAGGAAATATAGGCAATTGGCCCGTAGATATACTTAATTTATAACATTGGTAGCAAATAAGAATGTTTTAATAATTCTTAAAAATCGAAGCTTGCGCCGCGTGAATGTCTGTTACGGCCGTATTTTAACCGATATTATACGTTGTAAATGGTTTAAACGAATATGGTCACAGTCGCCTTAACAAGGACAAACCGTAGAGAGTGTTTTGAAGATAGGTATCAAATACACGCTATATTATTCAGAATTCAAAATCACAAGATAGCCTCCAAACCGTGTCATAAAAGGATGAGTTTGTGACAGCGTTTGATTTTTCAATTAACAAATGGGATACATTCGGTTGCAAGCCCATGTTTCAATCATGATTGTCGCACGGCCGTTACTCGAGACTATGTCACAACGAATTTATGAACAGGACGTCTTTCTAGTAACAAAAAGTTAACTATGTAGATAGATATACGTTCTCGCCTGCAGATACTAAACACTAATTGACTCTCTATTATAGGTAGGTAATTAAATGAACTCTGCAACTTTGTTGCATAGCGACCTTTTACAAGCAAATTGAAAAATCTTCATTTACAATAAATGAAGTTGATTTTATACTGGAATTTATACTGGAGTTAAATGTTAACAATTCAGATGTGCGATAACCTTGAGATTTAAATAATTGAAGAGTACCAATATACAGCTGGCGTTCTGATATCACTGCACGGCCGTTATGATACGTGCGGTAACCATTGCGTGTATAGTAACAATACACTTTTAGACCACAGTATAGAAGTGGCAATGAACGACATGCAGGGCAATATATACTCTTGGAATTATTGAGAGGCAATCCATTCAGGGCTGCCAATGATCAGGATCAATACATCGAGTGGTATCCGTTTGAAGTCTGACGGATCCTGTTTATTAATTCTGAATTTCGAACACCAGCCGGTTATTTGAGTGTTCGGTTGAGCTGTGTGGTATCGAGTGGAATAACGCTTCGTTATTAATGGATCTTTTAAATATTTACCTAAAGTTTTGGTTTTTGATGTTATTATTTATTCATGTATCTCAAAGAATCACCATACTGGTTAAATCGAATGACATTCATACTTAAAAGGGTTTACTAATAAATATTACCTTAGTTTTGTTATCAAAATAACAAAACTAAGGTTTTGAATGTTGATTGTTCAGTGGCTACTGGCAACTTATAACTATGTTTGCGTCCAAATTAATTGAATCGCAAAATCACTTTACACTAAGTCTTACGAGTTGTTACGGAATATTAAGGTTTATTATTTGATAGATATATATACTATTTCTCTATCAAATTAGTAGAATTATTTATTCAAGAGTAGTCACCATTTTGAATGATTACTTACGTCCAAATCAGCGAACCTTAAAAAAATACCTGATATTAAACTAATGTATGTTATACAGGTAATAAGTTGGTAAAGTACTCATGAAATTATCAGAAACGAGATGTTATGCTTTACGAAGAATTAAGATATAATTAAAAATATTGAGATATAATTATTAAGATATTACTTAAAGATATTAAGATATAATTGTAATTTTAATCAATCTGCTGGTATTTACTACAAGAAAATTCATAATTCTTTTTTTATATTAAAATCTGAATGTTAATTTGTGGCTTTATAAATGTGGTGAATATGGTAAAGTCATTTCCATGTATTTAATACAAATATTTAAAAACCCTTAGTTTTTGTTTATGTATATAATTTGGGTTTTTCATCACGCTGTAACGGCTGAACCGAATTGGATGTAATTTGGAATGTACGTAGAACTCTTTTTAACTTGAAAAAAACGCGGGGTACGGCTATTATTATTATAATATAGTAATCTTTGCGGCGCAAATTAATTTTGTTGTATCGTTAACTAATAGGTACCTATAAAAGTCAGGCAAATATTTGCACGGTTGGTTGAATAAGTTTACTAGGCCGTATAATTGAGATTTTGCAACTAAGTGTTTCAAGTCCTAAATGTCAAACTTACGATTTGTTATTGTGTGCTAATTTCTGTGGCCTTTGTCAATAACATTTTGAGTTGCCTATTCAATCAATCTGTGGTTTAAAAATAAAATTACCGTCTATCTTCTTTAACTTAATAGAAGAGAAGCCTGCTTCTAACAAAAATGGACAAAATAAAGCGCTAGCATCTGCGAATATCCACCAAAACCACAGTGCATCCCAACAGTACTTAGTAGGAATTAATTGGCTCCCGCGACAGCGCAATCAATCAAACGAGTCGCGATTGTTCCCAGGATTAGGGCTTTATATCATCTCAACATAACTTGACAGAAATTTCAACATAAGTAAAATATGAACTGCCAAGTATTAAAAAGTTGAGCAAATTAAAATATAATTATATTATTTTAAGCTTGGTACACTGTGGATGTCCATAAAAATAATGATAATTAACATATTACTCGTACCTACTAACATTTAAATGAACCTTTCATTTTTCGTGTCACGAGTTTCTAAATAGTCTGCTGCTATTTGAACTCTATATATATATATATATATATAACTCAAACAACAAATAATTAATTTCATTTTTATTGCTATAGTAGAACACATAACCGGATGTTACTTGATGCACACTTAACAAAGTGTCATGATATTTTTGTCTTATAGAGCTGTAGCTTTACAGTATAATAACAAAGTTATATGTAGGACTGCACTACATCCCTTTTTAGTTTTTATTTTAAACAGCCGAAGATATCGCATTGTAATTTTACCGTTCTATCTTAAGTTTATTAGTACATAGTCGTGTAGTTTCTGTATACAATACGTGAAATGCATACGATTGAATATTTGTGGCTACTTTTGATGTTGGAGACATCTGTAGAGATACTAAAATTGCGGAAGCTACAATTGACAGGCTAATATTTAACGTCAAATTAAAAGATGTGCCCTTTAAATAAGAGAATATTTTACATTAGAAAAATCTTGTGGGACGTATAGGTAAAAACCAACACGTCCCACTGCCTTCATTCCTCTACGCTAGCACTGCATTGGACGATCAGCGTCCGCCATCCGTCTTCATTACGCGGGCGCTTTTACAGAGGCCTTAAGATGCCGCCTAATATATTTATGGGTACTCGTACTTTATGGGACGCCCTGCGATAACGCGAATCGGTTATCTTTATGTAACTAGTCTTATGGGGAGTTAAATCGTTTTTCTACTTTGTGGCTTGAGAATGTTTTGCGGTTAGGCAAAGGTTTTTTTTATAGTTTATTTATTTATTTATTTATTAAACACTAGCTGACCCGCCCGGCGTTGCCCGGGTAAACAAAAGCTTACATATAAACGCTTTCTCACTCACAGCCCCACTGTAAAAGTACTATAAGTTGTGTCGTGGGGCCGTAAACAATTAACACCACACACACAACATTCATGTCATACCCAGAACCAGAAATATAAACTGCCCGTGGGGAATAAACTTTTGTTATTGTGTTCCCACCGAGATTCGAACCCGCTGCTTTAAAGACGAACGCGCACTCATCTACGCCAGTGGGTAGTTCAAAGTTCAAAGATTTCCCACTCTGCGTCGCCCGGTTAAAAAATCTACACATAAACACTTCCACATTCACAGCCCCACACTAAGTTCAGTGACTTGTAACGTGGGGCCGTAAACATCCAAGATTCACAACATATTAAAAACCAGGAACACAAATTTCCCGTAGGGAGAAAACTTCTGTTACCACCGCGAATCGATCCCGCTGCTTTGAAGGCAAACGCGTACCCATTTACGCGAGTAGATAGTTCAAAAGATGACCCGCCCGGCGTCGCCCGGTTAAAAAATATGCAAAGAAACACACTTCCACATTCACAGCCCCACCCTAAGTTCAATGACTTGTATCGGGGGCCGTAAACATCCAAGATTAACAAAGTATTCACAACATACTTAAAACCAGGAACACAAATTTCTCGTGGAGATAAATTTTCTAGGTAAATTACCACCGGTAATCGAACCCGCTGCTTTGAAGGCGAACGCGCACCCATCTACGCCAGCGAGCAATTCAAAGTTCAGGAACGATCCGCCCGGCGTCGGCCGGGTAGTAAATATTTAAAAACATACCCATAAACGCTTTCACATTTACAACCCCACACTAAGTTCAATGACTTGTATCAAGGGGCAGTAAACATCCAAGATTCACACAACATTCACAACATACTCAAAACCAGAAACACAAATTCCCGTGGGAAAACTCCTGTGTTCCCACCGGGCATCAAACCCGGTGCTTTAAAGGCAAACGCCCACCTAACTACGCTAGCGGGCAGTTCAAAGTTTAATGATAAGACTAAACAAAAAAAAACAGTCGAATTTATATCCTCCTTCTTATGTTAGTCGGTTCAAAACATAGACGTATGCCAGATTACGCAGTAACTGTTCCATTCTGTGATCCACCGTTTTCACCCTCAAATAAACTTAACGATTTCTCCTAGACTATAGGTCCAAATTATGTGCAGTAAAGAGCAAATTACATCTACCTGAACTACGTAAGCCGATGAAATAGGTTTTTTTGATAAGGATTAATATTAAATACTTAAAAAAAGCCAACGAAATAGAAGCCGCTATTTTTTTATGTGCAGGAATTCGTAGTACGTGGCGGTACATTTCTGAACCGTCCCGTTCACGGGCGGGCTCCCGTGAAACTAATTTCACGATTTCTCATAGACTATTTATCCAAATCATATGCAGTAAAAAGCAAAATGTATCTACATGAACTACGTAAGACGATAAAATAGTTTATTTTGATAAGGATTAATACTGAATGTCTCAAAAAGCCAACTAAACATAGGCCGCTTTTTTTTCAGATTTTTAACAAAGAAAAGTATTTTTTCTGAGCTATACATACATGTTATATATATGCTGTCGCGGACTTTTTTGTAAAACTCATGAAGGCCAACATTTTTGCCATACATTGTATTCAACTATGTCTTACCGTTTAGTCAGCGTACGCCGATAAAGCGGAAAGTTAGCAAATTTTTCTCCGACTTGTCTTACGAATATTATTATTTCGAACTGATAACTAACTTCTATCCCGATAAAACATAGCCTATGACACTCAGTGATAGTGTAGCTATCTATTGGTGAAAGAATTTTTAGAATCGGATCAGTAGTTTCAGAGATTACCTTTTACATACAAACAAACAAACAAACAAACAAACAAACAAACAAACAAACTTTACCTCTTTATAATATTAGTATAGATAATAGAAAGCTTACAGTATACACCAAAGCACTAACTATTTTAAATAACATGTATAACACAAATTTAGCTTATTTGCCACAGTATTCAAATTATCGTAGAATATGTCAATTTGCCGGAACTCGTGTGTGAAACGGTTTATTATTACATAATCATTCACTCTAGTCACTTTACTCTAACAGAGCAGATGTATAAGCCTGGAAGTATTACATACAGTCTTATTTGTCGTCGTTATTATAACTCGCATATTAGGCCACTTGATATTTTCTACTACATATTAGTTTGAATCGAAAGTTTAACTTTTATAAGTTACAATAGGAATAGGAAGGATGAAAAAAGGGAACACCATCTCTCTCAGTGAATATATGATTATGTCAACTAGGGGATTTTTTATCTATTTGATAGGCAAACATTTGATCACTACCCCACCTGATGTTAAGTGACTGTGCGGTCGACGATTGAGCACGCTTGCCTGGAAAATACCTTTTCACTCTCGATTTGAAGACTCCAAGATTGCACTTATCTAGGAACACAAACGGTTCCACAACTCCTTAAGAAAATCTGTTCTGCGGAAGCAAAATCTGTTCTGCAAAAGCAAAAATCACAATTATAACTTATTTAGCATTTACATGTTTTTCTATAAAGACTTGCTATTTATAAATATAACAACTGATGATAAAAACGGCAGACTGACTACGTTTAAAGGTTAACAAAGTTTTTTAGGCATTAACTTAAATTATCGCATCTGTAACAGTTATAGTGAAATGTAATGTATATAGTCCTCCTAAGTATAATAATATCTAAGTGATCCGTATATAAAGTAATGCAAATGAATTTAATTGAAACAGACTATTAAAATAAAAGCAATTATTATCCTTATGGTACTATCACAGCTGTACTTAAGCCGTCTTCCTCCATAATTAATATTCATAATCGCCGTAAAGACGCAGCGGTTTATCTTAACCGCTTTATGATATCGCAATTTTCTTCCCATTAATGGTACCCATTGTTCCTCGGTAATTGAGTATAACTCATTGGGCGTTGATTAATTTTGTTGTTGTTTAACGGCGTAAATTATTAGTTGGAACTTCCGCAGTCTTATGTTTTGGGGCGATTTAGAAAAGTTGTTTCGGACGTTCGTTGGATTTGGGCTGAGATACCTTGGATAATAAAGTTATTTTAACGGTATAATTTTAAAGTGGTTTTTATAACTCTTATCTTATACTTATCTACCCTTATAAGATAAGGGTAGATAAGTATAAGATAAGAGTTATAAAAACTTATCTACCCTTATCTATCTCGTAACGAGTTGCATTATATTGTTTCTCACTAAATGCTTTCGGCAGAGAGGCTTCCTACCAATTTTCTTACTCTTGAATTCTCGAAGAGCGCTTAGGAAATGTTAGTACTATTCCTGAAGAAAGACTTACGAAAATAAATATATTAAAAAACATAATTGCTTTCACACTCACAGCGCCACACTGACACGATGACATATGTCGTGGGTGCAGAAACATTCAGATCACATACACAATCACAACCAGAAACACAAAACTTTCCTTGGGGCGAAAACTGATATGACCAGCAACCGAACCCGATACCCTGGTCAGAAGAATGTTGAACAACCTAAGCCAACGGGCAGTGGGCAAATGCTGTAAGATTTTCGAATTCATATATAGGTTTTAAAAATTCAAATAGCTGAAGTAAGTAAGTGATTAAGTAATATAAGCATCTTTGGGTTTTAAAATTCAATAAAAATATGCTTTAACTGATTGCAAACTACTAATAACAGTAAATAACGCCATGCCATTTAAGTCTTTGACAATTTTCTATATCCACTTAATCTAGCTCCATCATCAACATTTTATGTTGACGTGACGATTAGGAACAGGACATAATTAATTTCACATATATGTTTGGATAGTTCGTTTATTATATGTCTTCCAAATTAGCTTCAAAATGACATTATATACAATTATTATGACCGGAATAACACAAGAACGGTCACCGGAAACGGTGAAACGGACGCCTGGTAATTGCGCTTTGTACATTAAAACTTGTTTGCTTTAATGCACGGATCTGGCCGTGACGCGACACATGGCTACGTCACACTCGGTGACGGCGTGACGTGTCACGCGGACGTGTCATGTCGCTACAGATACGTTCTGGTTATGATGTTGAATGTTATATGAAATAACTTCTTTGTAATTACTTATTTTTCAAGATGTATTTGTATATTGTGAGCAAATAAAAACAGTAAGACTTCTTGTCTTTGTGATCTCGGGTTTTACAAGAAATTTCATTTGCGCACAAATTTCTCAGAAGCTACCTGATCATCAACCTTGAAGAAGACTGAATAGTGCAACCTCTGAAGGAGTATCGAGAGTATAGGTACCTAATATAAGGTTCTAAGCTACCAGCGTCACTTTTATTTTGAATGTTTATATTAGTAACGGAATATCTTCAAATCATATCAAAAAGATTTTTTAATAATAATTTTGCCAAGGTTTATTCCCATACATGTCTAAAACACAAAGCAGGTATGTAGCAACACATCACATTCTACACAATATAGTATTCCGCATTCGCGATGCATCCATTAGTTATATTAGAACAAAGACGCGCACTCACACATCTGCCTGCGAAATGGAATGTCCCAGTGCACTTCACTTTGCTGAACGGTAGTCCATATCATAATAAAACGGAGTAGACTTCCACAAACATGCAGGCTTAAGGCTTGCAAATAACGTGATTGTTTTAAGCTGCGAATACTAGATACAGTTCCATGGATCTGTGGCAATGTGACCTTTGAGCTTACTATATGGGTAACAGTTTTTGATGGACTATCTACATAGCACATCCGTACATCCATGACATTACAAAAGCAGACTAGTAAAGTAACTAACGTGTAAGCTGAGGAGATGATAGCCAAGATTTTTAAATAACTTAAATTTATTACGTTACTAAGCTACTGCTATGTTTGACTTAACAGTAATCGATGTCTTAATGTACCTTTTAAAGCACGTTTGAAAAACTTATTGACTAGAAATACATAATATATTATACCCATCTGTACTGATGACGGTGGAAAATTTTGCATAGCTTTTATATTTGATTACGGTTATAGATACGGGTTGAGCTGGGCGTATCTTAACTTTAGAGATACAAGTACTGTGAATTATTAAGCTTACTTAAAAATATGACAATGCTGCTGAAACACGTAGGTACACTCTTGATTTACATATCGCTATGACCAAGTGCTTGAAATAAAGTTATTTTAGCGACGTAAAATGCAATTTATACTAGTTGTTCGCGCCGAACTGTGATCTCACGCCTACATTTTGCTTCATAAAGAAAAACTTTTGAGGTTACTTCCTTATAACTTCTTTTCTGTATAATAATTGTTTGATTTTTGTATTTGTTGTTCAAGTACAGGTACAACGTATATATAAGTTTCAGCGTTCAGTGTGAAGCCGTTTTTGATATAGACCCCGGGACCAAATAGGTCTAAAACAGTGACTTTGGTGGCCTAAAAAATCGTTATTTTCCAACATAGATTTTTTTTAAACCGGTTTCGTACTCTACTTGCCAAGCCCTTTTCAACGATACCCCACAAGGGTAGATAAAAACATTAAAAATATTTGCTTAATATTTTCATTCACATAATTTTAAAGATTTTGATTTTTTGTATTTTATGGTTTAGACGCTAGATGCCTCTGATGGACGGAAGAACGGACGGACAAAGTGCTGAACAACCCGAGTCTTGCTTCGCTCGATCTATAAATCGCGGTTGAAAAGCCGTATGCCGTGAACTTGAAAGTCTACCTTTAGACGCCGCTGTATTACAGATGAGAAAACAGTGTTGTCATTTCAACAAAATTACTGGGTAGATATTATGCATTTTTTATGATTCCGACAGTAATTATTATTACGTTGTGTAATTTAAACTTGATGTGTTGGTAAAAGAAGTGGGGGCCCGCGTTAATCTGGATAAAAAGAAGGTAATTTATGTCTTAAAAATGTCTATAAGATATAACTATATAGATTTTAAAATATCTACATCAAATTGCGTTCCGCTATTGCAGAAATCTTTTGACTCAAATATATTTTTGGATGTATATTATCAGTGTGATTACTGTTGTGTAATAATTGTTTATTTTAATGCTTGATAGGAAAGTATTATGCCAATCGTGAGGCTCTGACAACATAAGAGAACAAAGAGCACAAAAACATTGAAATTCCAATTATGTTTATTCCTATGTTTATAAAAGTAGTCCTAAGTAAACAGTTTCAGTTTTCAACTTTACCTTATCGTCAACGGATCTTATCAATAGCATCTCACAATCAGATACAAAATCTAGCTGTTTTATCTTAATATCGATAAATATAATTATGATAGTTTCTAACACCCTCGATATAAGTTTTCAAATTAGTGCGAGACTGTGTGAGTAAAAGCGTTTGTAATGTTAAGTGGAAAAAGGGAAAGAAGATGATAATGAGGTTAAACTGATTATGTTCTTTCTATTGCGAGGTAGATCCAGATTCGAATAAATAAATGTTGCCTTATTTTATCTCATAGCCTATCGCTTGATCTCAATTAATAGTAAATGATTTTTTATAGAAATAAGTTAATACACCTTTCATTTACGAGTATTACAACATGATATTGTATCAAGACTAGTGTCTCTCTAGATACAGACTATCTGGAAATACATTAAACTACAGGAAACTCTACTGAACATATTTGACTAATCATACCACTACATTATCCTCTAACTCAAATTACACTGTGACAGAGAGCAGGGTAGAGTACGAGGCTTCATAACGAACCGTGAATAACATGAGCTTGTTCTACATACAATGTAGAGCTGCATATTGTTGTCGTAGTTATTAAAATTAGTGGTGGTGGGCGAGGTAGAGTAAATGTAACTAGTTTTGTAATGTAGAGTATGTTTGCAGCGTCACGTGTGGAATAATCATAACGTGAGATTTAGCATGACTACACAACTCTTTAAAATATCTTACTCACATTTATATTAATTAATGTGTACGTGTTTGTATGTTATTATTTTAAAACTACTTTATGGTTTATTACGGTCCGAGTTCACCAAACTTCGGTTAACTTGGTTATATAATGGTTCGTTTAACCGAGAGATGGCGATTACTGAAAAGAATATGAACAGCTGTTTAGTAAATATCAATATTATATTTCGAAACGTCTTAGTTGTTTAGCGTTGGTTAGTTTATTTGAACTTAAACAAGCTATAAATATAATAATCATCCTCATTAATGGTACGAGCATGTTATGTTAACGATTTCAAAGTAGCATCATAGTCTTAAAATAATAATATTTACTATGCTTAAACAGCAAACTAAAACATACTCCTAAATATCTTAGCAAGGTATAATGACCACAAAGTCAAATAATTGCTGAGCTCATTTCAGGCGGCAGAGTCAGTGAGCCGCGCAAACATTGTAGAGGGACTATCCGGCTGGAAATATATTTTAATATGTTGGAAAATATTCTAAAACCGGGCATGAAATTACAAGAACAATTATAGTGAGTCGAGACATGAAAATGTATTTTTTTTTTTACCTTAAATTTCATGTTTTATCGCTTTATTCTGCTATATTTACAATATTTCATCGTCCGTACAGCGAAGGAGTGGAACTCATTGTTCCCCGAACGATATAATCTGGGAGTCTTCAAGTCTCGAGTGAATAGGTATCTTCTAGGCAAGCATGTCCCATCTTTGACCGCATCATCACTTTCCATCAGGTGAGATAGTCGTCAAATGATTGCCTATTCTGTATAAAAAAATATATATAAACTTCTAAAGTTCAAATTTTAATTCGATAACTACAGGGTCTTAAAGTTATACCTATAAGAATAAATACTTCTTTTGACCTAAGAAACGCGACACAAAAGCTTTTTTTTTTTTGACAGTCTAGTGTTTGACCACTATCTCACCTGATGGTAAGTGACGGTGTGATCGAAGCTGGTAAACACACTAGACCTGGAATACGCAGGCTCTCAAGGATAACTACCGGAACACCGTATTTGGCTTGGCGGCAGACTTTCAACTTGATAGTGGTAAGCTACTTTGGTAGCAAGCCAGGCGAGCGACTCACAAAATGCTCTACCACCTCTCAAATGTCACCTGATTAGCACCACCCGGGGACCACGTGTAGGGAGTCAGACTTAAGGGGTATCCTCCTACGGACGTGGGTGACTCAGCCCCCAAAAAACACAAAAGCTTAAATTGCTAAAGCTAAATTTGTAATAAGAAGCTAATCAGTTATCACATAACAGTTTACATGATTTACCAAAACCCAAGATATCCTACGATCATAAGATCAAATAAAAGAGTCAACATATCCAAATAATAATCTGAAAGTTTGAATAACATCATTTGACGAGGGAAAACAAGTGCTTCATCCGTATAAACTTACGGCAACTGTAAGAATAATTTTCCTGAAAAACATCTGGAAACTTTCTTTTCCGTAGGGTGGCGGGTCTTTATGAAAGGAAAACAGTTGAATCGAGATTATATTAATATGTTACACTCGTAAATTTAGAGTTTAAGTCTATTTTGGAATATCTCTGTATGAAATATGCATTTATCAAAGGTTGTCTGGAAGAGATCGCTCTCAGTGATAAGACCACCTATTGTAACATTTATATATTTATTTACTATCATTTCTATTTGCTCTTTGTTATTTTAAGGTGTTCAATAAAGAATATAATTATATAATATCTATCTATCTAAAGAAACTTTAATAATACTTAAAGTGCACTAAAATTACCACAACCATAATAATATAATTTTTATTTCATTATATTTTATAGTTTAGCACAAAACAATGAACAAGGAATAAGCTTAATGCTATGAGGCATTATGTAACAGCTTTCCTGGGCGTGTAAGAAAAGTGTTTGGGCGTGAAGGTAAAAGATACGCGTATATAAATATATATAGATATATAAAAAAAATAGATTTTAGAATAAACCAGAAAAAAAATATTTCAATTTATAATATGGATTAAAATATATTTATTGAAATAAATACAATATACAAAATTATATACTTCTCACATAACCAGAATACATAAGATATAAATAAATAGAGTTAAATATTGCTATTTTTTACTTTTTTAGGATAAATAGTTTTTATGTAATGTTTACCAAATGTGTTTCCTCGACCAATTGTATTGGCTTTGTTTTTTACTACGACGTTATTGCATTATTGTTGTGGTTACTGCATATTATTTGTTATAATGATGACAAAAGTATGGCATCAACATAAACTATATATTATAGTAAATATTCATACCTATTGCCTACAAAGTAACCACAAGAGCTACTCAACGTAATCAAACTATAAGTACAAAGACAACGAGAAACACGACGTCTCGTGACTGTTTCAGTCTCGGACTAAGAAAGCTGAAACAATTTATTGCCTTCTCGATAAGATTCTTCGGAAACGAGACTCGATCGAGATACGAAAAACCTGTGGTGCCTCCAGAGATACGGAAAAACGTGTGGAGCCTCTCCTGGGTGGCATAAAATATCACCTAGTTTCGGCGTTTCTACCGCAGAACATGTATGGTACGTACGCAACCTAATTTAATGTTTATTTTTTTTAACTTTATTCTTTACTGGAAATTACCGAAAATAAGTTTCTTACTCTAATTTCATAACGATTTGATACATAATATGCGTGTTCAGCTTAATTAATTATTTGCAACAGTGGTAGTATAACTACCTAGATAACTATACTCTGTTCCAAAATATAATCATAGTTACTATCCATTAGTAGAAAAATATGTTGTCATAATTACTAATAATAATGTTGCGGTAGCTATCCTTGAAAGCCAGTCACGTGTTTGCCTTAACCACATTATTAAGGATGGTCCACAATCTGAGAGTCTTCAAGTCGTACGTTAAATTATCTTTTAGGCAAAACGCGTAGCTTGATATCAGATTATATAAGGGTCAAATGTTTGCGTATTATAAATAAAAATAAAATAATTATATCATTCGAGGATTGTTGTTAAAAGTTTTTTATCTATATTTTATCTATTGATGTACTCTAAATGCGAGCTCTCAAAGTTAACTGCTGAAACACCATTTAAAGCTTGTCTACTATGGAACTGTCGTGTTTCTTGCTTTAATATTTGCAGTAGAAGACAAAAATAACCTAAACGACAGAAAAAGCGTCATACATTTCTATCAGCACATGCTGTCAAAAATCACCGATATAATGCGCTGTTGAACCGTTAGTACATATGTTCAAGAGAACTCTCGTGACGCTCTCTAGTATAAGCAAGTAAAATTGAAATTCACCTTTGACATAATATTGAACATATAAGAATAGCAGTAAATATTTTCCAACGTTTTTCAATTCCAAGCCTTACTGAGCTCTCGTGAATCGCGTTTCAAAGAAATACAATTATTTTAAATAGTAAAGAGCCAACGTTCGCTTTGCAGACTGAGACGGTGATATTATTGCTGCATCCCAGATGCGGGACTCAGGTTATGCGTATTTCCGATATTTGTGTTTTATTATTGAAATAACTTGTATAGAAATATGTTGTAGATTAAATTATAGGTTCTGTTGAAGACAATGTAGAATGAACAGATTTTTGTGTCACTCACTGGTTTCAATGGATTTATGTAAAGGATAGTACGTCAAACCTTTTTTTATGAATACTTATTATTAATTCATTGACATATTTTCAAAAGAAAAGGTCATTTATTATTTAGGTAAGTAATTAACTAATTAAATTGTATATTTTTCTAAACTAAACAGAATTGTTTGTGTATATATATATATATATATATATATATATCACAAGCGATCCGCCCCGGCTTCGCCCGGGTGTAATAAATGAAGAACCGCTTGACCGATTTTGTACATAACCGAACAAAGCCTAAACATATGGTTTGGATAGGTGAGCCCGTTTTTATGTTATAAAATTACAACGAAAAGTGGCATTGATTTTTATATAATATATAGATAGATAGATTAATACAATTATTCCTCAATTCAGGTAAATTGACTATATTTTCCAAAAATACATCAATGCAAATGACATAAGTCAATATACAAGTCACTGCAGTCATGCAGGGGGTTTCTGAGGCGATAAATCGATCTAGCTAGATCTCATTTTTAGAAAGCATCGTTTTATCTGTGCTTTCAGGCAATAAAAATCTGCTACAATGTCATTAGAATTCGAAGGTATATTACGCTACTATCTACAAAGTAAATAATAGCTCAGGTAGGGAATCGGGCGGTCCGCAAACCAAAAGACCCTGGTTCGAGTCCAGATTTTTTTCAAATTTATAATTTATATATAATTTTTATTTTTTTACCAAAAAAACCGAGCAATGCTCGGTCACCTAGATACTAGTTACTTAGTGTTCAAACCCACCGGTGGTTGTTGTGTCCATCGTGCTGGCGGCATTGCATCTTTGAATCGCAATGCAAATGATGAAAAATCATATAGATATTTAGATCACGTTACGCGTCGCTTTAATCTGGTAAAGGGACAAACTTTTAAAAAAATAATGAGTTTTTGGTCCTCACGGACCCAGTGCCTCAACACCGGTAGGCTTAAATATGTAACCTCGGTTGAGATTTTCATATTTTCTCCGTTAGCGTTGTTCAGCCAAAGTTAACGGAGCTAAAGTGTCGACACAATACATCCCACACACTAAACCGTCTCATTTTTGATGTACAATACAATACAATAACTCTTTATTGACACCAATAATAAAAAATAACAGAAAAGAAATTACTAATAAATAGGTGCAATGGGCGGTCTTATCGCTAAGAGCGAACTCTTCCAGACAACCTTCGGATGAAAAATAATAATTTATATAAGCAGGGATGGTGGTGTGGTAAAACTAAGACTAAGTACTAAACAAACCACATAAACACTACATATGTAATGAATCAAAAAAATTAAACAATTTTAAATACTTTACTTACCTATAAATCTAACTCAAGCTACCTGTCAGCACATTATCAGCAGTCTATCAGATTGATTGACACCGGGCGCCAAACGAAGAAAAATATAGCTTTCGAGGGAACATTAAGATTGATAGCGGGCCGTGTGGTTATGGCGCTGTCATTGTTTGCTTGGGACCAGGTGCTGTTTGCTGTTTATTGTGAGATTAGAATGAAAAATCTGAGAGTGGCTCAATAAATTCACATTTAGAATACAGCTTCATTGTTCAGAAATATATGTTAGCCTATATAATTAATTGTATCTCGGAAATAATCGTCTCAATGTAATCAGATTGCAGTATGTCTACATTGTAAACGGATTCCAATTGATTTAATATGTCGGAACAGCTTACGCTATAGAGAGATACACATATTTTGAATACCAGCTGAATTAATATTAACTAACTGTGGAAATAATTTAACTAAATGTATGTAAATAGATAAGATAATATCAAAATAATCTTAAAACTCATAACAATATCAATCATTTCATATCATACTTTATATAAATGAAACTGCTTGACTCGCGATTTAAGGTCGACTCTTGCGACCTAGGTTTCGGGAATGTGCGATCCTCATCATCAGGCGAGTTCATTTCATATCAATAAACACGATATTTTCACGAATATGACTTTAAGGTCACTTCTTTGACAATCACGTCTTAATAATTCCAGGACTAAAGGCATAACTACCAAATCAACAAATCAGAAGCTAGAAACAACAACAGAGTTTCCTCAGCTCTGCACACCATATCTCCACGGTCCAGCGCTCGAGCTCCTCAACCTCACGTCTTGCACAATACGGAACCATTGTCCCATTGTCTCGCCTTTGTGAATATTTATTGAAGTAAACCATTAGCGCCGACTGTTTGTGACCGCCGAACAAAACCCTAAATAATTACGATCTCACTCCGCCTGAATAATTATGAAGAACAGTTATTTATAATGATTTTTGATCCTTTCTGACGTTTGATAATGACGCGCTTTGTGATCGCGCTGTGGATGATGGCTCGATAAATTTGTTTGAAAATTGTTTGATTTAATTATGATGTTTATTTCAATATCGTTGTTTAATTTCCAAGTATTCGTTTTTAAGCAATATTCAAAGGCAATTATTTTATATGTGTTTTGTAGGTATTGCAAAATGTATAGATAGACTCCAGGTAGGATTTGATGACGTGTAAAAAGAAGCTAATATAAGTGAATACATTGAGTTAGTTCCACCCGCCATGACTATATTCACCCAGTATTTTTTGGATATGACAGTCCAAATAGTATGCAATCATATACAAAACACAGTAGGAAACACCACGGAGAAGACGAAATGTTGAGACGACCTTTTTTGCATTATAGCTAGAAAGCCGAATCATAAACAGTGTTATGTGAACTTCGGTTTTCAGAAATATAAAAAGCAAAACGTGATAATGTTGACTTGTATTTTGCATAACCATAATACAACCAGCGCGAGTGCTATTAATTTTGTTAACCATCCGACTTTAAGCAATCTTATCGGAACTCTTTCAACTAGATGACAAAATTTCAGATTTCGATCCAATTATTACGTTAATTCATTTTTTTTACCTAAATGAAATACCAAACTTATTTTCAAATGAAATGCTATATTAAAGCACCTAAATAGTTGATTTAAAACATTTTGAACTTGTTCTGTTGTGAAGTGATATCCCTCTTCACTCCACTTCCGTACAAATGTAGAGCGCCCACACGCACTGAGTGAAGTGTCGCGATAGAGCACGCCCGCTCTACAGACACAAAGGGAGAAACTATCGAGAGAATGCAATGAGGTCGCACGCACTATATAGAACGGACAGTATTATTTTTGTTGTTATGTATAAAAGTAATAAGCATGTAGTAAATTTTTTTAAGGACACTAAATAAAAAATCTAATGTAACAAAGATTTGACGTGAATAAAAAATGCGATTTTATGGTAAAATTGTGTTGGAATTAGTATAATAAATTCTTAAACTAATTACCAAATATAAAAAGCATGTTATACATACTATTTTAAATAACCTTTTCAAACCTGTAATCAGTCACAATAGTTATAATATTATTCTGATAAAAGTACCACTAAATAACGAAAAATATAACCTTAATATAATTATTATGATTCATTTGACAATTAACGTAGTTGACTAATTCAGTACTTTTAATCATATAAAAATATCATATCGCTTAAAGTAATATCTTGTGAGCATGGTTAAAAATGAGCAACTTACAAATAGCATCAAATAAGCCAGGTAAATCACATGTGACTATTGTTATAAAACAATACTATAATTATCTCAAATCAAATCAAAATCGTTATGACTCTACTGCCAGATACGCAAAATTACAGTCATCTCGAAAAGAACCTGGCAAGAAACTGATCTAATGTTAGTATTACAAACAGACGTTAAAGTTACTTCTGTACTCAACATTTAAATTAGTTCGAAGTAATAATTAATCCTTAAAGTAAACCACTACAGTAATTACCCATTTAAGTAAATTATCAAATGTTTCAATAGATAGCAAGTCAAATTTGAAAATAATCTATTACACGCTATTGTAAATATTATTTTATCTGCGTGTTTTCACACAGAAGGAACTAACTGCATATAATTTGATAATATTGAAAAATGGTCAACAATACATTACGTTTGTTTCCGATTGTTCTGACCCGAAACACCGAAAGCTGAAATTTAAAATGGGATCTCTTGAAGCCCTCAGGTATAATCGAAAGTCCGAGAGCCATTTAAAACCGCCATTTTCGTACATTCAGGCCCTCGGCCCTGGGGGCATTGTCCGCGCCATATCGATGGCCCTTGAAGCCCTACAGCCCTGGATCTAGGGCGGACTGAGAGCTGTAATGTACCGAATGTGAGCCCTTTGTTTTTATTTTGAAACAATATATTGAAGTAGGTACTGTGTTCGTTCCAGAGGGAATATAAAAGGAAAATCGAGAATTCAATTAGTATTGAGAACATGTTTTTGTTTCCTTAGTCTGGAAAGGTATAAGTTCATTGCGTAAGAGGGTAACTACAGATACCTTTTAAATAACATCCAAAACTACATCAAGGACCTAATCGTTGCTCATTATATCGTAGGATATCAATGAAGTGTCTAAACGCAATTATATCGCCACAATCAGCATAGTAATATCACGTACTGCCTTTTTTCGATAAAAAACCCTTATTAAACATTATATTGCATTGAATTTGAGCCTTTGAACTTTATGCGGCTAAGCTTAAATCAATTCTTTAATTTCTAAAGACTTGCAACAAAGTTGCCACAAATATTCACACCCAGATCCAGAAAAACAAATATCTCTTGTTAAATAAAATTGCGCGTTTGCTGTAGTCAAAGTTCTTAGTAATCATGGCAAACTCCAGAAACTAAGTCCTTTTGCCAATCGAGAAGTCAAAAAAAAAAACAACAGATAACATCAAAACACAATTATACTAAGCATCGAATTGTGCTCGCAGTAATGAAATATGGCTTACTTGAACCGCTTCCGTGCTATGCGTGCCGCTCATAATTCGTGACCGATTAACAAAATAAAATCTATAAATCATATCATTTACATACAGAAATCTTCAGTGACCTATTTTTCATAACGTAAAAGCTGAAAATCAAGTATTTACGTACAAATACACACGGAAACTCGAGAGCCAACAAAGGAGAGTAAACACAGAGCATGAGATAAAGCTTAACTAGGTCTTAGCTAAGTCGCATAGTTTTTCGATGTTTGTCGCAAGCGTCCGTTCTAATCCTGTAGAAACTGTTGACGAGAACGTAGTTTGTGCTAATATTTGAAATTTAAACGTAGTTTGTGCTAATATTTTGTGTTAGCTGCATAGAAGAAAAAGAAAATAAGACCGCAAAGTGCTCACCCTTACGAACTATGTTCTTCGGATTTTGCCAAATGACAATGCTGCGAGTATGATAACGCTACCCACTGGAATGTTTCAGCCCTTGAGTTACCCATAAGATCGGTGGCTTGTAGGTAGTATAAGTTTTTGCAGTATAGATGTCTGTTGTTTTAGAAAATATAGGCAATTGGCCCATAGATTTCAATAGGATTGATTAGATACATTTTTATGATATAAGTGGAAAGGTTGTAAGGTTTAAAGGAATAACTGTAACAAACTAACATACTTACATAAAAACACTTATTCAGTCTTGACTTGAAGAGCCTTAAATTATTATACGTAGTTTACGCGTCATACATAATATATTTCGAAAATGCAACGATATTTATTAAATATCAATACCAAAACCGACAAAATGTAACAGGAACCTTTGAGATAAAGCTTTCTATTTATAATTACAGCAACTGAATATAATAAATCTAATCATACCATAATCCCGTGGAATAAGCTCGTATCTTCTTAACGAGAAATTACGGAGCCATCGAGGCGTCACCGTGGCATAATCACCATAATGAAGCACTGCCGATATGAGCGGCATAATTACAAGTTGTTTGCGTTGACTGTACCGCTTGTATGTGGGTTGAATATGTATAAGATTATTTGTATGATAATACATAGCTGTATTGTACTGCAATGGGGTATTATTATGTATAAGACGAGGAAAAAGTAGCAAGGACTGAATTGTGAGTTTAATGTGTATCGCAATAAAGAACCGCTAACCTTTTTAAGACATTTTGCTTCTAAGAAATATTTCTTGTGAAGCTTATTTTTATTATAAATCATTAACAGTACAATAGTTGTATTAAACGTGTTCTGGTTAATCTCGCTTATCACATTAATATTATGAAAGCAATTTTTTATGTAAGTGAAATCTTTGTTTCCTTTTCGCGTTCCAATGCCTGAACAGATTTGTGTGCAATTTAGAACGTACATAATGTATATCAAAGTGTATAAATTATGTACGTTCTGCTTTCATGTTAATTCACAGTTGCCCATAATTTCGAAAAATTATAGACTAATATTTTGATCACGCGTCATCTTAACAAGGTGCTTCAATTTTTGTAAATGAACCAGCGGGCCCGGCAGACGTCATCCCGCCTGGAAAAGCACACACATTGACATCGACAGCAGCGCCACCTACCGGGTCTGATTGTGTTTTCAAACCATCCAGAACCTATAGAAATATACACACAAAATAATACAAAGCGGTCTAGCCATTTAGGAAGAGTTAGGTGGCAAACACACGTACAGAAGAATTATATATATAAATATGTCAAGAAGTAGTACAAGTGACTTTGTAGGGATTTCAGGAATAAAAGGTTAATTCGCCCTTGTTACATTTCAGAATATATAGCTAGATCATCTTAATTGAGGAGTGTATATGTTACTAGAAGTAATAGATACTATTATCTGATCTGCATTAAATAAAGCATGTATGGAGGCAAACTGCACAAGCTCTTTCTGGTGACGGTAAAATATAGATAAACTTAGGTTAAGATAATTTGTGTTTCCAGTTCTGGTTATTTTGATAAAAACTCACGCACATTTTGAACTATAAAATTAAGATTAAAACGGGAATTAGCGTGACTTACGCGTTGTCGATGTCTAAATCGATCTGATCGAATTTGGTTATGGTTGTGATTGTGTGTGTGATGTGAATATTTCTGGCACCCACGATACAAGTTCATTAAACTTAGTGTGGGGCTGTGAGTGTGAAAGCGTTTAGTATTATTATTATATTAGTGACTTCATTCAAAGACATTTCAAACAATAACTTACTTAAGTTATTGTTTGAAAAAAGAAAGGAAAAAATGCGCCGCAGTTTCTTGCCAGGTTTTTCTCGAGAGTGCATAAATTTGAGAATCAGATATTAGCGCCATGAGTGCCTCTATGGGGCTTATGTGGATACACGATTTAGAATTTAAATCTGAATTATTCTCTCGCTACGTATAATTTGCACTAGAAAGATTTATAAAAAAATCGCCTTCTGTGTATAAATTATTTTAAAGACAGACGAGTTTAAGTTCTATAACTACTTTAAATAAAAGCCATTGTGCAATAAATATATGGGTATAATATATAATAAATAAATATATATCGCAGAGATACCTAAGGTATTTAAAAACAGATGTACAATACAAAACTTGAGAGGTGTCAAGGGACACCTTTCGCAACGCGCGATAAGGAACTTTCGTTCCAAAATTAAAAGAAACATGCAAAAACCAACATCACGCGGTGTTCCCAGGCGATCACCCATCCAAATACCGACCGCGCCCGACGTTGCATAACTTCGGTGATCGGACGAGAACGTGGTATGGCTTACAATATAGCAAAAAGTGTCTTTACAACTTTTGGTCTTAATTTTTTCCGTCTAGCCCTATTTCGAAACGCGCAATAAGGAACTTTCGTTCCAATAACTCTTTATTGACTCTAAAAGATAGATACAGCCACCTACGTACCTGATTATTTTGTTTAAAATAAAAATTACACTGCAATCTGAAATAAAATATTCTGCAATCTTTACACAAAATACTATGAAGTACCATCCAGTGCGACGCGACACCCCACATGAAACCAAGTGTTTAATTATCGAGGTGCGACGAACGTACAACGAGTACGAGTCAATTGCTCTGCATAATTGCCAGCTTGCGGAATTACACGACTCTTCACTCCACCAGTCTACTACTCCTACCCTTTGAGCCGGGTGTGGTGTGAGAGTCGGCGTGAGATTAGTGACGCACATAGTGTGAGATTAGTGAGAACGCTCGCAGACACGCGATGTAGTTTTAAACTCTCGCAACGTTACCAAAGGGGATTGTTTATAAACGGGTAAACTAAAAAATCGATTTGAGAACCTGTTTCTTATGTATGTAGATTTAAAAGGGAGACGTTAATACATCCTCTATTTGTCTGATTTGTAACCAAAAAAAGTAATTATTTCGAGTTAAATATAAATTCTTAGGTATATGCTGCATAGGCCAATTCATGCTAAACATTGTATTGACTTATTAAAACTGGGCAAACAATGGCTTACGGCGATAAAGCAGCCAATGAGCTTATTTTTCTCAAACGTAACTTACAAATATTTTCCGTATATTACCGTATATAAAACTTTATGTTTTTGCAATAATACACCGCTTATTACTCTTAAAGATAGTTTAGTTACCTATTAGTGATATAATATTTTAAATTGGCATGATTACCTCGAAGATTCACTCAAGAAAAAATATTGATTTATAACAATATTATAAAACACTAGCGATCCGCCCCGGCTTCGCACGGGTGTGATAAATGAAGAACCGCTCGACCGATTTTGTGCAAACTTCACATAAACCATCTACTAAATAGTCCAAACAAAGCCTAAATATTAGGTTTGGATAGGTGAGCCCGTTCTTGAGTTATAAAATTACAACGAAAAGTGGCATTGATTTTTATATATATAGATAGATAGATATATTTCTTCTACTACCTTATTATAATATGAGTGTTGATATTTTATTACAAAAGCAAAGCTCGGTATCAGATGGATTAATCTAGTATTTTTACTGATTATGTATCAGCCTTAATTATTAGTAAGACAATGTTATTCCAAGAAAAATGGACTACAAACGTAATAAGAATGTTTGCGGTTGCTAAAGCGAAAGTATTAATTATATTGGATCTCGTATTTGTTAAGTTGTCTTGAAATTTTAGTTGAAAACGTACAAACAAACATTAATAGATATTACACATAAGAAGGTTTGCATGTGTGTGAGTGAGTCAAACACGATGTATGCCTATATGAGTCACGAAGAAGGATTATGATAAAATCTTTTATAAGATTGTATTCTCGATACTATATTAAAAAACTTAAGAAAATGTAGGCTAATGTTCAATGATCGAACTAATTAAGGTACTGCAACATTCACGTCCTAAAATAAGTAAGATATTATATCACCGGCTCGCTTTGTCACTACCAAAAACCAATTTTTTAACACATTTGTCAAACTTCCTCACGATCTAACATATAGCTTCCTGCCTTTATGCAGATTTCACACAGTTAGTGCAATTGACAGCCGTTTTGTGGTCCACAGGTTCAGATTGTTAAATCACGGGCAAAATGGTTTGACTACGTGATAGGTGGCCTAAGATTTGTAGGTGGCAAGGTGGCAGGGATGCGATATGAATATTAAATTTGATCCTAGAATATTTATGCTCTGCTGTATTGCTAGTGCCAATAATTCGTCCTGCAATTACACTTCACATCACTTTGGACTTGTTACGGAGAGAGTTTAAATTATGGCAACTACTCTTTTTATTTTATTTTTAAATTAATAGTGAATCAAACTACTGTCGCCGTGTACACTATATGCCACAATAATCAACCAACGCGTCGACAGAGATTGCAGTATTAAAATTATAATAATAAATCTTTTTATTTGGACAAAAAATTGAATAATTTGTAAGATATGTTCCCCACCCAGAAAACTTATAGAGCATATTGAATAACAAAAAGATATATAGCAACAGTAAATAATGTTGTTTAATTTCAAATAATTAAACTTGTCTGTCTCCTTTTATTTTACGGTTAAGCCTAAATCATGCCAGTAAAAAGCAATTAACTTTGAAGCTAACAGTAATTGGAAAGATCAATTACCACTTGAGGCTTGTCCAAGCTATGACAGACAGACCATAATTTTATCACTACCTAAAAAATAACAGTTTTTTCATAGCAAAACATTCCTAATTTTAAGAGATATTTAAGAATTTTATAGCAGCGCAGTTATTTTCAGCACACACCGGTACCGGTGGCAACCTAAGTCTGATCTTACTGATTTTCTATTCCGGGCTACAGAGCACACAGCGCCGACTGTCCGCCGGGAAGAGTGTGATGTTTTCGGCGTCAAGAGGCGACAGCATATCCGTAAATTCTCACAAACTAAAATAGGAACTACGCGTTCGTACAACAAAACTAGGCAAAATTTTTTTACATAGCTAAAAATTACGTACATAATAATAGGCAGTCATTTATATAGTTTGCACAGAATATTTGGTAATGCTTTATCAAGACCAAAAGACGTGCAAATATACAAACAATTAGTACCTAGTAGTAACGTTAGTTAGTACGTACAAAAGATAGTATTTTGTAACTATTTATGAAGTTGTTACACCTAGTACCTATGTAGATAAGTCTAGATCTTGGAATACAACATTGGCCGATCAACATAGGCGAAGCTCAGCCAGCTCACCTGAATATTTCGTATATAAAATCACTACGATAAATATAAACATTAAAATATCATTTTTTTTCTCAACGTGGCATTGAATTTGCCATAAATGTATAATAAATAAAACGACGTGTTTAACTAAACTTTATTTAGCGTGGAATAAAATAGGACGAGTAAAAATTTTACTTGTTAACGAACAGGGAAGCCCCTGTTTCTTTTCCTGGAAAATTATATTTTAATTACGTTTGAACTCACGTTTATATTTTTAAGCTATGTCAAAGGAAGAAGTTGATAAACAAATTTGAACTTTTAGACGCAAGTGTGCATGACACGAGTCTTTTAAAGTTCAACTTTGTTTACAAAAACAACTGTGTTGTTGTGGTGCTTTAAATAAAAATGAGTGGGTTAACTATAGGTCAGGAAGTCGGTAGAAAACGTAATCGACCAGTTACAATAGGTCATCAGATAGACTTTAAAATTAGAATGTATACCTATCTATATGTAGCCTATATGTAGCCATCTATAATACCCACATATTTAACGCAAAGAATATTGAGAATATTAGCTACCTTTTTCTTTTGTATACCTGATAGGCTAGCATTTCACTTGATGATAGTGATGATGTTGTCGAGGAAGATAAACGTTAGACCTAGAACGACATTAAAAAAACACCATTAATAAAGTTTACCAAAAAATATGTTTGTTTTTTTAATTTATAAAAAAATCTTAGATACTTTTTACCTTGATTTGAAACTGATAGGGCAACTTACAATGTTCCATACGAAATATTAGTATAATTCGAACTGCTCGTTGGCTTATTCGGGTGGCGATCGACTTCTAAGCAGGGATATCGGGTTCAATTCCCGGCGGGAACACAAGTTTTCTCCCCAAGGAATTTTTTTTATCTGGTTCTGGGTGGGATTGTGTGTGTGATTTGAAGGTTTCCGGCACCCACGACACAAGTCAATGGGGCTGTGAGTGAAAGCTTTTACGATTGCATTTATATTATTCACTAGGCCTGGTTTCCGACTTTGCCCGCGATCATTAAGTTTAAAAGTAGCCTATGTGTTATTCTGGAACCTAAGCTATCTACATTCTAAATTTCATGAAAATCGGTTGAAACGTACGAAGATATGTGGTAACAAACATTCACACACACAAACACACACACACACACATTTTCACATTTATAATATTAGTAAGAAGTAGGATAAGCGATTTATGAACGAGGCTGTCTTTTACAATTATTATGATATATAAAGAGCGTCACATTTTACGATTATTGTGACGTCATTAACATAAATTTATAGAATGTGTATATAATATGATTTAATTATATTAATCACCTTTATATGTATCCAAAATGATGATTCCGAAAGTCAAAAGGGAAAAACGAGAAAATAGTCTTATTTCATCGCCCGTCCGTTTGTTCTTGTATTTCAGGAACGCATGACTGACTCAAGTTAAAGTAATTTCAAATAATTTAGGTATTTTTTCATACTAGCCGTGCCCCGTGGCTTCGCGTGCGTGGATCAAGTTAAAACGCAGTGTATGTGTTATTCCTAAGTATTAGCTATGTACATTCCGAATTTCATCCAAATTCGTTCAGCCGTCACAACGTGAAGAAGGAACAAACATATTTATACACAAACTTTCGGATTTATAACATAAATATGATTAATTATGATTTACGATTTGATAAAGCAGTAAAAAAAATCAAGCCTCTGAGCTAACGCTGATGACCATTGATGCCATATATGCACGAATAAATAAAAAACTGTAAAGTACTTTCCATTGACCTAGAATTTTGAAATTTGGCAAAAAGCTACTTCGCACAGTACGAGTAAAAGAAACAATCCACATAAGTAAAAATCTAAAAATAGCATAACGTATATTACCTATTATATTATTAACATGAAACCGTTGTTAAATTTATTTGATTGGAGTAAGATTTGCCATTCCGTTGAACTTATTTATTTATATTTAATAAAATCTCTAAGCACACCAAAACTTATCAACATTACCTCAATGCGTTTCTTGCTGCAATAAAATTTATTTGGAATCAGGAATTTAATTAATTAAAGCATTACTTGCTAAAAGCTGAACTAACCTTTACGGCAACATACAGAGTTGACTAGTATGTTGTTGGTTTTCTTTCACTAGGGTACCGTTTTAATCAACGTAGTAACTTCACAGCTTCTACGCCAAGTGCCGTAGCCACGTAGACATCGTAGCGTAAACGAGAGCGTAGAGGCTTGGAACAAGTGTCGTAGCGGTCTACGGTAACGTAGCAGTTAAACGTGCTACTGAGGATACCATAGAAATTTTCTTTGATACAGCTCACACAGTATGTTTGTTAATTTTTTATGAATGAAATTGTGTGTACGAGGGGCCGAAAACATTTATTCCGATTTAATGCTTTTTACTTTGTATGGGGCTGTGAATATAAAGCGTTATACACAGCTAAAAATGAAACTGTAACCGATTGGCAGACAAACAAACACGAGAGTTATTTTTAATAATAAGGGTTTAACTTTTACCTCACCCACGGCACAAGTCTTCGAACTTAGCGTGTAGCTTTGAAAGCGTTTGATAAACAAACACTTTAACCTTGATTACACAACTCTTACAGTGTGCCACCCCTCGTACAAGTGGTTATTACACACTCACAAGAGGTGTGACACTCATAGTCAGAAGCATGTTATTTAAACACACATAGCGCAGTCACGATGAGTGCTGTCAAAAGAGTGTAGATAGACTTGAATGTGTTGGTAAGTGTTTAATTCTTTATAGATGTTAGCACACTTAGGCTAAGGTAATGGATGGAATCACGATAGTATCATTTGTAACTATTACTAAAAATAAAAGGTTATTAAAACTACATGTGTTAGTGCCTCTTTGGGGTCCATGTGAATAAACGATTTGATTTAATATATTAAGGCATTAAAGTTGAGAAAAATTGTTATATCAAGAAAATAAAACTTAAGACCATTTTTATGACCTTAATATTCCAAGTTCAGTCTGTAATATAATCAACAATTTTATTGTGTTTGTATTAGTTCGATCGCCGAATTTACCACGTCATAAAGTACCTGATGGTTTAATAGATTTTCACCATATTGTCATGAAATATTTCACAAACTGTCATCATGCATTATGTGCCACTCTATAACTAGATCCAATATTGCATATGTCCCTAAGATGTAAGTATATAAATTTATGGTAAATTTCCTCTTTTTTGTAAAAGAAAACTCTTTAACGAAAAAACATGTATGACCATTAAAGTCGTTTTATTTGAATTATCTGTAAATCACAAATGGTTGGCCAAAATTTTATGAAATATCTCTTTAATAATATCTTTGGATTTGAAGACACTTTCAGTTTTTGGTTTATCTATGCAATGTTTCCGAGCGCTACACTTACTAATTAAACTATTTAGAGGTGACATTTTTCAGATATTTATCGAATACTTTTCCATCCAACCTTATCCCATGAAACAACAGCCGTTTTTCTTTTTAAATAATGGTACTCCGTGTGTAAAAATTACAATAGCTTGATATTATAAGAAAGCCCAATCAATGCAACAAAGCCTTTATAATGCATCATTGAGCGTAGGTATTAAGTTGAATATGACCAAGACCAAGTTCATGATGAAGTTGGTCTTGGTCATATTCAACTTAACATGATCTCGACTTCAAACATTATGGTTGGAGGCGAGAACCTGGAGATGGTTAGATAATATGTGTATCTTGGACATATTTTATCTTTTGGTAAGGAATATCAAAATATGGAGATATCCAGGCGTGTAAAACTCGGCTGGGCGGCGTTTAGAAAGCTGGAGGATATTCTGAAATCTCGCCAGATCCCACAATGTCTGAAAACCCGCCTTGCCCACCATGACATATGGTGCCGAGAAATAGACGCTTACACATGAGGCTGTGCACAAAATAGGAGAGCCATGGAGCGAGCAATGCTCGGCAATAAACTACAAGATCGATTCCCTAATACCCAAATTAGACAACGAACAAAAGTTCGAGACGTTTAAAAATGTGTTATGGGACTCAAATGGAGCTGGGCGGGACACATTGCTAGGAGAAGTGACGACAGGTGGAGCAAGGTTCTAACAGAGTGGTGAACTAAAAAGAGTGGTGGCCAAGAGAAGGCAAACGCAGCGTCGGACGTCCAGCGGCAAGATGGGTTGACGATATTGTTAGCATTGCGGGTCGAACCTGGACAAGACTAGCACACTCCGAGGCGAATGGCAGAATATGAGAGAGGCCTTTACCCAGCGGTGGGATCAAAAGGGCTGTGGATGATGATGACGATGATGATATTTTACAAGTGTACTAAAGTACTAAAATAAGATAAATGTCATTCGGACGTTAAAAAACGCTATAAAAAACAAAATACAGATATATAAATGTATGGTGATTCCTACAGCGACTTTGTCGGTAACGACCAATAAAAAAAGGCGTAGCTATGTTATTTAAATAACCAAAATATTCTTTTGAAAATATGAGGGTTGCGCCTGAAATAAAATGTTTGTATTTTCCATATATATGATCTAGTCTTTAAAATATAATAAACCATGTAATTTGTCAACAGTATCACAATATTTTTATAAAAATCCAACCTAGAAAGTTCTTTCTACTATTTTCTATGCGTACATTGTAAAGTAAAAAAGATACAACTACCAGTAAATCTCTCAACCCGAACAAAACCACTGCAGAACGTGGACCACATCAGAAATTAGTTCACGTTTTTCGCATCAAAGTACCTGCCCGCTGCCGCCTGTAACTTCGCCCGTTACGCCCAAACCAAACCACCCAACTACACAGTTAACTTGACATTTATCCTACAATCATTGAAAAAATAACAGTACCTAAGCTTCTGTTTCTACATGAATTCATTAGCAAAACTTTATGTGACAACAAACCAATGATCATTTGAAGTATAAATTTTATTGAATATATACTCGTATATATGGAAGATAAATATTTTTGGAGTGTGACTTTTTATGGGAAATTTGAATTTCTGATCTGCAACCTTTAGTGAGACAAAAAGTGTTGGGGTGAACAATGTGATGAATAATATTTTTTTCCCCTGCAATACAAACGTTTCGCTTCTATCGTGTGTCTTTACAATACACTCTGTTTTATTTAATGTATGTTGATTTAAAAATTTTTTTTTTTTTAAACTATACCTTACTTTTAATAAAATATAAGTTTAAAACTATTAATAAAATATTACTAGCACTTATTCATTATTATCGTAGAGAAATCGTTACCCCGAGATAGAAAACTAATGAAGAGCCTATTGCAAAATTTCATTTTACATTTCTTAAATATCAAAGGGACTAGATGACAAAAATTTTGATGAAAAATAGCATTATAATATTATTAAAAATCGGCTATCACTCATGTCATTTGATCGAAATTATCGACCAGTCTTTGTCGCGATCTCGGGGCGTAAACTCATTCTGAAGAATAATAATAGTCGTTCTACGTACGTAACCACGTACTAGGTATAGAGGATTCGACTAAAATATGACCGGGATCCCGGGATCCCGGGATCCCGAGATCCGGGATCCCGATCACATTTTAGTCCTGGAATTTTCATGATCAAATTTAATGAATCCCGTGATTTCCGGGATTAATACATTTTTTAAATAAGTCAATAAAAACGTGTGTAGGTACGTAGTCTACGTACGTAATTAAAGTCATTCTTGGAACCTTCTGACAATTTCAATCAAATGATAACGTCTGATTTTCACGAAAACTTTAATAGCGAAATATAATTATGACCGTCTTTCAATCATAAAGGTGGAGACGAGTTATTCTTTCTGATCATCATAAATTTTTACATAAACGTCATTGTGACTTAACAAGCAGTATAGTAAAACTGAACTGACTTTTTGGGTTTCGTGGGATCCAAAATCCAGGGTCAACGAAGTTTCGCCACTGCTTTCCACGGCATGCAAATGGCGCAACCACGAATGGCGTTGTTTCCGAAACGCGGCCAAACGGCTCTTTCGCCTTGTTTCCGTAATACGCACGTTTTGTTGCCTCGCGAGGAATCCGTACTTTACTACCAAGCCGGTTGTAAAGTGGTTAATCTTCTGTACGAATAAGTTTGAATTGCCCCTAAAAAGGAAGCACCGATTTGTATCGGGTTTTTCTGTCGAGTTATAAAATGTTAAGGAAGTTTCGGTACGATTACAGCTGAATACTTAAATATGGCTTTTATGATGACGTTTTATGTTGTGCCCTGGAAATTTGAACGTTAAAAGGTTAATAATTTAGATGGTTTCATGCGTTACTTAGTACGGCTAATATTAACGCATTAAGCGTTCAAATTTAATGAACAAACGGCAGAAAAATGGATATTATGATTAATTAACATTCAAAACGAAATACTGATAATTCTTACAGCCGAGAAACAGTTTTTTTAATACAATGTTTTAGATATTTTTTAAAGGGCATTTGATGACCTAATTCCACCAAAGTTATGACAAGTATTTTTGACAAGTGGCAAAATCTAAATTTTAAAAATATCCTCGACAATCTATCTAGAAAATGGTTGCAATAATTTTCACCAAACATAACTAACAATCTTCTCGGCGAACTCACATTTCAAACAAATAAAGCTAAATGAAAATCGGTCCAGTCGTTTGGGAGCTACGATGCCACAAACACCTGTTAAACTTATAACATCCTTATTTATGCGTCGATGGTAAAAATAGACTACTCTTACACAAATAAAAAGAATAATTTATTTAATAAAGAACCCTTATGCTACACAAAGTGGCGGGCACCGTTTTACTCTGCAAGCATAAGCCTATTTAAAACTCTTCTCGTTCCAGCCACAAATTGGCCCTAAAGAGGCTAAAGTCCTAAATTCAACACTCATATCTGGTAAGACTCTCAAGCGGCTGGAGATAAAGGCCTTGCAGTGCTTTTATCAAGCTAACGACGTGGGACAAAGTCGCGGGCATCGCTCTAACTTGTACACTCGGGGGTTGGGACCAAGTTATTTGCTTTAACTACTGTATTGTGATGCGCATCTTACTAACGATGTATAAAGTGACGTAATTGAAGAGAGAAGGCGGGTAATCAAATAAAAATATTAGGAAATCGTATAATAGATAATAAATAAAAAGGATGTTAATGGGTATTTTTACCTCGATTAGTTATTATAATAAACCCGGACATAGCTTCACAGATGTTCTAGCTAAGTAGTTTTTAAGTACCAAACAATATTTTATATACCAATTTTTAGCCAAATCAAAATCAAAATCAAAATCGTTTATTCACATGGGCCCCAAAGAGGCACTCATGAAAGTTAATGAATCTATTGCCAGATTCGGAAAATTACAGCCATCTCGAGAAGAACCTGGCAAGAAACTCGGCGGCGCATTTTTTTTCATTCATTTTTTTTTTTAAAACATTCCTTATTTCTAATACATAATTTTCTTAACCTAGGTATTATTATGGTCGCTAGAAAGAGCCTGTGCAGTTTGCCTCCATGCATCCTTGTCATTAATATAGTCTGTAGTCTTATAATAAGCTTTCTTAATTAATGCCCGTTTTATTACAGATTTGAACTTTCCCAGTGGTAATTCAGTTACGATTTTAGGAATTCTATTGTAAAATCTAACCCCATTTGCCATAAAAGATTTATTCGTTTTGCTTAATCTAAATGCGCGCACTGAAATTTTATGCTTATATCTAGTATTAAGATTGTGTGCGTCGCTTCTTAATTTATATTTACTAATATTTTTGCGAACATGCATAATATTTTCAAAGATGTAAAGCGAAGGCATGGTAAGTATGCCTGTTTCTTTAAAGAATTCCTTGAGAGATTCGCGTGGACCCATATCATATATTGCACGAACCGCTCTCTTTTGTAGAATAAAAATAGTTTCAACAGCGGCAGCAGATCCCCATAGCAAGATTCCGTAACTCATCAAACTATGAAAATATGCAAAGTAAACCAGCCTTGCCGTCGCTACATCAGTCAGTTGTCTAATTTTACGGATCGCAAAAGCAGCGGAACTCAAGCGACCTGCAAGCACATCAATATGAGGACCCCACTGCAGTTTTGAGTCCATAGTCAGACCTAAGAAAACAGTTTTTTTTACAAGATCTAATTTGTTGTTTTCAAGTGTTACATTTGCATCTACCAAAGGAACATTAGGAAGGGAAAACTTGATACACTTGGTTTTGCTAGCATTTAACAATAGGTTATTAGCAGCGAACCATTTCGAGACTAGATCTAATTCATAATTTACTTCATTTAATTCTACGTCTTTCCTATTTGTTTTAAAAATAAGTGACGTGTCATCAGCAAACAAGACAATATCTAATGCTAGCGAAGTTGTCATATAAAGTAAATCATTAATATACACTAAAAATAGGAAGGGTCCCAATATTGAACCTTGAGGCACGCCAATTTTAACTGTAGACCCGTCAGATGTCACACCATTAACGCCTACTTTTTGTTGCCTACCCGATAAATATGAATCTAACAAATCAAGAGCAGTCCCACGTATACCGTAATGGTTTAATTTGCTAATAAGCGTTTTATCCACGCAGTCGAACGCTTTGGAGAGGTCACAAAATACCCCAATTGCATCCTGCAATCCCTCCCAAGCCCCGAGAATGTGTGACACTAACTTAGCACCGGCATCTATTGTTGATCGACATTTGGTAAATCCGAATTGGTGATCATGAAATATTTTATGTTCATTAAAGTGGGAGAGTACCTGTTCTAGGATATTTTTTTCAAATATTTTACTGAGGGCAGGTAATACAGAAACTGGTCTATAGTTAGAGGGAGTATGTTTACAACCCGATTTGAAAATTGGAGTAATTTTGCTGTGTTTCATGAGATCAGGAAATACTCCTTGATCGACCGAGAGATTGAATACAACGACAAGGTAAGGCGTAATAGTATCTAGTATGGAACCAATAACTTTAACTGAAATACCCCACAAATCTTCAGTGTTTTTTATAGTTATCCTTTTGAATGCCTTTTTTATGGTATTAGCCGTTATGTGACGGAAACAAAAATTTGGAATTTCTTGTGTGAAGTTTTGTTGCAACAGTTTTGCAGCTAATTCGGGAGATGAGTCTAGGGATTTTGTTGCTTCAAGGGGAAATCATGAATCTAACCGATTTTGTTTCAGATATACTTCGCTTGAAAATCACTCCATATACATAGTATACCTACATCAATCAAAATCGTCAATGCAATTAAAATGAACGTTGCAGAGTCAAATAAATACTGCTGCTGTCTTCATTTTTTTACTCCGAGTAAGTCACGTTAACCTTAAAAAGTTTACACAAAATTACTTCCTCACACAGTTTCTTAGTATCTTCTCTAGTGGTGTTTATATTGAAACACTTATTGCAAAGTCTTCTTGATGCCTTTTTTATATTGGTTATTGCATTGTTAGTTCTTAATTAATTAATAATTGTTATTTTATTCTTCTTTATAGTTTGAATGTTAACCTTAGTTCATAGTTGTAAAATAAACATTTTTCATAGAAATTTTGTTTCTGAGTACATCCACATTTAATTTGTGATTTTGCCTTATTGTGTGATAGTTTTGTCTCATAAAAGATATAAAAGCTTTTTTTATTAAATCTCACTTTTTCAGGAACTTAGGCTATAGAATTGAGCCTGCGAGCCCTAGGCAATTTAGATATACTACGCAGATAACCTTGAGCTTATACGAGCAGAACACACTTCCATTACTGCTATCAACCTCCCAGATCACTCGCTTATCTCTTTCAACTTGCACCTCATTATCTAAAGTGAAAACAGCGATATTATGCTACGAAACATTGAACTCTTCTATCTACATAATTAGGTTTATTTTAGCTTTGAGCTTTCCACTGGGCGGGGATCTTGTATCATTATGATACTTCAGAATACGCTTTGGGATGGAAATTAGGCGTCGTCATACATGAAGTTGTATGAAAGTTTAATTGTGTGAGAATGCGGTAATGAGATAGTGGAATAATGCACTACGTTTATGCAGGCCTGGTAGCGCTGAGATTATGGAATAGTAACATTCCCATTCATTAGTGTAGCTTCAACATTAGGGTTGGGTAGCATTTATCCACTATCACACCCGATGCAATATTAACAAACTATTAATATAAGATCTGCTGAATTAGTTCGCAATTGGGTGACAAGTCGCTTCAACATGTCTTTAATTTATATGAGGTAAAAAATAAATGAGTATTGACTTAGATCTAGGTTTTTAGAATTGGAATTAGCAAACATCAAGTTCACCATTATCAGTTTACTATTTCGTTTTTTATTCCACTCGTACGATAATTATTTTCGATATTGAATTTTAACGCATTCTGCATTTTACATTTATCAAAAAATCAGCGCATGACATCGAAAATTCCTGATTCCAACGATACTCCGATATAGCAAATATCAGTTTCAAAAACAGATTTACCGATGCGTAATATTGTCCGCGGGACGAAGTGAATGGATTTTTGTTTATGTTTCAATAAATAGGATTTTAACGCGACTCGAATAAAGGACGCTCGCAAAAAAGTCCCGGTTGGCTACACCCCGTAACATGTAAACAAGAGTATCTTTAATCCAATCAGTGTTATTGCGAACAAGCCCGGATTTTATTTATAAAACAATATCATAAAATTAGTAGAACTTTATCCGGAATTTTAATGAATGCTTACTAAGAATGTTGTAATAAGAGTCTGATAAAATATTTGGTAGTGATAGATTACGCAAGTTTCTTTTAGGTATGGGAATTATTATTTATGTTTTGTTATTCCTACATGAGTATATTTTTAGTAATGTTTTTAGTAATAAATCTGAAAACCTATTGTCACAGTATTTGTACTCGAACTCCTCCAATTCGGCTCGACCAATCTTAATGATTTTGGTGTTTTTTTTTTAATTGTATGAACAATATTAAAAAGTTTTTGTATGGTATTAAAGTACTAAGGGACCAGAAACGTGAAAGAAGTAAAATACTTTTAATAAACGTAACATTGCAACGCATGCCGGGTACAGCTGCTAGTCATATATAATATTCTCGACTGATGGAAAAAAATACTAGATTGTGCCGTTTGAAAACATATAAATTCACAAATAAACATTGAACTGGCGTTTATGATCTCTATTCAATTTGATTGAGTTGAAAAAGCTTGGATTTACTTTAGAACCGTGTTGTAAATATTTTTAAATAAATAATTTTAATAGTAAATCGACCACGGTATCGTTTATATAATATACCTGTTTTCAGTATATATCTGTTTTTAGCGGATGAATGATATAATAAAGAGTATTCTAACAAAATATTAGTTATCAGCTGTATCACCCGCAGCTTTGCCCGCATGTGATAATAAAAAAGATCAGTTCAAAGTCGTGTACTATTTACTATTACAATGTACTATTTCAGTATTTATATTTTCTGTATAAAACGAAGAAAATTTGATTATTATACTATCATTGAACTTTTTTCTGTAAAAAAATGTGTCCAATACTTAGATGTGCAAAATATATTTTGAAACAGTGCGCGTTAGCAGCATAGACAAATCTAAGAACGCAAAGTTTAGGATGCGCTTGTTATATTCGTCGTCTAAGACAAATTAAATGGAGTAGATCCAGTAGATGAAAGATATTTTTTTAATTCGTTGGAATTGTTGAATTTTAAGAGAAGAAGCATTCGTTCCATTCGTTTGGGAGCTACGATGCCACGACTTGTGTCGTGGGTGCCCGAAACATATACATCGCATACACAATCACATCCGCAACAAAAACAACATATCCTCCAAATTTCATGTTTTCACCTATGACGGTTTCGACTGGGCGATGATGAGTCAATCGAGACATTGCCTTTTATATATACAGATAATGATGATAAAAAGGATTTCGATGTGACATATTTTGGATGCCAGTGGCTTTTGTCAATGATTTTTTTTAGTAACAATGGAGATAATCTGTTTTGAGTTTAGAATTATCTAATAAGTTTTAGCTTTAAACAAATTTGTTTTAAAATATAACTATTTTCATCATCTTTTTCTCTTATTCAGCGGGAAAGTATAACAGGTACTGTTCTTTAAAGGACACTAAAAGAAAACAATTACTTATTAACTAATATAAATGATTGTTGAATATTGTAAATGAATTTGCTTTACTTTTTAACCGGACGCCTGTCTGCCAACGTGTTTCGATTGTTTCGTTATTAAAATTACGTATTAAGTTTATATAAATGTTGATCTCATGTGTTATACGTTTATATTAACATTTTAAATGTACATCTAGTTTTGGGTATGATCGTGTGTATGATGAAAATGTTTCCGGTACCTACGATACAAGTCTTTGAACTTAGTATAGAGCTGTGAGAGTGATGAGTTTGTTTTGTATATTTTTTAAAATAAAAAGTGACAATCGTTAATTTAAACTAACTGGACCCTTTCTAGCTGATACTTAGTCGATTAACTACATTCCGAAACCTTCTTACTCTCAAATAGCAGTTATTGACATCTACTTCTATATGTCCCTAGTTTCCGTAGGCAAATCAACGTTATCAGTAGAATTGTTACATTCCCTAGAGTAACAATCGCTCTTGCGCGTGTCACACTTTTTAAGTAACTGATCACTCTAGCGTAACATTAGATAACCATACTCGAACATACTACAACATATACTTGTATATTTAACGTTAAACATGAGTTATGAAGATTGATGCTGAAATTTATAACATTAACATTTTATAATTCAATTGCAATGCCTTTAGTCAGTTTCTAATTACTTCGTTGCAAAAGTACAAGTGTTAAACTGTCAAGCTAGCGAGTCTCTCGGTATTTTATCAGATACATTCATTCCTCCACAAAGTACTATGTAATACTACAGTTTTTGCCAGTAAAAATTATCTTATCTCCATCCCCATTCCAACACCAGACATACTGCATTGACCGACACCGATATATAGTGGATATTCCTCAAATGTGCACGAAGCGTTTTGCTTCCACGTTCATTATGCGCACTGCTAAGGAGTTGAACTCCTTGCTAGAATCTATGTTCCCTGATAAGTACAATCTAGGAGTTTTCAAGTCGAGAGTGAATATATATTTTCTAGGTTAGCATTTTTACTTAATATCAGGTGAGATAGTGGTCAAACGTTTCCCTATCACAGATAAAAAATAACAGGTAGATTAACTGAGTGAGTGTGTTCTTATAAATAAGCAACGACTGCAATATTCTTTTATCAGTTGTCTGCCAAATCACTAGGCGTATGCCTATATGCTAGAAGCATTAGAAGCACACATTGTCTTCCACATTTTCTTAAAATAAATATTGGCAGAATCCAACGAAAAGGCAACCATATCATCTGATAATCCTATAATTATTATCATACCTACCTAAATTTTGCTTCTGGAAACCACTTTGACTTTTTCATACGTTTTATACATTTTGCGAACCATTTTGTACTAACATAACGCTTTGAATATGCAAACTACTCAAACTAGTGTTGGATTAAAACAGAAGAGTTAAATAAACCTGAAAGTTGAAAGTACTCGAAACTCAATAAATTCAGTCGGAGTGTTTCTCATTCGGGATTTCGAAGAGCATATAAAAACGTTCAATCAGAAACAACACACCGAAACTTGACTAAAACCTTTTTAACATTCAATTTAACTCCAATCCAAAAATAAAAATATTCGATTCAATTTTCAAGCTCAGAATACAGAAAGAACCAGAAGCCGCTTTAAGCTTTGATTGCAAGCCGCGCGCTGTGTCCAAAAAACAAAACCCGCGTCCCGCGCCCGTCTCAACTCCACCCGCGTAATGTATCTAGCTTACACACTTACCCGTTTTTGGGGTAAATGTTTTAGGACAGATACTATTCACACACACTTTTAATGAAATCAATATACGATCGGATTGACACAAAAACAAGCATAAGTAATTAAAAATATAATAACTATCCACTACTTTTTATATATATACAAGGTTATAATATGTTTAGGGTGTACTAAGCTGAAACGGTATAATGGTACCCCTTTCGGCTTAGGGCACCCCAAATAGACTACCTGTGTACTGCTCATATTAAATGTAAAACTATATTAGTTATTGTTATTTACCTATTAAGGATGACTCACCCAAGGCCGTGTCGGGTCCGAGTCGAGATTCGGCCGTAGCACGGTCACTGAGCCGGTTCCGTGCCTGTAAGAGAGGCTTCGACCGAGCAATTACCGTTGCGCCGCCGTGATGTAGTCTACTCGTCAGAGCAAAAATAGTGTTGTAACTAGACCACAATCATGTTGACTTTTGACGATCTGGAGTTAGCGGCTATTGCGATCGCTCTGGACGATAAAGAATTTGAATCTTCAACTACAAGGAAATGGAGTGTGCCGAGCCGAGGCGAGACCGAGTTGATTCCGTGAGTTGTCCGTTGCTCGGCCGTCACTCGTTTGCCGCTCGGTATAGTGTGAGTGTGTCCATACAAAATATATACACATAATTTTAGTTGCCCGTGCTACGGCTGACGCTCAGCTCGGACCCGACACAGTCTAGCGTGAGTCTTCCTTTAAGCTCAATGATGTTAAAATAAAATACGGTTTCGATGAAAACATTTAATTTCCTTTTTGCTGCGTAAGTAATTTCTGTCCAAAGACAACTGTTTTCTTTTCTTCATCAGCAGGAAAGCTAAAATTTCACAAAAACAAATGTTATTGTCGTAGTAAAAAAAATCGGCCCCATACAAAAAGTTCACTGATATCCGACAAAATGTATGGAACAGTAGATTTTTCCTCTTTGCGAATTTTCAAAAGAAGCAGAACATAAGTTGTTTTTTTTATGTACAGACAGACATGCCCCTAAAAGCACGCTGACTTAGTGTACCAGTAACAATGTATAACTATATAAGTAGATTTTTTAAAGTTAATTATATAATATAAAACTACAACAAATAAAAGTTTTCATTCTAGGGAAAATTGCAACTCGATATTTGGCACACCAACAAAATGGAGGTGTCACTATTTATGACAATTAATGATCGAACAATTTATTAAATTATAAAATAACACAACATCTATATGCGCTACTTACGTATGAAATGTGATCCCATCAATTTTTTTTTTTAGTCTTGATGAATTTTTACACGTAGGGACGGCACAGGAAGGCATAATTTAATTTAATTTGCAGCGGTAAAACACGTCAGCGCGAGTGACGGTGACAGATTAACTAATCGTGTCAGCGTAAAACTACTTTCAACAAGCGTAGTTTTTGACGCTTCAGTATAAGGCGCGGTCGCGGCTTCTGGTTCTTTCTGTATTCTGAGTTTTCAAGATGCAGTTGGTGTGGCTACAGAGTTCTTTTTATAAAAACGCGGAGTTGATGGAATAAATTAACATAAAAAACAGCCCACGTAATTCTCGGCGTTGTATTTTTTAAATGAAGAATTATTCTTAGCAGTTATCTATTAATATCTTTTGAAGTAAAGTAACGTCTTTGCTTTACGAGTATGCTTTTAGGGTATTCATCTGAATACCCTAAAAGCATACTCTAATTATATATAGAACCTTCTTTTATACAACTTGACTAGGCAAATATTTTAAGGTAAGATATGAGAAAGTTAAAAGCTTGATACACATTTTTATTTAAATACCACTTGAATTACTTGTCGTTGGCTTAGTTGGGCTGCGTTCGCCTTCAAAGTACGTTACTATTATTTTTTCTCTTCTATTTTTGTTCATCGGGCTTGATTCACGGCGGGAACACATGTTTTCTCCCCAAGGAAAATTTGTGTTTCTGGTTCTGGTGTGTGATGTGAATGCTTCCGGACCCACGACACAAGTATTCGAACTTAGTGTGGGGCTGTGGGTCGTAAAAGCGTTTATATTCACAAGTATTGATTATAACATTTTGAATACGATTTTCATCGAACAGTCTTGAATTCTGGTGAATGTGATAGAATTTATCGTGCATTTTCTCAAAATATAGTGCTTGCTTACTAGCTACGCCTACCGAAACACAGTCGCAACCTACAAGGCTCAGATAAAAAAAATGTGTCTCATTTCAAGTCTAGCGCCTAGCCCACCCACCTACGACCAAATCATCACATATCAGCAAGTAAGATAACTTTCAAATGTTAGCTGATCACAGACAAAAGCATCAACTACTATCAAGCCTAAAAAAGACAGGCGTGAAATAAAGGCATAACTTGATTCTAGTTAAGAAAGACACTCAATATCAAAAGCTCCCAAGAGAGATGATATATTTTCTTGACTACAATTTAAAAATAACCATTCAATTCGTGATCCCAGCTGACCTCACGTTTCGTTTGATTTATAATCTTGACCCAAGAGGTTCGGATCTCACGCATTTTTAAAGCAGACTTCTGATATGACCTAGCGTCGTCCTACCCAAATGTTATATCCTAGGGATCGGGGTGAGTTTGGACCAAGCCGGGGTGAGTTAGGACTCTGCCATTGTTGAACAGCCCAGACCACAGCCATTAGCAATGTAAATCAGAACACGAGGGGTTGAATTTACATAGTTTCCCATAAAAGTCATAACGACATTATCCCTTCGCTTACAATGGAAGTTGCTTGAATTGTTCAGGACTTAACAGTGACGGTGAAGCGTTGTTTAGCTCTATAATGGTTATGATATTTGCTTAGTTTGATTAATAATCAAATTAAATTTTCATAAACAAAACTTTGTCCTGGAAATGATCTATTATTTATAATCGAGCCTTAAAGCAAATAAGATGCTTATTTGTTGATGCAAATGTATTATATATTTGAATTCAATCAATTTAAACAATATCTTATATAATACTAGCTGTATTACCCTTGGCTTTGCCCGCGTGAGTTAGTATAATAAGATGAGTTTAAAACTGTGGATGTACTATTTTAGCATCTATAAGTTCTATATACAACGAAGAAAATTGAATAATGACACTCTCATTTTAGATTACTCTTAGATGTGCATTATATATTGTGAGGTTGTTTTAATCATATATACATATATAAGTCGTCAATTGGTTTTAAGAAAGGATACCCCCTTGTGAATCCAAATTATATAACATTAAATTTACATCACACACACAATCACGACCAGAACCAGAAACACAAATTTTCCTTGGGAAGAAATCTTGTGTCCCCGCCGGGAATCGAACCAGATACCCCTGCTTAGAAGGCAAACGCGCGCCCAACTAAGCCAACGGGCAGTTCAAATAATTCCACCATACCCTTTTTACCATCTATAACGACATGACAAATTGTCAAGCGTCATACATTTATGGTTGACATACTTCCAGATCTATTAATGGTATTGAGGAACATGAATCCTAAATCTAAGTAACTCCATACACATTATTAATATGAATGTTTACTATCTATTTTCTCCACCTGGGGATTTAATTTCTAAAAACACTGAAACATTTTGAAAAGCATGAATCCGAACATTAAAGAATATTATATTTAATCTGATCAAAAACTTAAATACATTATATATTACATTAAACTAAAAACTAAATTAAAATTAACTAAAAAAATAAACTATAACTAAATATAAATATGTACAAAACTTAATCTAATAGATCGCTACCAGTAGGCAAAGTACCCAAAATGCTGGCAGCATTGCCACGTTGAACGGCAATGCTCAATCTCTGTCCAAAATATTTGCCAGCATTTTTTTTTTTTTTTTTTTTATAGTTTCGTTTTTTCATTTTCGACCACATCATCGCTTACTATCAGGTGAAATAGTGATCAAAAGTATGCCTAACACGAATAAAAAAAAAAAAGTATTTTGGTCACGAGTTGCTTCGACCAAACGCTTTGTTAATTCATTGAAGATTGTATGTGCTCCCGGTCCCCACGGTCCCAACGTCTCAACCCCAAAAGGCACAAATATATAACCACATTCAAGATTACTATATTTGCGCAGTCTCTGCTGATTCAGCCGAAATACCAGCCTTATTTTTAGTTCCAGAAAGATGAGACGGTGCTAGGGTATCTACGCAAGTTGCATCCCAAACCAAAGGCCATTCCATCTTCAACGGAATAAAGTAATTAGAACCTAAATTTAAAAAAATACGATACAAAATTATTCGACACCGCCTAACTCCCCTTAAACATGTGTCTCATCAATTGTGTTTAGAAATGTAAATCCTAAATTTCAAGTTTAACCAATGATTTTTTTAACATGAACGTTTACTACCACAAGGAAATCTAAACAGGTTTTTTGAAATTCAATTCACAATTTTGCTATCCCCCTTCTCCTCTTAGGGGATGATTTATCAAAAACAGTGAAATATGTGTTTTATTAATTTTAGTAGAAAGGATAAATATAAAGTTTCGAAGAATTCGATACAAACTTTACCACCCTTTTTCTCCGTTCAGGGGATGAATTTCATAAAGCCGCTTCTTATCTCGCGCCTCCTTAACAAAAACATTATATTCTCTTAATTTTACGTTTCCACCTATAACGGTTTTGTCTGGGCGATGATGAGTCAATCGGGACATTGCCTTTTATAAATACAGAATGACGTTTCTTAATAACTGTCATAGCATTACTTATTTCCTCCTTATCCGAAATGTAGGCAGCATAATTCCTTAATATACATTTCACTGTACGACACGTACCCGTCCCTACTCGTTATACCAATCTGGTCGGACCGGAGCTCCTATATTTAACCTATCGTTTTGTTAGTCCGAGAGCCGGCGTTTAATTATCCACCGTGAGAAGTGATTCGACGTCAAAGCGCCCTCTGGCGACAATTACAGACGCAAATTGGACCGCGACAACCGGTGCGGGGCACGGTAACCTGCAGCAGAAATACTATCTGGAATCACATTGTGGCCAGGAAGATACAAACACATAATTATACACTTTACAATCCATCAGATGAAGGTATAAATTACATGTGTGATGAAGTTTTGCACTTAGTTAAGCAGTAAAGGTTAGCAGCATTAAAAGTCATCAAAATAAAAACGGGCCAGTATGTATAATATTTGCGTTTATATTAACAAAAAAAAATCTGTTAAAGGAAAAAACCTAGATTGTAATTTAACAGGTAAGAATAAATTTTATAACATCCATTCGTTAATAAATTTTTTTTTTTTAATAATTATTACATGATATTCCTTTAAAAAAATAACTTAATTAAGGGAGGAATGATCGCTCTGAGAAAGATAAAGCTTATCCGCCAAAGAGCTCAGTATATTGATACTTGTCAAAAACTGAATGGACAGTTTCCAACGCGTCAAACTGGCTAATATGAAGAATAAAAATTCTAAAAACTTAAATATTGAAGTTTCTTAGTAAATTACTATCTAAGTTATCATATTTAAAGTTGTCATATTTTAAGGGACTCTGTTTTACTTTGTTTCTGTAATAGCTGTCTCCTAGTACACTAGGTTTTAGGTTTACGTGGTTGGTTTAGTCGTGTAAGGCTATAGCATTAATATCACTCTATGTATTAGTTTATGCTTTATACACATAAACAAAACTATTTACTGACATTTCAGTAAACGGAAACACAACTAAGCATTACCTTGTCTGAAAAAAATCTATAGATGCAGTGTTGAAGATATATTTATTTTTATATAGTTACACATCATGCCTAATGCTCAATCCTAAATTATTTGTCACTACGTTTCACCCATAGCTTGAAAATAGGCAACATATGTAACGCGCTTTGTGATACACATACAAGAACGTCGTGTTTGGACTTTCCTAATGGATAAAGTTACATGCTCCTACATACCCTGAATACTGAGCTTAGTTTAGTCTACAGAGTCTTCTGGTTACAATAACGAACCACGCGATACCTTACATCCTGCGAACCTCAAATTAATTGAACTCACTGCATTTAAAATTCAATGGAATTTTATGATAGAGAGATTATTTCTGTCAAACATAAGATCGCGTTGTCAATTAATTTAACTATAGTTAAGGTCAAAACTATATTTACACATTGCCCTACCAGGGTCTATATAGAACTGTTAACCAATTTTATTATAACATCTTTGTAATTACTTTATAGTTACAATAATGTACTGAATACTGAATTAACGAGCATACAATTTCATAAAGTCAAAATACACACATTGATACATACCACATTCACAATCTGCTAAAAACTGTATCTTTTTATTTATTTCTACTGAATGTTACCGTGCTTCGGAGGGCACGCTAAGCTATCGGTCCCAGTTGTTAGTTGTAAGATAAACAGTCGTTAAGCCATGTTAGATGCCTTCAGGTGGTCTGAAAAAGCCTGGCCCTAGGACTGCCCACTAGTCTCTACGACAAGCAAGCATTTGGTACTAGTCAAATAAAAAGTGTTGAACAGCAAAACCTTCATAAAATAAGAAAAACGTTCGAAATTCGACGAAGCTAGGTTTTCTTGCGTCACATTTTGAGATCAACACGAATGAGGGCCTGATCTCAATACACCCTTGACACACAAAGGTACTCGCAGATCATAGAAATACATAGAGTACATAAAGCCTGCGGGAGAATTGACGCGAGGTCGTTTTCGAATCGACTCAGCCCCTTACGTAAAGGGATCTGAATATCACATTTGTTGGCTGGACTGGAAAAGGCTAGAGGTGCCAGTCTGTTTATCTGGAAACTACCAACATTTTACTGAGGATGTATTTGAAGAATATAGTTACAACTAACAATATTGAAATGATGGGATAAAAATAACGCTTCTCTGGAGAATAAATAAATATCTGAATAGTAACAGGGTGTTGTATAATAGGGTGTTAAGTAGGAGGATTTAGTTTGATAGTCAATAGTACAAACCAAAATCAAAATCATTTATTCATTTATTCATTGTGCCCTAAAGAGGCACTCATGAAAGATAATGACTTCGCTGCCAGTTTTGCAAAATTACAGCCATCTTGAGACAAACCTGGGAAGAAACTTGGCGGCGCAATTTTTCATTATTTTTTTTACATTCTTAAACACTTATACGGGTATTATATCTATATTATGTAGTCGCTAGAAAACGTTAGTGCAGTTAGCCTCCATGGATCCTAGTCAATAATGTTGCCAATCGTTTTATAGTAAGCTTTCTTCATTAATGTCCGTTTTATTACATATTTAAGTTTTCCCAGTGGTCATTCAGTTATAATTTCGTAAAATTGTCATATGTATTGTTAGAAATTTTATTGTAAAATGTAACACTATTTGCCATATTTATTCGTTTTGTTTAATTTATATGCATGCAGGCACTGTAATTTTACGCTTATCTAGTATTATGATTGTGTGCCTAAAACAATAAATCCAGTGGACAAGTCTATTTATTAATCTTCTAATACTATAAGAATCTTTGTCCTGACATACTGATTCACTGACTGAGTCACTGACTGACTTGAAATTTTGAGGCTACATTTGTCTTAGTAGGTGTTGTCGTAGTAGGTGTAATAAGAATATTTTTATGGAAATCCTACCCCCAAGAGGGCTAAATGAGGGAAAAAGTGTATATGAAAGTACTTGTTTTTTAATGAATAGCGATGAAAATTGGCATTTCATTTGTTCATCCTACTAATCCTACTATCCTACTAATATTATAAATCCGAAAGTTTGTGTGTAAGTGTGTGTGTGTAAGTATGTTTGTTCCCTCTTCACGCTTTAACGGCTGAACGGATTTGAATGAAATTTGGAATGTACATACATTATACTCAGAATTAACACATAGTCTTCTTTTTAACATAATGCGGGCAAAACCGCGGGATACGGCTAGTATCTACATAAGAGTACCTATTAATAATGTGTTCAAAGTACACTGTAGCTATGTTTTAGATATTGGATTTGAATGCTTTAGGCAGGTATTTGAGTAGGGTAACTAGGTAAAATAATTTTCAGAGGTCCTAAGATAAGGTCAAATTTATTAAATACAACTGTTCACTACTGTAACATTTAAATAATTAAAATTTATAACAATTGTATCTCTGATATGATTATGGTATTAACTTTTATAAAAAAATGTTTTTTACGTATGCTTTGACTAATCGCGTTTATTTTTTTAATGTTCGATAGGCGAGTATTTGACTACTATTTCACCTGATGGAAAGCAATTATGCGGCCGAAGATGTAGCATGCTTGCTTAGAAAATATCTATTCACTCTTGACTTAAATACTCCTAGATTATACCGTTCAGCAAACAAAAGCGCGGGCAATAAATATCAATAATATAAAATGATCGCACAAAAAAGTATTTTTAACACGACTTATCAAATATAATTAATAAAGTATGTCAAATCACTGTTTACACCTTACATTCTCTTTTGTCATTTTTTAAGGAGAAACGAACTTCCACAACTATCACTGTACCAAATTTAGAAATGTTTGATAGGATTTTAAAATATCGAGCTCTCAACTAGCCCGTATTAAACACTTTAATATTAATGTGTCCAAATTTAAAATGTATTATTTGTGAACAAATAAAAAATACCTAAATACCCCGAAGATATCAAGTGCCGAACCAAAAAACATATTTGTTATATTGTGTCGATTTAAATTTGTTTCTAATTTTGATAACTGTTTAAACTTTAAACAGTTATCAAAATTAGAAAAAAAGTTTTAACTTTAAAGTGTTAGATCCACTAAACATGACAATCCATATTAAGATAAATCTTAAATTATATTTTATGTTTTATAAATATAATCATAACAATCAGTTGGTTGATGTATAAATTCTATGTTCTTCACTAACAATCAGTTGGTTGATGTATAAATTCTATGTTCTTCACCAAAGTTGGCGAGAAATTGAAAAATAATTAAATCCAAGCAAAGCTTAAAAAACCGAATTCACCGCTTTATCTTCGGAACTTTGATCAAATTAGATGTACTAAACACGCATTATTGATGATATTTCAAGAACTACTGATGAGATCTTGATCAAATATAAATAGGACCAATTGGAAAGCAACATCTTTCAAACAAAAAAAAAATAAAAATCGGGTCACGTGTCATATAAAAAAAACAGTCGACTTGTGTGACGAGGGATGTTCTACCAATTTTTTATTTCTCTAACATAGATCAAAAAATGGTTTTGTACAATATGTAATAAAAAACAGTTTTAGTAAAACAATAACTAACTTAGGAGCTAAAAAAAATTACATGTCTCAATTCGGTGCAAACTTATTTCTATATTCTTAATCAAATTAAAATGCAAATCTCTTTAATTTTTAGATTTAAAATTAATCAGTGATTTTAAGCAAAATATTGTTATATAAAAATAATTTTTAAAGTACACATTGGGACAGGGTTCCGTACAGCTTTACGGTAAAATTATTGCTGCGTGTGTAAGATTACTTTAAACCTTCATCAGAAATTAAAAGAACCACTTCTCACTCGTCTAAGCGCAAGCGAACTCTATACCTATCACCATCGGAGCGAGTAATTAACAAACGATCTATTTCAATAGCTTTAACTGTTTGATGCCTTTCAACAAAGCGCATGCCGCCGGACATTTATAAATGGATTCCGTGAAACGGAACGTTCGAAGTCAAAAGACTAGGTAAAAAGAAACGTTAGACGCGTAGTTTATACTTGAAAAGCGCTTTAGCTGTTGTTTCCAAGATTACATCGGAATGTAAGTCAAATAGGTTTTTACGAAGTCTGGGGCGGTGCCAAGATCTGTGTTATGCTGCTTCAGTCAGGGGAGCTTGTAAGAAAATGTGGTAGTTATATTTATGTAGCTTAATGTTCTAGATATAAGTTATCGTTTTTATTTATTTGTTTATTGTTCTGATATATTTTACTCCTTGGAGTTGGAGTCTTTTTTAAGAGCAGGTTAGAGTTTTTACTAGTATGCTATCTGCCTCATTGCGATTTAGGCATTTTTGTTGTATACAATAATATATAAAATGAAAGGTTCGTCTGTTTTTTATTAAGTTCTTTGTAAGATTGTGCTGCTTATTGTACTCGTGAAATAGACATGAAACTCTATATTATCTTTCATATAAATGTAATAAAGGAAAAAATATATTATGTTTTCTCATGTCTTTTTTCTTTCTTCGCTTTATATATATATTGTTTTTCTATCGACTTCACAAAAATGAGGAATTACTTACTCAATTCGACAGTTTTTTTATGTGCCTCATAACATCTTCCCACGTGAATCGATATTGGATTTTTTTTTTACTGATGAGCGTTATTTTCCCATTGGTCCCATTTAAATTTGATGAAGATCTGATTAGTAGTTTGTGAGTTATCGTCAAAAGTGCGTGTTTAATACATTTAATCTGATCAAGGTTCCGAAGATAAAGCGGGGAAGTCGGATTTTTTAAGCTTTGGTTGGGTTTAATTATTTATAGTAACATGTCATTACAATTTCGCGCCAAAAATCTACCGTTTTTTTTTGCAAACACCTCCAGGAAGGACAATTGGATTTATAGACTAATATATGCCGATACCTTAACTGTCGAAATCCATCCAGCCGTTTGGATAATACGAGGTGATAATGAAGTTTACAAATATACATACATACAAAATATGCGCAAAAAACATAGCGCTTCTTTGCCAGTCGGGTAATAATGGACGGCAATTGTTTTTTTTTTTTTTTTTTGACAGGCTAGTGTTTGACCACTATCTCACCTGATGGTAATCACTTACCATGGTATCGATGGTAATCGATGTGATCGAAGCTGGTAAACACACTAGACCTGGAATACGCAGGCTCTCAAGTTTGTTTTTTGTCATCGAGTTTAATTCAAACTTTAACGTGCAGTGCTTGATATTTATTGTTTTAATATTAATTAGATCTATTATTCGCCTCACTTTGCTATGTCATAAATATTAAATACGCTTTTTTTATTACAAAAACAACGTCCGCCTCTCGTGAACCGTAGCGAAACAAAGCGAGGCGCCTGCAGCTTACAATACCTCGACAACAGCCGCCCGACCACTGATAGGTGCTATTGAGGAGGAAAATATTATTACATTTTGAAAAGATTTTTATTTTTTATAATTTTTATTGACGGTTGGGTTAAATTTACTTTTTTTATTGAATACAGATGTAATAAATGCCTGGTATTTAAACCTATGTCTCACAAAGTGGTACTAACTGCGATTTATCTATTTACATAAACTTAGTATTAATTATTGTTTGTTACCGTTGTGAAGAGAAATAATAATATATAAATTATATTTCTTTAATGTTTATTTGGAATCTTTATCTTCGTTCTTTAGTTTTTCTATATACCTCTAAACTTTCTAACCAGATAAGCCCACAAAATATATTATTGTTGGAGTATTGACCCAGTTGGCACTGTAGGCAAATCTTTTCTTTCACTCCTTGGGTTATGGGTTTGAATTCCATCAGGAGCACAATTTTCCGTTCCAAGAGACATTTGAGCCTTTAGTTTTGGGTGTTCCGACACCACAATACAAGCTCTTGAACTGAGTATGGGGCTGTGAGTGTGTGTGGTTTTGTTTATTTTCATGAATATATTTGAGATAAACATTCTTTTAAATTGCTGAACGGATATATATCAAATTAGCTAAGCGAATCTAGACCTTGGCTACTTAACATAAGTGAGCAATTTTTATTATCCTAACACATCCGAAACCGCTGAGAACAGCTTGTAAAAATACTAATGCCTCATTAAAATCGGCTTAGTGCCAACAACAAAACCCTAATACAATTCCATCACAATATCCACAAAAACGTTGTTGATTCCGAGCACAGTGTCGCAGTCAAACAGATGATTTAATAACAAGTACCATTACGGGTCATAATTCATTTTCGCATTAGGGCGTAGGGCGGGAGCTGGTGACCCTTGTCGAGGGACTGTTACTCCGCGAGATGTGAGAGGATTTGGATGAGACAGGAAGGGTTTCCGCAGAGTCATATTTCTATTTTGTCAGTATGTGTCAAGAGGATCAATGATCTGGGAGAATCGCTATAGGAATTCTAGATCTTGTTAGGTTAATAGAACCTAATAGAAACCAAACAAGTTAACCTATCTTGAGTAAAAAAAAAGTGAATGCAACATTTGTTTGGTTAAAAATATATAATATATCATTCATATTACTGTAGTTGAGGTTTTAGGTACACTTTTAATTGGTTACCGTCTTTAGAAAGATATATTTTGTTGTTATACAGTTGTTACATTTTACTACTTAATAACTTACTTCTAAGGATAATCAATAATTGAAAAGAAAAAGTAATCTAAGCAAAAAAAATTACATTACACACAGCAAAAAAAATGGAATGGTAGGACATCACTGTTTTTAGCCCTATCATGTTCCGGGGTCTATCTCAAAAACTACATTTTTACCGCTTTAACTTGGATGTTAAGCTATTATTATTTTATTTTATCATTAAGGAAAACATACAGCAATCAAACAATTATAAAAAAAAAAGCAATTAAATTTTATACTTTTCTATTAGGCAAAATTTAATGTAGGCGCAAGATCTCTGTTCGGGCGAACGACTAGTTTACCACAAAATGTTGGAAATTCCATAGAGATAAGGTAAAACGGATATGGCCTCTTACTCTTCATGTTATCATGAAATACTTATTTGCGAGTATATTATACTTTGCCTCAATACTGTGCAAGCAGGACTAGTCAAATTAATGTAATAAATATGAACGACTGGATGTTTATTTGTTACTCAATTATTCACATGAAAACGACTGTAAGAATAATATGTTATAATTTTAATTATTATTTATTGTTGGAATATCACAAAATTGGGTACAATGACTAAAACTTACATAAAAAACTTAATTATATGAAGTGCATCATGTATCCTTCTAGATGTGAACCTAGCTTACATAATAATATATACCTTAGCTTACATAATAATATATACTATTAGTGTTATATATATTAACTTAATTATAATAAAACATGAGACTAAAAAAAATCTATTTAAAAAGTTATCCAAACAACGATAATAATAAAAAAGTTCAACAGATGCAAATGGAATACAGATGGAGTGTAATGTTTGACAAGAAGATAACTAAACCAATGGAAAAAGACAAATAGCTTACATTAGCAACCTAAACAGTGTTTTGGTTAATACCTAAACACCGAATTGCCGCAGGCGAAGCAATCTGTTCTAGTTAGTGAGACTCAAATGGAAATACGCAATGTGTAATGCTTAATCATTTGTGATACTGCTCATTATAAAGGCCACTTACAATCAAAGGAACGGCTTGCTTGATTTATCTCCTAGTAACATTTGAAAAATTCCAGAGCTAATTTAGCAATGGCTGACTTTTACTTCATCCAAAATGCCGTGTCATTATTATTTACGGAATATAAATGTCTATGTACGCTTTGATGTTAATTAAAATTCGAATTGATCTCATTAACAAAATGGTGTTGATGTTTTAAAATTTAAAACATAATGTAGTATTTTGTTAATGAGTAATTTTAATCATACAAATAATTAAAATGTTGAAATCATAAACTTTTTATGTACTTCAATCATAATTATTAATATAATAATAACGGAAAACTACGTGCATAATGAATATAAGATAAGATAAACCATATCGTACACAGACCTTTTTTCAGAGAAATCATGGAGTTCGTACATTATATTTATGTGGGTGTATATTTAAATGTTAGCCACATGTAGAATTCAGCAAATCCCAAAAAATCTTAAAATTCCGACATAAGAAACATTTAAGCAAATAGAAAGTTAACACAATAAAGTTCATCAAGAGATGCACATACGAAGAACGTACGGATTCCTTTGACTAAATTAATACTAGAACAAATGCAAAGTTGCAAGAACCGAGTAGAGTTCTCCAAAATGCGCGGTTTCCGCAAACTCTGCGTTACGTGCACCTACCAATAACACTTATTCACTTATCTTTACAGTTGTTAGTTGTTTGCGAACTTGCGGAAACCTGGCGAGTAACACAATTGTGAATTCTATTTCGTCGGTGGGAAAATTGGTGAGCTTATTCACCAGTTTTCTCACCGGCGCAATTTGTTACTACTGAAAACTTGAAGTTGATGAAATCAAGAATTGGATGCGATTTTTGAAAGTGTACTTTTTATGTTGTAGTGTTTTATACATTTTACAAATTTTTTTTTTATATATATAATCAAATACTAACCTCGACGTTTTAGCAGAGTTGCATCGGCTTTAGTTACGAGAAACTCACTGTAGAGAAAGTACAGTGAGTTTCTCGTGGACGGAAAGGGCTATATGCTATGCTATATGCTAGAGGGATATATATATATGTTTTCTTTTTGTATGGGGGAAAATGCCTGGAATATCCATTCCTTCTCAGGGGAGAAGGAAAGGATACCCCTTTCCTTCTCCCGGGGCTCGAACCCACTAAAAACCCCCCCGTGAGCCGTCCCTCGCCGAGGTGGGGCAAGATAGGGTCGCGCTAGCAGTCACTATCTTGCCCCGGCGGTAGGCCCGGATGCAAACTCCTCCGGGCCACTGCGCCCATGGAGAGGTGACCTTGCTCGCCAAGGCCACCCCACAGACATGTGGGGCCGTGCAAGTCAGTGGAGAGGTCCCCTGACTCTCCAACAGTGACCCCACTACATAGGAGGAGAGAGGAGGCGGGCGAACCGCCAAGTGAATGTACCACAATGAGACAATAAATTACTATTTTTGCCCAACGCGTTTACTCCCTTCAACCACATCATTGCTTACTAACTGATGAGATAGCTGTCAAACGCTAACCCATCGGAAACGCAAATGGAAATGAAAAATTCAATAAAAACATTGTATATCGTACTAAATGGAGAAAAGCAAAAACCAACATCGTAAACATGTTACGACGACGTTATACGTTACCGCTCATTAAATGTTTTCGTCACAAAACTTTAGACAAGCAACAATACATAAACGTCATCGCTTCCAAAGTTCGCAACTCGTTGGCGCGTCGTACCTCCCCCTGCTAAATGATCTACACGACACACTGACACCGTATGACATTATATTGACAAATGATTCGCGAATCCGCAAGCTCACGGCTTATAGCTCTAGATCATGAGTCATGAAGCTCAATCTTTCCTTTTGTGAGTCACCAGCTTATCAGATTTTATGTGTAAGACATATAAATTGACAGAAATCTAAGATTTTATAAGACTTAAAACATTTTTTACATCAAGTACACATACAATCTTTTTGATGAGGATGCAACCTGTCATTTCGATTTGACAAGAAACAACACACAGATCCCTTAAGCGGAAAGGTTTGACTCATCCTCCAAATGATGAAAGACATTAGTAAGGAATATAATCTTCCCCGTTGATGTGAAAATATATCATACTTATCAAGATTCACTAACAATACAATGTCATAGTAATAGCAAACTGGTCTGATGATAGAGATGGAAGGTAGACAACGCAACTCTTCACTAATTGAGCTCTCAAGCACTCATTTTGAAAGTAAATATTACTGAATTAGCTTGCCTAAAAAAGCATTTAGTAAAAAGCTTCTACAAAAATTAAACAAAAAAGATTTTGCCAACAATCTAATCATAGATGTGTCTTTATAAATCACAATTAAAAAGGCATAATTGAAATTGCTATATGTCTGTTTGGAATAATTGAAACTTCTGTCCTTGTTTAAGATGAAATATTTTTAATTTCATAAAGGCTAATTTAAAGGTTTTTTTTTTAGAGTGGTTATCCATCCTTGGTTTGAAATGATCCATCGATTTGTTTTTATTCATGATTGGCAAACTTTTTTTTGAAGCTTTGCTTGCGTTTCATTCATTTAGGTATGAGGTCGTAATAACTTTCAAAAATGTTTTTGGCTTTGTTTTACGCATCATATATTTCTTACAAAATGAAATTTTTTTTCATCAGTTTTACCCGAGTGCGCAGTAGATTTCTGTTGTGTTCACATCGAGCTGTTTACAAATAATCCATTTAAGACAAAAAAATTACATGAACATTATTTTTTTAACAACACCTGGCTCATCCACAACTAACTGTCGTGACCGACAAACATAACCTCCGCATTAAGGCCGCTTATGAAAACTCTTTTTATTTGCGATTGAATATTCCGTCTAGAAATCGCGATCGGTTTAAAAACGCATAAATTTGCATGAGAAACGTGCGCCCGCAGCGAAGGGACATTACTTTTTTTAAGAAAAATATGACGACCTTCCCCGATGGAGTTCCCAGGTCTATTTCCATAAATAATAAATAACGATCGAGGACGGAGCAAAAAGTATTCGCTGATATTTATTCCGTGCGCGAATTTTTATCCACTTATCAAGTTTTATCGAGAGCGGAATTGTCGGGGCGTTTTGTGCGCCCTCCGTTATTGAAACTACTCCGTTGTATCGTTTATGCATCGACGATGAGGTGAGAGGACACGCGTGACTCGGCCTGAATATGGAAACGTTAAGGACTCAAGGATCCGCCGGGACGGATAGGGACGATTATCTACTTTTTCGTTCCGATTCAGTGAGGATGTTGACTGTTTTACGCGTTGAAAGATAAGTTCTTACGTTTTATTCGGTTCGTAGATGTTAGAACCATTGTTTATTGACTGTTGCGTTTCAATATGGGTTACAAGTTGACTTCCAGTAGCGACTATCATTGGTCTTTAGAGGTCTTATACTCTTAAAATGAACACCCCTCCACATAACTTGTCAAACGATTGAGGCCTTATGATATATATACATATGCATTTTTTTGGAATGGCGTTAATTTAATTTGTTGACCATGTCTTTATACATAAATATAGAAAACTAGCGATGTGTGATAAATGAAGTACCGCTCGACCGATTTTGTGCAAACTTCACATAAACCATCAACTAAATAGTCCGAACAAAGCCTAAACATTTGGTTTGGATAGGGATATAGCCCGTTCTTGAGTTATAACATAACAACGAAAAGTGGCATTGATTTATATATATATATATATATATAGATTTAAAAAAACATCACAAAAAAACTCACACCCACAATTACACCCAGAACCATAAAGACATAATATATTTTATTACTAGTTGTGCCCCGTGGCTTCGCCCGCGTTAATTGAGTTAAAAAATAGCCTTTGTGTTATTCCGGAACCTAAACTATCTACATTCTAAATTTCATCAAAATTGGTTTATTCGTTACGGCCATACATGGTTACAAACATTCACACGCACACACAAACTTTCGCATTTATAATATCATAGTAGGATCCTTGGAGAAAAAACTTGGAATCGAACCAATTTTTTTAGTCGAAGTTAAACATTATCCTCACAATTTTCCTTCGACTTTGTAAACAATCTGACATCGCACTCTATCTCTTTAGATACAAATCTACATTACATCCTTGTAAGAGGTAAAATCCCCCATTTAACCCGCAGATCTCTGGAGAATAGCCGCGGCAATAAGCCGCGCTATACGTTACGTCGTATCAAGCCCGCGCCTATCTCGTAGGGCGCTTTACCTGTCACATTACAGGTTATGAGCAAGAGGGCCCAAGAGACCGCCGACCAACTGTTTTGATGTGGACCATGGCATGTAAACAAAAGTCGGTGTAAAGACAATACTTTGAGCATTTTGCTCTATTATCAGATTATTAAGACTGAATTTCTGCGAGTTACGCATCTTGATTCGTGTTGGTACAAATATCTAACCAATTCCAATTTTTACCGACTTAACAAATAATGAGGAAGTACTCAATTCGACTGTATTTTTATTTGTGTTGCCGTATAACTACTTTCCACGTGAACTGATTTTGATGATTTTATTTAGTTTGGTTTTAAACTGGTGCTTTCCTATTGGTACTATTTAAATTTGATCAAGATCTGATCAGTAGTTTCTGAGTTATCGTCAATATAGTGCGCGTTTAATACATTTAATCTGATCAAGGTTCCAAAGATAAAGCAGTGATATATAAATCATCGATCAATAACCGACTTTATTTTTGAGCTTTGCTTGCGTTTATTAATGAACAAGCTTTTGCCCGCGGCTTCGCTCGCGTTAAGAAGTATTATTATTAATTAGGTATAGATCCCCTGTTTTATTCCCTTGGGGGTAGAATTAATCAAAATCCTTTCTTAGCGGATGCCTACGTCATAACATCTACCTGTATGCCAAATTTCAGCCCGATCCGTCCAGTAGTTTGGGCTGTGCGTTGATAGATCACTATGTCAGTCAGTCAGTCAGTCACCTTTGAGTTATATATATTTAGATTAAATACCTCGATGACCTTACATATTCAGTTATAAGTAGAATGTAGGATAAATTTTCGTTATTGATTAGGTATTTATAAGAATGAGAAGATGGCATTCTTATCATGGAGCCAAATAAACGCTTTCATGTTTTAGGCTCAATAACATTGTCATGTCAATATCCTTATATCCTAGAGTTTAATTAACATAAATTTCAATACTATACATTAAGTATTGTTTACAATAATTAGGGTCATTCATGACACTACGCCCCTTTAATATAAAGGTCTAAACGCACGCCTCAACGCGATTTTCGTTTGTTTCCGTGATGTCACATCGGCGACATATATATTTAAATTGATGCATCGGCTTGCCACTTTCAGTTGAAGCCACTAAGCACCTATATTATGTTTATCGATCTATTGAAGAGTAACAAGATTTAAGACGGCAAAATCGTAAAATATTGATATTGTATCAAAAACATTTCCACTGCCTCTTTCAAAGAAAGAAGTACAAAGAAAATGCGCACGTAAATGATGAATTGATGATTGATAATTATCATCTATGGACTAAATTTTGACTTACTTTGTAGTCGCCTAGTTTCAGACAAATTTGTTGTCTTTCATCGGGATGATTCGGGCGCGGGATACGTTGAGGCGAGCGGCTCGGGGCTCGGCGCGTGACTAAATTAATAATGACGTGAAACTAGTCGACTACAAAGTAAGTCGTCATTTTTTGACGTGTTTTAAGCCGTAACTAAATTACATAAATTTCATAATATTGATTTTAAAACATCAGCAGCGATCGGTACCTTTTTTTTTCTCTAAAACATCCAGAATCCCCCACAAAACACTACAAAATAATGTTGATTGCAGCGTCACTACCAGGTCAAATTGTTAATGTACACCATCAAGAAACCTACTTTAAAACACAAAGAAGGTCGATCGCACCGTAACAAGACCCCATATTCCCAATCCGACAAGTCTTTTGCTAAATATAATTTTAATTTTTGTTCGGTGGAGCCCAGTGGATACAAAGTATGGACATTCAATCGTTTGAGAACAATAGCCGTGGAGTGCAGTGGCATAACCCAATATTCATTATTTTTTTTAATGATAACATTTTTGTAATGTAGGAAGGTGTAGTGAAATGATACAAATACCCTTTTACGTTCTTATATCGCGTAGATTCCAAAAACTTTACCTGAAACAAAACACAATAATTAGTCATTTTACTTCGCATGCTCGGTTATATAATAACCCTAATTAAAGTGAATCCTACCCTAACACCATATTTAGAGACCACTTTGTTGAGGTTGTTATGTTATTAAAAGACGGTTAAATTATGTGTGTAATTCGCGGCAACATTAAAAATTAAAAGCCTTACAAACAGACAGTGCTTTGTACTTGACGTCTTTGTTTCCGTAACTTTCAAATGGAAGGAATAATTTAATTTAAATGAAAAACAATATATGGAATGATTTTAGGTGAAGATCTTGTAGCTAAATAGCTTATAAATATCTGAAAAAAAAAATCTAATATTTATGAAGTCAAGTGTATGTTCATAATTAAAATTTAGCCACTACAGTATTTTTTTATTATATCACCATTGATTCCAAATACTATATGCATTAAAAATTATATAACAAACTGTTTATACTTAATAATAATAACAAATAAGTACATATAAAACTTATAAATATAGGTCTTTTTGATCATAAGATTTCGATGGCGAGCCAGTTGGCGCAGCGGATAGGTGTCCGCTCTCTGCGCCGCGGGTCTTGGGTTCGATTCCCGGCAGGAGCACGAATTCCTTCCCAAGGGACATTTGTGCTTCTGGTCTGGGTGTAATGTGTGTGTGATGTTAATGTATCCGGCACCCACGATACAAGTCTTTGAACTTAGTGTGGGGCTGTGAGTGTGAATGCGTTTGTTTGTTTGTTTGTTATATTAGGAAGTGTGTGCAAAATATTATCCTTATTTTGTATTGATATCAGAGTAAGACAGGTTGTTTAATTTAATTAAACGTCACGACAGCCGTCAACTTCTGCAATAACAGATTGTTTTTTGTTTTTTTTTATCCATAGCACTATTATATGTCTCTACATCAACCTTAAGTTACATAACAAGACCAACTGGCGGTATCTCATAGTGTTTATGCAACTGAAAGAAGAGCCAAGTATATTGCTATATAAGTTTCACCTTATATAGCCTTATAAGTTTCACGCTTGCTCATTAAAGTTCAGTACCACTCAAAATTATGAACTTCAACAATTCAAAACCCTCCGTGGTTAAAAAATACACTGCGCGAGCGAGTATCCTGAGATTTAGAAGTAACATATATATACCTAGAAATTACATTAGTTCTTACCCTTCCATTTAAAACAAATCCGGATACAGATTTTTTTATTTACTTTACGTATCTTACATCAAACAAAACTCCTTTCCGTAGCTCTAGCTATGCTTTCAACTGCCCGTAGGTGCTACCCGTTGGCTTAATTTTAGTTGCTTCCATCTTCAAAGCAATGGGTATCGGGTTCATTCCCGGTAGAAACACTAGATTTCTTCCCAAGGAAAATTTGTGTTTCTGATTTTAGGAATGATTGTGTGTGTGATGTGAAAGTTTTTGGCACCTACGACTTCGTCGAACTTAGAGTGGTATTATGAATGTGAAAGCGTTTTTGTTTATGATAAACGGTATTTCATTTTAAAGACCAATCTTTATGTATGAATACAAGCCACAAAACATAGCCTTTTCTTCCACTATGATTCCCAACCGAATCACCGCAGCCAACTGTTATCTCAGTTGATTTAAATATTTCTTTAGTTTTTCGTTTCTCGCTGGGAACGGAAAGAATGAGTCTTGTTTACAGACGGTTACTTTGTTTTTATGAGAGGCGTGATAAAGATGAATTATGAGCGGATTTGCAGGAGTACCGCTAGTTCTAATGTATTTTTGTAGAACGAGCGTATTTACTCACGGAATAAGCTATAATGCAGCTTTCCTAGTCATTTACTGTTATAGCTTGGTTTCTTTAAAATAAATACGAATCAATTTAAATATCTGTAAGATAATTGCTATAATCATTCAGATTGTCTACTGTATTTATAAAATATATGTAGTGTTTGGTAACAAGCATCTGTTGATTCGACTGGCGTACTGATATTGTCATTTCAAGGCGGTTGACACTGACAGATGCGCGTCACAGACACAGACAGATCATTTTTCAATTGTCTTGGTATTAGGTTCGGTCTTTGGCATTCTATAACTATCGGCAGAACGAAAAGGGGACACAATTCTGTAAAACTTATAAAATCGAATTATATCATCGGAATCCTGGTTTTTATATTGAAATTGAAGGCTAATCCTTTTATATCATAATGCAAAGTGATTACCTATAAGAAAAACTAGAATTAAATGCTCAGATTGACCAAATTCATATAAATCAATTGCCCACATTTGTAACTTGTAACGGTACCGAAATATCGAGATTATAATCAAAATAAAATGTAGTGATCTCTTCCTTTCAACATTTTTTTTTTCCTAACTTTATTTGGCATAACGAGTTAAAAATAATTTTTGGCCATAATAATATTTTGACATAATTGATTTTTGCCATACCTACTACTTCAGTAAGCATAATATATTTTGGGCTAATGGTTTTTGCCCAAATTTTAATTTGTATAAAGTTATAAGGCATATTGTTTATTCGTCTTATAGTTTTTAGGCATAAAGATCAAAAACTAATAAATATAACTTAGTAACCATAGTGTAATAGTAGGTTAGGCTGCGGCGGAGGTGGGCCTTGGGCATCCCCTAAGCCGCCAACAAGTGCTTACCAAAAATATGCATATATATCATTATACGCAAGTAAATGTAGGCTTTAGAATAGTATGCTTAACAATTATTATGCTTATAGTAGTTATGCTTTAAAAAAATTGTGCCTAAAAACGTATGCCAAATTAATATTGTGCGTAACCATTATTGAAATAAGTAAAAATATGCCATGTTATATTATGAAATTTAATTTTATGCAAATAAATAGGGAACCCAAAATGTACATGGTAAATGTCTCGTACCAAACATACATTTCTATCATCATCATTATCTCAGCCGCAAGAAGTCCGTTGCTGGATATAGGCCTCTATAAAGATCAAATTTATATAGAAGGTATTATCTAAGAACAATAATATTAAATAAAGACATCACAATACAATTATTATTCTACATCTAGAATCTTCGTCATCAATTTTATAAAACAACAACCTCATTATTTTTCTAAAATAAATATACCGCATTACTTTCCAACTTCTTTCTCCAATTTGTCTCGCCATCAAGACGATACCTTTTATAATAATGTTAAATGTTTTTCTGTGAATATTTCTGAACTACAACAATAATTGTACCGTTTGAAAAATCCGACAAAAGACCTCGTTCTAGAAATGTGTCGACGTTGTAATAGTAGAGACATTTTACTAGAAAAGATGGTTGAGTTGCAAACGGGAAATGTCTATCGTATCTGATTTTAACATTTCTAAGAAAATTCAACTGAGTATTAATACTTCGGAGAGCACGTTAAGCAGTCCCGGTTGTTAGTCGTAGAATAACAGTCATAATGCCGTGTCAGTTGCCTTAAGGTGTTCTGACAGCAGGGCTATTCTTAGAGAACAGGCGACAAGTAAGATCTGACTTTTATTGCAAGATAAAACATTGCTTCCCTAATTTTCAACCGACGTCAAAAAAGGAGGTTCTTAATTCGACTGTATGTTTCTTTTGTATGTTACGCGTCAATTATGAATCGATAGATGTTTTTTTTTTGTTAGGTAGCTTATACTTAAGATGTGGTCCCATTTAAATGTTATCGAAATCGCTTAAGCCAAGACTAAAATATAAGCCGTGAAGTCGGTTTTACGATAGAACATGTTTGCTTGGAAAGTTTCTGTTCACTCGCGACTTAAATACTCCCGAATTTTACTCTCTGATCTCGCTTCGCTCGACCAATTACTTGGGGTTTACTGTTATGATTCAGTTTTTAAACCAATATATTTGTAATATATCACTAAAGAAGTAAATAAAGCTACTTTATTCTGATTTGTCTGTTCCTGACAAAGTTTATTCGTAAAATGCACTGCATCAGCAGCAATAAACATGCGCATAAACGGGCCATACTCTGCATTAATACAATATTTTACTGTCCTATGCCAAGTGTGCAGTAAACTTGTCAGATTTGCACTAGTGTGAACATCTCATGTTACGATTTTTAGCTTCAGCTGGTGTTATAAAGTATAAATAACCGTGAAAAACACACACTTAAATATAACGTCTATATGGTACAAGAAATTCTATCGTTAATACTGCCAGTTGTCTTAAGTTGGATGCTGGCCAACCATGTGTGTGTGTGATGTGGATGTTACCGGCACCCAAGATACAAGTCATCAAATCTAAAGTAGTGCTGTGAGTGTGATAGTTTTTTAGTTGTTATTATAAAGTATAATAAGTGTTTTTATAAGTTATAGTACCCCACTATAATATTTAATGTTTGGAAGTTTATTTCAAAGTTTTCAGAGCGACACCTATTATTATAATTTAATAATTTCGCATATTATATATCTAAGCTAATTATTATTACTAGTCCAAAGTCTCACAATTATTGATCGAGCGAAGCGAGATCTCTAAGTTGACTTGAGTCGTTCAGTACTTTGTCCGTCCGTCCGTCTATCAGAGTCATCTAGCGTCTAAGCCATATAAGCGAATGACTTCAAATTCTCATAGCATATGTAAAACTACAGCTCAAAGCCAGAAATGACATTTAAAATGTAAATATTAAGGTAGCTCGCATATATATATAGGTGGGGAGCAACATATCTACCCTTGTCCCCACAAGGGTAGATATGTTGCTCTATCGTTGAAAAAGGCTTGACAAGAAGAGTACGAAACTGGTTAAAAAAGAACTATGTTGGAAAATAACGTTTTGGTAGGCACCAAAGTTACTGTTTTTAGTCCTATTTTGTCCCGAGGTCTATTTCAAAAACGGCTTCACACTAAACGCTAAAACTTACGTCTAATATCAGTTATATCCTGTACTTGAACAACATACAAAAATCAAACAAATATAGTATAGAAAAAAAGTTATAAGCAAGTAACCTCACAAGTTTTTCTCAGTTCGGTGCGAACGACTAGTATGAAATAGGCGATTTTTTTCTATCAGAATTAAGGGGTTTATTTTTTCCTCTTGCACAGACAGTGCAAATTAATAACACAAATCAAACTGCCCGTTGGCTTAGTTGGTTGAGCGTTCGCCTTCTAAGCAGGGATAACGGGTTCGATTCCCGACGGGAACACAAGTTTTCTCCCCAAGGGAAATTTATGTTTCTGGTTCTGGTTGTGATTGTGTGTGTAATGTGAATGTTTCCGGCACCCACGACTCAAGTCATCGAACTTAGTGTGGGGCTGTGAGTGTGAAAGCGTATATATATATATATATATATTGAAAGCAGCAAGACCTTACTCCAATTAAGAAACCGTGAGATTTATGAGCAAAAAAAGCTTTACAGGTAAAGCGGAATCGGCTGCGGTCCTCGTGAGCGGCAACCTTTAACACGCCGATAATTATTGCATTGTCTCGTATTGAAAAGCCAATGCCTGTTACTGCGGTGCGATGCAGTTAACCAATCTGCTGTGCAAGTTTAAATCTTTCACCGATATAATAGAGTTGAATTCGGTTCGTTGTTGTTATTATTTTAGTATAATGTCGGTGTCGTGACCGCGCATACATTCCGATCGGAATATTTAATCGCAGCCGTTCCGCTTATACTTGCCGATTTATTAGCGCCACGTGATTATCATCAGGAATAGCCTGAATTACTCTGGAATAATCCAAATTAGCCAGCTTCAGTTTTATTGCTATTTATATCGTTATTTGTTGTTTATGTAGGTCGCAACTTGCGGGAATGGCGATATTCAAAGCTAATGTCAACCGTAATGATACAGTTGGCTATGTATAACGAATCTAGTGATTTAGTAATTATAATGTCAGATCTTTTTGACGAAGTAATGAGCTAACTCAAAAACACAAAATATAAAATAATGTACCTAAGCATTTGTATTAAAAGGATTACAACCATGAAACACTTTTATGTATTTCCATGATCCTATGATAGATCGTAGAAATAAATTGTTTATAATAAAAATTTAGAACTTTTTAGTAACGCTACTTGAGAAATGTAATTTTGACTTACTTTGAAAAGCTTCCATCCCATTCATAGTGCGCGCGAATTATATCTTACTATGGTCAAGTGAAAATGAGGGGTATGATTTTAGTTGCGTATGTTTGTTAGACGGATGTATGCCCATATGCATATTCACTTAATCCCGTGCAACTTCTAAACTAATAAACCGATAGGTATAATCTAGGAGTTTTTAAGTTGAGAGTGGATAGGTATCTTCTAGGCTAGCATGCTACATATTCGGCCTCATCGCAGCTATCAGGTAAGATAATGAAATAATATCGAGCTTTAAAAATAACTTATTTGTATGATGAATGGATACTACACTACATAAATATATTAAGTACCCACGAGTAGATGTTTAGTATAACTTGTCAGCGGTCTCAGTAGGCAGTTCCTATTGTGTTGGTCTACCGTGGATCATGTATACATGTCCTTTGTTGCCATTGTCGCAGACATTCCGCCACTGTATACTGTGGATGTACGTAATATACTACAAATAAAGGTACTTGTACATAAGTCGTATATAATATGTGAGACATGTTAAGCAATTCCTACGCCTAAATTAATACAAAACTATTACCTATAAATGGATGACGATCGTAAATATGTCTTGTGCCTCTTGATAGAATACTCGTGTACTACATACTTGAAAGTTTGCAGAAGTTTGCTAACACTAACCGGCTAGCTATCATATTGACGACCTTGGCTCTGCAGTTTTAATTCAAGCCTCACTTCGGAATAATAACATTTATAGTCGATACTCCAAGCGACCGAATTATGACAACAAATCAGCAACGTCATATAAAAAAATCGCAAATGAAAATTACTTTCCTTCAGTCTTTCTTAGAGTTCTCTTCTCTAGTACGTGTAACCTAAAGCAAAGTCTTATCGACGCATATACTATACTAGCTATGCCCTGCGGTTTCGCCCGCGTTAATAATTTTATAAAGTAGCCTTTGTGATCTTAGGTTAAAGCAATGTGCATACCAAATATCATCGTAATCTGTTGAGCCGTTGCAGCGTTTGAAGATGGGAACTAACAACAATAAACACATAAACTACGTATGTATTCGTGTAATTGATCAACAATGATTTGATTGTTGATAAAGATTTATTATATATAAATATATAAAACGGTAATATCGCTGATTGACTGACTGTCAACCAATGTACAGGAGGTGATAGAGACGTGATATTTTCGGCTTCCTTTTGTATTGTAGGTGAGCACTAACAAAGGTCCGACGCAGGCGAAGCTCAGGAAATAGCTAGTTACTGATGTAATTGTCTAGGATTTTATTGTTTTTATGATGTTGCTGTTATAGAATGTTTTGATATTGACTATCACGCAAACAACCACATGATATAGTATAGTTTATAAGTCAGTTTTTTCACCGCTTTTTCTTGCCTGTTTACCAAAAGTTAATTATTATATAAAAGTAACATGCTAGGCCTACCATACTTACCATTACCAAACACATCATTTCTTACCAACAAGTAAAATAATGGTAAAACTTAGAATCATATAAAAAATATGATAAGATATCACCCTGCATAACATGTAATATTTATATCGTGTTCTAACGAAGTGCTCCAATATTACTTACTTGTACAAACGCCACCACATTACCGTCCTTAGCAACTTCATGTGATGATCAAGTTCCAAGAACGGAACCAAGCTTCTCAGAACACATTGCATTCTGAAACCGTTACACCTTCGATAGACGTTGTATAAACTGTTAGGAAACACAACCAAAACAGTAAACACGGTTCTCCTAATAAGAAGACTCACTATGTTTCCTGGAAGGCATCACCTTATGCTCATACAGTCCGCTCTTTTTGAAATGCACAATTTAAAGAAAACTTCTAAAAATCGATAAGTATGCAGATATAAAAAAAAAGTCTTTGAGACTCCATGTTGGTAATAGACAAACAATATAATATTACAATATCAAATGAACAAACAAACGCAAACGCATTCACACTCATAGCCCCACACTAAGTTCAAAGATTTGTATCGTGGGTGCCGGAAACATTCACATCACACACACATTACACCCAGAATCAGAAGCACAAATATCCCTTGGGAAGGAATTTGTGCTCCTGCCGGGAATCGAACCCAGGACCCACGGCGCAGAGGGCGGGCACCTGTCCGCTGCGCCAACTGGGTACACAGACAAGGTTGTTAGTAAACTAATTAGCCTCGTAATTATCCGGATGTTTTTTGTAAGTTGTAGTCTAGGCTCACCTGATAAGTTATAATCAAAGCTATTATAAAGCTGATAGTTAGTTATTATCAAAGCATTTTTAAGTATAAGCACTTAGAATTTTACAATTTGGGTCACATTGTATATTAATCTGATCTATTGTAAAAACTTTGGTGTATTTTTTTTATTCTAATTTGATATTTCGTAATAATTCTAATTTACCACTCTCTGATTTTGGCACTATTATGATTGCAACTGAATTATTATTATTTGTTTTTAGTGTATCAATGCTTGTTTTCACTTTAATTTGACTTTATATCTTGATGATAATAATTATTTATTTTAATTTAATTTATTTTATTAATTGTGCCAAATAATATGTAGTTGTAAGTGTAAACGGGTAAAGACCATGCTTATTGTAATAAATAGTTAAAATTGAATAGCTGGTAAAATACGCTAGGGGTAGAACAAAAACAAGCCATCAAAGGCTCCTACGAAAACGCAGTTGCCACATATTTTATTCTTAGTACAGTGGTACAGATAGCTATAGGCGAGCATTAGTAAGCATCATACTGCCAAAAAAATTCAGGTGGAGTTATATGGGTGAAGAACGTCCAAAAATCTCTGCCAATACATTGGATTCCCTTTACCAGTTTTGACGGTACCCGCGAGATAAAAATAAGTGAATCTAGAAAAACGGGAACTACAGCTAAACGGCCCTAAAACCCTGTTTGCAATGAACGAGAATTTCTACAGACAATATGAAACCACTCATACAATTTCAAAATTACGTTTGTACTCATACGTAACAGCTGTAGCATTACCACAAAATAGTTTTGTATCAGTGACAGAAATAAAAACAAATTGAAACACAAGCTATTATGTTGTGAAATGTTGGGTTGGAAACAAAATCTAGACCGAGTGCAGAAACTGTGAAAATATTTTAGAGTATAGCTCTAAAATATTTTCACAGTTTCTACGACTCGTGCCACGGTTCATGTAGAGTCATATGATGTTCCCAATGGTCATGACTTTTACCTATTTAACCTCTACTTACGTTTATTCGAACTTTTGTGATACTATCATATCTGGAACTAAATCTATACCAATGTTATGCTTTTTATAAATTCGTTAATGTTTGAAAAAAATATATTTAATATTAAGTCAAGTACAAGAAAGTACTACAATATTTTTATTGAACATCTGACCTAAAAACGGATTTAATACTGAAGAAAAGAAATGTACATATACGATAATAATGTTAATTTAGATCTTAAAAGTGCAGTTCAGTTTTTTTCTACCCAATTTTATTTCTTTTTTATGTTTTTTATCCAGCATAAAAATGATGCGCAGAGATGAAACACAAATGACAGAGGTTTATGTACAACATTATGTATATAGTATAGCCGATACACAAGTAATAATTTTAATGTTTTTCCTATTGTTATATGCAAAAAACGTTTTTTATTTATGCATCACCCAATAGAAATATAAAGCTCTGATAGGAAACATAGACGCAAGGATTTAACATTTTATTAAAATAAGAAAGATTAATTTCGCCGTATCTGTTCGTTGCACTATCCAACTGATATATCTATCGTGATAATTCCGTCACTAGACAATGAGCTCCTCAAACGTTGTTCTATTACGGTTCTATTCTCCTAACCACAACGTTTGTATTCGCCACCGGGCGTCGCAGAACGGACATCGGACAACGGTCGCGTATTAAACCCAACAATATTGTTATGCCATCTGTTTATTCTTATTCATGGCTCCGTCCGATCTTTTATTCGCCGGACAAATACGATTTATTATTTATTTGCGCACATTTGCAGTGTTGCGAGCGGATGCGTGCTTTTGTTCCATTTTATGGTGTCGGGTGTAAGGTAAATAAATGATTGTTGGGTCGCGCTCTCTTCGGATATCCTTTCTTGTTTTATTGAGGGCCCGTTTTTTGTGTTTACGCTGTTATACGTATGTGGGTAGGCGTTGTTTATTCACAGTTTGTTCTATGTTTGATGAAGGGACGGTTTGATTGTGAACTTGTTGAAAATTCAGATGTTTTGGGTGCAGCCCTATTATGTTTACTTTTGTGTGGGTGCTGGAGATGGAGTTGCAAAACAGTGAGTTTTGCGATACTTTGTTGTACCTTACCTTGTGTCAGTTTCGAATTGTCAAACGATGAACGAACAGTCTGAAATTAAATTGATTGATTTATTTAAAGAAACTTAAAAATATCATTTAACTGTTTTTCAAAATAGGTAATTTCTTTGAACCAATTTGACCTCACTTGACAAATTAGTTTCCAACGTAAAGAGTATATGACTAAATAAATTAAATTATTCGTGCAAATTCTGATGTCTCAATACATCGAAATCTTCAGCTTATCAAGAGGAAGTAAGAACAACATAGTTTATTGGCTTCTGTCAACTCGCTAAACGAACGCTTGGCAAGCGTGTCGCTTCAACGTCCCGGTTACACCCGGACTTTGCTTATACCCGGTTGCATACTGGCTTTATCCGGGTATAATATTCAGTATTCATGCACCAGCTTGCTTGGAAATACACTTGAAATGCAGAGATGCTGTCACTAGGCTGTATGTTAGTCGTTGTTACTGGTGTTGGTTGTATAAGTTATGATAAGATGGAAATAGATATTTACAGAAACTGATGTAATACAGTGAACGCTAATGTATATAAGAGTTTATCAATAAATATTTTTTTAAATGATACTTTAACAAAGAAGGTTAAAGTCTACTTCCAAAATTTGTTTTCACACTTTATGTACAGTTAAAACTAATACGTATTATAAGGTATGTAAAAATAATAGATTTTTAAACCAAATCTTTCATAAGCTATGTGAGCAGGTATTATAAATTAATATTATACATGACATTATAGTAACAATTATAACATTTGTATCACCTATCAATCACAGTTTATTTAATTAATTTTATAGTATAGATAGTTTAAAGTAACGATTGTAGCATTTATTGGTATAGTTATAGATTATATACATATTTTATTATTAATTATAATTAATAATAATATTATAATTAAGGTCAAAGGAAAATGCTGTAGTTGATATTAATATTTAGTAAACCTATATTTTGCACTTTGAGGAGCAATAAAAACGCTTGTATTTTCAATAAATGTCATTCACGCGTATTTTAAAAGCCATGTGTAGCAATTATGTAATTTAATATTCTAAATCTAACTTTAACAATAACAAAATGTTATAATTTTTTTGTTTTTGTTTCCAACAATTTATAAGTACTAATAGGTTCTGAAGATGGCTGTTATTTTGCGAATTTGGCAGTAGAGTCAATAACTTCTTTATAGAAGTTAATGACCTTAAAATGGCCCTTATGGGCCATTTTAAGGCTCATATGAATAAACGATTTCGATTTGATTTTGAATAAAAATCTTAGTAACTATAAAAAAATTGCATCACAATAATATTACACTCACAAATACATACAATTTTCAAATGCTTTGTTATAGAATGTTTTGTAACACAAAATTACATCAGAAGTGTCTCCAATTTCGCCTCGTTAAAGCAGGGAGCGCTACAAGGCAATAATAAAAGTTAGTGCAAATTACCATCAGTAAGTTACAAACTTAGCCACTTTCCGTCGTCTGTACCCGGCCTAAATTCCTAATGAACTCGGCGTTCTTAACTCGTTTAAGAACGATCTAAATGCATGTAATTAGCTTTTGCCTAAGATTTTGTCTACTTTGCCTTTGACTTGAAGGAAACTTGTGTAATTGCAATTTTGTTCTTGTTAAAAGTTCTAAGAATAGAAGGTACGAGTATAAGAAGTATTTATTAACAGGTAGATAGACAGTTCAACATACGTCTAAAATTAAGGTCGTGGTAGTCTATAACTGCTTCCAATTATTAAAGAAGTTATTAGAATAATATGCTATGTTTTTGCAATTACAATTCATTCATTATTGAGTTGTCATATTTTGATATATTGCAAGATTTATAAATTTACGTTAAGATGTGGAAGTATGTTTTAATCAACAGATATTTGAATTGTACTTATACGTCATTATTTCATAATATGCGTTGTTTTATATGAAACAAAACATCAGGCAAAAGTTCCAACCCAATAACGGCGCAACTCGAACAACAGAAATAGAACCGAGTCGAAACATTCAAATTACAAGCCGAGCGCAAACCGGAACGAGATGTCATCCGCCGTAATGAAAAGTAATAATGTCAAATAATTGTATCCAACCACGTGTAAGACGGTCGGGCACAATCAAAATGCAATTTCGTTAGACGGAGCAGAGCGAATTCCTGCCCGGGCCGGACGTCTCCCGGCACTCTCCGCAATATGCATTGTCCGGGACAATTTTGCGCTTTTGCCTCTTTTGTTGCTCGTTTTTCTCGTTTTCAATCTCTGTAATCCGTTCACATTTTGAATGAAAACCATTTTTCAGAATCACATTGTTTTCAATTCGACAGCACTGTTGTTTCATTGAGAATTAATGCACCTTGTAATGTCGGTCTGGGAGCTTTTGTGTCTAGCTTCTTTGTTACAAATGCCCCTTTCATTTTTCTTTAAATATTATAATACTTTTTTTTGTGAAAGTGAGTAGGGAAATTAAGCGGATTTAAATATACTTATGAAATGAGGGCAACGTGTGCTAACCGACGCATTTCATAATCGTGTTAAGTGGTTTATTGGCTTAACATACATACTGAGTGAAAACGAATGCTAAATGTTAATTTTAGCTCAGTGAGTTCATATTTCAGCAGGGTATTTTGGTGACAATTCACCAGTCAAAACTTTATCTTCTTATAGCTACACTGACTATAGATATGGAAAATCCCGCCAGCAAAAAGTGATATGAGTTTTAATGTTAGCTTTGGACTCTATCTTATATATATCTTACCAAGGTTTCCAACGATTAACCAACGTGCTGCAATCAACTGCTACTTTTTTAAGTTGTTTGTAATTACATAATTGTTTTTTGGTTTTTGTAATAACTCTAGGAAAACAAACTTAAAGAAAAGATCATGATTTATTTCTCGCTAGGTACTTCTGACCCAGTAGGTTTCAAAACAAAGGCACATAATTTTCAGCGCATTTGTTCTTAAAAGGAGTGAGTCAGATTCTCCATTCGCCCACATCATCAAACCGGCTGTAAAAGTGATCGCAAGGTGCAAATCACTCCGCACCTGTCACAATCAATCTTAATTACGGCGGTTCTTCGGGCGGGATCGTGTCAATCTGCGGAATGGCATTATGAAAGTAGGGGAAGGGGGAATTGTATTGAATTGATTGCAGCATTTTATCTGCAGTATGTTTTTGGATTGCTGTGATATGTCTAACAAAGTTATGGTGATCATAGTGCAACATCTACATAATAAAACCTCTAGAGTACACAGCCTAAATATATATATTTTTTTACCTGTCCGCTGCCGTAGTTGGCTGTACATTTGCCTTGTAAGCGGTGGGAATCGGGTTTGATTCCCGGTGGGACAACCTCATTTCTCCCTAAAAGAAATTTGTTTTTCTGGTTTTAGGTGTGATTGTTTGTGTAATGTAAATGTTTCCGTCCATGAAGAAACTTTGTAGTGAAGTGAAACTTTTAAAATAATATTTTATTACCTAGTACTTATGCAACGCTCATTGAGAAGAATAATGTTGACTTGGTGAGATAAAAGTATCATATTATATTAGCAATGAATACACAATAGCGGTATTGCATATAGAAAATCAGAAACAAGGTATTCCGTGGCAGTACCTTCCTTCCCTCCCGACGCTCACAATGTCAAATTTTGCCACCAATTAGGACACGCATACACTGTGATTTAGGCGTCCGTTGTTACTATACGCTCAAGAACCATCAATTTCGACGATATATTAATTTATGGTATAGCCCTAAATTGTAGACTCATCTTTTAAGAGTTTGCATCTAACATTTATTTCAGTGTCGTCTTGTGTTCTATTGTTTTCTTGTAAAGTTTTTTTAGTGACGACGATATCAGTCGTATAATTATGGCGATTTTAGGGCGGTATAACCTAGCCTAGTCGCCCAAACCGACCTTACCTGCATGTGGTACTTCTTCCGATCAATGAACGAGGCTCCAGTATATTACAAAAGCATCTCCAATAGTCAGGTAGTGGTTAAACATAAAAAGTACTGTAAAACTTTCCAAGTTGTTCTCCGGCAGACGAGACATTTTTGAAGGCTAAGGGTTGACTATTTCTACAAATAAGTTTTGTTCAATAATTTTGTGAGATACTTTGCAACAGGTTTAAGGACTGCAAGGTTTGATAAAAAAAAATTGGGTTTGTAAAAGACACGATAGAAAAGAAACTTTTGTATTACAGGAAAATATTTTAATTATTCATCACAGTGTTTACCCCCCTTACCACTTTCATCACACAATGACACACTGCGGATCAGAATTTCAAAGCCCTTCCATAAACCCTACAATAAGAAGTTTCACTCCAAATCACAACCTTTTAGCTAAACTGTCATTATAGATTTGGTTTATAAAATATGTTTCCAACTATTATTAAAACGAAACTGAAGCAAATTATTAACCGAGTATGAAACATTTTAGGCATTATTATAGGCAGGATGTATCGTTTTAGCCGCACAATGTATAATTAGTTGGACGGCAAGAACTACCATGTTTTCCTTAAATATCACTTGGTCTGCCACCAATCAAGTGTATCATGACTGTCGGCTAAAAAAATAACTAAGTTTCATCCTGTGACTCGATGAGGTAAAACTAGCCACCCAAAATGACCTATAAAAATGTTTGGCATGCAGATGAAGTGATATGATGCTGCAAAACGGACAGTGCATAAGGCTGAGCCGCGGCAGACCAAATTTTTCTTATTTAAGTTTTTCTTTTCGTAGAAAGTGGTATTTTTTTTGTAACTTGATAGGCAAGTAATCATGCAATGGCCACCCGGTCTATCCTGGTATTTTAAAATGAAATGAAATAACATATATTTATTTTGCAGCGGATAGTGGTCATTTATGGTTAATGTTCACAAACAATTTCTTTAAGTAAATGTATGCACAATAATTATAAATTTTGCTTATCGTAAATGATAGTTTACAAATTCGAGTAAATGTCTATGGCTTTCATACTAGGCAAGCCTGTATCGTGAAGACCTAAATAACTGTTAATATTTTTTTGTGTAATTATGGTTACATTTCTCCAAATAAACTAAACTAAATATTGATTTTATGCCGTTGTTTGCAGGATGCCGCGATACTAGATACGTATCTGTATAAATTAAATCTATAATTGAAATCAATGGTTCCGTCAAACTGCGGCGTGCAACCACACCATTAACACTATAATTCCAAAAAGACAAATGCCCTATTTACATACCAAAGATAAAAGCTTACAAACGCGGCATAGAGCAAAGCACGGAAAGGCAAACAGATTGTAGATACACGTATCACAGCTACTACCATAGTTACTTAAGCAGAATACACAGAATAAATAACAGTTAATAATAAAGCTTTCACAGACTAGACAACAGTCAGTGCACATAGCCTCACAGATAATGTCATAGCTACTAAAGACAACGCCATAGATGGTTCAAGAGTTAGTATCGATGGAAAAAGATAAGCCAGCAAGGCCCGGGCTGTAATGGCGTGCCGAGGGTAATTACAGGCTGTAATAGAGCCCGCCGTAATCAACAATTGCAAAGTTACTGAAACCACTTATGGGGAAATGTTTTAGGTAATTTAATATTGATGTTGCCACTTTTGGAGTGTTTTTTGGTGGAAAAATGTAGCTGAGAAATAAGTTTTTGAAACAAATTAATTGCGACATTTGTATTCTCAAAACAGAGTTGTTAAACAAAATATAAATAAAAAAATGGCATGAAAATAAATTTTAATTTAGTGACCTTACATAGAAAAATAACATTTTAAAAATTATTAAAACGTTGTTCCGACACATCACATGACAGTGATGACATATGGTACTGAAACTTGGCTTCTTACTGTGGGCCTTATAAATAAGCTCAAAGTCACACAACGAGCTATGGAAAGGGCTATGCTCGGCGTTTCTCTACGAGATCGAATCAGGAATGAGGAGATCCGTAGAGATCCGTAGACGAACGAAAGTCACCGACATAGCCCGGATTAGCAAGTTAAAGTGGCAGGGCACATAGCACGTAGAACGGATGGCCGATGGGACTGAAAGGTTCTGGAATGGAGGCCACGGACTGGCAAGCGCAGTGTTGGGAGACCGCCTACAGGTGGACGGACGACATAGTGAAGGTCGCAGGAAGACGCTGGATGCAGGCCGCTAACAACCGTACTTTTCGGAGATCTTTGGGGGAGGCCTATATCCGTAGATATAGGTACGTAGGCATATAGCAGACTTCTTGCGGCTGAGATGATGATGATGATGTTCCGACATCAATTGTTGTGAGCCAGTCAATATAGGCCTAGCGTGTTAGCAACACCACATCATCACTTACCATCAAATAAGATAGTCTAACGCGTTGCATTCGTTATTGTCAGGACAAGATTTGTATGCAGGAGACAGCTAGTCAAAGATAAAATATTTTTTGCAAAAACAATCGAACTATAAACTTTATTAAAACATTCAGGTCCCCTCCTATTTTCATAAAATTAATTATAATGTGACCGCTAAGCAAACCTAACTTAATAATTATTACTGTTGGCTAACTTAATAAGCGCCTTTAATAATTGACCATTTAAACTACTAATTGCTAAACAAGTTCAGCTGCAATGCTTTTATTAAGTTGTTAAAATTGGGCTCTAAATGTGATTACAAAATTGAGTGTCACAGACTCAGCGTTTTTTCTGCGTGTTTTGAGTTTGTTTTTTCGGAATGTGAGTGTGTAGATATGGGCTAATTATTTTGAGACTTTGATTATTGTACATAAGGTATATTGGATGTAATAAGTCAAACCCCATATTTCTTATATATACTGCAAACGATTTCAATTCGAAATCTATAAAATTCCGAAGATATAGAGTTCAGATTTTTCATTTAAATAAGTTACTTTACCTAAAATCGCAATTGGTTATATTTATGCTGATTTCATTGATAAAAGTTACTAGCAATTGACCTCAAAAGTTTATCTACAATAACACAAAGAGTGGGCGCGAGATTTTAGTTCAGGGCCAACTAATAGTAATATAACGTTCAACAGCAACAATGTCATATAGCTTTAGCGTGATTTTACTTAATTGCCCTTTATGGTAAATTTATTTAAATAACGCAATGAATGCACAAAGTAACTAATAGCCATTTGCACAGGACGTGGTATGGAGAATAAAAATTAGCATCAAACATGAGCGCTTACAAAGTCTAATGGGGTACTTACTTGTGAGTACTAAATGCGGAATGCGTGTTCTGTCGAAGCATATTATGGACGACGTTTTTGATATATGGGGAGAGGGGCTTTAGTAAAGCTTCTGTATAAATGGTTGAAAATGAAAATTTGATTATTTGACGAAGAAGATATGGTATAGTACAAATTTACAGCTGTGGGCACCAAACTAAGCATTTTTTGATTTTATCGGTAGATTTTTGTTTTAGTGGTACCAGTTCGAATGTTTTTCGGTGGTCAATAGCACTGCATAAACATTTATATGTAGGTCATATGTCAATCTTCTGACTTTTTACCGACTTTACAAAAAAGGAGGAGGTACTCAAGTCGACTGTATTTTTTTTTTATGTGTGTTACCTCATAACATCGTTCCAACCGATTTTGAATTTTTTTTTTTTTTGTTGCTTTCCAATTTGTCCCATTTAAATTTGATCAATACTGACCTGTAGTTTTCGAATTATCTTCAATAATGCGTATTTTGTGGACTACATTGACGTTGTTCTCGTTTTTAACCGACATTAAAAGTTACCTCATAACTTCTTTCATTGTGCGCCGATTTTTATGATTATTTTTTTTATTTGAATGCTGGTGCTTTTCATGTGGTCTTATTTAAATTTGGTTAAGATGTGATCACTAGTTTTTGAGTTATTGTCAATAATGCGTGTTTAATACGTTGAATTTGATCAAGGTTCCGAAGATAAAGCGGTGAAGTCGTTTTTTTTTAAGCTTTGCTTGCGTTTAATTATAAACTAACTATTTAGATTAGAAGAACGGAGTTTACTTTTCGTAGCGAATTATTATTTTGAATGTTTAATTTAGATGAAATATGTTGAAATTAGGTATATCGAATTTTGACTTTCACTACTATTCCTTTTGTTGGGCAGTGATGTATTTGAGGATCGTAAGTATGTCAGGAATAGCTGATAGAATTCCGTTTGTTGCTTTGCAACAGTTTTTGTACTTTAAGATGGTTAACTTCGTCTTTGCTATGGGATGCTGATTAAACTTTGAGTGATATAGAAATACTTTATTCAAACGGTTTTGACACATAATAATTTAACTACTAGTAGCCGCTTTAAATATAATATTTTTTTTAATCAAATCAAATCGAATCAATTTATTTCGTACAAAATATAGTTTACAATATCAGATGTTAAGGTTTAGAGTGTCCGTCTATCCTGTCATATCATGACATATGAAATATATTGGAGTCACATAATTATTATTTTAAAAATTAATTATGACAATGTTTGTTGTAAATGTAAATTACAAACTAAATATTAATTTATTGATACCAATTTGGAGGTCGAATGAATGGCATAACTGTTGACATCTCTACACAGGTCTGTTAGTAAATAAATTGCATCATCCATATTGATATTATTATAATCTTATTACATCCAAGCGCGACAACTCCATAAGTCATCTTGACTCATTCATTCGCCTTTTAATAAACACAAACCTTAAAAAGCAATAACTCCAAACTGCGACACTACTCTCGAAATCGACAGTTCATTCGCCACCAAACTAGTCAACTTTACTGCATATCGACTGCGATAGGGCAGACCTCGCGTTGTCAGCAAATTTTCCGCAGCGTGCGATATTGTGATGTTTTCTGACTCGGGAATAGTCCCCCAGGGCCCGCTGTCCGTGGCTTGATTCCCTGTGGGCGGTTCGGAATCGAATGATGTAATATGGATATTGAAGTAAGCGATTTTTGAAAAGCTTTCACAGATCAGGTGTTCACATCTCTCCTGAAATTTATACAAATGCTGGTGTAAATATATAAAAATTTTTTTGCTATTCAAGAAAAAATGAGTAAACCATTTTATATCTGATTGTAGAAGTCAACTCTACCGGTAAAATTTGTATGTAAAATTGTCACCTGATACTTTGAATAATGAAGTTAAGTGTGGTAGTAAAGTTAAAAAGTATTTTCCTTGCTTTTATATAATTCCCGGTATTTGTACCGGGTATTATATGATACATACCGATGTTTTCGTTCTTTCAGGCAGAACCAGTCCTCTTTGCATAGTGCTGCAGCTGATTGGCAACTAGTACTGGCTTCTTTTAAGTGAACTTTCTCGTCATAGTCAAGGTCAAAACTTTTTATAATCATAGTGTAAAAAGTTCCTATTTTTTCATCACGGTATCTGCGTTAATTGACTTTTATATGGTAGATTAAAATAGTTCAAAGTATACATGCATGGCCGTAATAAAATGATAAATAATCTCTGTATCGATTCGAAGGAATTTGATACCTAGTCCCACCTTAATATAGGACAAAATCTATTTTTATTGGGATAGGAAATATTTTGAAGTCATATAGCGAGCAGAACCGCGGAGGATAGCATATTGAGCCACATCTATAAGCATATTATTTACTTTGTTCTATAACTATACGTTTTATATTCTGTTATAATATTGCTTGCTTGCTTGTCATATAGACTAGTGGGTAGTCCTAGTACCAGGATGTTTCAGGCCTCCTGGACGCATCCATACAATATAATAATCATCATCCATATAATAATAATTTACAGCATTATTTTTATCTCTGAAATCTAATATAAAATGTAAAGTTTAATTTTAATGTTGACATAACAATATTAAAATTTGTATGTTATTATGTAGCATATATAATAATTTTTCTTAGTTATTATGCTTTTTGTTTTTAAAACGCCAACCCCAACTCTACATAAAAAGTGAATTTACTTATTACAACCAAGTAAAGAAACAAAGCAACTTAACTACAACTTCAAAACAAACCTTAGAAAACCAAACATATTCTACGAAAAAAAATTCTCATTGAAAAACACGACTTTTTACAAGCAATACAAAATCAATTCGTCTTTTTATCGTCCACAAAACAACGAAAATAAAAGGCCAAGTTCCCAGTCCACAGTATTGTATGCTCAACTTTTTTATCTATGACGGGAAAGTTCTCCCGGTCCGTTCTTTCGCAAAAGGAAAATAAAATAAGCGAAACAGTCGGCGTCACACCTAGTTGAGAAGATAAGTTGAAAATACAAAATCGCACTTATAAATCTGATATTGAAATATGCGAAACAAAAACGTATTTTGCTGAAATTTTATGTTTATATTTCATTTGATTTTTAAACGTTGTTTTTTTTGGTTCTTTTTGTCAAATATTTGCTTTCTACTTTCCCACGCAGCTTCGCCCACGTTCATTGTGAAGTAGTGTAGATTTTCCTGGATCAGACCCACACACCACAATTTTCATACAAATGTTCCGCCTTCACAAAGTTACGTCGTTTTAAACATACTCATGGATAATGTGTGTGTGTATGTGTATGTGTAATAGTGTAGGTAAGGTGATATGAAATTAATGCTTACAAATTAAAATGTCTACATTGTTAGATTCTCTAAATAAACATCTTTACTTAATTGACTGTCAAATATTGTTATATAATCTGTTTAACAACCTGTCAAGTATATAATATAAGTAGGATGGTTACAATGCTTTAACTATTAAAAATTTTGATTAACCGTTAATTACTTGTCCGGGGTCTCATTAAACCCATAGGGTATTAAAACTTTCATATTCCTGTACTTTTTTAATCCAACCTCATAATTTTCTTTAAAAACTAGCAATTTTTCGTAAATTAGTTGTTGAAATAATCAATAATTTTATATTCGTAGCAGATGCTACACTTGTAAAAGATCAAGTGTAACGAATATAAATAATACGTATACTTCGAGTATCCAAGGGTGATTTGCCAAAATTGTTATGTTATATTGATGATATAAAAGAAAGTAAAATAGCAATGACATAATTAGTATAAAAAAATATTGTGTAAGTGTATACATGTGTAAGAGTCTAAATATCTTTGTTTTCTCTTCACGCTGTAACGGCTGAACGGATGTGGATGAAATTTGAAATGTACATAGGTTATACCTAGGCTTAACACATAGCCTACTTCTTAACTTCATAAACGCGGGCGATATATAAGCCGTAGGGAACGGCTAGAAGTAAATAAAAATTTAATAGCAGTAACAAATTTGATGTTGGCGTGTTGGAGATTTTGTAATAATGGAATACTTTGTAGAAACACATACATTTGATTTCTTATATAATTTCAAATGTGTGTTGAAAATATGAGAACTTAGCCATATAATAAATCCATCGAACTAAAAATTAAACAAACAGAAATGAATGGTATTTTATTGTTATCAAACAGACAATCAGCAAGTTTAACAAAGCGGGAAGATAAAAGCATATCTTCAGGTTTTTACCGATAGCTATAAAGCGGCTTCCGGCACGCGACGCGATCGTTACGCTGCATAACGTTAACGGATTTATGCATGTTATTTTATTGTTGCAGCAGATTGTAACGGATTGAATGCAGTACTCTCTAAGTATGAGTTTAGCAAATTTATGAATGTAGAGAATTTAACATCGATTCAATTCGAAATTTAAAGACTAACAAATGATAAATAAAAAGATTTGAAGAAGTAACGTAGCTTAACTAGATCTAAGATAAGTTTCTGTGGGTGTTGTATGTGTGCTGTGACCGATCAAATTATGTTAGGGATTATAGATAAATCAATAAGAGATTAAGGAGATTATACGGCAAATGTAATGCCACTACTAACTAATGACTACATTAATAACAAGGATTCATGGAGGCAAACTGCACAAGCGAAGAAAACCTTAAGAAACCCTTAAGATAATGAATATGGATGCTTATTATTTATATAAATTTTAAATATTTTCATCTTAGTATCGCTTACTGCGTAGATATAAGTGACTTCCGAAATAACAACATTTTTTATAATTTTATTTGATATAGAATGTATTTTGTCTACAAATTAAAAATTATGCCAAAATTACATGTATAAATCAACTGAAATATTTTATATGTTAAAATGATATATTAAAATACAACTTATATTTTATACTGACCGAACAATAAATATATATATATATATTTCATTTCATTTCACTCTACGGCCCAATTGCCTATTTTATTTTATTATATTATTTTTATTATTTTCTTTGACATTTTTATGATTTGAGTTTTCTTTAGTTTATACTAAAATCATGTATTGAGGTTAATTAAATATAAATATTTTTTACAAGTTTTATTTAACCTGTTATGTACGAGTATGTAACTATGTTTGTTCGGATGAAATCTTACAACTCAATTTAGAAGCAGAACCAATTTAGCCGTGATTTTGTATTCACGTTTAGTTTAGACGACAATGCATGGTTAGCTATGTGACGTAATTCTAAATCCAACATGGCTGACTACTCAACATGGCGGACAAGTTATTTTTAATGCAATCCTACAATATAGGTATCAAATGAAATGGCTTGCTGAGAATAACTCGAAAAATAAAGCGAAGTGAGTAATATCCCTCTAAATACATTAAGGTGGACTTGTAAGAGCTTGTTTTAAAAAACTATATCAATTTTTTTTTTTTTTTATTTGTGACAGGCTAGTGTTTGACCATTATCTCACCTGATGGTAAGTGACGATGTGATCGAAGCTGGTAAACACACTAGACCTGGAATACGCAGGATCTCAAGGATAACTGCCGGAACACCGTATTTGGCTTGGCGGCAGACTTTCAACTTGATGGTGGTAAGCTACTTTGGTAGCAAGCCAGGCGAGCAACTCACAAAATGCTCTACCACCTCTCAAATGTCACCTGATTAGCACCACCCGGGGACCACATGTAGGGAGTCAGACTTAAGGGGTATCCTCCTACGGACGTGGGTGACTCAGCCCCCAAAAATTATCAAACATTAATATGTATGTCAATAAATACTCGTTTACGTTTTTTGTCAGGCTTTTCTCGAGGAGGCTATCATTTTTTTATTCTTGATAGGCAAGCATTTGACTACTATCTCACTGATAGAAAGAAATGATATGGCCAAAGATGCATGCTCGCCTTGAAGATACCTATTCACTCTTGACTCCCAGATTATAATATTCGGGGCACAATGACGCGGACAATGAGTTCTTCTGCAATTTTTTTTATTATCATTATATATTAACTTATCATCGCCAAATCTTTTCGCTCGTCGGTTAATGGACTCAAGAGTTTCATCCAAAGAAGCGCAAATTAATTTTTAAATTTGTGCTATTTTAGGACTCATACAAATAAAAGTTTATAGCCCATGTATATGGGTTTGAATCTTTGGGCAGCGATTGTTTACTAAATAATATTTTTCATGATATCTAGTTTTGCAATCAGATAATAATAGAAGCGGCCAAAATGAAGCAAAGTGAAGATGAATTCAGAAGTACAATTAGAAACTCAGTGACTAAATAAAATTGCTGTCTTACTAGAACCATACTGCATTTGGTCACAGTATCTAATGATAATGAATTATTGAGAAAGATAGAATGAAAGAGACGTCGACAACAGCCACATTTATCACATTCATTTAAACCAGGCAGAATGCTTTATCAGTAGGTAATTAAATAACGTTTATAATATGGTAATTCACGTATGTCCATTTAATGAAACTTATTCAAACTTTTTATTTTATTAAGTAAACACACGTAGTTTTTTAAGCGTGTGATAATATTTTTTTTTCTCTGGGTAAAAATTATTTCCATATCGCACAAGTTAAAAATTAAAGAAAGTATGTAGGTAATTTTTATAGTAAGCATAATATTATACGACTATAAAGGATGTCAATTATTATTAGAAATTAAATATCAATAAAAAAATATTAAAAGGAAAGACTTCCACCAGCACATAAATTTAAATGTAATTCTGAACATGGAACAACAATGTGACTCACATTTTAATAGACTCATCATAAAACGAACTTAAAATGAGGACCACGTAACAGAAGTCATCAAAACGCGAATATAACTCACTACTTTACAGATGTCTACAGACAACGTTTTACAGCGAAACGTCTTTAACATAAAAACTCAAAAAGAGAAGCAATAAAAGCCACTTTTTATTGCAAAATGAGCTCCAAGTGAAATACTATACCAAATTTAAGAACATAGCATCGGCTCGTAAAGCGATCGCGTTATTGCGGCGAACGCATTTAGCCTGCAATAAAACCCGAACATCGAAAATCGTATTTTAAGTTTAAAAATTTTTTCAAGTCGGAGGTTTATAACGCAACGCCATCTGCTTTATATTCCGTTTAGAGCCCCGTGCGGGCCAATAACTTTATCTTTGGAATCGCTCTCTTGATATTCTTCTCCAGATTAATTTTATTGACTCCGAAATTGAAATTTTCCGAGACGCTATGAGGCGTGACCCAGTTCTGAGTCAGCGAGCTTATGATGCGGAATGATCTAGATCTAGGCGCATATCGTGTGCACGTATGTCTTTGAATTATTAGTTTGTAACTTTAGCTGTTGGTTCTGCCAGAAGCTATGTTTGCGTTACTGAGTTCCGACACGAATGCCAAAGAGGCTGGTTTCGGTCGTATTAAAGTTTCAGGTGCCGTCAGTACCATACGGGTAACGAATGAAATGTAATTTCATGGAGGTAAGTAACAACTTTGGTATGCTAGTTGCGCTTGGCATCTTTTAAAAAAGAACTCTGTATGGCCTAAAATATAGTTGTATTTTCCATGAATTGAACTATCGCCCTGTCTAATTTAATTCAAACTTTAATATCCAAGCTTTTATATTTATTAAATTAGTTGTAGCGTTGGGTTAGTATGATGTCTTTTCGTACTAGTACGAAAAATAAAGAAGTTAAGGGTTCTTTTGTTACTCAATTTGAAAATGCTGTCAACATTTTAAGCTGTTCTTAAATGTACTATAGTTATTAATTTAATGGATTTATGCCACATTCTTCCCGAATTTTTGGCCCACGCCATTAAAAAGTATATATTCGTCCCGCATACCAAAATTATTGTAAGTACAGTTAGCAGCAAAAGTATAATTTATCATCGCAACCAAAACTGTGGTGATCTATTATTATAGGCTGAAGACCAAGAAGTGTGTTATCCACCACTTAGCACTTACCACCACCCAATAGTGATGATGATTACTAGTTATATTATTAACTTATACATAATTATCAAATTCAAAGGTCTCAGTTACTACCTAAATCTGTAAAGATGTCTTGAAAGTAAGATAGTAGGTAGAGATTAGCTAGGTATACAAAAACAGCCGTTTATTGCCAGTGCTACTACCAAGTTATATATATATAAAAGAACTGATTAAGTTATTTGTGTGTCTTTAAGGGCCTATCAGACCACACGATATTCAGTGTGCTATATTCAGACTGCTGTGTCAGAGTCTAATTAGACAAGCTCGGTATTACACCGCGCTCAATATCGCACGCTATGTTATTCGCAAGGCGTACGTCGTCGCGGCCGGTTGTCCACGACACAAGTCATCGAACTTAGTGTGAGCTGAGAGTGTGAACGCGTAAAATAAATAAATTACCGGCTGCCGCGCGCAGAGTAAACGGTCTTGCTTAATAAATTGTATTTTATTACACCACGCAATATTCAGTCACTAAGTCAGTTAGCGCGACCGAGCGTAGTCTAACAGTCTAATTAGAGACTAATTCTTATTACAGTACTCGATTTAGCGCGCGATGGGACGGACTAAATATCGCGTAGTCTAATAGGCCCTTTACAGTTGTAAATCAGTACTTTTATAAAATATAAACGGTACCTCTACCACGAACATTTGTTATAGTCCATAGATTATAATAATATTTCGTAGTTTGAATTCGACAGATCTCGTTTCATTTTTCGCAAAACCGATTTGCCAATTCTATTTCCTACAAATCTATCCAAATCCCAGAGAAGCATACTAGAACTCTATCAGCAAATGTAGAGTTCCTGAGCAAATGTGGAGTTCACGTGACACAGAAGAGGGGTGCATTGTAGACCCCACCCCGACGGCTTGACAGGCCCTGAATCTAAGCTCTGAACATACATGCACTGAGCTTAAACATACACACTAAAGTATGTACTCGCCAAACTACTGTATATCGGTGTACACGATTACGAGCTACTGCATTTGAATGCGTGTTTCCGGAAATGGAAAACGTAATTTTTATTTTTAATGCGGTTTAAAAAGAACCGCATCATAGCTGTGTAGGAATGCTACCAAGTTTTTTTTTGTGATTTGTTTTATTCTCTTGTTTACAAATGCGTCAGTGTTTTAACTTTAAATGCGCCCTGTCTGTAAATAAATTGTATTTTGGCAATAATAAACAGTTTTTGTAGGTATGCTAACCCAATTGCCAATCAGGTTCATTTGTGTAAATGTTATTTACATATAAATAATTTTGACTTTTTTCGTTCAATATAAAATTCAATGAAAACCCTTTCAAGCCAATCCTCCATAAATATTATGATTGAGTGTTTTAGCCTATTTTTTGTTTTATAATTTGCTACACATCATGAAAATAAAATTACGACAAAGCAAACAATACACAAACTGCACCTGGTTTTGGTAAACTTTATGTATTAATTAAGAATTGTACAATCAACAAGATGTCATTAACTTATTTTGATAATAGTTATTTGCTTCAATAACAATCAGACCAGCCTTCGAATCACACGTAAAATGCTTTAGTTGTTTTTTAATAATAAGCAAGAACAATGTCGTTCTTTGCTTTTTACAAGATCTATAAATAACTCAAGAAAAAAATAGTTTTGTAGCTAAATTATACAACTCGTTGCACACAGTATACTCTTGTGCATACAGTATCTTCCCACTTAATCGGAACAACATTGATAATTACATTAAAACTGGTTATAAGGTTTATGTATTTTTACTGCTTTCTAAAATAGATTCACATAAAACTAGTACTAAATGCTCGACACAATGAAAACCTAAACAGAACGGCATTTTCCACTCGGTCGGTTGCAGAAAGAATTCTCCTCTAATGCAATAGCGAGCTAAAACTAACTGCAAAGGGGCGACGGGTCGGCTCATTAAGCAGTAGGCTATAATGCCCGCAATATCTTACCGTGGACCTTATGTAGCTCTGTTTTATTCTTATTCTGTGCTTAGAAGCCGTGAAGTTGACTTTATTTACGTTTATTTTAGCTTTTAATATAAAATTACTGATATAAGTAGAGGATGTTACACGGTTATAATTTAAATAGTTTTAGAACAAAAAAAAGCCTAAACATAAATACTGCCACGCTCACAGCCCCACAAATGTCTACACGTTCGATGAATTGTTTTGTGCATTTTCAAAATATTCACCTAACACACTCAATCACACCCAGAATCAGAAACACATATTTCCCTATTGGATAAATCTTGTATTCCCACCGGGAATCCAAGCCAATACACGCTGCTTAGAAGGCGGACGCGCACCCAGCTACGAAAGCTTGCAGTTCGAGACATTATGCTAAATTTTATGAAAGTTGTTTTGTTTGAATGGACAAGTAAGTATGTGAGAAGTAAGTAGGTATAGTCCCTGAAAATATTCCTATAAATCTATTTATAAGCAATAAATGACTATCGCATAATATTTATAGCAGTATAATATCATATAATATCTTCTACATTGTTTTATAGTCTCATTGGTCGGAATAAGAAATAATACCTAATATTTGTTAAATTTGATAGTACATAAAAGTCATAAATTTTAGACGTATTTCCTCCTATAGTCTATCCCAATAACGGTTACATATTTAATGCTGAAACTTGCGTATAATATCCGTTTATCCTATAATTAATAATAATTACAATAATTAAACAAATATAATTAAAAAAATAAACAATAAGCCTACGCTAATTATCTAAATTTTGTTCAATCTTTCAGTGGGCTTGTACTTACCTAGTTTGTCCTGCTGCACCTGCTTGGTGTCCCCGTGCACGAAGCACAGTATGAGGAACAAGGCCAGCGGCGCCGGCGCCATGGCTGATGGGCGTCACGAACTGCCCGAACTAGGGCTGCACTGTCTCGGCATGACACTGTAACAATATACACATCTCTTATTATTCTGTAAAACATGAATAGACCACAGTCTAAACTGTGTCCACTATCTAACCCGATGGAAAGTGATGATGCGGCCAAAGATGCAAAAAATAAAAATAAAAATTATGTTACCAGAGAACTTGTCAAGACTAATCAAATGAGCCCAAACTCATTTGATTCGACTTGAAGTGGGTCTAATTAAGGTTGCAAGATTTGATTACAGAACGACATATAGACAACAGGACCAGTAAAAAGAATTAAAAGCTTGTCAAAACACTCAAGGTAGTCTTATACGACAGAGCCAGTAGTACTAGAGAGAGATTAGAAAATGTTCCACAATCGTGTATTTAATTACGATTTTCAGCGTAAGGTCAAGCTTTTCTTTTGTTCTTGGTAGTTTTCTAATTGATCGTCACTAGATTATTATCGATACTAGAAACGATAATAAACAAAAACGCAAAGTTTTATATTTTGTATTCCCCTCGAATAATCGATCCACAAATACTCAAATACTTGATTTTGTCTATATAGCATTAGCCATGCTAGGCAGAACTATATTGATAAATTTAGAAAGGAAAAATTATCGCTTGAGGCGGGGTTTGAGTAGCTCAGCGGTTAGAGCAATAGGGCATAACACCCCATGCTGCGGGTTCAAACCCCGCATCGAGCGATCATTTTTCATTTCTAAATGTATCAGTATACTCAAATACTTTTATTGATAAATATTTTTGACACGTCTTATCGTAAAGATTTTTCTCATAGAATTTTGCGTAAAATTATTTTTGCTGTCATTGCTATGTTAATAATTCTTTGTAGCATAATTAAGAGAACTTCTTTTGAGATAATAAAGTATTTCAAACACAAATTATCATAACATATGTTATTGTTTCCAAGAAATTTGAATAGTATATATTATTCTGCATCATTTACCAAGGTTTTTATATCTAGCTTGCTAGGCGTACTAAGTCTTTAGTGTGTTTTGTTACTTATATTATTTTTATCCATTGTAGTCAACTCTCATATTAAGACCTTTACTTTATTAAATACATAATTTAAATTCCTTAAGCCTGCAAAGTAAGTTAAAATTATTAATATATTCCAAGAGAAAAAGCTCTTAACTCAGCAGGTACCGAAATGGAAAGAATCACACTTTTATTTAAGTTTCTACTCAAGCCAAAAGCGGGACGGTTAAGTCGAGAAAGAAATACAAAATACTTGAAAGTTTTGAGATCTAGATGATAACAGCGCTTGTTAATTTAGTTTCAACTTTCAAGTGAGTTACTTAAACGTGAAATCGAGTTTAGTATCGAGTTTTTTGGATCATGACCTTTAATTAGCGGTGCTCAAAAACTTTGAACTGACTTTTTGAGTTTCTCGTTGTCTCTAACGAAATTGACGTTAATTCGTTAGCGCGGGCCGTTGTATTCTCAATTTGTTTTTAATTGATTGCAGAAAATAAATAGAAATAGTCTCAAGTAAACTTAATTGCTGAGTGCTTCTGTTATTTTCAAATTAAGAAGTTAAACTTTGATAGTATGTTACAATTGTTTAGTCTTATAAATATTTCTGACGTATTTGAAAACAAGTGACCAGCTAGGAATATCAAAGAGGATAGTTGCTATCCATTACAATGGAATAAACTGTATTTTTTCTTTAAAACTTGCATCGATTAATTTCCTTTTATTGGAGCCTTCTTGAATATAATACCATCTATTTCAGCAGATAGCTTTATGTCAAGAGAGCATTTTTCAATTAATATTTTAAAGGGAAATAAAACATTTATTGTGGTCCAACTAAAAACGACCTTATCTCGCATTTAATTTACACAGTCATAAAGTCAGTTTAGCACTAATTCAATACAGCGCCAACCACTCTTTATTTGAGTGCAGTTCTGCTAATAAAACTTACAGTCCGGAGAGAAATTTCAAAAAGGAATTAACCTGGCTAGCTCTATGGACGCCACGACAGATTTTATTACCTCCATGAATAAATTCCTCCTCCGGGACTCGGTCTCACGTCGTATATTATAATGACAGTTGAAACCACTCGGCTCTCTCCACTACGGGCCACAATGACAACGCTTAAAGTCATTCCAGGCTTTGGACAGCAATGTACGCTCGACATAATAAAGCGAACGATGTTATCGTATAGTTCAGCGAAGTATGACGGCTCAGTATTTCATAAATGTATGGTATTCGGTTTTGGGGCGGCAATGGTTGGGTAATGGAAATTAAGTTACGGGGGATGGGCAGTTTACTTTGTTTACAGCTGCCCAGTGCTTTATTGCGCTATCTTATCCTAAACATTGTGTATGCAATGTCCTGAGGGACGTTTTGCAGTAAATAAACTTACATCAACTATGTTTATATCCGCTGGAAAATGTTGAAAGTAAATAGCTTCGTTGTGGGAATAATTAAATTCTGTAATACTATCTATACCAAATGTTACTTTAATATATTCTTTGGTGGTAAAATATAATGGTGTAATAATGATGAATAATAGTATGATATGATATTATTTTAAAAAGTATGTAATCATAGCCTAACCTGCGCAGAATTTTTTTTTTGAAATCTAGATCGCAACTAAAAGGTTATACCACTCCTACAACCAGTATTATAAATGTAGTGCTTTAATAATGAGTATGACGTTTTGGTATTTGGTAACACTTTGGTTATTGGTAACACTCGAAGCGCGATCAGCCTAGCTGTTTGTAAATCATTAATAAGGTTCAGAAATGTTAAATTATGTTGATTTAACTTTTTAAGCATCGGTGCTTCGATGGATGATCGTTTAGTGGGACTGTTAACAGAGTGTTACCGTGATTCAGAGGGCCCGTTAAGCTTTCAGTTCGGCTGTTAGTCATAAGACAACAATTGTTAAGCCATGTCGAATGGCTTCAGGCAGCCTGAAACATCCTAACTCTAGGACAGTCCACTAGTCTAAACGACAAGTAAGTTGATTTGTGATCACTATAGAATTGTAATACAGTGATCATGCATATAATGCGTGAATAGATTGTTTTAAAAAAAAAAATTAGTTTACCAACAGCAGTAAAGCATTTTTTTTTTTTTTTTTTTTTTTTTTTTTTTTTTTTTTTTTTTTTTTACCGGGCGCGAAGGCCCGGCCAGCGTGTCGCGTCTCTGACATGATCAGAGATTTGGGTTCCAAATAAGTTTTTCATCATTTTTTATATTTATACATTAATCTTAATCTAATAAAAAGGAACCTTAATTAATTAAAACGGAATTACATCTTTGGTCTATACATTTTCTCTTTGGTCAATCTATCGTTTTAATATAATACATATACACGTCACATATAATTACTTATTTTTAATAACAACCCTGTTAGCGATAGTTACACAATATTCGAGAAATATGTCTCGAATATTCTTATCGCTAACAATCATACAAAAATTTTTAACAGTAATTTTACACCCTATTTTATGTTCTACCTCGTACCTCTCACGGCCGTACACTGGGCATTCTGACAGGACATGTTGAATATTTTCTAGTTTGCCCGGCTCGCATATACAGTCCGGGCTGTTTTTACATTTAAAATCACTAAGGTATGCGGAGAAGCCGCCATGTCCTGTCAGTACCTGGGTCAAAATCCCTACAGGTTCAATCTTCCTAACTACACTGAAGGCCTGGAGCGCGTCTGGGAAGAACAATTTCGTAGTCGTAGCCGTGTGTCCTGACTTATACCTCCGGTTCCATTCGTCACGCGTACATAAACGAATTTGTCGCTTGACGAATGAAATCGGGACTCGGTCATAGTCAGGTTTCGTTTTTAGTCTTAGGGCTGCGGCCTTTGCTAATTCGTCCGCTCTCTCGTTGCCTATCAATCCCGCGTGGGCTTTTATCCAAAACAGTGCTACCTGTTTGTTCTGGTTTGTGCACTGTTTTAGATTATAACGAGCCTCGGCGGCGAGCGGATGAAGTGAGTGGGGGTTTACAACGGTCTCCAAGGATGACCTTGAATCGCTGTAGACCCCAAAGCTCGTTTCTGGGCGCTTGAGAATTTCCCTTGTTGCTCTACAAATGGCGAGCAATTCCGCCTGGTAGACCGTGCCGTAGGACGGCAGTTTCATCTTGAGGCTCTTGGTTTCGGCGCCATTGGTCCAAAAGGATAATGCCGCCCCTACCCTGCCGTCAATCTTACTGCCGTCCGTGAATATACATACCTCCTGGTCACCGTGCATATCCACTTGGTTTTGGTCAGCCAAGCACACGAATTGCAAGCCTTTTTGTTCCGCTGGGTGGGGAATCTCGCTGAATGCTGTCTTCCGCTCTATCTCTCTGTCCGCCAGTATCGCCGATAGTCTGCCCCTCTTCGCCTCATACAGGGCGGCTGCCTCTTGTATTCGGAGGTCGAGGGGGAGCAAACCTGTCAGCACTAGTGCAGAATTGAGGGAGACAGTGCGGTAGGCCTTGCAAAGCTTTTGCGCGAATCCTCTTTGGACAGCATTCAGTTGTTTTTGAACGCCCAGTTTTTTGGTCGCAGACGCCCAAGCGCTTGCGGCATACATGGTAATTGGCTCTACAACTGCGGTGTATATGATGCGTATTACCTCCGGATGGAGGCCCCAGCTAACCCGGGCCGCCCTTGACAGCTGCTTATACACATTTAATGCCTTCTTACATACATTTGAAGCGTGGGCATTAAATGTCAGCTTGTTGTCAATGGTCAGCCCTAGCATCTTGATTTCCGTTGACATGCCGATGCCTACATCTCCCATGGTCAGAATCGGAGTGTCGTATTTAAGCTTACGCGTGATGACCATCGCGTTTGTTTTATGTGGTGCAAACTTGAGCTTATTCGCGACACCCCAGCTCCGGACAAAGGCGAGAGCATCGTTCGCGCGTCGCTGGACCTCAAGAGCGGTGTCTCCATCGAACACCAACACCACATCATCTGCAAAAGCCTGACAATAATCGCCGCGCTGCTCCAGACCCTTAAGAAGAGGATCGAGGAGGAGGTTCCAAAGGATAGGACCGCCGATCGATCCTTGTACGCATCCTTTGGTCGTAATCTTGGTCACCTCCTCACCCGCATACCGCAGTTTGATCCTCCTTTGCTCAAGGTAGCTATCTATGACCCTTCGGATGTTTACTGGGCACCCTTCCTGAGCCAGGCGCACCCTTATGGCGGGCCACCAAGCGCTATCGAAGGCCCCCTCTATGTCCAACGATATCATTGTTACCAACTTTTTCTGGTCTAACAATCCACGGATATATCCTAGTAAGACATAGAGGGAGTCCTCGGTGCTGCGCTGGGGCATAAAGCCATACTGGTGCGCGCTCATTTTCGGAATGGTGTGCCATTTCACCCTGCTCATGATCATCTTCTCCAGAATCTTTCCTAGCACTGGCAACAGTCCGATTGGTCTGTATGACTTGGGACTAGTGTAGTCTGTCTTCCCAGGCTTTCTGAGTATCACTACTGTGGCCTCCTTCCAAGCTGCTGGGAAGTGACCCAATGTTAAACACTTATTTGCCAGTGATAGGAAAGTTTCCGGGTTCTGTGTGATGATCATTTTGCAGATATCTGCCGTCAGTCCATCTCCCCCCGGGGCCTTTTTCGGATTGAAACTGTTTGTGGCGGTCATTAACTCGTCTATGGTAAACAGTGGGTCATGGTTCTCATCATGTTCCAATCTGTTTACCATATCCGCCAGTTCCCTGACACGCTGATGTTCTGCGTTGTCAGTTTCCTCATTGTCCTCCGGGTAGAAGGTGTCCGCCAGCAGAGTGGCTGATGCCCTTGGGTCAAGTACTGTGCTTTCCTTGACCAAAGGAAGATCCTCCGTCCTCTTTGTGGTCCTGCGTATCACCCTATATATGCCCTCCCAAACACCCTCCCTATCCTGTTTTTCGCAAAAGCCCTTCCAACTACTTATTTGAGCTTTCTTTGCTTGTTCTTCATAGTTTTGTTTTGCTTGCAAGTATTCTGTGACCACCTTCTCTCTGCGGACTGGCGCTGCACAGCGAATTCTTCGTTTTTTCGTGGCGACATCTTTTTTCAGTCTAACGAGTATTTCAGACGACCATGGAAGGGTGAATTTAGTTTTTAATTTAATTTTCGGTATGCAAATATTTGATGTTGTTATTATATTTTTTATAAATTTTTCCACAATTAATTCCAAATCTGTTTTATTTTCAATTTTTTCTATTTCGATTTTGTTTATGTTATCATTTGTTAGCAATTGGCCTAATTTTTCATAAAATTCAGGCCAATTTGCTTTCCTACTGTTAAAAATTCTAGTAGTTCTGGCCACATCAATGCCATTTGATTTTACTAATTTGATTTTAAAAAGGATGGTGTTGTGGTCGGAAGTAGTGATACCCTCGTCGACTTTCCAGTCGTCAACGAAGTTAAGCATATCAACCGTGCAGGCTGTGACGTCTACAAAGCTGGTGTAGCGCGTATCTCCTCTGATTGTATCAAATGTCGGGATATCACCCACGTTGAGCACCTGCAAGTAAACTTCTTCTAGAGCACCAGCTAGGTCTTCGCCTCTGCTGTCGACGGTCGGGCTTCCCCACCATGAGTTCTTGGCGTTAGAGTCGCCTCCAACTATAAGCTTATGGCGGAATGTTTGCCCTATCTTGTTAATCTGTTGCAAGTACGGCTCGATTGGTGTCGGTTTAGGTTCGAAGTAGAATGAGGCCACTACAATTTCCCAGGCGCTTGTTCTGATCTTTACCACAACGATGTTGTTTGTGGTAAAGTCAGGGCATTGTATCACGTCAAGCTGGCTGTCGAAGACTGCTATAGCCGCTTTGACGGTGCCGTCACCTTGGTTAGCGCTCTGGAAAATTCGTACCCCTCTATAGCTCCCCATTCTACCTATACCCCCGACGTATGGTTCCTGCAACAGAGCAAAGGCCACCCTCCTATTGTACGCCTCAAGCATCAAATCCTCCGTGGCTAGTTTTTTACGTTGGAGATTTGCCTGGGCGACGAGGTATGACTTATTCCTTTTTTGGACCTGTGTAAAGCATGAGGCTACCTCAGCAATAGGCTACCGCTGACCTAGCCAATGCTTCCCACTTCCGCCTAATAACACATTCGTTGCTAAAGGCGTTGTGGTCCGTCTTGGGTTGCTTAGCATGGACACAGTTGCAGCATGCAGGTGGCAGGTTTGCGAGCAAGTCCGCGCACTGTGCCTTCATATGGGGGCCTCCACAGTGGCTACACTTTTCGATCGTTTCTTTACAGAAACGTCGTCCGTGGCCGTAGCCGAGACAGAGCGAGCATTGAACGAGCGGAGATTGATCAGCCACTCGTACTCGCTGCAGGTCTATGTGCACCGTCTCAGCCTCGACCATGCGCTGCCACAGTTTAGGGGAGACCCTCATTACTACGTGGCTGGTGTGCGGGTTCCTTGTCTTTTTCTTATAGGCGATATCCATTCTTTGGTTTTCTTTTGTTAACTCTACGAACAAGTTCTTGTTCTGATTCCTTAGTGCCCTCAGAACCTCTTCGTCACTGTTGTACTGGAGTACGTCTCTGAGGATCACTAAGGGATCCTTGTTCTTAATTTCTTCCACATGTAGTTCTGTGGTCTTGGTTAACCTGGCCTTAATCTTCTGCCTTTCTTCTTCGGTCCTGCATGCTACTATGACTTTCCTATCTTTTGCCTTTCTTATCCGCTCCACTTCCACTCCTCCTTCCTTTGCCTTCACTGCTTTCCTGATCCTTTCCAACACTTCCTCCCCAGTTTCCGTCTCGTCCTTTGCCGTTACCACTACCGAGTGTAGCGCGGTCTGCTCTGATAGGTGCCTCTTGGGGGGGGCCGCTGCTGCACTGGCGTAAGTCTTTTTCTCGAGGGTATGTTGCAAACATTGTTGGTATAAAATAACGTCAAATAATTATTATACTAAGTAATTTAACAAACAAAAATATTTTATAATATTATAATGTCGTCTAAATTTCTCACAGTTGTCTTACTAATAAAAAAAAAACTTGAGAGTTGTCAAGGGACACCCGGATGGAACAAAGTTCAAATTCCGTCTAGCCCCCTTTCGCAACGCGCTATAAGGAACTTTCGTTCCAAAATTAAAAGGAACATGCAAAAACCAACATCATACGGTGTTCCCAGGCGGTCACCCATCCAAGTACTGACCGCGCCCGACGTTGCTTAACTTCGGTGATCGGACGAGAACGTGGTATGGCTTACAACTATAGCAAAAAGTGTCGTTACAACTTTTGGTCTTAATTTTCTCCGTCTAGCCCCCTTTCGCAATGCGCGGTACGGAACTTTCGTTCCAAAAACACATTTGTTTGTGTTTACTCTCCAAAGAACTAAGTTACTTACAAGACAACGAGATTATAGGTGACTCAAGTGCTCAAGCCGGTGGGTAGCGTTCTCATAATTTGTTTGTTGATCGCCAATTTTGTACCTTAGTAAACCCTATATCCTTAGTGCATATGACATACACGGTATATTATTAAAGAAGGTACATAACAAAATAAAACAACCTGCTTGATTTTGTTGCAGATTAATTCCATAGAGTTTAAATCAAAATATTTTCGTTGTCTAAGTAAACGAAATTTTTACCGACTTCCCAAAAAAGGAGGAGGTACTCATTTAAATTTGATCAAGATCTGATCAGTAGTTCTTGAAATATCGTCAATAATGCATATTTTGTGGACTAATTTGACGATTTTCTCGTTGACCGACTTCAAACGATACCTCACAGCTACTTTCGTTGTGAGCCGATTTTGATGATTATTTTTTTTATTTGAAAGGTGGTGCTTTTTATGTGGTCCCATTGAAATTTTATCAAGGTCTGATCTCTAGTTTTTGAGTTAAAGTCTATTGACTCTCTATTGATTAATGCGTGTTTATACATTAAATCTGATCAATGTTCCGATGATAAAGCGGTGAAGTCGGTTTTATTAAGCTTTGCTTGCGTTTAATTATTGTTTGTAGATACTTCATAAATAAACATAAATAATCCCACTTAATGTGATGATGACTGTCTGAAAAATTGGTCGGATATTCAAATCCGGCCAGAACAGAGTGTCACGTATCCGACTCACATTTGTAGGTATTTCCGACTCGTAATTAATGCTGTGGTTATAGGTTAACGCTCCCAGTCCCGGCCAAATAAATGTTTTATCTGGACACGAAAATATTATTGTGTAGGGAATAATCGTGTAGGGAATACAAGAATGAGTAAACAAGGTGTGTTTAGGTTACAATGTGATGTTTTTCTCTACTGTTTATGTATTCGGGGGTCTGTAGTAATGTTCTGTTAGAATGGTGACAACATATCAAAACATTAAAAGAAAAGAAAAAATAATACACCAAAATGTAAAAATAACTGTCTGTCAATTACACGTTAACATAAAATAAACGCTTTCACACTCACAGCCCCACACTAAGTTCGATTACTTGTATAAGCCAATGGGCAGTTCAACGGTTGATCACTAGATTTGTTTGGCCGAATTGCCTGGATAAATCTAGTTAAAAAGTAATTTTGATCTCAAACCCACACACGCTCGCACACAAAAACTTTCGGCTTGATCATACTTCTAGTGTGATGAAATATTAGCCACGGGATATAGTTATAAATATAGTAAAACAGAAAATATGATAAATTCAAGTGTATCGTAGCCTCTAAATTAGCAACGTTTGTAAGCATATTCGAGTCATTCATGACTACTTCGACTGTCCGGAAAACGAGACGCTGGTCTTGATGAAAGATACGCACCACAAACTTTGGTGTAGGAGAAATGTGGCTATAGTAACTATACACTTTCTCGATGATACATAGAAAAATCTAATACCTTTAAACGAGCAATTCTTGTATATATTTATACATATGTGTGTAATCAGGATCTCGGAAACGGCTCCAAAGATTTTCATGAAATTAAGTAAGCAGGTGGTTTCGGGGGCGATAAATAGATCTAGCTAGGTTTCATTCTTAGTAAACGTCATTAACCATATAAAAACGAGCAAAGCTCGGTCATCCGGGTTCTACGTATTAAACTAAATAATAAAACGAAGATGACTTTTTAATTTACAAAAACTTCTTAATTATGATAAAATGTTAGAAATCATACAAAACTTTCATCATTATATATTTTAAATGAAAGTTTATGAGAGTGTGACTATGTAACGTATATAATAATATAAGTATTTTTGTAGTACGTCGGTTACAAGAAATTTGCTGAGTAGTTTTTAATAAGCTTTAATAGTATATAAACTACATATTTTTACAATAGAATAGCTTCTCAAACTAAACAACTGTATCATAGATGATTCATTAAAATATAGAGGCGTAAACGAACAACAATGTAAGAAATAAACATTACAAATACGTTGAAAACGTACTACAACTACGTGGAAGTATATTGTATGATATGTGGGTTTAAAACTTCCAAGCAATTTCGGCATTAACAATTCCACATTATAACAGTAGGTCAAGCATTTCAATATAAAAATACAGTTTATATCCAACGTTCCCAAACCCACTTCCTGCCACTAAACTCTACCTCAGTTTCCTATTTATATTCAACATAAATTATAACTTGGCTACGTAAAATTGTATCGCAAATAGTGGGTTGCAAAGTACGGGGGAGTTACAATGGATGCAACAAAGCATGGAGGCTACAATGCCTGCAAGTTTATGTAGCCAGCACCGTTTAGCTTGTACGTGAAATATAGCGCTCTATATAGTATTGATTTTGCTTACAGTTTGTATCGAAAGCCTCTGTCCTACTACTGGCCTTACACTATAAATAATGTAGTTGCAATATTACCTCAATATTTTATGTTAATAACGTTATGGTAGTGTTAAAAAGCCTTTTGTTATCTGCGCGTGAAATTATCACGTTGTTTATTATATTTTATACGTGTGTTAATAACGGTCGGAATCTATTCTTAGAACAGCAACGGTTGCCGCTCAGGTCTTAGCCAAAAATGGCGGAATTTGTGCTAGCTTTGGTTTAAGATTTCATTTTCTTAATGAGTTAATAAGTTCTTAATAAGTTTCTGCGTATTCCAGGTCTAGTGTGTTTACCAGCTTCAATCACATCGTCACTTACCATCAGGTGAGATAGTGGTCAAACACTAGCATGTCAAAAAAAAAAAAAAAAAGTACACTTACATGAAGAACACTATTTAACATAACGTTATCTATCTTTTATATTCTTCGACATATTATTATATTTTTTAAACATTTTTTTTCTCCTATTTACGGGCCAATGGTCTAAATTTCCTAAAATTGAACTAACACTTACATCAAATACCTAAGTAACCTACAAGTCATTGAGCTTATACGTAGGTAACTCAGGTGCTCAAGTCCACTACCAGTATATGGCCGCATCATCACTTTCCATCAGGTGAGATAGTGGTGAAATGCTTGCCTATTCTGCATAAAAAAAGATAGCGTTCCCATCAAGTTGGCGGCATTGCCTCACTGAATTGCAACGTTTGAGCCAAATAAGTACCAGCATTTTGATCACGAGTTGCCTCAACCAGGCGCTCTAAAAGATTTGATTTCTAGCTTGTAAGTACGTAACAATGTTTTTTAACTTATAAATTGTTTTAATAAGTAGAGTACCCGCGACTTATTAGATGATTTTGGTATAGCAAAAAGGTTTAAGTTCTTAATTCTATACTATTAAAGCATCATCCTTAAATTGCTAGAGCCGTCATTGGCCTCGATTCTAATGTCACACACTAAATTAAATTTAAACTATTCCTGTCTTTTACAAAATAGGTAAGCAAGACAGAGATAGCATACATTTAAGTGCTGTCAAGTTAGTCAGAACTTAGATGTCTATGCAAGCTTAGTCGAGTATGTAATTGGTGTTGTCTAAAAACACGCGCCTTTCTGCTTCTGCCGTTCATATTTTAATTGATAAACTAGCTATTAAAACCATAAGATAAGTGCCTATTGAGACCTTCTTAGTTACGAAATCGGCATTACATAACATAATAAACGCTTTCACACTCACAGCCCCAAACTTAGTTCAATGACTTGTGTTGTGCCGAACGTTTACTTCACACACACAATCACACCCACAACCAGAAACACAAATTTTTATTCGAGAGAAAATTTGTTTCTACCGGAAATTGAACCGGATACCAACATATACATCGGGCAATTTAAAGATCCGATATTTACTGTTACACGAAGTTTTGATACAAACTGGCACGAAATAGGATAGAGTAGGCTTTTAGCGTCGATTAATACGGAAGATGCAGCTGTACCTTTACAAGAAACGCAATAAAGTCCCAGATAATTTATCGCTGAAGGATCCGAAAGTAGGTCAGCAGAACAGCCACATTTTATGATGTTTACTTTAAATTAAAATTGTATTCAAAGCTTTTGTACAAAGCGACTGATACAAATTATTTTTCATGATTTAGCCTTACCTCAGTTAAATATATTTTCTATCGACTAAAAAGGAGGAGGTATTCAAGTCGACTGTATTTTTTTTTATGTGTGTCACCTCATATCATCGTTCCACGATTTGATTTTTTTTTTGTTTAAAAGATGTTGCTTTCCAATTTGTTCCATTTAAAATTGAACAAATTGGAAGTAGTGTAGAAGTTCTGTAGAATGTGGTATATAAAATACAATCTAACGCTTTAGAAATATTATTTGACATATTTTATTATTATATTTTTTAGTTGGCCATCAAACCGACGTGAATGAGCAAAAAGCCTTATATCGATAGCTAGCAATTGAATATACAAATGTGTGCAACGAGCTCGTTCTGAGAGTGGTTCCGATTTGTCGATACACTAGCCCTCATTAGTTCCAGTAGTTTCAGCCCTTGCGCTGGAAGTATCGGCATTTATTAGTGGGGCAGCTTTTAGTGTATTATATGAGAGAGCTAGATAGAATCACGTAATACACACGCACACGTATCACGTAGTAATCACGTTTTTATTTCTAGCTAGGCAAACTTGACCACGTTCTCACCTGAAGGTAAGGGACCATGATTATTTTTCATACATACTCGTAGATTCTTAAAAATGTTAATATACTTAACGTCATCAGGAGTAAACCTACAACTCCACAGACATTTAAATAATAAGGCACTTTTATTTAGATTTCTGTGTACAGCTATATAGATATACATATTTATAGAAGACTAAGTCCCTATAAACAATTTACTATTGTTTTACTTTTTACTCTGATCTTTCACTTTGAACAGTCCATTGGCGTAGTTGGGTGCGCGTCCTACAATCGGGTAAATGTAATTCATTACCTATGTATCTGAAAAATATTGATGAAAATTTACTAGATAACTCGAAAGCCTTACACCAAACTTTAATGATAAGGGCAAGGATGTTGTAGCTAAAGTAATAGGATGGATAACTGACAAACTTACAGTGCCGAATATCAAACATGCATGGAATCTTATCACAACTGACTTAGAGCGTATTTACAATGTCAAATCGTTTTATCAATTGCATAAAGAACCAATCGTGGTTGCGGTCCCGACGAAATCGGGTGAAAGGTTAGAAAAGACCCCTGTGTCCCTCTCTCACAGAGCGACTAGTTCTAAAAAAGTTTCCAAGTGGTAGAAATTGTAGTCTGTAGTAATAATAAGATCTTATCTGTCGTAATTATTTGTTTAATCGAAACCTTACAGAATATGTTTCTAAATCCCTACCTACTATCAAACTATTCTCAATAAACCTTTTTTTTTTCCTAATAGCATTAGGTTTTATGATATTATTTTTGTTATATGGGTATACAAGCCAAGCTACACAACTACATCCGCCATTTATAAACATATTTTGTAAAAACAAAATAAAGTTATCCTACTATCATACTTCCTACTAATATTATCAAGGCAAAAGTTTGTGAGTGTGTTTGTAGTTTGTTCCTTCTTGATGCTCAATTATGATTATATTAATGAAAATACGTTTGTAAATATGGAATATGCATACATTTTTATTCGATTGTTGCCGTTAATACATTGCCGGAAAGAAAATTTACCTTCATAACAATACATCACATATCGAAATAAATAAGCATTGGGAAATGCAATCAGGTTTTTTTTTATTCAAGTAGGCAAACTTTTGACCACTATCTCACCTGATGGTAAGCAACGAAGTGGTCGACGATGGAGCAATCTTGCCTAGAAGATACCTATTCACTCGCGACTTGATGACTCCCATATTGTACTCATCAGGAAACACCGACTCAGGTAAGGAGTTCTATTCCTTTGCGGTTCGCACAATGAATGTAGAGGCAAAACGCTTAGTGCGCATTTGTGGAATGTCCACCATATAGCGGTGTCGCTTAGCAGTTTGTCTGCTTGTCCGACGATAGAACGGGGATGGGGGAACTAGATCGTGCAGTTCCTTAGCACACTCACCAAAATGTATCCGATAAAAACCGAGAGACTAGCTACCATGCCTACCGGCGATGACCCAAGCTCTGAAACTTTGAATTAGTCAGCTGCTCGCTGCCAATGTGTCTCTTGGGTCTCCACTCAATGGTGTCAAGAGTCTCAAGCTGGTACTTAGCTGAACCGTCCCAAAGATGAGAACAGTACTCCATACATAATCGGACTTGTGCTTGATACAAATTGAGCAACTGTCCAGGTGTGAAGTATCGTCTCACCTTTGCAAGGATTCCCAGCTTTTTTTCAGCTAGTTGGGTTTTTGACTCGATGGAAGTACCAAAATTGAGCTTTGAAGTTAGAGTCAAACCGAGTAACTCGAGATGGTCAATTACTGGTAGGGAGGGATACATTTCGGAAAGTTGGATTCAGTTCAAATTGACTCCGCGGAGAAAAAAAGTTTAGCGAATTTAAACACAACGATTTTGAAAAAACAAATAGAATTAAAGGAAAGTTGACCAATCAGTGACCTAAAAATGTGTGACTTAGTCACGATCAGCTTAGCCAATAGCGAGCGTTTTGCTATTTTGAAATTCCCATCCATTTTATTTATTAAAACTCCTAATAAAAAGCAATTAAAGAAGACAATCATATTATGGGTGTAATTTTATAAAAATAAAGATTTAAAAAAAATCTTGACCTGTATGTAAATTGTATGCTTATTTCCTATTGATAATTTATAGCGTTGTTATATTTTTCTTATATAACTATTATAGGCCAAAATGTTTGCTTGGCCAAAATGAGTTGATTGGCTTGAAGAATTTAGTAATTTTTAATTTTGCATTGGGTCACACTCTACGTCATAATTTGTACACAACAATTTGTGTCAGTAAGGTGTCATAAAAGTTAGGGTTTACCTCCATTGGATTTTTTATGGATATATTGATGATCAAGCCGTGCCACCCCGCAGCTTTTTCTGCGTTTATCTAGTTAAGTTAGTTTAGTTAGTAATAGCAGTATATTTGTTAATCCTAGGCATAAGCTACGTACATTCCAAATTTATCAAAATTAATTCAGCCGTTGCCGCGTGAAGAGAAAATAGACATACTTAAATAATGCCACAATTACACACAAACTTTCGGATGCATAAATTAGTTTGATATAAGTATGTAATAATAATATTTACCAAGATTCTGACATATTAATGGAGTAATAATATCTGTCATCGATTTATGGATTATCTTTATTCAAGGATACAAATTTAAAGATGGGTTGTAAATGTATCTAGAAGCTTATTACAACAATTTTACAGCACATATCTCCGCCATTTTGAAAAATATCGAATCTGCTCTTATAGTCGGATAAGCGGACGAAGCCGTGGATAGATACTAGTAAATATATATAATGTTAATTAAATTTAAATGCATTTTGAAACATCAGTGTGGATTTTAATCACGCATATAGTGTATTTTAGTTTATCTTTATGAATGACAATATATTATTTTTATTAGATATCATATTGTAGCATGATTACACAGTTAAATATCATTCAAGTAGAACATAATTCAAATGGCTCAAAAGGTTATCCCACAAATCTCAAAATCAGGGTTACCCTAAAGAAAAAGGACACAGAGGTTTTTTGTGACCTCTCACTAGGACACAGATTTTCGGCGGAGTCGTCCCTCCTTTTACAAACCGTAGGTTTGTTTCCTATCTCGATGGATAAGGGTCCCAAACCATAGAGAACTTTTTGAATGGTCTAAGGTACAGATGCCACGTCTTGTCAATACTGGCCTTTTGTTCTATGTTCTATGCTCCATACTTTGCACCGTAGATGCCTATATTTCTCTGCGGGCTCACAGAGAATGGAAAGGTCCTTTATAAAGCAGTATATACATGATGCAGTACGACGTTGACACAACATTTGACATACATTCTTTTTACGGCAATTTAACTAAATACATTTTTTTTTAGAGGTTGCCTATAGTGATTAGACCATTTTTTGCAATTACGTATAACTTATTTTGTATATACACTTACGATTTGCAGATGACATAGTCCTAATAGCAGAATCGCTGGAGGAGCTTGAAGAAATGCTGAACAATCTAGCCGACGCTTCTAGACGTATTGGTCTCGGGATGAACTTGGACAAAACCAAGGCAATGTTCAACAACATCTCAAACCCGAGGCCGTTGGTCGTCAATGGTATACCCCTCGAAGTTGTTCAGGAGTATGTCTACCTCGGTCAAACTTTGCAGCTAGGTAGAAACAACTTCGAGCGGGAGGCCGATAGAAGGATCCGGCTGGGATGGGCGGCTTTCGGCAAGCTGCGTCAAGTCTTCTCTTCGTCTATCCCACAGTGCTTAAAGACCAAAGTCTTTAATGCGTGCGTTCTGCCAGTTATGACCTACGGAGCCGAAACGTGGACACTGACAGTAGGACTAGTCCACAAATTTAAGGTTGCTCAGCGAGCTATGGAGAGAGCTATGCTCGGCATTTCTCTGAGGGATCGAGTCCGGAACGAGGTGATCCGACAGAGAACTAAAGTCGCCGACATAGCTCAAAGAATTAGCAAGCTGAAATGGCAGTGGGCTGGTCACGTCTCTAGAAGGGTGGATAACCGCTGGAGTAGACGAATACTTGAGTGGAGACCGCGACTCGGCAAACGTAGCACAGGACGCCCGTCGGCCAGGTGGAGCGACGACCTGCGAAAGGAGGCCGGCAGAAACTGGATGAGAAGAGCCGAAGATCGGGTTCAGTGGCGTTCATTAGGAGAGGCCTATGTCCAGCAGTGGACAAAAATAGGCTGATGATGATGATGATGATAACTTATTTTATATTAAAATGAAATAAATATAAATGTTTTATCTTAAATTCAAAATATTTAAAAAATATTATTTCGCATTCTCAGCCCCCACTAAGTGCAAGGTAAACAACAGTGTACAGTGGTAATAAATTGATATTTTTTTTGCTTCACCATAGAAGGGTAAAAGGCACCCTGCAACCACTCAAGTCTATACAATGTATCTTTACAACTATGTCTATTTAAATGCTTAACTCTCGGTGTACACTAGCCAGCGTAATTAATGTGACTTTTATTGAGACAAGGTACTTACTGCGAGCCAGAACGAGCACATGAGTCTAGTGGGAGATAAATCAGTTACGTAGAAAGTACTCAGTGTAGTAAGGCAGAGAAGTTGTGAACTTGGCCTTGCACTATTGAAAGAGCTTAGGGATAGATTTACGAGTTTTTTTTTAAATTTGCAATAAATAAATCAATCAAAAATCATAACTATCGTAAGTAGCAACGACTTTTCCCCGAAGGTTTGTTTTCTGGTTGTGATTGTGTGTGTGATGTGAATGTTCCCGGAACCCGCGACATAAGTTGTCGTACTTAGTGTGGGGAGTGTTAAAGCATGTATTTACTTACTAGCCGTGCCCCGCGGCTTCTCCTGCGTTAGTTAAAAAAGTTGTCGATGTGTTATTCTGAAACTGTTATTCTAAATTATCTACATTCTAAATTTCATAAAAATCAGTTTGTTTTTTACGGAGATACGTGGTAACAAATATTCACACACAAACAAACTTTCGCATTTATCATGTTATAGTAGGAGACTATATTATAAAAAATACAAACACAACCTTGTAACGATGCGATTTTTGTAAATATTTTGAGATATTTAGTAGTAGATAAATTATTACAATTTGAAAATGTATGGTCTGTTTTCTTCACCAATATTTTTAAGCATCATAAAATATAATAATCTTCTGAATTTGAATCTGTTGCCCTAAGATTTCAAGCGTTTCCTTTATCACCATTTATTTGAGCTATCCAATAACTCAAAATGCTATTCTTTCTTTTTTAATAGTGTGTTAGGTGACGTCTCTATAAATTAATATGTATGACTTTATTTGGGTAATAAAATTGAAAAACTAAGTTAAACATAAACAGGATCATATTTTACAAAAATCAAACAACCATCATATGCAATAAAAAATGAAGATGGTTTAGACAATCTTTAATGTCCGGCAAACTGCCTTTATTTAACTTCATTTTTATACCAATAACTACATAATATCAATCAAAATTGTTATACTAGGGAAACCAATGCTTACCCAAACTTCCAACATACAAATTATATTTATAATATATATTATGAATAACTGATCCCGGAACGAATACCAAGTACACAGAGTATTTTCATTAATACAAGACGAAAACAAAAGCTCTGGAAGATCGGAAACCAATAAAATTGTACGAGAAATAAGCGGAAACAATTGCAAGTAGAGCCGTTTGAAGTGAGCTCTCTGTGGATCTTACCAAGAAGGGTTCTCCATGGTCTACTTTTGTTATTTAATCTGTACCTTAATATAAGAAGTTATATGTTTATTTTGTATAGTAGGTATCATCTGGAAACACAGGTCTGGACAAACGAGTGTTCTCACGGACCTAGAACTCATAATGTTCCGTTTACTTTTATTAAAGCAAGATCTGATTAGCATTTGAAAAAGTTATTGATGTGATGAAAGGCCAATCAGAATTCATACCAGGAAATTATATATCAAAAACATGCCTTATGATTTGATTTGTAGTAGTCATAATTGTAATATTATGAAATACTAATAGTATGACGTGTCTAAGAAACGAGCAAGTTGCTTGCCTGATGGTAAGCGTCACGCTTGCCCAATACAGATCCCAGAGTTTTGAACTTAAGAAGGTCAAAATCTAGCACGGCAAAGCACTGCGCTGACATATTAGATATTAAATCCCTTTAAGTCCTGTAATTTCACTGTTAACATTATCCTTTAATTTATTTATTTATCTATTTATTTGGTTTACCAACAGTAGATACACAAATACTTTTATAATTTATAAACTAAAACAATTATATCTATGTGTACAACCAATTATAGGTAAACACAGCTTGCACTACTTTAAGCTATACAAATAACAATAATAACACATACGGTGATTGTTTATATAGTTAACGATACCTAAAAGTTTATGTAAATTAAAATTGTACATCAATAAATGACATTAAACTAAGCCCAAGTTGAACCTATTAAAAAGAATAATATTATGGTGTAAGAACTAATCAGTAATCCAAAACACAGTTATGTTTACACACAGCGAATATCTGGCAAAGGTACTGCCCCAGATAGCTGGGGCTACCTTACTACCTTACTCTTTTGCAGAGTCTATACACTGCAAAAGAGTTCTACCACTAAATAAATACGTTAAATAAGGCATTTAAATAAATACGTTAAATAACTCTAGTCAAAAACTTGTTTGTTACTTGTGTACTTTTAGCAAAAAAGAATATCCTACCAACCCTGTTCGTAGGAGTATCGAATACCCACATGAAACATGAAACATTCTCATACGTTAAGCACATACCTACCCATGAGTGTTCCAAATTCGTGTATTGTTATTTTTCCTTTGATTTCATGTCATTACGTCAGGTTTCTTTGAAATGCTTTCAAAGTTCTGTTTAGTGTGTAGCGACGAAACAAAAAAGATATTTGCTAGCAGTTTAAGTTGTTTTCTTTCTACGTATATAGTTTATATACATGCACTTTTTTCCTTTACATTATCTTTAGGTAGATGTCCTACATTTTAAAGTGTGCCTATATGAATTGCCTGTATATAGGTTGTCTGGAAGAGATCGTTTTTAGCGATAAGATCGCGCATTGTACACTTTAATTTAAGTTTTGTTATTTTGAGTGATTTATGTAAGGTGTGATAATAAAGCGTTATCTATCTATCTATCTATCTATAATTCAGGATTGAATTACTGAGCTTTCAGTCCACCACTGTGCAGTTTTCGTGTTAGGATTTTCAAATCAACCTAAGGTGACGCTATTTCCTTTTATCTCGTAATTAAATGTATAACAAAAGTTTTGACACCTTTTGAAGATGAAGTGCCTTCTGGCATAGTTGGATATATATCTGCTTTCTATTCTGTGGAAACACAAATTTTCTACCAGAGGGAACTTTCTGTTTCTGGTTGTAATTGCGCGTGTCAAAAGTACTTTCCGCTCCCGCAATATAAGTCTTCAAACATAACGAAGGGTGTGAGAGTCAAAGTGTTTTTTTTTATTATAATTAAACAGCCACAAATTATCCGTACAATAATTTATCAACCACAAAAATAAATAAACTAAAACCAACAAGTTCAGTGCAACATTTCAACTCAATCACAGTTTGTAACACGCACTGTAACTGACACTTTACACTAGTTATTAGCATACAAAACGATTTCAAACAAGAGAAACCCATCAAGCGATAATAAACCTTATTTTAATACATTAAAGTCAAAAGTTATACTAGCATTTCATAGTTAATTAGGTGAAAGACCACGTGTTATAACCATTTTGACAGCTGGTATCGGTAATGTTGCACGTTATTACGTTAATTATAATAACATGTATATAGTGAGTATACGTTTTGCGCTCTGAATCTATTTTTGCTTCTACAGGACAAAAAGCAGCGATATCCTATTCTAGGTTTATATTGACGTTGTATTATAGAACCTTAATTTAATATTGTAAAGTAATTGAAATATTAATAAAGTGATTGAAATATTTAAAATTTGCACGGCTAAATGTAACTGATAACATCTCTTTCAATTAGCATTATTAATCAATTATAATGTAAATTGATAGTATTTATTATATTTATAATATTTTTTATCTAGAAATAAATAACAAGGATTTTTCGTTTCATCAGGTATAATATTGAGTAGATATATTTCGTTTCACCAACATTTTATATTTTTTATGGTAGAATTTGAGAGGAATTCGATGCTTGCTCTACTTATTTATATTTTTCTGTATTTTAGTACAGCAAAAAGTTAATCTGCATTTCTAAAACGGAATTACAAAAAGTAAGCCCCCTCACAAGGTCTTCAGCGATATTTTATCGTGTTCGAGGCTCGAACCGGCGACCCGCGCTCATAAATCCGCCCTACCCTAAGGACCACCGCCGCTTTTTCCCATATCACAAAGGGTTAATAAATTCCAACTATGAATATTGGCCCTAATAAATTACTAAGCTACTGCAAAAATGGCGTAAATCACACACATTTTTAAACGTTTAAGAGGATTCTAATATATTCAGTGAAACATTGGCGCAAATCATTTTGCAATAGCTATTACTTTTTGTAATCATTTAAGACCCTTATAACAATAATAGCGGATATTCGAGTATCTCAATTTTTTCGTTTTAACATAACAAACACATTTTAGTTTTAATGTAACTAACATTGATAATGTTAGTTACATTAAAACTAATAATAAATACGAATGCATCCAATAAAGAATATGATTTTAAAGTTATAAAAATACGAATTTCATACTTATAATCTATATATCAGGTTCAATAAAGGTTCGAAATTTTCTTCTAAAGGAAAATTTGTGTTTTCTTTCTATTTGTGAATTCTGGTTGTGATTTTGTGTGTGTACGAGTAATATGAATGTTTCCGGCACCCGCGACACAAGTCGAACGAACATAGTGTGGGGCTGTGATTGTGAAAGCGTTTATTATTTCATGTTTACTTAAAAATTACACGTTATATTATTGGATCTTAGATAAATAATTATTGTAATAGGTATGATATCATCATAATGTATGATAATATACAATGAGATGATAACAATAGATAAGGACAGGCAGACCAACTACTATTTTTGAATAAGATAAGTAGGCAGTTCAGTTTGTGTATGATTATAATATGTTTGTCAGTCTTTTTTGTATAATATATATTCCTTAAGAATGTTAAAGTATATATTAACTATTTTAATATTTTTTTATGTGCCGTAGATTCTGATAGTAAAGATGTAATTTTGCGAATTTGGCAGTAAAATCATTAACTTTCATGAGTGCATCTTTGGGGCCCATGTAAATAAACGACTATGATTTTGATTTTAACTTTCATGTATATCGTGATTTCTTGCGATCGTTGTCTTATTACATTTGTTAGACAACATATAGGTAGGTACTGATATCTCATGTTGCTATCCCACCCGCTAGATTTGGTCAAGTAATTTTGTTCCAAAGTAGTTTTTGTAATTTCGTGCGAGTTAGCACTTCACAATATTAATGAAAATGTCGACCGGAAACCCTGTTTCAGGCCTATAGTCATAGCTGGCTGACCTAGAAAATGTTATGACAAGTCTATAGCATTTGTCGTGGCTTTTAGTGCTGTACTAGTTTTCTCCAAATGTGTTATTTTATTAGGCACATTGGTTTTTATAGAAAATGTTATTCGAATAAGTATGTCACTGATAAAATTTTTATTCGAATAAGAAAATTACTGCCTATTTATTGTTGCACCTACCGTGCAAATACAAACAAACTAACTACTTAGCTGCAATAGTACAACCTTGTTCATCATCCTAGTTGTGACATGATCAGTGAAAGAAAATTAACTTTATCTGGAGTTTTTTTGACGTGAGTGAAAAATACTAAGTGAACGTGCATAAGTGTAGGCAAATCATACAAAGTTGAAAAACGTGATTTTCGCCTTCGCTCCAAAACTCCAATAGAAGTTCTAGTAAAGTTTCCACCACTTTACTAGGGCATGACTTTACTATGACTGGACCTTGACTCTTTTACTTGACTTTGACTGTGACTTGTGACTAGGACTTATAATATGAAATACACTTGAAATATTATATTATCACTTGACACTGGCTAAATGCACAAGATTGCGAAGCCATAACTAAGAAGAAGAAAAAGAAGAACTTTATCTGCTGGTTTGTCACTGATCTTATAATCATAGATAATTATTAATAAAATAAGTAAGTTGTCACATTACTCTCCATTCAATTTGTAGAGCCAATAATGCACCGTCTAATTCACCACAAAATATCTGACAATGTATCGCATAACCGTATTCTTATCACGAGGGGAGGGCCGACAATAAATCTAAGGCCAAGGGCGCTTTATTAGCCCCTATTGCGGCCAACCTGGCTCAAAGTGCCCGACCTTGGCCGAACTTTCATATTTTCTCAAAACTTGTTTGCGATGAAATAGTATGGAAGTTGGACAATGAAGAGGTTAATTTATAATTTGATTTATTTTGGTTGGTTTTTATTTTGTTTTTACTGATAAAGCTTGTACCTACAAAAGACATTATATAAAACTTCTTAGATAGACAAATATTTTTAAGTTGTACATTTTAAAGTGGATATTAATTGCTTGTTATGCTTAATTGCTCTAACCGCTGAGCTGCCCAAGTTTTGCCTAAATTGACTAAATTATCCTAACCATAGTTTTAAAACGTCCATCTTGTCAATAATGTTGAGTGAAACATCCACTATCTAAAAATAGCTTTTGTTTCTAGATATATTAGTTTCTAGTAAATAAATAAGAATTGTGGAATTATTGGCAATTAATAAAATAAAATGTTGTGTCCTAGAATGTATAAATGTCAGCATATTTTGGCAATTTACTGTACACTAACCGATCCCCGCTGCTTAACACGTGGTTAAACTGAGAGGCACTAATTATCATCCAAGGCAGTCTAACCTATCCGAAAATACTAACACTAGCACACAAACTTTCGAGTCTAATATAATTAGTGTGATATCAGTGATATATCCGCGAGTTTGTAGAAAAGGATCTGTGGGATAGGTACAAAATTAGAGCTAAAATACGACTATATAAAAAACTAGCGATCCGCCCCGGCTTCGCCCAGCTGTGATAGATGAAGAACCGCTCGACCGATTTTGTGCAAACTTCACATAAACCATCTACTAAATAGTCCGAACAAAGTCTAAACATTTGGATTGGATAGGTGAGCCCGTTCTCGAGTTATAAAATAACAACGAAAGGTGGCATTGATTTATATATATAAGATAAGATGCGATAAGATAGAGATAAGTATTCGATTTATATTTAAAAAAAAATTATGTGACCGTTGGCACAACTGAAAATACCTTGCTTTTCGACGCGGCGGGTGCTTAATTTCTAACAAAAATATCCAAACACAAATAAATACATTGCGTTTCTGGTTTTGTGTGTGTGTGATCTGTAAGTATTCAACATCCGTAATGCAAAGCTTTGAACGTAAAGGCTATGTTGTTGGAAGGGTTGTTAATTTTTCTTTCACATTTTATGCCACCTCCAGTCAAAACGGTAAAAACGGCCTTCAGTGTTTAGTCCGGTTATTTAGTCTTATAATCGAACTGTTGTGATTTTTCGTCTGTTTTTTTATGTTCATAGGCAAGCGTTTGACCACAATATCACCTGATGGAAAGCAGTAGTTCCGTTTCACGTTTCACAGACAATCGGGCTACTGAGCCTTTTATTCCAATGTTAAGATTAATTTTAGTACAATGATAGGCACCATACCTATTCATCAAATTTATTCTGTGTCAATACAGTATCAAGACAAATTTCAAGATCTTCAGCATGTGCAGTCGTGGCCGAGCGGTTAAGGCGTCTGACTAGAAATCAGATTCCCTCTGGGAGCGTAGGTTCGAATCCTACCGACTGCGGACTTTTTGCACTCATCCATTTTAATTTTCACCAAAGTATTTAAAATGTCGGAGTTTAAGAAAGTTCTAGTATTAATAGAGATAATGACGTCGTAATTTCGAAAAAATTAATCCGTGAATTTTCTCGATCACGGCGGACTATGTCCATGTTTCATTCGACAAAGTAGCCACAACTTAGCTCATCAATTTTAATCAACGTTACTTTGGAAGTGGTTGGGCTTCTTAGAAAATTACGAATCAATTTACCGTAATCTATAGCAGCTTGAGCCACTTTTGGATGAGGTTATTGAATTTAATTTTTGTTCCGCGTCCAAAGATTGCCAACGAAAATATAGAGCTCTACGTTTCATAGAACTGATTAGCTGTTCTGGCTCCAAGGCATGCTTTAGATATCATTTGGTAGATATAAATAAGTATATTTTCTCATGTGTTCTTATGACGACGACCAATATTTTTGTAATCTAGTAAGAAACAAACGTATCAATAAGAATAAGTATCTTTAAACTCAATCCTAGTTAAAAGTTTTAAAATGTAATATAATATTATAGGATCCTCAATTTATAGAATCTACAACATTCTTTTTTATTTTTCTGCTCCAAATTTTCTTTTTCACTGCTGTACCAAACAGCCGAATAGCAGAACTGTTAGCAGTATAACTACTGGACTTGTTAGCTAAAGTATTAAGTTTCAGGGAGAGGAGCACATTACAGTAAGACGCTGGAATTTATTCGTATTATCTATTAGTTCTAAGCAAGCTTGAAGCTTCTTACCATCAGGCGACCGAAACGCTTCTCTCTGTTGTCTCTGTCAGCATAAAAAAGCATGTCGAGAAACTACGATAACATGGCGCACCTCTTCGTACTAATAATTATAAGTTACTTATGATGTCGCTAGTCGAGCAACAAATCCTTGGATTTGTTTATGTTTGACAGCCGTCTCAACACGCACACATGCGTGGCGAGTCTTGGTGACACTTTGTAAATACTTTCACATTTTTTTTTGCATTCTAGAGGGGCGCACCATGTTATCGTAGTCTATCTCTATTTACGTATTATTTTTATATAAAATCTTTAAATTCTTCAAATTTGTTTGTGTAACTATGGTGGTGCTATAGGTGCAGTTTCCATGGTATTCCTGCGGTGCGGCTCGGGCGCGAGGTGGCGTGCGGTTCGCCCTTCGTGTTCACTAATCGCGAGGTACCGCTAAAGCTAGCGGCTTTGACTTTTCGCGGTTTTAGAACGATTTTTGCACAAAAGTTTAGCTATATTTGATGATATTGGTGAGTTTGATACTAAAAATAAATTAAAGTAGTAAAGGAAAAATGATTTGACAGGGCGTGACTCGAAATACTGTTATTGAAAAGCAAAAAGAACATATTTCCAGACACGAAAGTCTTTAAGTCGAGTCTTCAAGTCGTGAGTGAATAGGTAGATACATCGTCGACAGGATCGTCACTTAACATCAAGTGAAATAGGGGTAAAATTTTGCCTATCAGATAAAATATACAGATAAAACGCTTTCAAACGCTTTCATACTCACAGTCCCACACTTAGTTTGATGACTTGTATAATTGTGGATGCCGGAAACATTCACATCACACATAATCAGGACCAGAACCAGAAACACAAATTTTTCTTGTGCAGAAAACTTGTGTTCCCGACCGGTGTGAAGTTAGCCAAAAGTTAGCGGCCGATTATAACCCAACCAATTTAAGAAGTTCGGTGAATTATGTAGATAATCCATCCCATATTAATAAATCCGAATAAAAAATACAATTTTAAATGATAACAATGCTGTATAAAGCGCAAACCATGCATGTTTAGTTAATTTCATTAAAACTAAATAATTTTATGATTTTAGCAGTTTTGACAAACTTATCATCGTGGTATCACTTTGTCACATATAACGTTTTGAAGCATTCAAACAGACCTTTCATTTGAATATAGTCACAAGTTCTGCGGTCGATTCCGTGTTGCAATATAGCTAATAGAAATTTTGGCCGCTAACTTCACAAAACGGTTTCATCGAGTTCTGACTAAGTTATCATCCAGGTATTAATTTGAGACATATCCCGTTCGATAGCGCGTAGACAGACCTTTCATTTAAATATAGCGGCAAGTTCTGCGGCCGATTCTAAGTGGCCGATTTCATTGAGAAATTTAATAAAAAAGAAGTTTTTGGCGATTTCAACAAGCTTATCGTCGTGGTATCACTTTGTCACATATCACATTTCGAAGCATTCAAACAGACCTTTCATTTGAATATAGTCACAAGTTTTGCGGTTGATTCCGTGTTGCAATATAGCTAATAGAAATGTTGGCCGCTAACTTCACAAAACGGTTCCATCGAGTTCTGACTAAGTTATCGTCCAGGTATCACTTTGAGACATATTCCGTTCGATAGCGCATAGACAGACCTTTGCCAAAAACTCCCTTTTTGTCAGGTTTCTCAATGAAATCGGCCACTTAGAATCAGCCACAGATCTTGCTGCTATATTTAAATGAAAGGTCTAAAATAATGTAAAAAATAATATTTTATAGAAAAAAAATATTATCCCACCTCAGTACTTAGTAATACTTTTAGAATTAAACTGGAAATACAATAACTATATGTTTAATACATTCATATTCCATCAAACTGCATTAGATTTCTTGAATTAAGGGATTCGATACAATCCAACAAAAGACTTCCGCAGTTGAATGCTAACTTATTGTATGATCAAACATCAACGACAAAATTAATTTAGAAAGCGTTTCTTTATTTCATAACGAACAATTGGAATATTTATTTGAAAGCCTCTGTAATAAACAACAACGTCGTGTATTTGTCCTCAGTCTATTTCACATATAATTCCTTCCATTGAACTGTTGTTCAATTTACAGGAAAATTATTTTCAATATTTACTCAAAATCAACAGACACGGAGCGTTAATAAAGCTCGCTCAAAAATGTAATTGTATTATCACGAAAACCCAGCAGTATCGTTTAAAAACGCGAAAGAAAAGTACAAAGCTTTCGGGATTAGCGTAATCAGAAATTCCCACGGGTAAAATAAAAGGAGGCAGAAAAAAAATGTTTCCGGCCTTTTAAGGGGTAAGTTCAGGGTATTTTATGTACAGTAGAAGGAAAAGAGATGTCTGGATTAGTAATCAATACGGTTTAGCAATATGTACTTCTTGTTTTGATGAAGGTTAATTATGTAAAATAATATACTTGCATTTGAGGATTGGACTTCTTTTGTAGATAAAAGAAATGAGAAAATCAAAAATGATTTAAACAGTACGTTCCACATTTTTTTTTTTTAATGCTATATAGACAAACATTTGATCACTATCTCACCTAGCTTAGGTGATATCTCGGGACTTAATCGCGCTAAAAAACTATTTTTATTTACCTCTTAAAATAGTTTTTTAGCGCGATTAAGTCCCGAGATATCATCTAAACTATGTGTTCGAATCGCGAAAGTTTAAAAATTACAACTCTCTCACCTGATGGCAAGTGACGATGCGGCCGAAGATGTGACATGCTTATCTAGAAGATACCCCTCGGGAAACAAAGACACTGGTAAAGAGTTGCACTCCTTTGCCGTACGGAAGATGAACGTAGAAGTGAAACGCTTCGAGCGAACTGGAGGTATGTCAACCATAAATGGATGACGTTTGACAGTTTGTCTTGTTGTTAGATGGTAAAACGGGCATGGTGGAATTAGCTCATGTAATTCCTGCGCACACTCTCCAAAATGTAGACGATAGAATACCGATAGACTAGCGACCTTGTACACGCTCAAATATCAAAGTGTATAAATAAAATAAAAAACAAGGTGTGTTGTAAGCACATAATATTTTATATAAGTAAAACTTTTGTATTACAAGGAAACATTTAAATTATTCATCAGTATCTACTCCTAATCACTTTTTGTCACACAAAATTTTTAAGCCTTTCCATAAAAAGTAAAACATCAAAAAAAAAGAAAATCAACAGTCAATTTAAATTTGGAACATAAACGCCCGTTGCAATAAACTGTCCCCTTAAATGCTAGTGATTAAAAACAAATTAACTCAAGTTTTTATAGCAAACCTTTTAATGACCACCATGCAGGAACTAAATCTAATATGCATTACCTTAACATGCAAGTTTCCTAGGAAACGTGTGATTTACACGAGTATGGAAACAGTAGCTTACATCAGTATGAAACCTACTGTTTCCATACCCGAATGAATGATATAAGTAATCGAAGCTAAATTAATTATTAAAAAAACCTGTATCTCTTAAGTATTTATGTTTACATTAATGTTAATGATTATCAGTGCCCGATTTTTGCATAGCAGTTTTTTTTTAATGTATTGCCCAAAGATAGCGCTGACAAAGAATTTAAAGACATCTATTCAACTTTTCAACTTCCTGCGAAATACAGCCAACTAAAAAAAGTGAACCATCTTCTAGTAAAATAATCTGGTGCCATAATTACTCAATTTTATGTTTCGGCAGCTATCCTAGAAAGGCTGTCATTTTAAGCTTAGTGTGTTTAACATCCTCGATCATATTATCACTCACTATCAGGTGAAACATTTAATCAAACACTAGCCTATCAGAGATAAATGCTGTGTTTACCTATAATTGGTTGTGCACATAGATATAAATGTTTAAAAAAAACATCTCGCTAAATTGACTCTTTTGAAACTTTTTACTTCTAGAATAATATCTTATATCTTTAAACGAGCAATCCTTGTATATATATGTGTGTAATCAAGATCTCGGAAACAGCTCTAACGATTTTCATGAAAGTTACAGATTAGGGGTTTTTCGGCCCAAAGAATCGATTTACCAACGTTCCAGGTACGAGAAATGCTCGGTTCCCAAACTTCATTTGAAAAACCGGGTTTAAGAAACTATTAGCGCCATCTATTACGCCATGACCGAGGTAAAAAACTGTTTCCACTCGACACTAGATAGAGCTTTCTGAGGCTACAAATTCAAACACATTCTACCAAAAACAAAAAACCAAGCAAAGCTCGGTCATCCGGATATTACATATATAAAACTAAAATTTGATGATGATGATGATATAAAATCATTTTATATTCTGATTGCGTTGAAAGTTCAAGCGTGTATTGGAAACACGCATTGTACACGCGTTGTTGTGAACATTTTAAAGGTATTTATGAATTCCTAGCTACGCCCCGCTGTGTTACCCGCTATGTCGGGATACAAAGTAGCCTATGTGTTAATCTAGGGTGACCTTCAGCTAGCTCCATACCGAATTTCATCAAAATTAGTCTAAATTAGTCTCAAAATTAATCTCCGTTTGAACGTGAAAGAGTCAAAAATATACAAACACACTTACTTACTTCCGCCTTTATGATATTAGTAAGATAGGATGCAAACGGGTGCCGTTTAAACTAAGAGTATATATAAGTAAAAGCTATTCTTGAGTTACTGTCTCTAAGCATTTGTATTGTAGCTGAGCTTGAGAAACAGGAAAGAAATAAATAAGTTGCATTACATTGCATGTTCTATGAGGATATGTTACTGGAAAATGAAATCGAGACAGTTAGTAAGGCGATGTTATTTGTGATGCCGTAGTTTGTATTGTTGAATAGAAAATAAACAACATGGCATAAAAACACAATTAATTTTTCTTTTTATTTAATGCTCACATTTGCATCAGATTCCAAGTAAGTAACTTACTAAATAGATGACTACCACGCTAGCGCCAATGATTTCATCCGTCGCGTGTTTACCAGCGAGTGCTGAACCACCCAAGTTAATATGAGATATAATTGTGCTCGATCAATTAAAAATGCCGAGATTTGTGAGCGCGTTTATTGACACGAGGTATCTCTGTAACAGCTGAATAAACTGATGTTTCGAATGCAGATATACAAGACCAAAAAAGGACAATATATTATATATAATTTATATCGACGTAGGTTAAGGATGACAAGACACAGTTAAGACAAGGTGCAGGATTTAATAAACTAATAGATAAAAATAAATAACAAAGATGTCAACGATATGTGAGAAAACCGGGTCGTTTCGCGCTTTTATTTTCAAAATAGAGACCAGTCTCTCGTGACCACGGCCGGTGTAACCCTGCCGAAACGTCGAATTTAGCCAAAATAATGCAATTATGAAAATAAAAGCGCGAAAGGTTTTCTTACATAAACATGATTGAAGTTCGCGAAAGTTTATAAAAAAAAAACTATGTTAACGATATCCTTGATCACCACAAGGACAATACCTTCGTCTTTTTCGAGTAGATAAGGAACTCGGCCTTTATATTAATATTAGATGAAGGCCGTCAGTCGAGAGTAATCACCAGCAACAACAGCTCACTTTACCTGACTTACGAGAATATTATTAATACAAATGAGTTTGTTCGTTTATTCATCCGAATCTAAGAAATTATCGAAATTTTCCAAGTAAATATTTGTTGATTCATTGTGTAATATCTCAATCACCTGAATGTTGTACGCACAAACAAACAAACATATTGAAACTCATAGCTCCCACATCCTGAATCAGAAACACAAATGTCTCTTGGAAGGAAAATTGTGGTCATGCAGAGAATGGAACTCAAGACTCACTGCACAGAAGGCAGAAACTTGCCGACTGCACCGATTGGGTCGTCCAACGCGTACAAGTAACATCTTACATTATTGCTTATAGATAATTGTGCTGCCAAGGTTTTGTCTAATAATATATTGTCTATAATTTCACCCATGCCCGATAACTTGACCAAACTTGGTAATTTTGGCAACTCTCTCGAATTGTTCCAAAGAATTTAATGGGCTTCGTACAGAGGATACCAAATCCACTCCAAAGTTGAGAAGTCGATCTTAATTGTTCCATTTGGTTCCGTTTTGGCTTGATTAAAATGTGGCTATTGTTTAAGTTTGGTTTTGTTTAAAGGTCGTCTCGACTTCGAGTACAATCGAGTGTAATTCGAGTTTTGTTTAAATCGATTGAAAGATAGTATGTTTACCAATGCGTCACCGAATAATTACAGAGGAGTGAAACCTTTTAGTATAAAAACTGACTTTTAATAATGTTTACTTACGACGGAACGTATTGTTAAAAATGTTCCTAACGATTGTTTGAAATGTTCCTTGACCGAGACTGTTCTTCCCTGTTGTTGTGGTGAAATTCAGTGCAGCTGATTTACTGGTATGACGATGGGCTTATTTAGAAAAAAGCTTGGCCTTTTGTTGTATCTCTGTATCGCGATTATTACAAACTTGTTTATTTAAAGTAAGTGTTTAAATGTTTAGTTATTAAAGTATCGTAAATAGGTCTATCAATTACTAGTTCAAACAAGTAGGTGCCTTAAATATTGTCAATAATCAGTTGAAATAAATGTAATGTTTACTATTTGTAAATCTATCGAATTATATAGATTATTTCAGAGATGAGAAACTCAAATGTGATATAATCAAATGTATTAGTGTCCCAAACCATTTTAATAACGTGAATAAACAAACTGAAAAGTCATCAATTACCTTTTAAACATGAAAGCCATGTAATATCAGCGGTAAAAATATAGACTATTTAAAGCTTTTGATCAAGTCCGCACATTCAGAAAATTTCATAAACGTACGCAAGCTATCTCCAAAGCGATCAAACATTCATAGTCAGCCCATAAATATGAAAGTCCATCGGAGTCCGAAAAATAAAATTTAAAAAGTGGTGGATCGCTCCCCAGTCGGCCGTGCATTTTGTATGGCGCACAGATATGGGAGATAAGCTCGGTTTAGAACCAACCTGGAATTTGTAAAGCATTTGCTGTTTTAAAGGATTTTAAAATCTGAATTTTTTCAACCTTTAAAAATATAAAACCATTTTACAAAGTATTCAATGAAATGATTGGAACTACACTCAGACTAATCATATTAAAATACATTTTTATCAAGAACAAGATATTTATATATTTAAACCAGTTTTTAATACCAATATAATATTGCCCCACAAATACAATTTCAAATAGAACGATCGAATGTCACCATCGACACAAAACTAATTACAGAGTCTGGCCCAATAAATAAATTTGTAAGTCCATCGAAAAATGACGCCGACGCAAATATGTATTACATTATAACTTTTAACGTTACCTACATTAAAAGTCAGTTTGAACATAAAACGATCTTGACGAAGTATTAGAAAACCACCCTGGAAAGTCCGAAGTTAGATGGTCCGATCCGGATTTTTCATCTCCCGACTTATTTGAAATTATAATTTGCCGCTAAGAAATCAAATCAAAATTCCATTTAAAGTTGGTATTTCAATATTTGTTTGCTGCAGATGTTGGTTACGAGACTTCGGTCTTGGGTAAACGACAGGGGATATTTAGTGCAGCCATTAGAACAATAAGCCCCTGGCTACAGCAATCTGCGGCTCCGGGGATTCTTGATTCAAGCTGGTTGCGTCTAAATTGGGAGCCAAATTTCGTTGACAAAGATGTCAATTTGATCTAATTCGGAATAAAATCAAAATGTTCTCTACCTATTCTTCAACTTGCTTCCATAACTTGCAAATAAATTATGACAGGACATATATAAGGTACACGGAGAAACAAGCACGTTTACAAAATTCTCAGGACTCTATCCAAAGTAATTTAACTTGCAAGATAGATATAACTGAAGAACAGAAACGAATACGAGTAAGACATCGAAATAGATATACTTTCAATCTATAACTCTCCAGAATTCACAATACCTTAACATCTTAAGATATTTAAATTTACAATAACACAAAGAACACTTCGAAATCTAAACAAGAGCAGGAACAATTTAAGTCCTAAATAGGTATTTAAAGACAAAACAGTTTTGTTCTTTGACGAACAATTATGTTGTTCTAGGGCTTCTATTTTATGGAAAAGTCGTTTATACCATTTTAAATTAACATTTCAATTAACAGTTTATTGTAAATGGATATAAAAGGGATTGTTGATTTATTTAAAATTAGACTTCCTAACCCGTTGTGTGTTAGTTCATAATAATGAAATAAGTTTGGTCTCAGAATTATGTTACATAATTATAATAATTAATATGTATTACGTAGCGTACTTTAGAGTCCTAAATGAATTGAATAAGTTCAAAAACTTCTAAATGCAGACACTAAAAAAAGAAAAGATCGTATTTAAAAACGACAGGCATTATAAGAATAATATATTTATACGCCTCGCTGAACACAGATCACTACCAGATCCCGACCTTATTAATAGATATTATTTACACAAAAATACAACTCAACATTCCGCCAAAACTCAGCAATCCATTATCAAGAGGCGCCTTCAGATAATGACGATGTTATAGAGAGAAAAAGGAAATTATAAGAAATGGAAGTACCTAATAAAGATCGAGCATCGGAATATAAATAATCCGGTCAATGGTACGGAAGAAGTCATGACTAAGGAAGTCAATGAGCGTTCTTTAAAAGACGATTATTGGCGGGCTCACAGAGGTTGCGTGGGTGGATGTGTAGGTGAGGATATATTTGGTATTACGTGGCTCTGGTGTGTTCAAATGGAATCCGATTAATGTAGTATTTTTTAACACTTTAACACTTACAGTCCCACACTTAGCTAGATGACCTGTGTCGTAGGAGCAGGAAACAAATGCATCACACACACAATCGCATACAATTTTTAAATGGGGAGATTGCTTAGAAGGCGGATGCGCATCCAGTTAAGTCAACGGGCAGTTGCCACGTGAATACGTCACACATGAACTGAAGGAAACTAACATGTTCAAGAATCAGAAAACTCGAGGACATATATCTTCCATAAACACGCACTTGGCCAGCGCTGTAGATAATTTAAAGAAAGGCCCGAATCCCAGTCATCAAGTCAGTGGAAACAAAATTATCCGGCTTTGATGAACGATGACAGCACAAGCTCTGATTGTAAATTATACCGTTATTTAATGACCCAGTTAGCGCAGTGGGCAAGCTTCTGCCCTATGCGTCGTGGGTCCTGGGTTCGAGTCCCGCCAGAAGCACTGTTTTCCTTCCCAAGGGACATTTGTGCTTCTTCTTTAGGATCTTCTTCATGTTTTCCACCCACGATACAAGTCTTTGAACGTAGTGTGGGGATGTGAGTGTGAGTGCGTTTGTTTTTTGTTTGTACGTTATAGTAAATTATACCAATTATTCGACGCAGTAATATAAAAGCTTATTTATGAAGTAATGTTTTAATTCAGTATTTTCAATTTTACTTCAGACTACTTAATATTTGATTACTTTTCGTTATTCTGTTCAATTCGATTAAAACGGAATCTATCCATTAGAAAAATTAAAAGTTGTAAAAGTACTTATCAACGAGTAGGTTTTATTAGTACGTTTATTTATTGATTATATAATTTGGTCATTGAACTAGATATGACCTTTTTGTTAGTTCTCGTATAATAGGTGAGTAATATAAATAAATTTTTCACTTCGCTTGGTTGAGAAGGGCGTCGTTTACCAAATGAACGAATTTATACGAAACAAAACCTTGGCTTGGGTAGTCGCTATTAAAGGCTTATATTTATACCATAGTATAAACCAAACAAGTTAATTAATTAAAAAAATGTTTCTGGTTCTGGTTGTGATCGTGTGTGATTTGAATGTTTCCGGCACCCACAACACAAGTCATCGAACTTAGTGTGGTGCTGTGAGTGTGAAAGCGTTAATGTTTAAAGAAAAAAAAAAAATACAAAACTTCCAAGTGTCATGTGGTGACATGCCGACAATTTTACTAAAATCATTAAATATATCTATTAACTCTAACGGGATTGTATATTTTAAAAATAGGATGTTTTGTGAAAGAGCATAATATATATGTCATGATTCAGCCGATGCACATATAAAGTGAGCTCAAGGATTAAATATAGAGACCCGACGCGCTTATTATTACCTACTTGTAAATCTGCTCTATTTAATAAGAACTGTTTCGTGATGTCAGTTAAAACATTTAACAAACTACCTAAAGATATTAGAGAATTACTACTCAAGCAATTTAAGACAAAGCTTTATATGTGGCTAGTTGAAAAATGTTTCTATGACATGAAGGAATTATTTTTGAATAGATAGTAATAAGTTTATTGTATTTTTTATGACCGCCTGTTTTTAATATTTCGTTCATAGTTATGCACGTTCATAGTTGGACAAGCTGTTGATTCAATATCCAAAGTATAACAACATTTATAACACAGTTTCTGCAATAAATATATTTCATTTCATTTCAATAAATAAGGGGTGTTCATATAAACGATATCGTAAAAATACATGATGGCAAAATAAAAATGGTGGAGTGGTCAGACAAAGATGTAATTGTTAGACCTATTTGATATCGGAATCTTTTCAAACATACTTAACATTTCGTGAAGTTATTGTTAGGCTACATTACAAAAAATATCGTTAGCGTTTTCTGTCATAGTATTAATTACTTTTTCATGAATTTTGGAATAAATATTTTTATCTGATACGTATTATTGTAATATTCATAAATCTGTAAGTTGTAAGTAGTGTGTAAATACGTTAGTGTGTAAGTATGTTTCTTCTCTCTTTACGCTGTAACGGCTGAACGGATTTGGATAAAATTTGGAATGTACATAGCTTATACCTAGAATTAACACAAAGACTACTTTTATTTTAATAAACGCGGGTGGAGCCGCGGGGCACGGCTTGTATACTATAATAATATATGAGTAAATTTTCACTCAAAATCATTTACATTCTTCGAAGACCAACTTATTGTTAGTATCCGACGTATTTAAAAACAATTTGCCATTATTATAAATATATACCGCATCAACCATCGAGGCAACCGAATCGATAACTCACCGACTAGGCGGCTGTCGGCTGTCCCCTAATGGGCGCCCGTTTAACTAAATGAGGTCAAAGCCACTCTGTTTCGGGACAACAAATAAAACGCGAATTGATCCTCCCACTGAAGGCTTATTGGGTTAATTATCCGAATAAAGAAAATACGGGAACAATTAAATTGAAAATACTAGAAGCGACGATGAAAGCGAAAACTCATATCATTATTTCAGGGTGGAATTTAGTAGCTTAGAATCAAACTAATATCATAAAATTGATATTTCCTAGTTAATGCTTATTTATATATATATACAGAAAGCTCTCATTTAGTATCACTTAGACGCTTTAACGTTAAAGTAATAAATGGGGAAATAATAAACTAAATTGTACGTAATAAAGACCAAATTGTATTAAACCCGTATGTTAAGGTTATCAAATATCACCAATAAAATTCATAAGTTCGAAATATTGTATAAACATAAATGCTTTCATACTTATACCTTATACTAATCAAACCTTTTACTTGTGTTCTCGACGATTTGAACCCGATACTCTTGCTTAGAAGGTGAACCCACCCAACTAAGCTAACGGGCAGTTAAAATCTAAATCTCTTCAGAATACATTTATTTCATAAGCATCACCTACGTCAACATTTTAATGTGTTTATAGATTTAACGTACCTATGTATATTAAAACATAAAAAAAAAACTATTACACTAGCTGTTTTCCTGGTATAAGGTAATTATACGGTTTCAACATAAACTTGGCTTCTAGACAATAGCTATATCTTCGAGTGTCCAGTAACACAATTTCCTCTCCCGGCCTCGGTTGGCAATTATTCACCAATTTAAAGTCCTGCGTCCCGCCGTAAAACTGCTGGGCGCGGACCTGTGCTGACCTTATCGGAGCTACTGTTCTCCAGTACCTAAACTAGAGCAGATTTAAAAAAATGATTAAATACGATGAGTAAGTTGTTCTCAGTGTAGAAAATCTTGTGAGCTCAAAACCAATTTCTGCTCAGAACTATTATTTTAGTAGAGCCTATTATAATATGAAAAAAATGTAAATTCTGAATCCAGTAGAAACATAAAGTTACCTTAACATTGAATAAGAAGAAATCATGGGTGATGCCACAATTTAAAAAACATGGAGCATATTTTCTTCTTATAATCAATTCCAATCTAGTAGGAATTTCAGTAAAATCTTGTTATTATATAAAACAAGTTATTCCCCGAGGCTTCGCCCGCGTAAATTAAAAATCAATCCGTTCTAGAAATATTACCAAAAACCGTCGAGTAAAATGTATGAGTAAATATTTTTTGTTCATAAAAAAAATTCTGGTGTTTTAATAGTTAATCTGCTATTCCAAGACGATAAGAGAAGACAAATCCAACAAATCAAAGAAAATAAAAATCAGTTTTGACCTATTTGAGTTACAAATGGTGTAACTTTGACTTTGTTTTATATAGATAAAAAAAAACAAAAACAAAACTACTAACAACTACCAATGGCTCAATATTTCCTACATCATTCGGTGCTACTCCTGTGTTCTATGTTAAAAACATACATACAGAGTCAATAAAAGAAACACGTTTACAACATGCCTTTTTCGGGAAATACATACATATTTCTTTTAAAAATAAAGCTGATATTTGAGTTAATCGCATTATAATGTGAATTTGAAACCCTGTTAATTATGCAATTGTTATAATAAATCCCTTGTCCAATCAGCGTCTGATCATCAACTAGTGAAAAACTATTAATCCAGTGAGTAGAGCTTACTAACTGGTCCAGTGTCAGGTCAGGGGACCCTCGTCGATGTTTATCAGTAGGTACTGTGTGCCGAGTATCGCATCGGCCGCGGCTTTGCTCGCTTTTATCCCGAATTTATCGTTTGTCCACCTCGCTTGGACAGGGCTACTTTACCGGATTCAGAGGGCGTTATTTTTGATCTTGTTTCAGAGAATTGGGTTAGGAGTGTTTCTGGGTGTAATTAATGTGAGCATTTCTTTTATTTGGTAAAATTTAGGTCTTTGAGCGTTAAAATAATTAGGAGTGTGGTTTATGCTTCGGTGAAATAGCTTTATTAACCCTTAACTCATTCATAATTTGAAGTCTTAGAAGCAATGAAATATTGCTTGCATTTTAAAGTAGCTTGGTTTAACATACAGACAACTAGTCTTTTATAAGACCATAATTTTATAATAACAATAATAGTTTATGAATTCATTATTTTTGTATATTCATGCTATCTGAGGATACACGAGTTTCTAAGACAAATATAATGCTAGGTACCTTAACTTAATCCGTTTGGAAGATACGAGGTAATAAATAAATTTACAAATATATGTACAGAAGATACAACACGAAGAGACATAAGATACGCGCGAAAAACATAAGCCTTCCTTAACAGTCAGTTAAAACAATAAAAATATAACTTAATTGAGAACCTCCTTTTTTGAAATTAGTTAAAATATAACAAAGTTTCAAACAATAAATAATATATAATTATTATTAACCATTGTGAAACTATCGACAGATGAATTGTAATATTCAACATCGAAAAGAAACACCTGAATATCTACCACAAACCAATCTCCTTGTCACGTATTCCCCCGACACAAACAAGCAGTTACTAAAGATTCCCCGAGTCGTGCCCGCGTTAATGATACACATACATAAACCTATACAAATCTACACAAACATACACAAACCACATAAAACTAAGTCGTCGATACGATTGCGATACGCCCTGGGAGATACGTGGTACGTGACCTGTGTACGCGGATTAAAAAGGAAATATCGCGACACTGGAGGGTTGATTGGGTTAGTTGTTGTTTTAAAGTTGATTCCCGGGGTTTTGGAATGTAATTTTATGACAAAATCAAAATCAAAATCTTTTATTCACATGGGCCCCAAAGAGGCACTCATGAAAGTTAATTAGTTTATTGCCAGATTCGCAAAATTACAGCCACCTCAAGAAGAACCTGGCAAGAAACTCGGCGGCGCATTTTTTTTTCATTCATTTTTCTAAAAAACATTCTTAATTTCTAATACATAATTTTCTTAACCTAGGTGTTATTATGGTAGTCGCTAGAAAGAGCCTGTGCAGTTTGCCTCCATGCATCCTTGTCATTAATATAATTAATTCAAAGCGATACGCGATACTCATTATTTTACGTAACCCAGCAAAAAACTGTGATATAAATTGTTCTCGTCGATTTAATTACCGAAAACTCAAGCTCAAGGCGTTCTTCCTCCTGTATTGCAGTTACCTATAGATTAAGATAAATAACATAAACGCTATAAACGCTTGCACACTCACAGCCCCACTCTAAGTTCGATGACTTGTGTTGTGGGTTCCGGAAACATTCACATCACACACACAATCACAACCAGAACCAGAAACACAAATTTTGCTTGTGGAGAAAAAATGTTTTCCTGCCGGGAATCGAACCCAATACCCCTGCTTAGAAGGCGAACGCCACCCGACTAAGCCAACGGGCAGTTCAAATATTGGTAATAAGTAATCTTTATGTGCATTTTTTCCAATATAGGGATGCATGTTTAACTTCGCCAGATCTGACTATTCTCTTTTATGTATGTCTCGTTTGGCCAATATACAACATCATTGATATTGTGTACGGCTTGAAACACGTCTTAAGTTCGACTTACTTTGTAGTCGACTAGTTTCGGACAAATTTGTTGTTTTTCATCAGGATGAGTCAGACGCGCGATACGCAGAGGCGAGCGGCTCGAGCCTCGGCGCGTGACTGCTCGAGCCGCTCGCCTCTGCGTATCGCGCGTCTGACTCATCCTGATGAAAGACAACAAATTTGTCCGAAACTAGTCGACTACAAAGTAAGTCAAAATTTAGACGTGTTTCAAGCCGTACACAACATCAATTATGTGTAATACTCACGATAGTTTTAATTTTCATAATATACAATATCGTTTATATACTCATTGTATTACTATATTACCTAAATAATTGTATAGATTTGCCTACTGAGCCTTTTGCTTTAATAACATAGGTATATCTATCTTTACGTACATAACTTTTCTATAAACAGCTATACCCTACACTCCACTGAAGAGCATTTATCGAAATGATTTTGCTTACACAGATAAAAAACTCAACGTTTTAATTTGCCCCATCGAGAGGCCAATTAATCAAAAGCTCTTGAAATAACGGGCAATTAAGTTAATTCAAACAAGCGCTGTAGTTTTAAATAAGTTATTTATCTTAGTGTGTCTCACTTAACTAATGACGGGTCAGACATCTCCGAAATTTAAAACATTTTTCTCTCTCAATTTTTATTTTAAGTTGAGTTAATCTCTTTGATAGTTATGTCAGAATCTAATTAAACAGTTGACAGACGCAATTTGTAAAGCTTTAAAATTAATTTAAAAAAAGTCTTTTAAAATAAATAAATTTAATACAGACTATATACAAATGAAATAATTAATGAAACAAAAATTCTTCGTTTGCCATTACTACTCTATATCCTAAAAAATAATAATGCGTGTTCGCAAGAATATTAATAAATATAAAACTCTTTATGGCGACTGCAATATATAAATAACATATGTTCAATTAAACAAAAAAATATTTGTTTTAGATGAATACATAAAAGTTTCGGTCATCGACTTACAAACAAGTGGATCTCGGTTTTAAAAACAAATTTCACGAAATAAGTGAATCGATGATAACCTATTTCATTAAAACTTTTTATTTTTATATTCACATTAAAACTTTTTACTTTTATGTAGTTAAGGTTAAATCTTCATTCTTATAGTTTAGGAAATCCAATTTTGACCAGCGTACATCATCTCATTATCACAATCTTATTTTGTTTGACATTACCATTTTTAGATAGATATATTTGTGACGAAACAATTAAAAACTGTATTTTATTTGACTTTGACGAACTATTAAAGTATGGAACTTTAAAAAATCCTTAAAAAAATTACCCTATGCTGAAAACGCTATAACCCAACCAAATAACAGTCAAAAACAAAACTGGCAACAATCGAAACAAAAACAGATTGTCGAACACGTTACAAGTAACGATACCGACAAAATAAATAAACACGGTCACGAACAACGTATCAGAAAAACCATTTTTATATATAAACTCGCAAATCAGATAATCCAAATTGGTTTTTAGACGTAAACTCGATTTTGACGTGTATTTTACTTTATCGTGGAGAAAGATAAATTGGTGGAGATAGGACGTCGGAATGTGGCAAAGTGTGAATATACTATCTTTAGTATCAGTCGATATCGGGAAATTTTGTTGCAGATGTGATTTGAGATAAGCAGCAGGCACATTGAGTTGGAGAAAGAATATTATGTCGGAAATGTAAAAATGACACTTATTTTTTCCTGCGGTGTATGTAAATACGTAACATACAAAAAAAAGAGTGTTGATTTGTTCCCACAGCGCAGTGGTAACAAACGCAGCTCTCGCTGCGGTTATGAATCCTTCCACGGATTCGATCTCTTTTATTCAATATTTATTTATTTAAAAACTTCATGCACAAATACGATGTACATAGAAGGACTTAATGCTACAGCATTTTCTGCCAGTCATCAATATAGGCAAACGTAGCTTTCGTGTAGGTTGTGGACATTTTCTTGTTCTTGGTCTCATTTTTCTAGGTAGCCAGTACCGCAATAAACTAGAAAATCGAAAATCTGTTGCTTAGTTTTAAAATGGTGTTCTGGCTGTAGTCAATCACATTCTAGGCCTAACCTGCTTAGCACTCTCGACCACATCATCACGCTTCAACAGGCGAGATATTGGTTTAACACTATACGATAAAAAAAGTCCACTGACCTGTCAAGGACAGTGAATATCATTGACAGGTCATTTTATCAAATACGAGCTGTAACCGGCATGCGTTGCAAACCCACGTAAAGAAAAAGTGTTTTACCTTGACGACCCAGTTGGCGCAGTGGACAGGTGTCCGCCCTCTGCGCCGTGGGTCCTGGGTTCGATTCCCGGCAGGAGCACAAATTCCTTCTCAAGGTATATTTTAGCTTCTGGTTCTAGGTGTAATGTGTGTGTGATGTGTATGTTTCCGGCACCCACGATACAAGTCTTTGAACTTAGTGTGGGGCTGTGAGTGTGAATGCGTTTGTTTTTCGTTTTTGTTTGTTTTCACGTTTACGGTTGCTTAGTATTTTCAATGCCATGATATAATGTTATTAATAAATTATTACCTCTTTCATGTTTATGATATGTTTTAATAGTCCTTCTAATTTAATAAGATACATGCAAAACATAGAATTTTGTTTATTATTTTCCGAAACAATAAAGTATCGGTCTACAACAGTGTGTACAACTAGTTTAGATTGAAAAAAAAAATCTTTTATTGCTATTTTTGCTTTAAATAATATAGAAATGCCAGCTAGCGTAGTTTGATGCGCTTTCCTCTTCTAATGATATCGTCCGCGTCGTATCCGCCGATGGCGACCCTGGCTATTTCTTGGCGTGTGCTCGTAACTCGTGGCTGGCAAATCCAAACTTCGTCTTGAACACCCGGTCACAAGTAGCGCAGTAGAGCTGGCCCGTGCTGTTATATGTCTAGATGTAAGCGGGCTTTGCTTTTCCTCTTCTAAGCAGTGGGTATCGGGTTCGATTGGCAGCACAAGTGTTCTCCCCCAGAGAAAATGGTGTTCTTTGTTCGAGGTGTGATTGTAAGTGGGATGTGAATGTTTCAGGCAACCACAATACAAGTCATAGAACTTAGTGTGTCGCTGTGAGTATGAAAGCGTTGATGTATTTATTTTTATGAAAATAACAGTAGTAGATTAATAAATATGGTAGACTTATTCAAGTTTCATAATCTGTAAACCCTTGAGTTTGTCTATAAATTTCTGTATCAATAACGGAATATTTACCATGTATTTCGTTTGTTTTGAGTTTCCGATATTTCGGCAGTTGTAAGCACCATGATCACGGAGTAACTGGAGTAGTGCGGGTAGATGACGATTTAGAAAAACTATCACCCTTGAGTTTGTGTTGAAAAAAACTGTAATACCTATATGATGATACTAAAAATTTCGAAATGTCTTCAGTAGACGTAAGAAACGTAATTACAATCGTTACACGAGTGAGATTACAGAGATAGAGCTAAAAACTTTGAGCCATCTTTTAAATGATATCAGGTGCTACATTAATCGGCGAGTTATCGCAGCTTTCTTAGATTATTCTCTCAATTACATCAGCCGCATGTCCATTTAAATGTTGAAGTTGTACTTTCTGGAGTTTCAGACAAAAATACAGTTAGGCTTGCCAGTAATTGTAGTTTTAAGTAAGTAATTTAAACTTAATGATTTCTACCTAGAAATACTTAAGTTAATAATTACAAAATTGATTTGTTTGATTTCGGACAGAGATTTTTGATGATTGTGATACTTGATATAATAATGTATATTAAAAAGTACCTACAGTTAAAAACACCAAGTACTCTACAAGCCTAGTTTAAAACTAAACATGAAAATGAGGTCTAGTAAGGTATGTGTTTTAATGAACTGAGCATGCAATACCTTGGAGAATAGTAGTTATTTATTTTGATTTGGGTCGGTCTAATGTGTACATAAACGCGTTCACACTCACAGACCCACACTAAGTTTAATGACTTGTATTGTCGGTTCGCATAACATCACACCCGGAACTAGAAACATAAATTTCCTTTAAAGGCGAATACTAATTTTCCCGAATTGCTTAGAAGGCGGACGCTCAACTAACTTAGCCAATGTTGCTGACTTTACCTAATTGTCAAAATGTTTGTTGACGTTAACAATAAGTTCACGGCGATATTTTCTTCTCACTTTATATGATAAAAACAGTTAGGTTATTTATTTATTTATTTTATTTATTTATTTCACAAAATATAATAAGCTTACAGCGATTGCCAAGGCGCTTACTATATGAAACTATATCTAACTAAATATAAAAACTTAAAAATATTCTTAAGTTCCTAATAATAGTACTCAAATTATCGTAAAATATGTCCACATGTTGGAACCGATGTACGAATTCATTTGTAATCGACATCGCCCGCAGCGTGGGTGTATGCCTGGCGTGGAGGGTATGAAAATCTGAACATGCGAATAACCTGTGCCGACTAGATGTGTCCCTTTGTGGTATGTGATGTATTGAACATTGAGCCAAATTATTATTATTATATGTCACAAAACACATTTATTATCATCTCGATTGCTTTTTCTATTATGTAGTGTCTGCACAATATGTAGATTTCATTTATAGATTTTTTAAAGAAAAAGTACTAGTGAAAAAAATCGCGCTCGCTTATTAGGGAATCTATCTTTTGAATACTTAAATGGTTTGCTTGGAAAGCATTTGTTTTTGTTACATGTTTATCCCGATCCTCATTTGGCTTACCCATAGTTTTAGATTTTCATTTGGTCTAGCTAGTTTAATTTGGTTTTTTATTTACAATACACAATCACATAATTATTATACTAAATAAATTTAATGTTATAAGGTGATCGGCATGTTCAATAATCTATACAATGTAATATTTTTTCTCGAAGTATTTATTTTCATATTTTTTTCCAGAGAAACGAAATAGAAATCAAAAGAATACGAATGTAAATTAGAACAAAATGGATCCGAGATTTCATCGAAGGTCGAGGTCTATAAGTAGAACAATAGATAGGTTTATAAGAAGACAATCTATTCAGAGGCCGGCGAATCGACTCGATTGCTGATTCTACAAACTACGGGCTATAGTGTGATGTAAAAGAGACGAGTTTGTTAAAATTTCAACGTTTACTTAAAGGTGTTTTTAAATACGATTATGGCCAAGCCTGGCCAAATATTGGTGAAAGTTAGTTTAAATCATAGAGAAGGACACAGTGCTTATTATCCTGTTTTATCATCTTTATCAATAGCGCAGGTGAATCACACCTGTAAAAATCTCCTCAGTATTTTAATTTTGATGCGTTGTAAAATCCACCGTCATAAAATATTTTATAGTAGAAAATATCGGGTCCGATTCCCAGCAGAACATTCTAGTCGTGATTGTGTGTGTGGATGACCCACGACACAAGTCATCGAAATTAGTCATGAGCTGTGAGTGTGAAAGAGTTTATTTATATTAGCCGTTTTGATCCAAAAAACGTACAAACAAACAGAAACGTCTCACTTTTCTAAATAATAATAATAGAGAGTGTTGGAAGTTAGTGTTTGAACGCTTAAGGGAAATTAGCATAAGATATTTAACACTCATCATCATCATCATCATCTCAGCCGCAAGAAGTCCACTGCTGGATATAGGCCTCCCCCAAAGATCTCCAAAATGAACGGTTGTTAGCGGCCTGCATCCAGCGTCTTCCTGCGACCTTCTCTATGTCGTCCGTCCACCTTGTGGGCGGTCTTCCAACACTGCGCTTGCCAGTCCGTGGCCTCCATTCCAGAACTTTTCGGCCCCATCGGCCATCCGTTCTACGTACTATGTGCCCTGCCCATTGCCACTTCAACTTGCTAACCCGCCGGGCTATGTCGGTGACTTTCGTTCGTCTACGGATCTCCTCATTCCTGATTCGATCTCGTAGAGAAACCCCGAGCATAGCCCTTTCCATGGCTCGTTGTGTGATATTTAACACTAAGGAATGGAATTCCTTACCAAAGTCTGTGTTTCCCGATAAGTATAATACGGGAATCTTAAGTCACGAGTGAACAGGAATCTTCTTGGCAAACATCCTCCATCGTCGATCGCATCATCACTTAGAAATAGTGGTCAAATGTTTGCCTATCCGGAATAAAAATAGAATTAAACTGTATTTGAAAGTGTAACCGCTGCCTCTCGTACCTTGTAGAAGGAGCACCTTTTTATCAGGTCAACGGTTAGGTCCACGGGTCACGCAATGCCCAACTTTGCCCAAGCGGACCCGAAGACGTCACAACTATTGAATTATATTCCAAGGAAACTTCGAGATTAATCTTTTTAACGTTTTGTCTCTACCTTTTCGCTGCCTTTGATGTCCTCATGCTTGGCTAGATAGGATTGGGTCCGCTCAAAACTTGAGTGGAATTCAAGAAGATATTTCCACTTTACCTTTGTATGTACCTATTAAGTGAAAGTTTTAAATAAAGGTATATTTACTGTACTTATTGAAGGTATATTTAACTGTGCCCTGCATTGTAATCTTAGAGTTATTACGTGACGGTTATCTACATACCAATATGAAGTATAATATTTTATTGTTTTAATATTAGTTTTAGTACTTACATGGTTTGTTATAAGCTAGCTTTACTTCAGTACGAGCACGATTGTCATCACAATCAATTATAGAACGTATGTATGTAGGACATAGGGGTGCGTTAGCTGAGTATAAATATGGCGGTTACGCAAGGTTGCGTGTGCTATAAATTTCTTAAAAAGTAAGTAATAATAGTTATGTAACGCATACCAAATTGTTTCCTAACTGTTAATATTTACGATATACCTATAGCAAAGCATATTCAAAGAAAAATGCTAAAACCAAAACAAGCTAAAAAATTCATTATTTTCGATGAAAAAATCTATCAAGTGGAGCTCATTCAATCGTGAAACTGACTAAATGAGGATAGAAAAATGTCTGACAAATTATGTATTAAAGTTATAGATTGATAAAATCGATAATATCAATCAAATCTAAATATTTCTATATATATAATTTTGGGAGCTTACTCCTGATTCACTCCTTTTATTATAATGAAGAAATTTCCGAAGGATCTTTATGATCTCTTTATCACATTTTCTATGTGATAGTGATTCCAGAAACGCCCAGATCGAGAATTTAATCAAAATTATAGAAGCCGTTTTATAACGGCGTAGTATTTATTCGATACAATTATTGCTAACTTATATTAATGTTACTTACATCATGGTCAGTGGTATTTTAGAATAAGTTGTGTAATTAAAATTGTCGTTTTAACATCTATTAGTAACATCATACTGTTTAATTACATGTGGTTTTACAAAACCAAAAATAGTAATTTGACCAATATTACAATGCCATTTTTTGTCTGATATCCCAGCGTTTGATTTTATAGTCTCATAAGAATGAAATGATGACGTGTTTGAAGTTTGTAAGCTAGAAAAGACTGGATAATTAATGGCCCCAAAGGATTGGTGGCCGTGCAATATTTTTTATGAACTCAATTGAACGTTTTCTCTTTGGTTGACCTACAGCTTAATAATATTGCATGTTACTCCCAGCATTTGTAACCAAACAAGAAATTTTTGAGAACCATCTTGAAACGTTTCTTCAATGTTAAATCTTAGCGGGAAAAAATCCCGAGCAATATTAAAAGTCGCGAGTTAGCACGAACAAGTGGCAAAAAGAAAGGGTAAAGTTCCCGTAGTTCCCGCACCTGAAGTCCCGGGATAAAATATTCACCGGGAACATATTACGGGCACGCTGCTCCGGGATCTTCTGTGAAATTAAACAAGTTATGAATGGGAAAGTTTCAAGACCGGGATTTAATAGTCGCGGATAGGTAATAACGCGGTCGCCTTGGGTTCCACCCGAATGGATTAATATAATGAAAGCTCAACTTCAGAGGTAACTTAACTGTAATCTTCTGCAGTAATCGGTATCGATCTAGACGTTCTTTGATGTGGCATTTAATTTAATTAACAAATGTGATAAATACATAATTGGAAGCTCACAAGGGTGCAACGCAGTGAAGCAGTGAAGCGTTACACGTTGCCGTAAGAACGGATGAAACAATTTGTTGAATTTATTTTCTTGTCTTTTAAGTTAGAATTATATACATAGGTTGAACTAAACCTCCCTTGAAAAGCAAATAATGTTATTGATTTCCATTATTTCAGAAATATTATGGATTACACTGAATAAACTTTGTACTTAATTAAGTATAATTGATATTTTTATCGATTTTATCAATGTTCTAATAAAACTGTATTTATTTTTTACTGAAAAAAGTTATATAGGATTATCAACTCATTACAGTTTAATTTTTAAAACAATTGACGTAATTTTTTTTATATAAATAAAATAAACTAGATAAATAAAAAGATTCTTAACCAAAAATGCTAAAATATTAATACAAAATAATATGTTTCAGCATTTGGCCATAAAACATATTTGAATCATCGAAAGGCACAATAAATCTCTGACGACCCAGTTAGCGCAGTAGACAGGTGTCCGCCCTCTGTGCCGTGGGTCCTGGGTTCGATTCCCGGCAGGAACACAAATTCCTTTCCAAGGGGATATTTGTGCTTCTGGTTCTGGGTGTAATGTGTGTGTGATGTGAATGTTTCCGGCACCCACGATACAAGTATTTGAACTTAGTGTGGGGCTGTGAGTGTGAATGCGTTTGTTTGTTTGTTTATCTAAGCTTACACACCCTTAAGAGCTGCAAGTCAACAAAGACAAATGTTATTAAATTTTCAAATATTTGGAAAAAGACCAGAAATAAGACCTTTAGAATAACATCAAAAGTTAACAATGCCCTTGAAAGTGCGGATTTGTTTTATCGCTGGAAAAAGGTGCGCTCTAGATATTCCCTAATGAATTGACCTCGGTTCAATCGGTCGTGTAACAGAATTGTTCCGAATTCGACAGATTTACTTATCTTTGATGGTAGCACCCGGATTTTTCCATACAGTCCCTTTTCCGGGAATTTTATCCGCTTCCAATCAATGTTAGAATTTTGGCAATTTCTTTATCTAAATCAGATAACATAGCCCATTTTTACATCAATGTTTGTCCAAATATGAAACTTCACAGGAATTTATAATTTAAATAAAGATAATATTTAAAAGAGAGCAGTTGATAGAATAACAGTAGAAATAAATTTCGTTTTCTCCTCATTTTCCGTACTTGGTTTTTTATGATGTTGTTATTTTGTCATCTGCGATGTGTGTCCAGTAGAATTATTATATTCAGGTTAAAGATAGTTTATGTGTCATAAAGAATGAAAATTCCCTTACAAGAGAAAACAAATAACTAAAATTAACAATAATACTAGGTTTAAAGTAACATTTAGAAACTTATAAAAAATAAATAAATTGTATTTCTTTAGCTATTAGTAGATGAGAGAGAAGAGGTTTGATTACAATAACAATGCTAGTTGTCCGTAATTAGTATATTCTAATTGTGCATTAAGAACGCTAGGTAGAATATATATAACATAACATTGGAACTGGCTTCTAGATAGCTACTGCCTCAATGTTTGGTGCTCCACAAGTTTTGTATTTGAGTGATTAAGTACTACTGAGTATTGTAGCTCCACAAGGCGCTTATTGGCAACTTTTTAGCAAAATCTATACCCTACCTCTATTCTATTTAAAACACGAATAAATGCACAGGCGCCGCTTTTATTTAGTGGTGTTAGTATTATCGCAAACGTTTACTTGATACTACATTATTATAGCAAACTGCCATTACCCATCATAATCATTATCCCTAACAAACGACGTCCTCTCGTCCATCGCTCCATAAGTGAGAATTATGTCCTCAAGGACCATCGGGCACTGATTCGATTTGCGAGGGCGGAGCCTCACGGACTCACGAGGGGCTTCCGAAGCACAGGGATGTTTTAGCCCACGTAACGAGTACGTGCTTGAATATGCACTCGATTGTAGTAACAATCATAATTGGTTTTATTGTTACTTATCGGATTAGTTGACTTTTGTGTAGCTGGTGAAGCGTCTTTGCCTTTTATAATATTAAAAAATAAGTATAAATTATACATCTGTGAATAAATACTTCACTTTATATACCTAATATTCATATTGGCAAGAATCTTTGGATATTTGTGTACATTTGCAGTGTATTAGGCTCTCTGCTGACCACTGTTAGAGATCGTTCAAGGAAAATCCTAGAGATGGCGCTATTTTTGCGGTTGTATCGAGTGACATTTTTTGCGCTCGCGACTTCTTCGTGTGTGTCCTCTCTGTGTGGTTGACAAAAACGCTCCGCTATTGAATTTTGTGACGTAGAAAAATAATTAAATAATTATCATCTAATTAACCAGGACTTAAAATAAAAACTTCATCGTGTCTATTGTGATCGACCGCTTCATCTGTGATGTGGATTAGTGATCAGTGCCTCGTATATTTTCGGATGTTTTCGGATTCAAACTCGCCGGCCGGCGCGACGTGGAGTTGTGTGTGTGCGCTTAGGCATACATACAGTTTGCTGTAGTTCCTTTCTTGGGGAGCTCCGGAGGCGGTTTCGAAGCAGTCTTAGGTACGTGGGCTTAAATAAACACTGTAAATTGATTCGTGTATCCCTACTGATTTTTGCCAATGTTCAAAATAATTTACCGCTATCATTAAAAATATTAATACGTAAATGGTGGGCTATTTACACGCCAGCGATTTTACTCGCGCCACAAGTAGCAAAGAAAACAAAAATATATTGGGTCTTAGTAGCCAGGTCCTTTGTATTTTGGGTGAAGAGTGAAGCGAACTGATTTAAAAAGTATAACTTGATTCCGCAATATGTGGAGAGACTAAGGTTTAGACTTCTCAGGGAATTCTTTAAAGAAACAGGCATACTTACCATATCTATAACTTATATACTTACCATATCATATCATATAACTGACTACGTCGTTTTATCTTCGGAACTTTGATCAGATTAGATGCACTAAACACGCATAATTGAAGATATTTCAATTACTGCTGATGAGATCTTGATCAAATTTAATTGGACCAATTGGAAAGCAAAATCTTTCAAAAAAAAAAAACGAAATTGGTTCACGTGTAACGAAGTAATGAGGTAACACAAATAAAAAAAATACAGTCGACTTGAGTACCTCCCCCTTTTTTGTGAAGTCGGTAGAAAAAAGCTTTTTTTTTTATTTCGGTTCTGAAATCTTTGTGCAGTTAGCCAGTGTCAAGTGACGCATATTTTTCAAGTAATTGATTATTTGATTTATAGTCTTGATCACAAGTCACAGTCAAAATTAAGTAAAAAAGTCACGGTGCAGTCATAGTTATGCCAAGCCCTAGTAAAGTGGAAGAAATTTTACTACTATTTTTTGTTGAAGATTTTTCAACTTGAAAGTTGAAAAAAAATCATTTTTTTTCTACCGACTTCACAAAAAAGGAGATACTCAAGAGATACTCAAGTCGACTGAATTTTTTTATAATTATTTTTTATGTGTGTTACCTCATATCTTCGTTCCACGTGAACCGATTTTGAATTTGTGTTTGTTTTATAGATGTTGCTGTCCAATTAGTCTCGTTTCAACTTGATCAAGGTCTGATCAGTAGTTCTTCAAATATCTTCAAAAATGCGTGTTAAGAAAATCTAATCTGATTAAAGTTCCGAAGATAGAGCGGTGAAGTCGGTTTTTTTAAGCTTTGCTTGCGTTTAATTATGTTAATCTTATCTTAAACTTATTTATATTATCCCAGTATACATATAAATAGTACCTTCCAATACAGTACATTAAATTCAAATACAAGAAGCCGGACAAACCAGAAGATTTTAAGATTAGCCGGGAAGATCTGAGAACAAAGGGGGGAATACCTTAGGACAAAGCGGAAATATCCAAGTTTAGGGGCAATTTATCATGGAATAATATTGAATCAAGACTGCCTGATCCAGCCACAGAGATACTTGCCTCGTGGCCTGAGGTGCAAGAGCGGAGCGGACCAAACACATTATTTTTAGGATTAACAGTTTATTTAGTTTAACTTGCGTATGTTTATGTCAGTGTAATATATGGTGAAAGTGCTGCCAAATAACACATGTTCAAAGTGTATTATCCTTTAATAGAGACAATAAGATTCGTTACAGATATTTGAAGTGAAATATAGTTGAGGTAATTTTTGGGACTTAATCGCGCTCATAGCTATTTTTATTCACCTCGACTTTATCGAGATATTACTCATAAACTATATGTTAGAGATTATGCAAAATTGTGATAAGAATAAGGACATTTCTAAGTGAAAATAAATAGATATATAGGTACAAATTCATATTATTTACATACATTTAATTTTATATAGTAATAATCTACACAAAGATATTATTTTTATAATGTTTAGAAAAAGAATGCGGTCTTTCGATAGGGGTTTTTGTTGATTCGGTACAGAATAAATTGCCCACGTTTTTGTAATTGCAATAATGAAAGAAATATACTACATCATATTCTACAATATTAAGTAACATAATATAATGTTACATGCACTGCCATTTACAAAGCTTGTTAGATTAGTTATATCTAACATTAACTCTTTAGAACATTTGTATTCATAACAAAACAATCGTAAATACAAAATATTGAAATAAATTGCTAACGTAGATGTGATTTGTATTAAAATCAATTGAAACGTTTTGCAATGTTTTCGAATATGTCACTAACGTTTGTAAATTCAGAACATACATATTTTATGCAAGTATATTTAAATTGTTCATTTCAATTTGAATTTTATGCATTGTTTTTAAAATCCACATCGGATATAAAAACGTGATTTGCAAGCTTCTATTGTATTGTATTCAATAGGATATAAAAAAGGGGTAAAAGGGATAAAAAAATGTTCCTACCTATCTACCTTTGGCGAACAGGGTGCAAGGCGTTAGTAAAAGGAATCATTTGCCTAAGGTGACCCAAAAGTGGAACCAACAGAGTACAAAACTATTTTTTCGGCCCTCACGGTTCAAGTATTTCAATTTTAAATTATTGTGGAGCTGTGATTGTCTACGTTTTTGAATGAATAGCGATAATTAGAAGTGTACCTTTTCAGATCATATTTTAGTGCTCTAAGCGCTAGTTTGCCAGTTTATCAATACCAAAAATGTTTATACATATGCCCCAAATAGGCATTAATCAAAGTAAATGACTAAACCATGCCAGATTTGCAAATTTCAAGTGTCTCGTAAAGATCCTTGCAAGAAACTGGGTTTCTAAGCATAGCTCATTGCCGTCTTGATTACTTGATTATTTTCAACAGATAATATAGTAGGTAATAACCCAAAGCTGCATGACATAAATAACCAGCCAATAAGTTCAATCTTTTTGTGAAAAGAATGGTTCAAACTTTAACGGCAGACCGCAAACTTTAACTACGGCTCGCTCATTCTCATTTAGGGTTCCTTACTTCAAAAAGAAAAAAGGAAGCCTCATAGGATCATGACATTGTTCGTTCGTCTGTCCGACAAGACCCTTTTCTTATCAGGTAAGGTGAAAGTAATAAGTTATATTAACAAACATTACTTAGCTACAGTTTCTTGGGTCCCTCTCAAAAATCAAGTTCCTATATCAAGACAATGCAAAATACGGACATTTAATCCGCATATTTTAGCAGTTTTGTATTAATCGAAACCTATAGGGCACCTCCTTTTGACCTAGAATTATGAAATTCTAAAGTAGCAAGGCCTGACGACACACGATATAAAGTAAAAAAGATCAAAAATGTTATTTGCAGTCAAAAAGAAAATAACAGAAAAAGCAGGCAATAAATAATCTTCGATGTCCGTATTGGGCGAAATAATTAGATACATACAAGTTTGTACGGAACCCTCGGCGTTTGAGTGAGTCTCGTAATCATCTGGTTTATTACCTATATTTGTAAAATACCAACGTTATAAAGCTTATCCCTTCCATCTTTGTCTCAATATAGACACAAATTATAGATCTATGAGGCACTAGTGTACCTCTACGTTTCTAGGTAATTTGAGCTTTCATAGCTTGGAATTCCGCTTTAAACTTCGGCTCTTGATTCCTACCACTATTATTTCAGTTGTATTACAAGAGGTTAAAGCTGCTGTTATAAAGGTCCGTTCCAACAGAAGGATAGAACCAAAGCAAAGATACTTTTGAATGGAATTCGTTACAACTTTCTTTATTAATTTCAGTTTCAAATATTCTGGCAAATGAAATATTTTTTCAGATTTTAGCTTCGTTAAACTAAAGGGTTTAATTTATAAAAAAAAGAAAAACAGCCCTCAAGATACGACTCCAAATCTTTGATTTTTAACTGCCTGTTGCCATATTTTGTTGCAAGTTCGCCTTCCAAGCTAGGGTACCAGATTCGATTCCCGGCGTGAACACAAGCTGTTTCCTCAAGGAAAAATAGTGTTTCTGGCTCTGGTTTATTGTGTATGATATGAATGTTTCCAGCACCCACAACACTAGTTATCGAACTAAGTATGAGGCTGTGAGTATAAACGCGTTAAGCATTTTAAGTGGTATTTACATAAGCCCGTCTCATTGGGGCTTATAAATAGTCAATTAAATGTCAGATAGTGTTAGTGCACAGACTGAAATGGAATACGCTAGCTCATCAAAAAAATATAAACGAATTAAAGCACTTACAACATATTCGAACTTATTCGTTACTATTTTATACTCTATACCTGTAGGAGTGTTTATAAGCAAAGTATTACCAGCTAGGTACCTACGATAGTTTTTCAGGTGACTCGTTTGCAAAAGAGCTATCTTTCCCACTACACATATCGCGTGACACAACTCATATCTTTACCATCCAAACGTGACACAACCCGTTTCATGTCGCTTGATATTCAGATTTCCCTTTGAAACCTTATCATATCGAACTTTTCCCGCCTCATATTCATAACTTCGACAAATTCTACACACTCGTACCTACAGGAACAAGGAGCGAGCAACAAGCATCTTTACAAAAATCGTTTTATTTCCAAAGTTCCGTGATAATTCTTCACGATCTCGAGTCTTAACCCCTGTGTTCTTTCGGCGGGTCATCTCGATACTAAATCGATTCCTGGGACGAGTTCATTCGAATAATTCAGAATAAAATTTCGATTAAAGTTAAGCAGATGTAGCGATGGAATTTGAACGATCGCAGTCTTTCAAGTTTCATAAATCAGCAGGCGGAAGCGTCCTCAGAAAATTAAATCAACGAAGAATTTATTCCATTATTTTTAACATCAGACTTTTACGTTCCATTAAGATAAGGTATTAGGAATTATTTTACCCGGCGCCAAAAAGTAATTAGATAAATGTGATACTTTAGTTCTAGCAATGAAATATCTTTATTAAAATAAAATATCTACTAAATATACACATACTACGAATGGGACTTTGCGTTAAGCTTATGTATCGGATACTACTTCACAAACAGCCAATTGAGATAGCAAAACGATGAATTAATTTTATTGCATTATTTTATCGATTTCCTTAACATAAAAGAAAAATTACAAATGTAAATTTTACTTTTAATAAACATGTTTCTTAAAAATGTATCATTTCATTGATTTTAGTGAAATATAATTATAATAATATGTAAATAAGAATGAACTATTTAATTAGTGCAGAGCAGTGCAATCACATCAGCTTTTATAGATTCAACCTCATGCACCATGCGTAGTATCTGTATTTTTAAACCTACTTCAAAAAATAATATATTATTATTTTTTTATTTAAAAGTTGTTGCTGTCCTTATGGTCCCATTTCAATTTGATCAAAATCTGACCAGTTGAGTTATCCTCAATAATGCGTATTTCATTAATTTAATCTGATCAAGGGTTCCAAAGGTAACGCGGTAAAGTCTGATTTTTTAAGCTTTGGTTGCGTTTAAATTATTTGGCAAGCCAAGGTGGTAATTAAGTAAAGCCTGGAATGTAACTGGAATGTAACTTAAATGAGTCAGATTACAGACAACAGCATACGACCTTAAAAAAAAAATACCATCATGTAAAATTTGTCGTTAAGCCTTCATCGTTGGGAGTTTCAAAACAACAGCAATTACGCCGTTGCCTTCAAGCACCCTTAAGGTCTTGACACCAGGACTGCCGCTTCTACTGTTGCTTCGTAAACAAATAATCATTTTTCCTGCGCATCCCATAAGTTATAATGAAATTCTCCTCCCTGCTTATTTCTACAAAACATTCCAATCTGCCAATTCTACCATAACTCGATTATGTTCCGTTCTTCCGTCCCTCCCGTTTCCCAACTCCTCCATAATGCTTGTTTATCGTGTTACGCCCGACTCTGTGATTTCCGGGATCCCGGATTGACGGAGATGATTTTTAATATCTGTCCCAGTCAGTTTTTTCGGGACAAGTCCGTGTGATTTATCATTGAGAATTGTGCCCGGGCGTGATTTGACCTTTGGCTCAGTTGATGGATGCGTAACAACTCGTGACACGTCTTTTTCTTTCATTATAACGAGGGAATATCATTTTGCTCTTTATGGATATGAATGAATTCAATGGATCAGAGAGATTTGACCCGAATATTCAATATTCTTTATAGAAAAGAACTTGTTTAAGACTACTTCCATTGAAAGCTGTATTATTGCAAAGCATTTATAAATTTATATTTATTGAGAATTTTCTACATGTCTAAAATGTGGTATATTTTGTTTATATCTGATAGGCTAGCATTTGATCACAGTCTGACTTGATGGTAAATGATGATGTGCCCTAGGATGGTAAATACGCTAGACCTGGAATAATTGGCTATCCAATCGGGCGGAACATCATAGGTAGATAGTCTAGAATCTTTTCACTTACAGTAACGCAGGCAAAGCCACAGGGTAGAATTTATTTTATCCCACAGCTGAAATAAGCCGCAAGACGGTTGTTTAGCATAAACATAAACGCTTTCACACTCACAGCCCCACACTAAGTTCGATGACTTGTGTCGTGGGTCCCGGAAACATTCACATCACACACACAATCACGACCAGAACCAGAAACGCAAATTTTCCTTGGGGAGAAAACTTGTGTTCCTGCCGGGAATCGAACCCGATACCTTAGCTTAGAAGGCGAGCGCTCACCAAACCAAGCCAACAGGCAGTTCAAGCATGAGTGATTATTTAAAGTACTTACTCTTTAAAGTACTTATTCTTTCTTCGTCGTATCGTGTTGTGTTGTGTAATACAATACTAATATGTTTGCAATTACAAGGACTTTTGGTTATCAATTTTGGCTGTCTGCTAAATAAAGTTAATTCTAGGCCGTATATAAAAATATAACATGTCTACAGTCTACGACAAAAAACAGTCTACAGCAAAGCCACTATTATCCCTTTAATTTTACTTGATGTGGCCTATTTACGTACTTCACCTGCACTCCCAAAGGTCCGAAGCTGTCCATCCAAAAGGACCCTCAAATACAAGGCGTCGTTTTTGTCCCGCCGTAGTTTGTTCTACCTCGACTTCCTGAATAAATTTGTTTGGATATTTGGCAAAAAGCGGGATAAGTGTGCGCAATTTACATTCTAAACGTGCGGGGATGGTTGTGACGTCATATTTATGACGTCGAAAGCCGTAAATATGGTGATGGTGATCGATAAACGCATTACGCTAGTGTCTGATGTCTTTATGACGACGGTTATTGTTGTGGCCGCTCAAGGGGCTCATGTTTACTATAGTTTTAAGTAAACTTTTGTGAAAATAGTTTGCTGTTTGAGCAACGTTATCAACCGCACACAAAAGCTCCTACACGCTGAGTAGTTTTTTTATCTCTGATAGCATTTGACTACTATCTCTTCTGATGATATGTGATGATGATGGTAATGGTCAGTGGCGTGAATTTTTAAATTGCACGAATCGCTATTCAATGGTCAAAGCTGATAGTGATCCATTACATAGTCACAACTAATTGCCTCATAATTTGATTATTGTATTTTATGTAGAGGTGTGGAAGCAAGTTCTATTCGTTGCTTGCCCCTTTTCTGTTTTTTTTTTATTATTCTAGTCATTCATACAACTTGTAGATTTTTGCCCACTTTTTGAAATTGTGTTCTTATTATTAGTCCGTTGCCCACTTTCGTCATTTGTCCCCGTTACTAAATGTACTGCCAGCCATGTCAGAGCTATAGTAACGAGATCGCAGAGCGATTCAATTTTTATTTCTTGTTTTTAAATGTTTTCTCCAAATCTATAATTTTCTAAACTTAAACAAAAAATGTTAACTAAACTTAAATATTACCAATAGAACTAATTAATTCAATACCACCACATAATTCATTAAATAAGAAGTTCCAACCACGGAAGCAAAGCTATGTTGAATTTGATAAATTCTTCCATATATACCAAATTAATAATGTATGGCCAGACAATGGCAATTAGTTTGTAGTAGTTGTTAAACTGGGCAAGTCATATTACATTATAGTCCAAATAAAACTGTTTACAATTCAACAAAAACATAATAAACACATAGATAATCTTAAAAAATCTAAATATGTACCTAGATACAATCACATAATTAATTTCATTTCAATTCATATAGAACAATAGAGAATCGCAAAATTACAGCAAAATTAATTGTTTTCGTGTACACAAGATCTTAACATAAAAAATATATACTTACTTTAAAACTCAAATACGAGTACATTATAGATTACATTAAGCTTCTGAGAAGACAGATTTTTAAGGAAATCAGTGCCTGAACAGGCTACCAACCACGCTATATTTTTGTGTTAAATGGTAGAGCTACTTGTAATATTTTATTAGTAAATTTTTGAGTACTTTGTACTGATGACAAGAAAGCGGCAAGGGCGACTCCCGAAATTGTTCGATTGAGTGATTGAGAATTGAATGTCATAATAAAAAAATAGAATGTTTATTTTATTATAAGCATAGCAACAAAATCCAAAATTTCAATTTAAAGTAGTCGTCCTAAAGACATGTTTCTGATAAATACATGTGCATAACGAACAAAAATGATTATTTTTAAAGAACATCTTTAATTTGCGTGCGAAATCTTTTGTATTCAGATCAGTTAGTGTAATAGGTAATTTATTGTACATAGATATATTATTGAATATGCCCTGTTTTTATACTTATGTCAATTTTACTCTAGGCTTGTACAATCTGTTTTTGTTTCAATTTGTTAACATCCTTATTTTATGTTATATATATCTTATGTTCGGGTATTTCCAGCATGCTACTTAAAACATACGAAGATGTGACAGTCATAATTCTGTTCCTTATGAAATGTTTCCGGATAGACATGCGTTTACGGAGGCCGAAAATATTACGCATCGCTCTCTTTTGTGCTTTTAAAATTTTTCTAACATCTGCGCCATTCCCCCATATAGTTAAAGAATTTCTAATTTTTGAGTATGCATATTACATTTTGTCGATTTGATCTGTATGACTTATTGTATTATCTACCGTGTAGCCTAGAAAAATATTTTCCTTCAATCCACTACTGCTCTGATTACGTTTTCGTATATCATATTGCAAGAACACACTTTTGCCAGCATTAAGAATTATTCCATTTAATATTTTAGGCTAGTTAATGTGGCACAATCACAAAAAGTGAAAACGGAAATATCATCATTAAAGTTAAGATATACTAAGGGATGTCAACGTTTCAAAATATGCCAAAGATTACATTATTAAATGTAACTATGTATATAATTATGTCATCAACTCATCAGTTATTACAATCCCACCATTGAATATTTGTAATTTCAATGATGATTTAAAAATCGTCATTTACAGTGTAGAAGTTTTTTTCCTAGCAGCTATTATTTAAGTTTGTTTATAAATTTGCTATAGGGTAAGTCCTTGATACTGCTGAGCAAAGCGTTTAAGATTTAGCCACATCTAGCATAGCAGCTCTTCTTATACAAAGTTGTTTTAGGCACCTTTGGTAAAACGATTTTATTTGGATCTCTCGTATTTCTGGAAAATATCTCACGACAGACAGACCAACACTAATGTTATAAAAAGCCGACGTATTTTCGGGAATAAGTAGAGAAGAAAAGTGGAATGGCTCCTTTTTATAGACAAGATGAAAATGTAATTAATTTTTAAACCAACTTCAAAAAAGAAGTATGTTCTCAATTCTACTCTTTTTTTTTGTATAATATATGTTATGCAATTACTCGAAGACGGCCAGAGCGATATGTAAAAAAACTTTTTTTATTTGAAAGGGTATGGTGATCAAGGGTCCCGGAGATAAAGCGGTAAAGTCGGTATTTTAAGGTTTGCTTGTTTTTAAATTATTTTGCCGATTTATTCAATATATCTCATAATTACGATATTACATAACAAATTTTCAAATTAAATATTAATTAAGTATTATAAAAAAATATCATAACTAGTCGTTCGCGTCGATCTGAGATCTCGCGCCTACATTGTGCCTAATAAAGAAAATCTTTTGAGGTTAAATACTTATAACGTTTTTTCTTTGTAATAATTTTTGTATTGTTTGATTTCTGCATTTGTTCTTCGAGTCCAGGATATAATGTATATTATACGTAAGTTAAAGCTTTAAATGTGTAGCCGTTTTTGAGATAGACTCTAAGACAAAATAAGTCTAAAAACAGTGACTTTGGTGGCCTACCACATTGTCATATCCCAACATAGATTTTTATTTTAAAACCGGTTTCGTACTCTACTTGCCAAGCCCTTTTCAACAATACAAACTTCTTCTCAGCTGTAACTTACTTTTACCTTTTAACGTAAACTAGTTGAAACGTGCTAAATTTAGAAAATAGCAAATTGGCTTTCGCAGTAAAAATAAAGCAACTTATCTACATTTTCATTTGAGAACTTTTTTCACTTTAGTAGATAAGAACTTTTTAAATGGATACAAAAGACAAGTTAATACATAAATAACAGCGTGTCTGAATTAATCGCAAATCAATTATCCACAATTTAAATACGAAGTTTAAAAAGATTCGCAGACAGAACAAAAAGATGACCGTCCAATCGCATCTTTTAAAGGGATAAAACTTTTGTTCGTACCTGCATAAAGTCGAGATGGAATATTCAACAGGACGTAATCCCGGGACTGAAATTAAAGAAGTTATGAAATGGGAACTTTTTAAAATAACGCGCGGTCCCCGCCCTAATTCTTGGGTTCTTTCGAACAGTTTAATTAAGAAAATTGCGAGTAAAGTGGGGCTGAGTGCAGGTGGACCGGACCCGTGGACGTAGGGAAAGAAATTCCGCGGTGAAAGCGGAAAAATTGCCGGTTTCTGAAGGACAATCGCTGATAAGCCTTTTGAATGTTGTAATGGTTGGAAACTTGGGATTTTTTACCTTAACGAAGACAAGGTCGTTTTGCGAGCAGTTTTAATAATTTCGACGCTTACAAAGTGGACTCTTTGTGATAAGGAAGAGGAATAGAAATGTTAATGGTGTTATAACCAAATTATTATATTTTACGATAAAAAGTTAATCTTATTGTAGAGGATAACAAAATACCTAAAATGTTATTTTTTTGCGTTACATAAACCGCACGTTATAAGTGAACTTTTTTAAAAAAAGAAAAAAAAAAAAAACTAATCAACAATATTACAGTTTCCAGGTCTGTCGTATCTCAAATATCTGTACTATGACAGAACATCACTTAAACCATACTTAGTAAGTACTTAAAGTAAGGTATACAAGTTTTAATCATGGGACTAGCTTAATAGCTAGTCCTATGAGTAAATCTTTTTGAATCCTATTAATGACACAGGTTAAAAAAAAACAACCGGAATATAGCACGAAATGTAATTAGCGGTAGGTAAATAATATAGAGGGTAAATAATCTAAATAAAAAATGAAGGATTGTCTAGACATATATTTAGATAGATTTAGATACATATATCTAGGTTAATTCAATATGAAAGAAAAATATCTGTAAACAAATTTATTTTAATATAAGCAAACAAATTTATGAAAAGAAGCCATTGACGTCACATCTTAGCACAAAAAGCTTTCAAAAAGATAATTACATCGCGTTCCATTCATCTCTACTGAAGAAAAAAATCTGTCAACTGTCTGAATCTCTGACTAAATGGTGTTTCAGCTTGTAGTGCCAGTTACAATCTGAGCCTAGTGTTTAACATTCTTGACCATATCATCACCTACAATAGAATAAATAAATAAGTCATTACAGTAAATATATTTTTAAAACTAACCATAAATAACTATAAAATGTAATATATTTGCCAGCATTTTGTTCACGAGTTGCTTCTAAATATTGCGCTGACGGTATTATTTTATTAATGGTATTGAATGGAATTTTTAAAATAAAAAAATAATGATTTTCAGTAATATTATGAAAATTTGCTAAATAATATACTAAAATATTATAAGTTATGACTTTTTGTTGGCAGCGCACGTGTATGTTTGAAAATAAACGTCTCTGCTGGGTGGATTTTGAAGAAATTTTGTGGATTTATTTTGAAGCCTGAAATAGAACATACGATTTATCCTCTGATGGATGATGGGCTCGGCTTATTACATCATTTACTCGCTCATATACACAATAACACAGTTACCTCTACGAGTCAGAGCGTTAATATATGTTGAAACTCCCCAAGCTGAAATAACTGCAATTTTTGTTGTACAAAAAGCCTATCAATTTTTATTATCGCATAAAGAACGCAAAAATCCATCTATTTATTACCCGCTGACAGGACAACAAATAAAAACTTTTAACGATGTGCCAAACAATAAATTCTAGCCGAATTCAATTGACAAATCGAATTGGTTCGAGTTGATTGCCCTACCACCTCACCCGATGGTTTTTGAAAATAGGAAATTCATTTCAATCTCCAAAGGGGAATATATTTAACATCATCAGCTTTATAATAGTTAATCTCACACTATCACAATATGATTTATCCGTTTGTGTGCAAATATATGTATGTGTATTTCTTTCCCCAAGTCACCGCAATGGTTGAACGGAGTTATTGTTTGAAAGACAGCTCAAATTTAGAGTCATTTCTAAATCTTAAAAAAGGTTTCTAATACTTGCGGTTTTTAAGATTTTTTGCCAATTCAGAATAATAGACTATAATAATAAAGTTACAGAATAGAATAGACTATATTAATAATAGAATAGAACAGACTATTCAGTTCTATAAAAGCCGCACAGTTGGCGGTTATACTAGTCTGACGTATGATATAATTAAGGCTAGCAAGACGAGGGAAATACTTCCTGCACTCATTAAGCGAGAAAGACTGGCACATCACTATCTACTAAACTTTCACCAACTCCTTTCTCGTTCTAACGAAAAATCCTGTTTGTCATACTGGTGTGATAATCTGGTGTGACTTCGAGTCGGTATCGGAAAAAATCGATCTCTCTACACTGTCTTCAAATCAAATTATGAAAAAATATACCACATTTTTTTGAGAATACAATACAATCTGTTCATAAATTTCCTCATCACTTCAGTCATAACACCCCAGCCTAGCCAAAAAATGGCTGTCAGCCGGCTGGCAGACAATCTCACCTGCAATCGTCACGATCTCACCCAACAAGCACTCGACGGATATTAAAAACCGCTAGCACGAATTTATTCAAGGACGAGACCCAACGTGTTTAAATACGCTAAGCTACTCAATAATGACTACGGGGATAGATAATGATATTAATATAGCACGAATATTCCATCTTTACGATTATACGTTCTCGTTAAGAACAAAATTATATATATCAATACGAATTTTATTAAATATCGCCAAAGCTACTGCGAAATTGAGTGTTAACGTCAATGTGATACTAAAAACTCAAAACTGGTACTTTGCTAGATTATTATATATAATCAATAAACATAGATAGGTAGCCTTACTAACAATCTACAAAATAAAATACGGCACACAATAGAAATAATTTTAACTGCGTTCTTCGGCCTGCAACATTCATTTGCTTATATTTTGAAACTACCAAGATACGCCTGAGTTTTGGTGACATTCAACATGAGCAGGTTGGGTTCATAGCTTCGAAATAAATGACTGTGTAATGTAATTTATTAAATTATTTGGCCATCATTCCTATTAGAACTAGCCGTGTCCCGCGGCTTTGCCCGCGTAAATTAAGTAAAAAAATTATATTTTGGAAGTTTCAGCCAAATCAGTTTAGCCGTTACAGTGTAAAGGTGAAACAAACATACTTAAAAATAACAAATTTACAAACAAACCTTCGTATTTCTAATATTAATGTGATTATCCTTGAGTTAGCTACGCGTTAAAGTAGTTATTTCTAATTGATTGTAATAACTTATTAATAAAATTATCATTATAAATATAAAAAAATCCATTCATGAACTTTCATTCCCCATTGCACCCCTGGCAAAAATATATTCAAACAAACAAACAAACGCATTCATACTCACAGCCCTACACTAAGTTCAAAGACTTGTATCGTGGGTGCCGGAAACATTCACATCACACACACATTACATTCAGAACCAGAAGCACAAATATCCCTTGGGAAGGAATTTGTGCTCCTGTCGGGAATCGAACCCAGGACCCACGGCGCAGAGGGCGGGCACCTGTCCACTGCGCCAACTGGTGGTATTGATAACTTAATTTTATTTTTATTTATTATTATTATTTATTTATATGGTATTAAGGTTATTTATTTACTTTCAAATTAACATGTTCATCTCATTTAACCCTCTTAGGGTTAGAATTTCCAAAAATCCATTCTTAGTACACCCCTACGTTTTAAGACAAATGTACCCTCTAAATCTCTCTACGACCAACGGCTGTGCATTGTCTCCGAGTCAGTCAATGATTCAGTATTTCAGGTCAAAGATTCTTAAATAGTATTAAATAGATATTTGCTGTTGGTTACAAGAGAACAAGTATTTGTGGTGGTAATTTACCTGGTGCATGCTTTACTTGGGTGCATACATTTTTCCACTCTAGTAAGAAACTATGAGAAAATATTATAAACTGTATTTTCTAGAAAGCAGGCACTCTGGAGGTTTCAATTAAGTTACACAATTAACGCTTTCTTTGAAGAAATTGGAAATTTCTTGAAAATTATGTTGCTTCGCCAGTCTAAAGTATAATTAAGTTAAAAGTATGATGTAAGAGAATGGAACATTGTTATGATGTTGTTTTAAATCATCCTCAGAGCACCTTTTAATTGAATGATGTAACATCTAACTTACTGGTAAATGCCGGTGCCACGTACAAAGAGCGCTTAAGAACACGTGTAGGAATTATAAAAAATATGTTTCCTACCGCAGTAAGATACTACACAGTATACGAATCATACATTTGTTCAGGATTTGATGTTCAAATCGAATGAATTGCCCTAATGCCAATAGGTACTACATTAATTAGATTAAGTTATTAATTGAAGAAAGTGTAATGCTAAACGATATAATCTGGGAGTTCGCAAGCCTTATTGACTTAACATACAAAGCGCCCGAGGCGCGCGTCCAGGGCGCGCGTAAAGGGCACGCGTTAAATTTTTTTATTATTTGCCAAATTCAGTTATGTATCAGTTGACAATTACAAATGAAATTCATTACGATAAAGGTTCCAACGGCGCGCTAGGCCATGCTGGGTCGTAGCGGTTAATGATTTTGTATACGTTTATATTATTATGATTTGCAATTTATTTGTGTTTTACTATAGCATTGTGTTTTGAAACTTGAAGAGCATTACATACAAGTAATTAAAGTTTATATTGCCAGTAAAATAGTTTGAGAAAACAATAACGTTACGTAAAAAAATTACAAATGATTATTGAACTAAAATACTTTACGTCACTTCAAATGAAAGTATTTTGTTTTAGTGTAAAAGAAATAGACGTGATCGATGCTCGAAAATAATTTCGTTAATTCGTAGTAATTTCTGTAACGGCACCATATATATATATATACTAGCCGTGCCCCGCGGCTTCGCCCGCTAATATCAAGTTAATCCTAGATATAATCTATGTACATTCCAAATTTCATCCAAATCCGTTCAGCCGTTAAAGCGTGAAGAGGGAACAAACATACTTACACCTTACACACAAACTTTCGGATTTATAATATTAGTAGGATTTATATATATATATATATCTATATATGATGACATCTTTCATATTCCTGACAGGACTGCTTACTAGTCAAGAGGACAAGCAAGCAAGCAACTATAATGAGCTGCTTTTGGCTACAACAAATTATCGGATACATTTCGGAGAGTGTGCTCAAACCCCATTCCATCATAGAAGCACCAGACAGACTGCATTAATACACCGATATATTAATATGGTGGATATTCCTCAAATGCGCACCGCAAAGGAATGGAACTCCTTGCCAGAGTCTGTGTTCAGATAAGTACAATCTTGGTGTATTCAAGTCGAGAGTGATGTAGATTTAATGTCTTGTACTTTACGATTAAGTACATCTTTTGCAAATTAAATAAATAAAACGTTTCTACTCAAAACTTCTTTTCAACTTATTATACGCCAGAAATCGTCTTTACTATTTAGTAAATTTACAAATATAAATATAGTCAATCAAAGATAAGAAATAAATAAAAGGTATAAGTATATGTTATGACTTTAAGCAGATGGCGTTTGAATATTTTAAAATAAAAATAAAACTATTTTATAACTCTATTTTCCTAATTCCGAAGACGCTGTGAGCGCGTTTACAACGGTCTTCTCTACGCTGTTGGTCTTGAATTTGATTCAGGGAGGCGTACATTTTTACTTTCCAAAAGACATATTTTATGCTTCTGGTTCAGAGTGTGAATATTGTGTGTGATGTAAATGTTTCCGTCAACCATTACAAGAACTTACTGTACGTTAGTGCTTGTTTTATTTTATGGAGCTCAAGTCTCTAATATTGATATATTCTAAAACAAGTGGAGCAAAATAATATGAGATATCGGCCAAGAAAAAAAAGCATAATTAACTCGGAATTCAAATATTTTTTTATTGTTGTAATAAAAAAGCAAACCGCTACCAACTAACGAAACGCTTGATTCTGAAAATACTGTTATGAATTATTTTATAGGTTTATATTTCCTTGGTAATGTTATTAATTTCATGCTCTACAAAACTCGTAGCTTACACGAATGAACCGTTACGTAGGCGTTCTACGCCTACGCCAACCTCTACGCATATCTGTGGCTACGGATGCTACGGGACAGCAAAGATAATTTATAATACTAGCTATGTATTGTATTGTAGATGTTTGGCTGGCTCGCCTTAATCAGATGGCTAAGAATTAGAATTTCGCATTGTTCTTAAAATTGTAACACACACACACGTTCCCATTCTATATTTCATTTGAATTGCCCGTTGGCTGAGTGGGAGGGTGTTCTCAGGGGTATCGGGTTCGATTCCTGGCGAGTTCCAATTTGATTTGATTTTGAACTTTCTTGACGAAGTGTGATGATATTTTCAAGCTTAGTAAAAGTTTGTTTTATGATATGCTAGCGTTTGAAAGCTAAGGACGCACTTGATACATCTCCTTTCTTGCCATGTGTGCTGTGTGGTTTTTTTGCCTGTTTCTACGGCATCCACGGGATGATTATAATCATTCAATCAAGCCTTATGGGGCTAAACTATTGTTGTAATAAACATCCTAATATATTACCTACTTGGCTGTTATCTTATTTTTCACTAAAAAATATTTGTAAAATCGATTGTTAAATATGCGACTAATCTTGTCTATTGGCTTTTTGAGAAGTATGCTTCTTTAACGCATCCTCTAATCTAATTAATACGATGATGAGATCAAGTTTTGTCTGTATTACATATTTTTTAAGTTTCGTTATCAGTAGAAGTTTAAGCTAATAACCTAAACCTTCAAAATAATGCAAAATCATAGATACATTTTTTTTACATTGCAGTGAGGAACATGCGCACCAATACCAGTTCCTAGGGCTGAGGTGAAGGCCCTCTGAAGCCCCGGCCGAGGCCGGTTGCGTCACACTGAACGTGGAGATGGTTGTAAAACGGGATAGAGTTTTGGTGTTGGGTGTGAACGATTTACTAAAGAAAGTCAGCACTACAAATAAGCCTATGTATATGTTGTAATAATAATATGTTATCACCGATTTTAATTTTTTTTTCTCTTTTTATGTTCGATAGGCAAGCATTTGGCCACTATCTCACCTGATGAAAAAGCGATGATGAAGCCGAAGATGTAACAGGCATGCTTAGAAGATACCTATTCATTTTCGACTTGAAGACTCCCAGACTATACCGTTCAGGGAACAAAGACGCGGGCAATGAGTTCCACTCCTTCGCAGTTCGGATGATAAACGTAGAAGCAAAACGCTTTCAGTTAACTTGAGGTATATCAACCATAAATGTATAATGTAATAGGTATCTCGGCAAGTAGTATCTAAGCAAGCATAGCACGTCTTGGGCCGCATCGTCTCTTTCCATCAGGTGAAATAGTGGTCAAATACTATTCAGCATGAAAAAGAGAGATACTGATGGAACACCTATAGCTGCTTAAGCTAAAGTCAACAGCAAGTGGTTCTCCTGCTCATTAGAACTGCCCGTTGGTTTATTTGGGAATCTCTCGCCTTATATTTTATTCGATTGCATTTACGATGCAATTCATAGAAGTCAGTTATAAGTGCGAAAGCGGTTATTAACGAACATCGATCGGTGAATTACAAAAACATTCCCAATGAAGGTTGACGATAGACTGGTGGCCAGTCGTAAAAACTTAAAAAAAACTCATACTACATGTTTTTACAATAAAGATTCATAAATAACTTTATGTTGAGCCGACCTCTAGAGCCGATTTATTGGGAGTAGGAAAAGGAGATAATTATGAAATGAGACTGAAATATAAGCTATAAGAACACTTTCACCATATTTAAGATTCTACTCAATCGTAATGTTCCGTATCGAAATTCTCCCAGAACTGTCTATGTTAGTTCCATATCTCATAAAGGTTCCGAAGACGTGGCAGTTTCAAAAAAGTAAATGTATATTGTTAATACAACTTTGTTACGATCTTTGATCACGGATTTTTATTTTTTCGTTGTTGTCTCGAGTAGATTCTAAAAATAAGTTTCTGCTAAAACATTGCGAGTCAAGTCACATACACTGCTAATCGCCCCATTCCATACTATCGTAAGAAAGTATGGAATGAGGGTACCCCTCGGGAAGCGAAGAAAGCTTATTGTAATGGATCGGTGGGTGCTCGCGGACGCACGCGATCGGTTCATCAGTGAATGCAGTAGATTTTGAGACAGTTATGGAGATTATTTTGTTTCGGATTTCAGCTATAATATTTGTTTATATAATTTAATAGCATTTGCAGCTTCGTAAAAAGTAACCTCAAATTCAATTCAATTAAAAATCGTTTATTCACATGGGCCACAAAGAGGCATTCATGAAAGCATTAATGACTCTACTAACATATTCGGAAAATTATAGACATCTCGAGTTGAAACTGGCAAGAAACTCGGCGGCGCATTTTTTCATATTGTTTTAAAATACCCATAAATTACTTATACAGGAATTATATAAACCTAGGTATAACTATATGATGTAGTCGCCGGAAAGTGCTTGTATAGTTTGCCATATTATTCCAGACAGCGCTATTTACCTAAGTTCCAAATTAGTTCAATAGTCTTGTGATTGGGTAATAAACAGTTGTAGTGTAAGCACTATTTTGTAGAGTCCGCTTGGGGCGGTACCACACTATTACTTGACATTCAACCGCCAAGCAGTAGAGTGTATACATAACTGTATTCCGGGTTGAAGGGCAATGTTTCTAGTGTCATTGCATGTCTTAAAAAGTTTTAACATCTAATATCCCGGGGTGACAAGCGCAGTGCTTTGCCGGTTAAGTTTTGAATCTGTATAAGTTCAAAACTTTGGGAGGCACCGAACTGTAATAGAAAAGCGTGATGCTTACCATTAGGCAAGTAGCATGCTCGTCTCGTCTCTCAATTATATTTAAATAATCCAAACTGTCGTCGCATTTATATAGCATTTGAATTGGATTTAATAACATAAGTTCTAAAAAGGTTTTCAACTAAGCAAGTTTGGCTTTTGAAAAAGATCGTAAAGTGTTAGGTATCAATGTTTTAGTATTCGTTTCATTAATGTAGATAATCACTACAAGATAATATAAAACATCCCGCCATGACGAATGCCATCTTAACTGTTTGTTTGTACTTTTTGTACTGTTTACTTTTTTACCTTTCTACAACCGTTACACCAAAGTATTGCCCTTTTGACCTTCGTTCTCACCTACTTACAGTATTTACACTGACCGCGGAACAAAGTTATACTTAACTGATTTTTGAGGTAATTAATCAAGTTCAAAAGTTAGGCGGAAAGGAATCGTTGCTCAGTTTGGACTTGAGTAAAATCCCGGTTTGTAACGAATTTCGGAAATCATTTTAAAAGTAAAGTAAACTTGTGACAGGAATAAGGTGGTACGAATTTAAGGAGAAATACACATTATTTTTAGTTTAAGGCTGTTTGATCATGTCTCGGTGAATAATGACGTATTGTAACACATATTTAAAAATAAATTGAGCTGTCTAGACGAGTTAAAAATAGTTATGGGCGTTTATATAGGCGTAACAAAGTTATGATAGTTGGCATATATTTAATTAAATCTAGCTTTATCCTTTTTTATTATAGAACGTGTTATGATATAATATTTTTTTACAGTTTACGACTTTTTGTAATAAAATAATGTATATGAAACAGAACAGAGTGTATGAATATTATTTTGTACGTGAACACATTTATTAAAGCTTACCTCTAAATTCTACAGTATACAGGAATTTCCCAAACTTTGACCTTACACTAACTTGTTGCATTTCTAATAGTAAAAAATCTTACAAAGTGATTTTATTTACTCCATACTTGAAGACAGCTTCTCCTGCCAGATTATACGGTACATACGGTGGTGCTCCGAGACTGCTCCAGTGTTTCCTATTATCTATATTAGCCTAATAGGTGTTAAATAGAGCCTAATAGTAATTGTAAATTACCTATTATAAACAGACTATTATCATACTGGCACAACAAGCAAAGGGGGGTATATCAGTAGAGCGGATAAGCCTTGAGGAGTACCCTGAACGTCCTCCGCCATTGATTAGGCATTTTAAATAATAATTTTAGAGCATTTTGTAGCGGCTGGCTAGCTACCAATCTGCTTGTAGTATAGCTGTAGGTAACCACTTTGAAGTAGAAAATATGTCAAGCAATAAGCTATTTTCCGGCAGTAATCATTGAGAGATTGTGTGTGATGTAAATGTTGCCGGTAACAACGATACAAGTCGTTGAACTTAGTGTGAGGCTATGAGTGCGAAAGGAAACGTTTATATAAAAACCAGTTCCTGTACTAGGCCTAACGGTTTTCCACGGTCTTAAAGGTAGTAAAAAATAGTCACTTCCATCGATACCAAAATAATAGTCTTTTTCTATTTCCATCACTATGCGTTATTCATCAAAACAGTCTCTGAATTCATAAAATGGAATAATGAGGTTCCATTATTGCACTTTATTAATTCAGTCATTACTACATGCTAGTCATTACTTACCCTTTGAATTCCAGCTGTCAGCTGGCGTTTTCCTTCGCGCCCTGCTCCACCCACAAAGTAATAATTGGAGTTGACGGCTTCGAAGAACTGTCAGCGAAGCAGGTAACGATTACCACATGAAAGGGTCTCAGTTCACAGGCAAGTGTATGTTGATTGACATTATAACTCATTAAAAGGATTGATAGGTAATATCTCGTATTGCTCGTTGGCTTAGTTGGGTGGCGTTTGCCTTCTAAGCAGGGCTATCGAGTTCGATTCCCGGCGGGAACACAACTTATCTCCCTAAGAAAAAATGTGTTTCTGGTTGTGATTGTGTGTGTGATGCGAATGTTTCCGGCACCCACTAGTGTGGGGCTGCGAGTGTGAAAGCGTATATTATTATAATATTTTATTATATTTATTATCCAGATAAATTTTAGGATTTTATCTGTCAAGCAGTTGGACAAGAATATATAAAACACAATTATAGTTCAATTATTTTTCTCGTTGCGCAGGTACAGTCAAAACTTGTCATTAAATAATCCACCCCTTACTGTACACGGTGCAAAGGTGCACATGACGCTGGCAGGAAAATTTTATTTTGAATCAGGAAATGTCACATATCGTGCAAGTAATACAACACTTGAGTATGGGATTTCGAATATTTTAATAAAGCGTTAAGAACTTATCACAAAAGTACAAACGCACATTGACTAATTTGATAAAAACTCACGCACATTTTGAACTATTAAATTAAAATTAAAACGGGAATTAGCGTGACTTACGCGTTGTCGATGTTTAAATCGGTGTGAGGTAGGACGCGACGGCGAGCGCTCCGCACTCATCCTGAAAAAGGCTTCCGAATGAAGCAGAAACAATTGTCGATTTTTTTATTTATTTTTTATGATTAGGCAAGCATTTGACCACTATCTCACCTGATGGAAAGTGAAGATGCGGCCGAAGATGTGACATGCTTGCCTAGAAGATACCTATTCACTCTAGACTTGAGACACCCAGATTGTATTGTACTGTGATTTAGACATCGACAACGCGTAAGTCACGCTAATTCCCGTTTTAATTTTAATTCAATAGCACATTGACTATTTTCCACCTGCGCAATCCGCGCACCGCTCTCTACCTCCGCAGCTCGGCGGTCAAATTAAGTATACAGCGGCGGCGCTAACTGTGCTACTACTTATTGAGTAAATGTAGGAGCTGTGTCACGCGGCTTTGCCCACATAATCAAGATATAAAGAAGCCTATATGTTATTGCTGGGCAGGTATAAGATATGCGGTAACACAAGTTTAACAAGGTGATACGAAGAAACACAAGTTTTCACCACAAGGAAAATTTGTGTTTCTGGTTTTGGTTGTGATTGCGTGTGTGATGTGAATGTTTCCGGCGCCCACAACACAAGTCATGGAGCTTAGTGTGGGTTTGTGAGAGTGAAAGCGTTTATGTTTACGCATATTTCAAATTTCATTTAAATCCGATACAGCGAGAAGAGAAAACAAATATACACATTCACATATTTACACACTTACGCATTTATAATATCAGAGTGATTTAAACTTTGATATAATGTTAACTTTTTAGATGATAATTTGATAAAAATACACGCACATTTTGAACTATTAAATTAAAATTAATATGGCAATTAGCGTGACTTACGCGTTGTCGATGTCTTTAGATGATGACTGTTTTTTTATTATAATGTGATATGCTTGTACACAGCCGTGCCAGATCACACTTTAAGAACAAATTGAAGCTTATGTCTGTCTATTATAACTGCAGTGTCACCAGAAACTTTAAATAACTAAATTTTACGATCAACTGCAATGCGCTTCTTCTTTGAAATTAAAGCTTCATTTATAATAAGTCTAGTAACTAAGCATAAAAATCGACGAAACAAGATTTAGTTACAAAATTAAAATAATATTAGTCTGAGTTTTGTGAATAAAATGATAATAATAATATAATATATTCTTCATGACCAAAATGCTGGTTTGTTTTGTGAATTATATGAGGACTTCAAAAACAAGAATTCAACTGTTCAAGATACGTTCAAATCGGTTGAAAGAAACTAATCCAGCTTATCCAAACCACATAAGTACATATGATCATAAAGCGGTAAATCCGTACAAACGAGCATAAATATCATCCACTGAGGTAATCCGATCCACGTGTATGATCTGATCCAGCGTCGAGACAAACGAGCTGCAGACTCTGACAAGGTCCTAATCCGGACTGGGGCATGTAGGACGTAATACCTCGCTGGTACGCAGCTAAGCATCAGCTGGCTGGAACGTGCTGTGACAGGCATACTAACAAATCTAGAGCAGAGGTAATGACCGACTTCGTTATGAGTTGAATTAAACTAAGCCTATAATTTACTGGCCGTGCTTCGCGGGTTCGCCCGCGTTAACTAAGTTAAAAAGTAGCCTAAGTGTTATTCCGGAACCTAAACTGCCCGTTAGCTCAGTTTGGTCAGCGTTCGCCTTCTAAACAGGGGTATCGGGTTCGATTGCCGGCGGGAACACAAGTTTTCTCCCCAAGGAAAATTTGTGTTTCTGGTTCTGGTTGTGATTGTGTGAGTGATGTGAATGTTTCCGGCATCCACGACACAAGTCGTCGATCTTAGTGTGGGGCTGTGAGTGTGAAAGCGTTTAAACTATCTACATTCTAAATTTCATCAAAATCGGTGTATTCGTTATGGAGATAATTGGTAACAAACATTCACACACACACTGTCTTTCGCATTTATAAAATTAGTAGAGTTACTTATTCAACTGTGTCTAACAATGGACCGAGGTAGGCTGAGTAGGCTGATTATGATGATGATAATGTTTTCATAAACCTGATTTATTTTAATTTCTTGACAAACTGGAAGTAATTATGGTCTAATAATAAACGTCTTTGGATCACGGCCGTAAAAGACAAAAACATTATAAGTTACATAACAAATAGAATATCGAGTTCAAGTTAAGACATGAATAAAAGAAATCTTTTCTCGGTTGGTTGAAGAACTATACGTATATAATTTACATTAAGCAAAATCTTGATTGTTGGTTAAAAACAGCTGCAAAATACAATTGTTTATTTATTTTATTAGGAGACACGTATGTAGAAGTGGAGCCACAGTCAAGTGGACCAATTGTGCAAATCGAGTCAGAAGACGAGCGAACTACTATAATAATATACTACTATATCTGAATAGTTGACCTCCCGCTATGCGCAGTTTTTCCTCTGACTTTCAACGGGGATTGTTCACTTGAAATAACTTTAGTTAAATTGGAGTAAACCAAATTTACAGTAGCTCGCTACCAGGGGTGAAAGAGGCACCCTACCATCCTAGCATTGGAGGTACAACGAGAAATGCCCTTGCGTTGACACATTTAGAATAAAGTCTAGCAAGGAGGTAACGCGAAGAAAATTGTATAATATTTTAAAGAGATTTTGTGGACGTGCACTGTTAAAGTCGTGAGCTTGTATTCTTGTAAAGAGATGTGCTGGCGCCCGAGATGCTTTTAGAATTCAGAGAAAATGGGGCGAACATGTTTATGTTGGACTTATTAAGTTGACTTACAAGATTAAGCATAAGATTTGTAAATAAAATAGGTTACTATTTACATTAGATATTTGTGCCATATTTGATTCTAGAGTTATGTACATAATTATATATTTTTTATTATACTTAAGCCAATTTATTGGAAACTATATTGTTTTACGTCAAATAAGGCTCTGACCACAATATCTTTACGTCATTTACTAACCCAATAATACATTTGCCATGGTTTCGATTTAGTTGTGATATCGAAAGGTTAAAGGGAATGAAACATAGAGACACTGATAATTCTGAAATTTGGTCAATATTCTATCAAAGCGAACTCCGCTTTGATAGAAACATTAGCTATTCCAACACAAACTGTTAAAGCGTTATTCTCACTACGTAGGTCAAAAATCCTTTGATGTTTTGCAGCAATTATATGTTGTCGGATCCGAGCCAACTTTTAATTAATGGTACATTCCTTACCCTTTGCGGCCTTATTTCTACGTGAAAATAATACCTTTTTGCTGCACGAAACGAGATAATATGAAATTATTTCTGCAATTTACAATTTGGGAATTCCAATCCGGAGCTGGAATGTTCCAGATTGAAATAAGCTTTTATCTCGATTTATGAGGGTAGCCATGGTCAGGGTCATCGGGTTAATATGAGTTTTTCTTTGCAATATATTAGGCAGTGATAACATTAATAAGTAACTTTGTTATAATAACCATAGCTCCGGACTGCTTCTGTTAATTGCCCCATTAAAACAATATTGCTTGTATTTTGCCAGTTTAGTAGTTTTCTTGCGAAGTAAACAACAACGAAACTAATCGCGGCAATTCAAACTATTTATTCACTATAATTTTGCAATCCAAATCTAGTACATATAAAGATTTAACATTACTTAAGTACCTATAAAAAACAGCGGGGCAACGCAGCCAGAGCCTCTTGGGCATATTGCCGATCTTTTACGATTTATTTATTTGATATTTTTGTTTTAAGGATTATAATGTGTGTAATTATCAAATAATGTTTTGATACAAATAAATATATAATATACTTTGTAAATGTCCCGTATCTTATATTAAAGGATTCAATTTTAATCAAATCAATTTTAGCTGTACTCAAAATCACCTTTAATAAAGGGTTATTGAAAGTGATTTTGAGTACACCGTTGTTTGAAGGGTCAAACAACGATAGAAAATCTCCGCGCGTTAAGTCAGCGAGGTGGGGTCAAAGAGGCCTCTCGCCAGAATCTTTATTATGTGTTTACTGCGTCCAGCGGCCCTCGCTATCAGATCATTCCAAAGGTCATAAGATAGAAACGGATGTGGTCATAACTTACATTCATAAAGATACTGGATGGAATGCTCCGACTCCCTACGGAGGGTCAACCGTTACCTTTTCAGTATAGTAATATGAAAATTTATACACGGCTTTCGCTTCACCCTTTTCAAATAATGAGGTATAATGAATTAATTTAGGGTTATAATGGGATAAGGTTAAATAAATAGTGAAATGTACGTGGAAGATACCATTTAGTTCGTTACAAACGAGGGATGTTTTTAAAGTTGTGTTTGTATTCTGTGTTTTGTTATTATACCAAAATGAATTTTACCATGAAGTTTGGTCGTAACCGAATTACGCCACCAACGAAGTCAAGTGGCATAATTATATTTGTAGTCAACACTAACTACGTTACTTGCTCTACATTTTTACCATATTCGATATCATGATGCTTATGCTGTTATTTACTGTCGTGACCACCCGAGTCACCGAAATTTCTCTTGAATATTTATGTAAATGTACAAAAAAAAATATCGTTGCTCTATGGCCCAGACAAACGATATTACAAAAATCTATCCTTGACAACTAAACATTCTAGGACTACCGTTTGACTATGCTCAACAACGTAATTACTTACCAACACCGAGGCAGTGATAGATAGATAGATAACGCTTTATTGTCACACCTTACATAAATCACTTACAAAAACTTTTAAAACATAAATTAAAGTGTAAAATCGGCGGTCTTATCGCTAAAAGCAATCTCTTTCAGACAACCTTTAGATGGAGAAGATTTTAATAAATCGGTGAAACGGGGGTGTAAATACAAGTTATGAGAAAATAAAATATAAAGTCAAAATCAAAAATCTAAATCGTTTATTCACATGGGCCCAAAGAGGCACTCATGAAAGTTAATGATTCTATAGCCAGATTCGCAAATTTACAGCCATACAATACATCCTCATAAGAACCTGGTAAGAAACTCGGCGGCGCATTTTTTTCATTTTTTTTTTAACATTCTTAATCTCTAATACATAATCTTATTAATCTAGATGTTACTATAGTTTGCCTCCCGTAGTAAGGTGTATATATAATATATACATACTTAAAAAAATAAATTCTATAAGACAATAATAATACATACATAATGTTTATAATATAAATACATATATACAAAATATTGTAATGTGATGAAACGCATGTTTTTTTTTTATCTCTGATAGGCTGATCAGAGAAAAAAAAAATCATGCAGAACTCGTGAAGATATAATTATAAGTATAGTTTTTTAAATAACCCTGCCAAAGCCCGTAGTTGAAAAGCCGGCGAGGTTTAATCGTTAAAGAGGCCAGTTGAGAGGAACTATCCGAAAACACTCGGCCGTAATTAATGTTTCGCAGCTTACGCAAGCATTATGACGCGTTCTGACCTAAGAGAAACAGTTTGGGGTTACGGACGGGTCAGGTTGGCCCAAAAAATTTGATGGACGTTGAGGGTTATTTATTTGTTCATGTTATACAGATTTCATGAAAGTCTTTAATTGATTACTTGTATATGTTACGTTATGGCTTTATGCGATAAGACCACCTATTTTTATACCTCTTTAAGATAGATAGATAAACAAACGCATTCATACTCACAGCCCCACACTAAGTTCAAAAACTTGTATCGTGGGTGCCGGAAACATTCATATCACACACACATTACACCCAGAACCAGAAGCACAAATATCCCTTGGGAAGGGATTTGTCCTCCTGTCTACTGCGTCATTAACTTTCATGAGTACCTTTTTGGGGCCCATGTGAATAAACGATTTTGATTTTGTTCTTAAGATTTTCGTATTTGTTTTTCCATAAAGAGTATTTGTATTGTATTCTTATATAAAGGTATGTTCTAAATAAAAGTAAGTAAAACAGTTTTTTTTAAGCCACATTTTATGCGATATCTATGATATATGCCTAAAAAAAGGCCAAAGTGTGTTTCAACCGCAACATAAAAAAAAACTTTACTTTTACATAAATATACAACTTATTTATTTTAAACTTCATGCACAAATACTATGTGCATTACAGGATTTAATGTCACATCATTCTCTACCAGTCATCCTGCCATGCAATTGCCAGATTAAAGTTATAAGAAAAATTAAAATAGAACAACCGGGACAGCTGGCTGATTACGTGCCCTTTAAAACATGTTAACATTCAGTTAACCTATAATCCCACAAAGTTTTCAACAATTCAAGTATACGCTAAGAGATGTTCGGTTTTGCTAATCCTATCCTATCCTACTAATATTATACATGGAAACGAAAAAGTGCGTCTGTGTGTATGTGAATGTTTGTTACCATGTATATTTTTTTTATGCCTGATAGGCAAGCATTTGACTGCAATATCACCTGATGGAAAGTGATGATGCGGCCGAAGATGTAGCATGCTTGCCTAGAAGGTACCTATTCACTCTTGACTCGAAGACTCGATTCACTCTCCGTAACGAATTAACTGATTTTGATGAAATTTAGAATGCAGATAGTTTAGATTCCGGAATAACGCATAGACTTCTTTTTAATTCAATTAAAGCGAGCGAAGCCGCGGTTAGTTTATTAACAAATGTTTAAAAATCTTTTTTTTGTATAATGTGAAACTTTTCCGTAAAATCATCAAAACCGTTCATAATTTCATAAATATACTTAGAATCTGAATTTAAACAAATTACGAAATATATGAAATAACGTCCTCCTAAATCTCTTTCACACTTTCGCGCTATGAAACAACTCCTAAAACTCTATGAAATATGCCTTTGATGGCGCGGGTGATCCAAACTACCACGAATGATGAAAGTTCGTTGCATGACGATGAAGCGATGCAGATGTGTAGATACGGCCTAACATGCTCACGCGATGTTTTACAAGGCGGTGGTTATGGCTGGATACAAACATAACAAGTGTGGGACAAATTATGTTATGCTTGAATTCTGAGTGCTTTTCAAGCTAATTTCGAGTTGCGACGAAGTTATAATCATAAAATAATTATCTATCAATTCAAACAAACATTTAACATGAGTAACTGAAAGGAATTGAATGAATTCATAGCGCTCTTAAGAATAGTAGTAATATTTAATATTTATTCACATTGCAATCCTGTCATCGCAAATAGACTAAATACTATGATGTAATGTAATGCTACTTTATGCATTTCCTATCCCACTTCCCACCACTACATGCAAAAGTTTAGATGTATCCATGAATGTTATGTATTCAATTGTGTGAATTTTCATAACCAATTTTGTTTAAATTTGGAACATAGGTAAATAGATGATTGGAACAATATATAAACCAACGTTTCTACTTGATTCATTCGGGCAAAGCGAGGTAACAGTATTATCTAAAACCAGACATGATTTTTAAGTTTTTAGACTAACTACATTAAATAAAAAAAATTTACAAAGTATATAATACAGTTTATTTAAATTTTTAAACATGATATATTAATTTTTTCTTTGATAATGTGGGATTAGATAAATTTTTCTTATGTGATGAAGAGACAATTTATTTATTTTTACGAAATAAGAATGACGATTATAATGCAAAACTTGAAAAATAATCTGTATTTTTCCTCCATCCTGTACAAAGCTAGGCCGAATGCTGTTTTAATATAGTTTGTAATCGTAGGTATGTATTTTTTTGTTATATGAAACCCTACTAGAATCCACCTACATTATTCATGTCATGTGACGTACAGTTACGTCAATAGTTATATTCCAGATCATACCCAAAAAGCAAATTGTCGCACGTCCCGGGCCTCTATTGTTCCCAACTTGGCAGAATTTGGCAGTTTTACGGTACATAAAGGCCGGTAATGGATGACAGGGTGTTAAGCGATAATTAGCAGGGCGCTCCGGCGTAAATCATGCGGAACCATTGTTCGGGAGGAACTCTCACGACTTGCCTACACGTCAGGCACTTCAGGCTGCTTGAGAAAAGTGGGAGGGATGAAGCGGAAATTCATGATTCATACACATATTATACTTCCGGAACTTTACTACACGACAAACTCATTAGTTTAAGAACTACAAGTACTACCGTTTTACAATAAAACTATTTACTGTTTACTTATAAGATATGGAGTAGGTATATGTATAAGGGTAAACATAACCTTACACATAAACACTTTGACACTCACAGTCCCACACTAAAAGTACTATAACTTGTGTCGTGGGGCCGTAAACATTAACACCACACACACAACGTTCACGTCATACCCAGAACCAGAAACATAAACTTCAACTTCCTGTAGGGAAAAATGCTTGTGCTGTTGTGTTCCCATCGAGATTCGAACCCACTGCTTTGAAGACGAAGGCGCACCCATCTACGCCAGTGGGTAGTTCAAAGTTAAAAAATTACCCACCCTGCGACGTCCGGTTAAAAAATATAAACATAAACACTTCCACATTCACAGCTCTACACTAAGTTCAATGACTTGTAGTGTGGGGCCGCACCTAAACATCCAATATTTACACAACATTCACAATATATTAAAAACCAGAAACACAAATTTCCCGTTGGGAAAACACCTGTGCTCCCACCGGGAATCAAACCCGGTACTTTATAGGCAAACGCCCACCTAACTACGCCAGCGGACAGTTCAAAGTTCAATGATAAGTTATAACCGACAAAACAAAAATAAAACAGTCGAATTTGTATCCTCCTTCTTATGTAAGTCGGTTCAATACATAAAAGTACGCCGGATAACGAAGCAACTGTTATGCATTCTGTGACCCACCGTTTTCACCCTCAAATAAACTTAACGATTTCTTCTAGACTACAGGTCCAAATTATATGCAGTAAAGCGCAAATTTCATCTACGTGAACTACGTAAGCCAATAAATAGGTTTTTGATAAGGATTAATAATAAATACTTAAAAAAGCCAACAAAACAGAAGCCGCTATTTTTTAATGTGCAGGAATTCGTAGTACGTGTCGATACATATAGTTCTAGATCGAACCGATGCTACCACTTATTACCTGGTAGAGTTTACTAACCATCTTTTTCTGCAACTCCCATAACAAAATTTTTGGTAAATGGCAGTTATGTCTTTAACAAAAGTTTGGTGAAATAAAATCAGTAGACGCGTTAACAAAATTAGAATGTATGTCACTTTACTTGATCTATTTTGAAAGAGTTCTTACAAATGTGCGCGGTTATTTCCTCTAATTGCCAGTGAAAAGAAGTATATATGAGGCTCATAGGTATTGCAAATACTGCCAACAATATCAGCTAAAGAGAACAAGCAGCAGAGTAAGCAGTGTTAGATAGAGTGTCACTATTTCAATAGAGTAAGACTCTACAAGAGTATGCTTCAATGACTGATAGAACCAACGCGGAGCTATAAAAGATGGCCGTAATAACCAAAACCAGTTTGTTACTTACACGTTAGTTAATCACAAAAACATTATTTGCGTTATTAATAACTGCCAGTTGGCTGTTAGGCGCGCGTTCGCTTTTTAAGCAGCGGGAAACGGGTTTTATTCCCAGTGGAAACACAAGTTTTCTACCCATTTTATGTGAATGTTACAAGTCAGCGAAATTGGTGTGGGGCTGTGAAAAAATAAACCCACAACCAAGGCGAAAAATCACGCCCAATAGACGATATTGTTTCCAAAACTCGAGCGGCTAAAATACATTTTACAAAACGAAGTTTTCAAAACAAAATTCCACAATATGTAGGTCACAAAAACTAAACAACAATAATTAAGTTAGGGCAAACTTAGGCAAAAACCGTCCACTGCAGGACAAAGTTCCCTGCGACCTATTCACCAATTAATAATTTTCTAAATTTCAAGTGACACGTCGATGCTTGCACGTTTTTCTCCAATTATAAACTCTCCAGAAGTTATAACGAGTAAAATGTTACGCAAGGAAGACCCAAACAGCGTGTATTACGGGTAAAATTGCTTTGTTTTTAGTCTTTGCACATAGGTTTTTTATTCTGTGTTAAAAGTGTTTATTTTGTTGAAGTTTGTTTGGTATTTTTACTGAAATATATTCTCATAAGACGTCTATTTGCATTGAAATGTTCTTGAAACATGCGTTTTGCGGCCCACTGAGCCAACGTCGAAGATTCAGTCGGCGGTCCGGTCTCTATCCTTGGCGCCATGGTAGATTACCCGACAAGAACACAATTTTCCTTCGTAAGGGCCATTTGTGCTTCTGACTCTGATTGTGATAGTGTTTGGGATGTTAACATTCCCAGCACCCATGATACTAGTATTATATACTTAAAAAAATAGTGTGAGGCTGTGTGTGTATGCGTGCATGCTGTAACGTTGTATATTTGAGTTTAGTATCAGTTAGAACCATTTATTTAGTTTAACTGTTATATACTATAGGCACACATTTGACCACTATCTCACCTGATGTTAAGGGAAGATGCGGTCGACGATGGAGCACGCTTACCTAGAAAGTACATATTCATTCTCGACCTGAAGACTCTAAGAGTGTTCTTATCTGGGAACACAACTCTGGCAAGGAGTTCCACTCCTTTGCAGCGCGCATAATGAACGTGGAAGCAAAACGATTCGAGCGCATTTGAGGAAGATCCGCCTTGTATCGGTGTCGCAATGCAGTCTATCTGGTGGTTATATGATGGAATGGGGATGGAGGAATTAGATCGTGTATCCATAACACACTTTACAAAATGTATCCGACCATTCGGTAAATTCGTGTCTGATTGGGAATTAGACACGAATTGGGAAAATGGTTCCAACTGATAGTACTCTCCGAGTTACTACGTTCTTTGTATTTGTTAAAGAGTTAAATGAAAACTCGAATACCGGTATAACAAAATCGATCAAAGCAAGAAAGCTATAGTTTCATGTATAGAAGTATGTTTGTGTTGTGGAGTTACAATGCCAATTGTTCGAATTAAATGCATTTGTCACAACAGCCATGATACCCGTTATTTCTAAATGACTAAAATGGTTGACAAGTTATTCACGCTGGAGAGAAAAATATATGAATAATCCTTATAACTATGTAGTTATGTTCTAGTTATACAGATAAGCCTAGAGTAATTTAGTATCTATTACAAAAGTGTCTTAGCATCATAAAATGAAAATAAAATGTGGTGCGCACCTAAATAAATTTCCTTAGACAAATAGTTATACTGATCCTGGATGAAAAGTAGATTGCCTGGCTATCACTGGGCAGTCTTGTCATCAGGATTTCTCAGGACGTCCAGCTGCAGTCAACATGGCTTGGTAGATCTTGACAGAGAACTTGTACTTGATTGGTTCCAAACAGCTCGATGGATTTCGAGAATTTAGGTATTGTTATATAATACAAAAAAAAATCGTTGTGGCTGTGTATGTTTGATGAAAATTGGTGCAGCCGTTATCAACAGTTTTCAACAACCTTAGGAGTTTTATACTGACCATTTTGCTATTTTAAGCTACAAATGTTGTAAGCGGGTTCGATTTCCGGCGGGAACACAAGTTTTCTCCCCAAGGAAAGTTTAAAAAGTTTCTGTTTTTTTTATGCAGTATAGGCAAGTGTTTGACCACTATCTCACCTGATGGAAAGTGATAATGCGGCCAAAGATGGGACATACTTGCCTAGAAGATACCTATTCACTCGAGACTTGAAGATTCCCAAATTATACCGTTCGGGGAGTTCTAGTTGTGATTATGTGAGTGATGTAAAAGTTTTCGGCACCCACGACACAAGTCATAGAAATATAATATAAACTTAGTTTGGGGCTGTGAGTGTGAAAACGTGTATGTATATGTTTAAGCAGTAATTCTTCAGAACAAGTAAAGGCTACAGTTTGATCGCTATCTTACCTGTTGGTAAGCAATAGTGTATTTGAGCCACTTTTTCATAAAAAACAAAATCTATTTGAACAAGATTCCACTTGTGCTTTCACGAGTTAGAAATCTTGTCCAAATAGTTTTCCACTATCATTTGATCGTGAGAAATCGATATCTATCCCTAGGGATAGAGTTTGATAGAATAATTAATTCAGAAGTCGACAAACAAGCCTTACACTGAAGTACGCAAGTAAGTTAGTAAGCGTAGTGTCGCCTCCGGCGTCAAATTAATCATTGATTACAACATGAGTAACTTGCAAACTAGACTCCCTAACATACTTACAACTTACAAGTAACACGCTTTCGATTACGAGTTCCCTAATTTACTTGTTCCAATTCGGGTACTTCATTTGTTGTATGTATGGATTATCCTAGAAACAAAGTTCCAACTCGAAATCTTGGGCATTAACTAACCTATCTTGTAATAAAACATAAACGCGTTTACACTCACAGCCCACTAAGTTCGATAACTTGCGGTTTGTTTATGTTTCCACCGGGAATCAAAGCTGATAATTTGAGAGTCTTCAATGGAGTGAAAAAGGTATCTTCTAGGTAAGCATGCTTTGCCACATTATCGCTTTCCACCAGGTGAAATAGGGGCCAAATGCTTGCCTATCGAGCAAAAAAGGAAAGATTTTGTTTTTAAATTGAATAGGCAAATAACAGGTAATGTAATTCTAACAACAAAATATTTATCGATTGGTCTAATTATATACATATCATTCAACATGTTTAAGTGCTAAGCTGGAACCTAAAAATACCTAAACCGTTATGATTTAGCCTTAAACTCGTATGTTATAAAAAGTATACAAATTTAAAATATTGATGGACCGACTAATTCCCACTTTTATAATTGTTCATTTTGGAACGAATGTTAAATAATTATCATGTCTTCAGCAAATGCATAGAAAAAATCTGCAACTACCAGTTTCAAACTTAGTCAACTATCCTAATAAGGATTAACTATTAAGTGTTATACCTACCTAGTTTATTAATTTCTATATTATTGTGTAACGGTATATAGTGCGAGGTATATGTATTAGAACATACACTTTGATACCTGTCATAGCCTTATAAATGTTACATTCATTGACTTATATCATATATTTACTGTTGGCGTTTCTTAAATAAATAAATACAGAGTGATTCATATATTAAGGCGTTATTTGGTGCGTATGGCAATCCAACTACGAGTAAGTTAACCCTAAAATCTTTTTAGCCTTTAGAGACTGGATTTTGAGGAAATATGAAAATTCCTATGGAAAAGCCACAGGAAAATAGCAGGTTATACCAACTTTTCAGTAATTCGTGATTACTAGCACGAAAATCCCATCACATGTTCATTTCGGCAGTAATAAGAATAAGAATACACACATTCACAAAATAATGAAACTATTGTTACGTAATCGAAATATCGATTTATACATTGGAATTGAAAATATGACACCTATAATGGGCTATGTTTTTAACATAGCCCATTATAGGTGTCATATTTTGGATACATCTTTAATTGTTTTGAAGATTAAAAAACAATAATTACAAATCAATATGTGGTTGTTACACTAGAACTCTGTAATGTCTGAAATATGTCGATTACTGGTGCCATTACTCCATTTATTTTTATTGGAAACTAGCTGCGCCCCGCGGCTTTGCCCGCGTAAGTCCCGGACAAGCCAGAATTCAAGTTTAAAAAGTAGCCTATGTCCTTTCTCAGGCTCTAGACTATCTGTGTACCAAATTTCGTTTAAATCGGTTCAGTAGTTTTAGCGTGAAAGCGTAACAGACAGACAGACAGAGTTACTTTCGGATTTATAATATTATTAGTAAGGATATTCAAAAGTACCATTATGTAATGGTTAAAAAAACCGACTTTTGGCGACAACTTGGCTTAGATGCAAGTACAGCCTAATTTTCATGTAACTTTGCGCGATCTTCTATTACAAAATCGACAGAAGCAAAGTAATATGAAACCTAATTAATAATTTTCGTTTAAAATTTAAAAAATGGAGTTTATCCCCTCTATCACTTAAAACCCTTTATCTCGATAAATTGTTGTTGACTTATAGAACACTTACAAATCAAAGAAATAATATCTGTTCTAATTGCTTACCATTTACCGGAGATATGTTCAGAAATAAAAGAAAAATAAGCAGCAAATCAAAAACCTTTCAATTGTTATTGATATAAACAGTAACACGACACATTGTCCATAATTTGTCATCCTTTTGGCACTAATATGAATTTCGCAGCACTTTATATCCTTTGAAAGCGATAAGAGACTCAAGGTCGAGCCGGAATAAATATTTCGAATGTTTGCCGAGTACACAATATGCCAGGAATGCTTAAGTGCGTTTTTATGTACGTAATATTACGCCTGAAAGGTTTGTTTGCTCGGCTTCGAAGCGTTTTTCTACTTATCAAAACGTTAGCAAAACGACGAGTTATAATTTACATTGTAATTGCAGCGTTTTCAATGCGGCAAGGAAGAAATTATAGCATTTAACATTTTGCGTATACAGTATTTAGAACGTTATTATATTTAAACATTTTAAAATACCATGTTACTCTTTACATGGTGTTTTCATTACCGTGATAAAAATATGGCTTTATAACAAGAAATACAAATCGAATATAACAATTTAAATTGGAATGTGCGCAGAAATAACTAGGATTGTGAATTTACTGTATAGACTATTTGAATATCACAAAAAATAAAGCCTAATTCAAAGTGTTAATTTAAACAAACATAAAATTAGTTAAATCATAAAATCTTGCTTGAGTATTCTTGGCGCCCAACGTGGGACTTCTTGCAATCAGCATTATTTCTAGTTAGTTTATTAATATGGTTTAGGGCCTATTCTATACATAAAACTATTTTAAACATTAAAATGGTAAACATTTACTTAATGCTGGTATCACTTAGAATATATTATCATTATGGTTGCGCCTAACATGGGCACAATTGCCTCCGTGGGTGAGAGTAAATTTGATCAGCGAACCGCAATTTTGCCCATATATTAACGTGGCTTTATTTTCGACATGAGCGATAGAAAACACGCACACTCACCGAGATACTTTAATAGGAAACAGCGAACAATTTAACTTTCATTTGCAACTCTGATTGCACCTTTATTATCTGAACGGCAACCTACTCAATATATTTTTAAGACTTAACTAACATATCGCTAAATTAAGGAAACAACCTACCTTAAAACCCGGTCGTAAACTCTAGACGTTAAAATGAACAAAATCACTGTACCTTAGGGGTTCAATCCACGTTCACGGCACACGTCATTCACAATGCATTTACGATTCACACACAATACACTTGCACTGTCACTCGGTTAGATATATTTCGAGAAATTGGTTATCACTGTTCGGTGCGATTGCGGTATGAAGCAGACGAGCGCGCGCGACACGTCCGCACGGCTTGGAGTCACGGCCAGCACTGAAGCCTCGCGCCGCGCAAGCCTCTGCGGGACCCGTCAAAGAATATCCAACCATTCCGCTCACTAGACTTGTAAGATTTTGGCATGATTATTTGAAATGTGTCAAGGTTTGATGTTTGATTCTGATGTGGTAAAGCCGTTAGTATCAGAACTCCAGTCAATAAGTTACCAAATTAGGTACGCCTTTGAAGCTTATCATGTTGGATTACTAAGTCGATTTAATTGAGATTTAAATTAGTTTAGAGGACTAAGTGACACTGGCGTAAGGTTTTAAGAGATCTATTCCATTGACTGTTAACATAAATGAGTTGGTAGGTAGTTAATGTAAATAATCTTTATTCAAACGTATCGTGAGTCAAGTCAATAAATCTTAAATATTATGTGTAATATTTATAAAACTTTCAATCAAACAATCTTAAATATTTTAAAATTAATTTCGTTTTATTATTCTATTAAACGTAGCCTAGAGGCCAGTTGCATACAAAGTTTAATAAACGAAACTATTTAAATTAACCTTGAACTGCCTACTGTTGTGGTAAATGACATGTCTTCCTTCTATGGGCGCCTTGTTTGATTCCTAATGGGAACACACATTTTCTATTTAGAGGAAGTAAAGTGTTACTGGTTTTGATTGTGATTGCGCGATTCCGGTACCCGGCAACTATGCAATATTATTCTACAATAGGTAAGATAAAATTATAAAACATCTATTGGAATCTTGCTATATATTTGAATAGTCGTTGTATTACAGTATTTTAAGTTATTTAACAGAGCTCTTTTGCGTATGTTTAGTTGAAGTCGATTTAAGATCTCTGCTTGCATGTCAAATACATTTGTTCAATTAAAATTTTGGAGAGCAGATCGCAATTTTTTTAATTTCAAGCATCTGTAACCTGGTTGGAGTCAACAAGTTATTTAATTACTGTTCTACATGTGTCCAGAAGTCCTATTACAGCTCTTACACATTTCTTTTGAGCTTTGCATGCTTTCTTTATGTTGGTTGAATTATTCAATACTATCAGACTATATCTAGGTACATCTGCTACGTAGCAAAAGTAAGAGTCGTTTTTTTTTTTTCATTAGAAATTTGTCACAATCATTTTAAAGCGAATACTTATTTGTAAAATATATTAAACAATTTTTCATTCGCTTCTTTGTGCTAAAGCATAATATTGGTTAATGCCAGACTTTTAGTTACAGTGCTTGTCTACAGGATCCTGTATTATTTTACATTAGAATTTACCCTCTATATTGTTCTATACTTTTGGAAATGTATAAATTGAGTTTTATTTGTATTCGCGTAAAGATCATTGACATTTTGAAATTTAGTAGTAGCTTTTTTTTAACGCTTTCACACTCACATCCCCTCACTTTGTTCAATGACTTGTGTCGTGGGTGCCGGATACATTCTCATCACAGTCACACCTAACCAGAAACACAAATTTCCCTTAGGGAGAAAACTTGTATTTTCTTCGGGAATCCCAACCGATACCCCTGCTTAGAAGGTGGATGCGCACTTAATTAACCCAATGGGTAGTTCAAAGTTTAATTGTTCATTAAATATACATATCGTCTTCATCTATAAGTCCATGTACGACGATATCAATAACATAACTAAAACAAAAGTAATAAGGTTTTAACGTTAGAAAATAAAATAACCGTGCCTATATTTTGCAACTATAAAACCGTCTAGACAGAGAGTTACAGAATAATGTACCACCTTTAGTAATAATACAACATATTAAGGATTTATACGACTTCACTCACGGTTGTTTGCTCGCATTGTTACGAGACTAGTTTCGGAACATTCGGTGTTCCTTCATCAGTCGAGTACGCGCGTAGACCGTCCGGCGTATTACTCCGGCGTTTCGTTGTAACCGAAACACAGTGGTGTGAACGATACTGGCTATTGATCCGTTGAACAAAAAAAAACCCTATCAATTAAAAAGTCACCTTCAAAGATGGATTTCGGTACTCATTGCCAATGTACGAGAATAGAAGGGTAATAATGTAGTACACACCGAGACGCAGGAGTAATCTTTCAATCAAACAATGATACAGCACTTTTCTATATAAACTTGTGTTGCGAACCGTACTTGCAGATTGACAAATGAAATTTTTATGATTCCAGCCGCTACTTGCACTCGCACTAATGATGCTGTGTGCAGTACAAAGCGACATCTCGCGGGCAGCGGTGACTCCTCACATTAGTATCCACACACATAAACCATGTACATGCATGCATTTTGACGTATCTCCTACTATGGTTCATATGGTTATCAAATTGAATGTGTAACATTGTCACTATGTTTTCTTTTACTTTCCGACATTAATTAGTTTCAATTTATTTTAAGCGGATAATGTTCTTACTTTTCAGAATACAACATAATATCTCTGTCCTTATCTCATAAATTGTTTAATTGAAGTAGAGTAGTAAGAGTATGGGTAAAAAATAATTTACAGTACTTATCAGTTACACGGGTCGAGAATTTCCCCGTTCTTTTACTGTAGATAAACTTGGTTTTAATACGAGAAATCAACGAATTTATTTTAATTTCATAAATTTAAACCAAACAAGTTTCTGTGGCGATAATTTTATAAACCACTCACAAACTGAAAACAAACCGCACCCGCTGCGGCAAAAGTTATCCACATTTAACTTTCATGTTAAACTTCATAAAGAAAAGTCAAATCGATCGCAAGCCTAATTAGCACCTGAAAGCCTCCACAAACAACCTTTATGAAAATGTGGAAACTGGGGCAGTGACATCCCTGAAAGCGACACACGTACATGCAACGTTGCAGGCACACACACAGCCAGAGTGAGTCGCCGGCAAAGTTGGCACGGCAAACGTGTAAACGGAAAAGATAGGCTTTTCTTTGACTCCTTTTAACTGTCCGAGGGAGTTTTAAATAGGATGCAAACAGAGATAGGGCTACCTGTCGGGATGAATGAAAAATTAGTGTCTGAAGAGAAACTGTTTGCTGAGCTCTGTTCAGACGCTTTGTTGTTACTGAGCGTTTAAACTCGGAGCTATTAAAGGATTGTAAGGATATCTCCTATGAGGATCGCTAGGACTAAGTTTGTATCGCAGACTTCTGCATAATGAACTATATGTCTTTGTTGTGATGTGCTGAGGGAATAGACTATGTCAGTTGTTGTTAGAGTTTGGTAATTTTGTTTAGTTTTAACACATTTGCTTTGGATTTTAGATTAATTTTAGAATTGTAACAAAGTTAGAGAGATAAATAAAGTCTTTTTTGGGTAATAAGATTACGTGCCTTTAGAATATGAATAAAGTTTTCATGGCGTAATGATAGAGTACTGTAGACGTAGTAACGTACTCATACTCAAACTTTTATTTGCAATTAATGTTATATGTTGTTGGGTTTAAACTGTAACCAGAGTATAGTGAAGTATGTGGATTTCTCTACAATGTTACTTGCCAATGATCTAGATTAGTCTGACTAGATATTCCGTCGGCTTTACATTTTATACGTTGAACGTAGCTCTATCGTAGCTTGCTCGTAGCAAATCGTAGCCATTCGTAGCCCTTGAAAAAACCAACCACAAAGTTGTAATCGTAACGGTGATAAAAAATTTAGTTTTAACTCGTAATATGTTCGGAATATTAAGATCTACGGATTGTATCGTGATCAATTTCTAAGGTCTGAGTTAATTAAATAAACGCTACCTACTGTTTTTAATTCACAATGAGTTTTTTGACGTTCTGAATAAAGGAATGTACAATAATACGGGAATCAAGTCGCAAGTGGATAGGTATCTTCTAGGCATACGTGCTCTATCGTCGACCGCATCATCACTTAACATCAGATGTGATAGTGGTCAACCTTATTGGTAACCGTTAGCCAATCTCGGATAAAAATATATAAAATCCTGACGAGTGAAAAGTTCGTTACATTCTGGACTATAACTGTCCAAACAGTTTCATGGTAATGTGAAAGTGAAAAAAATAATACATTTAATTACATGGTACGGAATTGCATGATCCCATTCCCCCCATCCCATTTTACCATCGGACAACCGGACAATCAGCCATGTGACATCGGTTTATGGTTGATACAAGGGTTTGTTTTGCTTCTGTATTTATTATGTGTATTGCTAAGGAATGGAACTATTTGCCCTGTTTTGAGTCTGTGCTTCCCGATAAGTACAATCTAGGAGTCTTTAAATCTCGAGTGAACAAGTGTCTCCTAGGCAAGCATGCTTCATTTTCGACCACATCGTCACTTTCCATCATGGTAGATAGTGGTAAAATGCTTGCCTATCGAGAATTTAAAAAAAATACTTATAAACTACCACCAATAGACAAAACCGCTAAATTCAGCAGTCCTAATGTTTTAATCGGCTGACATTAGCGTGCCGGGAATCCTGTCAAACCGTGATAAGGTCACCTGTCACTGTAATAACCAACGGTTAACCTCCGTTATTGGATGAATGGTAAATTAGCCTTGTATCGTGGTTGTATCATGTTGTAGGTGATAGCTTGTCAGATATTTTATATGGAGCGTTGTTTGAATCAGCGGTACTTTTATTTTATTTATGCATGATAGGCAATTATTTGACCACCGTCTTATCTATGGAAAGTGACAAAGTGGCCTAAGATGTAACGTAATACAATATTTGGGTCTTTGCTGTATAGATGTATAAAATTTTAGTTTTGTTTAAGGAAATAAAGGCGATTGGCCCGTAGATAGAAGAAGCCAAAAGGTAATGAAATAAGTTACTTGTTAAAAAATGTTTAAGGCAAGCTTTTAGAAGTCCGCCATATTAGAATTAAAGTGACGTTTCTTTATTTTTCGAGTTATTCTCAGGAAGCCCTTTCATTTAATACCCATATTGTAGTAGTGCATTAAAAATTACTTGTCCGCCATTTTGGGTACTCCGCCATGTTGAATTTAGGATGACGTCACACAGCTAACCGTGCATTGTCATCCAAACTAAACGTGAATACAAAATTTCAGCTCAATCGGTTGAAGATATCTGCTTCAAAATTGAGTTGCAAGATTCCACCCGGACAAACATACATACATTGCAAGTTAAATAAAAGGTTGTATAAAACAATATATTTATATATTATTATGCTATCTTGTAAACTACGTATTGATAAGCCTTCCAGTTAGTTGTTTGAGTTCCGGATCTTACAACGAGTTTAATAATCGTGATTAAATTGATGATAGCACCATAAAAAGGAAAAAATGATTTATGCCATATTCGTCCCGAGGAAGTTCGGCCCATATTAAAAAATCTGCTTTCGTCCCGCATTTTATGCCGTATTCGGCCCATAAATATATCGCCAAGCTCTCGTGTTTCAGCAGTTATCATTGAAACTATATTTTTATTCCAATGCACAGGCGTGTTTATTTTCTGCTTAAAGGAATATTTTCGATCAGACTCCAACTTCTCGAGATGTATCCATACCAGTAACTGACCAACTTAAGTTACTTGGTGTGTCGTTAACTTCAAAACTCAATTTTGGGTCTTGCATTGAGATGAACTTGCAAAGGTGAGACAGTACTTCACTCCGGAACAATTTCTCGACCTGTACCAAGCGCAGGTGCGTTCAAGTATGGAGTATTGTTCTCATCTTTGGGACGGTTCAGGTAAATACCAAATTGAGGCTCTTGAAATCATTGAACAAAGAGCCAAGAGACTTATTAACAGCGACCAGTTGATTGATGCCAAATCGCATGGTGGCGAGTCTCTCGGTATTTTATCGCATACCTACATTTTGGAGAATGTGCAACGGAATTACATAATCTAATTCCCCCATTCCCATTATTTTATCGGACATCGAAACAGACTCTTAAATGACACTGCTATATGGTAGACATTGCACAAATGCGGATAAAGCGTTTAGCTTCCACATTCATTATGCGAACTGCAAAAGAATGGAAACCCTTACCTGAGTCTGTGTTCCCTAATAAATACAATATGGAAGTCGCGAGTGAATAGGCATCTTCTAGGTAAACATGCTCCATCTTCGACCGCATCGTCACTTACCATCAGGTGTTACTTGTAACTAATCTTACGACGTCACTTACTTTCAACGTTTGCCTATCTTGAATAAAAAAATGTATTGTTCGTACCATTTTTATTAAAAAAAATATATAATTTGAGAGTACAATGTTAAAGAACTCACAAAAACAAGCCAAGAGATTCAGTTAATCAAACGTATTATTTTTATCACACATTCGTGTTCATCAACCTTCGAAGGACTTGATAAAATTTTCATCGTAAAAAATCTGGCCCGGAACGCGTGCAAGCGAGGATGTAAAAAGTGATTTATGCGTGAACGAACACAAATCTTGGAGTTTGTACAATGATTTAACCTTCTTTTAGAAGTGGTAACCCATCTGATAGGATCGTAACCTCGCTTAACCCCCAAATTGATTGATTTTTCAACAACCTCATCAAATTCAAGCCTCCCTTCCTCTCGTAATAAACTCTGAGTACAACGGAGTAATGCCGTATTATTTTCTGTGCTTACAATTTTCCAATTTCCTATATCCGAGCTTAGGGCGTTAATCCCAAAGAAAAAACATCAAAACGCTTGTTTTTATTATAAAAAGCCTCTTTTTAGATTGTACAAAGGAGAAAATAAATATTCAAATGGAAATGTAGATTTTGATTTCAATATAAAGAAGGATCTAAGTTATCCTTGAATAAAAGTAAATATACAATTGAAAATTCTAGATTTTGGAAAATGGTCTTTGTGAAACAACATCTTTTCTGCAAGTTCTCTCTGAAATTATTTCAAGTACTAAGTAAGGTATAAATTAAATCTCATGAAGCCGTTCTCTTGTCATACCATCTCTTTGTTTTTTTCCCACCGATTGGGGTTGGCATAACATTAATACATTACACAAGTACACAATACAATATAAAACAAAACACTTTATTGCACCAAATAAAATTACATAAAAAACAATCATAGTATCATATCTTATTCATAAAAATCATGAGTTTTGGATGAGTGATCATCGCATTTTGGGCAAGCTTTTGTGTTTTACCGGAGCCTTGTTTGTTGATCAGAAAGGGCACCTCTTGCAGGTGAGGTACAAAATGTCACCACAAAATGAATCGACGCGGAACTTTGGAATATTATTTTGTTTATTGCCCTTGTCTCCTTATATATATCAATGGGAACACAACATCTAGAATGTTTCCTTTATTTATGTTGGGTATAACAAAGAGTAATAACTCGTATAGTCTTTCGAAACACTATCATAGAATTTCTATAAACCAAGTTGTTTTTCGATATTTGATACTAAAAGAAAAGAAAGCAACGCTTATCTTTTTTAGCAACGTCCGGAAATTGTGGTGTTAACTGTCCTAAAGTTGTATACAGGCTGACATGTAATATACATATATTATCATTTATTTAGCACCAACATTATCAGCCTATGGAATTTCACACATACGCCTCTCCAATTGCACGTCAATGAGCATGAACGAATGATATTAATTAATTAGTTAATATAAATATACTGAATTATATTTTCTACGACCCAGTGTTTCGGTGGGCAATTCTCTGCCTTCTGTGCCACTGGTCCTAGGTTTCAATTCCCGGAGTACAGGTTTTTTTACCAAGGCATTTGTCTGGTTCTGGCTGTGATATTTAAATGTTTTTGGCACCCTGGATACAGTACTTTGAACTCAGTGTGGGAATGCGTTTGTTTCTTTGTTGTTGTTGTTTTATTAGACCAACTTACATTAAGTGAGTGTCTTACGATTTTGTGAGTGGTTATCTGAATTCTTTTTAACATAAAAAAAATATTTAACATTTTTAACGTATAACCGCGAAAATCCGCCGCGTGTCCCAGCCGTTAAGGAAACAATTTAAGGTTTAATTCCTTTCATTAGAATTTCTAATACGAGTAGTTTTAAACATAAATGGCTATCAATCAAATCATCAAGATAAAAAGTATACAATCAGATCGTTATTGGTTTGATATAATTAAATTATCATAAATAACGCGTAGTCGATGACATCGGCAACGTGTAAGTCATACTCGTTTTTATTTTAATTTAATAAATATGTATTAGTGTTAAAAAAATATTTTTAATAAATGAATAAAAAATAAATGCGCCATGCTGCTGAGTTTCTTGCCAGGTTCTTCTCGAGATGGCTGTAAATTTGCGAATCTTTCAGTAGAGTCATTCACTTTCATGAGTGCTTCTTTGGGGCCCATGTGAATAAAAGATTTTGGTTTGATTTGATATCATCTCTTCCTAAATTATGCAATTAGGAAGGGATGATATTATGTGACAAAATTATTGTCAATTATAACCACCGATATTTTTGTGAGCTTGTGGTAAATATCGATTAGATAATACGAAACAATCTAAATGAATAAATAATTATTACTCAATTTCGTGATGGGTGCCATCAAGAAATTAAGTAATGTATTCAGTTTATTGTTTTTTAATTATCTTATAGTACAATAACACTCATTTTAATAAAATTATTATTAAAGTAATATTTTCGCTACCCCTTATGACGAAAAACTCGTGAAGGCGAAGAAAGACAAACTGGTGGCGCGAGTAAAATCGCTGGCGTGTAAATAGCCCACCATTTACGTATTAATATTTTTAATGGTAGCGGTAAATTATTTTGAACATTGGCAAAAATCAGTAGGGATACACGAATCAATTTACAGTGTTTATTTAAGCCCACGTACCTTAGACCGCTTCGAAACCGCCTCCGGAGCTCCCCAAGAAAGGAACTACAGCAAACTGTATGTATGCCTAAGCGCACACACACAACTCCACGTCGCGCCGGCCGGCGAGTTTGAATCCGAAGAAATCCGAGAGTCCTCACAGTTCACGCGGTCGATCACAATAGACACGATGAAGTTTTTATTTTAAGTCCTGGTTAATTAGATGATAATTATTTAATTAGTTTTCTACGTCACAAAATTCAATAGCGGAGGGTTTGTCAACCACACGGATCAGGTGACACACACGACTGAAGTTTCTCTTTTTTAAGTCTGTGAAGTTAGTCGCGAGTGCAAAAAATGTCACTCGATACAACTAGCGCCATCTCTAGGATCGTCCTTGAACGATCTCTAACAGTGGTCAGCAGAGAGCCCAATACACTGCAAATGCATTCAAACATCCAAAGATTCTTGCCAATATGAATATTAGGTATATAACGTGAAGTATTTATTCACAGATGTATAATTTACATTTATTTTTTATATTATAAAAGGCAAAGACGCTTCACCATGCACCCCGCCTTGGAAGAGCGCAAGATCTTTCAAAAGAAACAGTAAGAGTTATTAGATTCTACTCGTTTATATTATGAAATAATCTAAAAAATCAATGAACTTTATGTCTGATCAGGCGTGAATGTTAATTATTTAAGTAATTGTAACTTAATCCTAATAATGCGGAATACTTATATAAGCGCGCGTAGATATATAAATAATAAACAACAATAACTATTTTACGAATATACATTTATTGTGTCGGAATGGGATATAGTTTGACGATAGGGCGTTTAAAACTACCTGAACTGGTCTTGACCGTGGCAACACGAACAATACCGTCGGTGCCTTTATAAACTTCGGTAATAACCCCTAAAGGCCAGTTTAGAGGAGCTAAATTATCCTGCCCAACGAGTACTACAGTCCCGATTTCAACCGGTTTATCCGGAGTAGCCCACTTTTGCCTTACTTGCAACGTATGCAAATACTCTAAGCGCCATTTTTTCCAAAAGGATTGGACCATGCTGTCCAAAAGTTCTTTGCGTTGTACAAGACTGATGCGCTGATCAGAAAGATCGGCAGTGGGTAAGTATTGCAGGGGAGACGACATTAAAAAATGGGCGGGAGTTATCACCTCTGGATGTGGATCAGAAGATACGACATTCAGAGGGCGCGAATTAAGAATACACTCTATTTGCGTCAATACGGTTTGTAATTCCTCATATGTTAGAAGCTGACTACCTATCACCCTGTACATATGAGTTTTCAAACTCTTAATGTTCGATTCCCACATTGCTCCAAAATGAGGAGCTCTAGGAGGAATCATTTTCCAGTCAATGCGTCGGGTCATCAACTCCTCTGAGAGTGACGAATTGAAACTAGAGTTCAATAAAAAAGTATATAGCTCATCCAATTGAGCTTTAGCACCAACGAAAGTGGTGGAATTATCAGAGTAAAGACAGGATACTGGTCCGCGGCGGGAAATAAAGCGTTTAAAGGCGTCTACAAAAGCCGAAGAATTTAATGAAGTTACCAACTCAACATGCACAGCGTGGGTAACCAGGCATACAAACAGACAGACATACGCCTTCTGCGCGTGTTGACCTCTACGGCGGGTAAGCGTTATGCGTATAGGACCCGCATAATCTACTCCTGTGTGAGCAAAGGCTTTCGCTTCTGAAACACGATACGCAGGAAGATCTGCCATCATGGGAGTGGGATGCGACGGATTCACCTTAAAACACGTATTACATTTACGACATTGAGACCTGACGACAGTTCTGGCATCCAATATCCAGAAACGCTGTCGTAAAATCGACATGAGAAGTCCAGGGCCAGTATGACAGTTCACGACATGGTAATGTCGTATGATAAGATCAACGATATGATCGCGTTTAGGAAGTAGGACTGGGTACTTGGCATCAAATGGAAGATTTGACTTAGAAAGTCTTCCGCCAACCCGCAAAATATCCTCTTCATCTAAGAAGACAGCCAAGCGTTGCAGCTTCATGGATGGCATTTTTTTATTTTTAATGCACTTTATGTCATCTGCAAAATGAACTGATTGCACGGCGCGGACCATAGCACGTTCCGCGGCTGTCAATGCCTGAACAGACCGTGGCACGATGCTATTTTTCGGTCGTGCGAATCTCAGGATGTATGAGGTGACACGCAGCAATTTGTCCCAAGACGAAATGCGTTGCGCCAACTCACATAAAAGCGGTTGTTCCGATTGAGAAGTCACTGTCAACACATTTGTCTTGTGCTCAGGAAGGTTACTGCAGTCAGTCGGCGAAAATGGCTTGATTGGCCATTCTTCAGGAGCGGAATGCATCCAGGAAGGGCCATTCCACCAGAGGTCATGCGAGACTAGCTGCGATGGCAGCATACCTCGCGACAGACAATCACTAGGATTTTCTACACCAGCTACGTGGTAGAAGTGTTTCGCGGCTAAGTTCTCTTGACACTGAGCGACGCGGTTACTCACGAAAATCGACCAACGATGTGGGGAAGAATGTATCCACGATAAGGCAATAGTCGAATCGGAGAATGCATACACTCCTGCAATAGGAACGCGTGCAGCGTAAGAGTCATTGACAACCTTCACTAACTTAGACATAAGCACAGCAGCACATAACTCAAGACGTGCAAGAGTCGTGACTTTAGTCGGTGAGACCTTTGACTTTGCGCAAAGTAAGCGAACTATGATGCCAGCAGGGTAGGTACAGTGTAAAAAGATCACACAACCCATGCCATTTAAACTAGCATCACAAAAGCTAACGAGATTCACAATGCAGTCAATATTTACACCTACATGGCGCGGAATCCGTAAGGTATCAAGCAAGGGAAATTCTTGCACAAGGGCGGAAAAGCGGACAACAATATTTTCCGGAGCGGGATCGTCCCAGCCACTGCTACTCAACCACAACTCTTTAATGAGCAATTTGGCATAGAGAATGACTGGAGCGACCAAACCCAGAACATCGAATAATCGTGCAACTACGGAGAGTATATTCCTCTTAGTGCATTTGTCGGTTATTACAGCGGAAGTGAAGAAAAAGTTATCTTCAGAAGATTCCCAGGAAAGACCTAAGATCTTCGCGGAAATATTGCCTTCGTCAAAATCGAGGGATTTGCGGTGCGAATCAGGATTTCTATCGTTTGCATTTCGGAGAGTGTGCGCAGGAATTATACGAGTTAATTCCCCCAAGCCCATTTTACCATTTACCATCTAACAACAAGACAAACAGTCAAACGTCATCCATTCATGGTTGACATACCTCCAGCTCGCTCGAAGCGTTACGCTTCTACGTTTATCATCCGTACTGCGAGGGAGTGGAACTCATTGCCCGCGTCTTTGTTTCCTGAGCGGTATAATCTGGCAGTCTTCAAGTCAAGAGTGAATAGGTATCTTCTAGGCAGGCATGCTACATCTTCGGCCACATCATCACTTTCCATCAGGTGAGATAGTGGTCAAATGCTAGCCTATCAAACATAAAAAAAAAAAAAAAAAAAAAAAAAAGGAAGACTACTTAAGAGAGCTGGTGAGTTGCTAGACCATTTCACCAGATCAAAATCACCCGATCTGAACATGTTTATTAGGTCTTGTGACAGCTGCATAGCGGTTTGTTCATTATGTGCAGAATATACCAGATCATCCATATAGAGACTGGATTCTGCAATTTTTGCAGCGTCAGGATAGTGTGGACTCATGTCGGAAGCCAGCTGTCGCACAGTGCGCATAGCTATATAAGGGCTCGACTTGAGGCCAAACGGTAAGCGTTTGAAGACAAAAGTACGCACTTGTTCGTTCTCGTTGAAACGAAACAAGATGCGTAAGTATTTACGCTGGTCCACGGGTACACCTATGCGTAAGTACATTTGTTTTATGTCAGCGTTCATCGCGACAGGAAACAAGCGGAATTGCAAAAGCAATAAAAACAGATCAGCTTGCAAATTAGGTCCTATATGCAACACGTCATTTAAAGACAAACCTGTGTGAGTTTTCGAACTTGCATCTAACACTATGCGCGGCATCGGCTTATCAGGTCGCACGACCGCATGGTGAGGTATGTAGTAGCCTCCACCAGAAATTTCGGTTTCATCGACAGAGCTAAGATAACCATTATCGATATATTCTTGAATGACCTGGTTGTAATTTTCCCTCAAATCGGGTGACTGGCGAAATTTTCTCTCTAGTGCCATAAATCGGCGAAGAGCAACAGCATGTGAATTGCCGAGTTCAGATGGATCCTTGCTGAATGGCAGCGATACCGTGTAGCGACCGACATCATCACGCGTCACTGATGACGTGAAAATATTTTCGCACTCCGTCTCTTCGGGTGACAACAAACGCATCGTAGGTACTTCTTCGAGTTCCCAAAACTTCTGTACTAGATCGTTCAGCGCGAGCGCGGTGAAAGAAGCGGTAGGTATGGTGTCATTACGCGGATAATCTCCCATCAGAACGTAACCAAAAGTGGTTAGAAGTGCAGGTGGAAGTCGCAGACCAAAGTCAACCCGCTTCCCCAAATAAATGTACGGAAAGAGTTGGGCACCTATAATTGCCTGAATGTCTCCTGGAATATTCCAATTCAAATCTGCGAGCGGGAGGTCGTGGTAATCTATGTTACGATTCCATTCAATAAATTGCGACGGCAATTGATCTGTAATACACTCCACGACAAGAGCGTGTATGGTGTATTTCTGTTGCGGGTATATGCGGGATTCAATATCCAAATACACGTATCCAACAATTGGACGCGAAGTTGAGCCAACACCTTTGACAAAAGAATTACTCAAAGGTATTATCGGCAAGTTTAAAGCGCGGCAACATTCAGTCGTTACTAAATTGTTCATGCTACCATTATCAATTAAACATCTGATGATAGTTTTCGGACCTGTACTACCTTTAGAACGCGCGTACACCTGAGCGGTTGATAATAAAACAGTCGACTTCGGTTTTGTTTCGGCGGATAGAAGCACAGCGGCATTATGTGACGTAAGTGGTAGATTTAAAGCGGGTGAAGGCGCGCAATCAGTCGGCGGCGGCGGCACCGGCGGCGGCACCGGCGGCGGCGGCGTTGTCGGCGACAGCACGGGAAAATTCGCATAAGCAGTGTGTACATTGTGTGTGTGATGTGAATGTTTCCGGCCCCCACGATACAAGTCTTCGAACTTAGTGTGGGGTTGTGAGTGTGAATGCGTTTGTACATGCGTATTATTATTTTGTTTCACAAAATGTAAAAGCGTATGATGTCGTTTTCTACATAACTCGCAGACAGATGACGAATTACAGGTCGATAAATTATGCGTCATACTGAGACAGTTTACACATCCACTTTTGGATTTAATAAAATCATAACGAGATTTAGGATCGTGTGTATTTTTGAATTTAGCACAAGTATATAAATGTGTGTGAGCGGTTTCATTACAAAATGCGCAATGAGATATGGCGGGCGGGTATGAGTGCAAAGCAGAGGTTCCGGTAGCAACCATTGGTACCTCGCTCGCAGCAAAGGATTTATATGTGTTTGAGCGTGTGTTCCGTGACGTAGAAGCGGGCGGTTTATATGTGTTATTTGAATTACGCGGGTTTGAGTTCATGTACATGGTCGGGTTCAAACGTCCTAAGATCTTAGCCTGATCTTGAACGAAACTGATCAGCTGTTTTGTTGTAGGTATTTCAACATCTCTAACAGAAAGTTCAAAACATTGTGCGGTTTGAGTGTCTAATTTTCTAAGTGCGCAGTGCACGAGAATAAAATCCGTCAAATCCGAAACATGCAGCTGTTTGAGAGCAGAAATCGATGCCGAAAAATGATCGATAAATGAATCGAGACTAGCGGCAGTGTGAGTACACCCTTTTAAATCTAACACATTGTTGAAATAATGTGTTCCTAGAAGTCGCTTATCCTGGTATTTCTTGACTAAGCTTTCCCAAATTATGCTGTAAGTTTCCCCCGTTGGTACTATCCCCGAAATAACGGAATTTGCGGAATGACTCAATTTACTAACTAAGTATTGAATGCGTTGCGTATTACTTAGACGCGTATTATCGTGAATATTTGCTTTAAAGGATTCATAAAACGCTGGCCAATTCTGTATTTTACCATCGAATTCCTTAATATGAAGCGGCTCCAATTTAAACACAGAAGCACTATCACTTCGCAGCGGTGACACAGCGTGATTATTCATTTTATTTCTAACGCGTTTCACTCTTGTAAACAATTCGTCAAACGACTCCAAACAACCAAAGTCGGGACTCGCGGAAGGGTTTGACATTAAGGTAATCTCATTAATTTTATCTACAATAGATTCAAAATTATTATGAAGGTCATCCATAGTTTCTGTTTCAGACATAAAGTTTTCATTCGACCTTGAACTCTCGAAAGAAGTGATGTTTTTAGACATATTAAACAAATGATTCATACGTTTAAATAACAACTCTTTCTTTTCTCCTAAAATGATCAACATCGTATCTGAACTTGGTTTCGACATGTTCGGTTATCGTTATGCTAATAATTTATGCACGAATAAACTACTAAATGTTTGTTTACAAACAACAAATGCGGGCGGGAACAAGTAGGTAAGTTAGCGGGCGGCAGTTACACTATAGGTAGTTATAAGCGGAGTGAATTGCACATAGCAACGGGCGGGCGAACTTATGTATGAAATGTTTATGGTTAATAACTCAAAGCAAAAGGTAATTAAAACTGGACTATCCGGCTCGAAAAGGACCAAAATTATGGTGGCGCGAGTAAAATCGCTGGCGTGTAAATAGCCCACCATTTACGTATTAATATTTTTAATGGTAGCGGTAAATTATTTTGAACATTGGCAAAAATCAGTAGGGATACACGAATCAATTTACAGTGTTTATTTAAGCCCACGTACCTTAGACCGCTTCGAAACCGCCTCCGGAGCTCCCCAAGAAAGGAACTACAGCAAACTGTATGTATGCCTAAGCGCACACACACAACTCCACGTCGCGCCGGCCGGCGAGTTTGAATCCGAAGAAATCCGAGAGTGTACGAGGCACGGAACACTCAATCACCTCACAGTTCACGCGGTCGATCACAATAGACACGATGAAGTTTTTATTTTAAGTCCTGGTTAATTAGATGATAATTATTTAATTAGTTTTCTACGTCACAAAATTCAATAGCGGAGGGTTTGTCAACCACACGGATCAGGTGACACACACGACTGAAGTTTCTCTTTTTTAAGTCTGTGAAGTTAGTCGCGAGTGCAAAAAATGTCACTCGATACAACTAGCGCCATCTCTAGGATCGTCCTTGAACGATCTCTAACAGTGGTCAGCAGAGAGCCCAATACACTGCAAATGCATTCAAACATCCAAAGATTCTTGCCAATATGAATATTAGGTATAACGTGAAGTATTTATTCACAGATGTATAATTTACATTTATTTTTTATATTATAACAGGCAAAGACGCTTCACCACAAACTTTGTTGATGTTGACTTGTTAATCATGTGATGTATATTCAACAATCATTGAATTCCTCTAGCAAACAGTCTTATAGTGATGAGTCTCGCATAACATTAGACTCTTGCTAGATTGTTGGCCTGAGGGCTAGATATAAAACAAATGTAGATGGTATTCCTGGACACAGCATGCATAGTCAGGCACACACTCTTCAACTCTGACTCACTAGTTCCTTACATTCGTTGGTCAAAAAAATTTTAATGACAACTTTAATAATAATATTGGATATGAATGCATGAACGACATTTTTAATGAAGCTTTTAGCTATAATTAAATAATGTATTGTCGTACCTACAGACCATCAACTAAATATAATAATTAGGGGCTGTCGCGCAAAATGTTGTATAAAAGATGGTATAAAATGGTCTGTAGACCTACAAAGTATAGGGCAAAGGTTATCTTATTATGTAGATTCAATTTCGAATCGTAAAGACGCAGAGCTTAACAAGTTAACTAGCAGCAGTATCATATTTCAATCTGATAGGATACTTTTATAATCTAATCGATGTAAATTAATAATAGAACGAAAAAGTGTTAAGATTAAAAAATCCGTAATATTTGCAAGACTTCCACAAAATTCCTCGTTTCAACAACAAAACGTCCTGTAGAACCTGTGACGTCACGGCTACGTAAAACACTGGCGTCCGCACACAGCTATATAAAATATCTCAAGATCGCGTTAATATTTCCCGCGGGAAGGTGTCTGAAAAATGCTCCGGTCAAAATCCACATTTCGCTGCCCCTCTATTGTAGATATATCTTTTTGTAGGATCACTATACCACTGACCATTCTCGGATAACTTATATTTTGTTATCTCTAACTGATGTCTCGGTGAATATTGTGGTGTGTATGTGTATCGTGCCAGGAATCGTCTGCCAGAGAAATCTGCGAAAATAGAAATAGGACATATTTTTTTCCGTACAAAAATTTAAAATTATATTTTCAAATACTTTTGACAGCCCAACAAACACGTGCGGCAATAGGAGATATTTGTTCCGTACAAAAATTAAAAAAAAAAAAAATTGCCAATCCAACGATTACATCTGTGGCCCGTGACCTTGACCATTATTATGGCCACCACTGTCAGACGTCTAGGTCCAAAGGCTATGTGGTGTAGAACGGTAGCTGATGAAATAGGGTTGCAAATGACATAATTTTTTATAAACTTTAATTCATCATAACTCCATATTGTCTGCCGCGCATTCAGGTGTTCTTGTTAGACTCCATACAAGTAGCTAGATGCGTGGTTTGAATATTACTACACTTTGTTGTTACAGATTGTATAGATAAAGTGCTTTATTGTTATAAACCAAAAACTAGTTCAAAAGTTATCTTTGGTTAATACAACTTTTTACTCGTTACATGTCAATAAAATAAACATCAAAAACCCGACTGCATAAAAAGTGAACTTCCTCTTTTCATTTAACACATTTTCGTTATTAAGACCTATCATGCGAATAAGAACGCTATTACAGCTTTTATATTTAATATTAAAAATTTATGTGATAATGGTTGCTAACCAACTTTAAATCGCTATGTCGCTGAAAAATGGTGAAAGACTTTCTTCTTTCACCATTGTTGATTTTCAAAACCATTTATTAACATTAAATAAGTATTTAAAAATAAATTTAGGCAAAGATAATTTTAAAATACTTATCTAATGATACCCTTATTACTTAACAAAGTTTTTACTTTTTTATCGTGTTACGGCATCTGTTTGTCGCTATATATAATTTATATTACTGACACTCAAAAGATTAGGACAATCCGATTGACGTAATAATTTCCAAAATCGGCCCACCGGTTTGATCCCAGACCGCGACAAAGGAAAAATATGCATACAAACATAAAATCAAATCAAAATCGTTTATTCACATGGACCCCAAAGATGCACTCATAAATGTTAATGATTCTATTGCCAGATTCGCAAAACTACAGCCATCTCGAGAAGAACCTGCTAAGTAACTAGGCGGCGAATTTTTTTTTTTTTATAATAATTCCCTTACAACAAAAAAAATTATATAATTATATTAACTTTAATTTAAACATACGTTATAATTAAAACATTAAGGTATATCTATATTATTATTGTATTTATTATCGTCACTCACCATTTGCGTGATTTTATTTTCATACGCCTCCGTATCAACGATCACTGTTGCATTACCTTTATCAGCTTGCAAAACCAATATGTCATTGTTATTTCGTAGATCCCGCAAAGCAGACATTTCACCTTTCGTGATATTATTTTTCGGTGGCTTAGATCTACGTAACATCGTACCGATGTCCTGTCTCATACACTCCGCATCATTGTAAGGGATTCTATTTCGAACAATAGTGTCTTCGACACTGGTGATTATATTCTCCACCGGTATTCTACGAGGTACGGGTGCATAATTAAGTCCACGGGACAGTACGCTGATTGCATTGTCACCTAGGCGGTGTGATGACAAATTAATTACGGTATTAGACCTCGAACGCTCGACTCCACTGGTCATGTTTTCTTGAGGAGGGTAGGCGCACGGCTCGTCTCCGGCCGGTCCGTGTTGTTGTTGTTTGAGCGCTCGGAGTTTATTTTTATGCCTTTCACTCATGTTTGACCCTATTATGTCAGATCTGTTATAAGACATCGTATCCAAAACCTCCCACAGTTCTTGTTGTAAAACCTGCGACAGCTGCAGATGTAGGTAATACATTGTTTTGTTTGTACACATCAATTTCCGGCGATATTCCACAATAACTTGACGCAATAACTTTGCATTTGCGACCCGGAAGAATTTTTCGTAATCCTGAATGCACTTCACTGGCTTAATACGTAAAAACTTCGGTATCACATCACTATCCCGACACTTCAACACATATTCTAAGCCGCACTCAAGTTTCTTACGTTTTATTCTCAACCGCGCGAATTCTTTTACTTTGTTTAGCCATACCGTGCCGTAACGGTTACTAATTTTACTATTAAAGTTTTCGTGAGTTTGACACATTATACTTTATATAAACAAAACGACTTGACTCACGATTTAAGGTCGACTCTTGCGACCTAGGTTTCGGGGATGTCCGATCCCCATCATCAGGCGAGTTCACGACGGAAGGTCACGGCGCTCACTGCGGACGCGAGCACGCTCGGCACGGCGCGAGAGGGGCGCGCTTGGTGGGGGTGGGGGTGACATGCCCCCGTCGACACCAATTGGTCGCGATGGTCCTGGCGCCAGCCGAGATTGTCCGAGTGTGGGTGGTAATTGATCAGCGTCATCACCGGAAAATGACGCAGGCATACAAACAAAGCTGATCGTGTCGTTCTGAACTTCGGTAGCGCCCAACTGCTTTTGTTTCGAGGTAGTGTTAAGAATTGGTATCCACGCTGACGGTAAAGTCCACCCCCGGTCACGGTTAAAATTCGGGTACCTATTTATCTCAATTGCCTCACGTACTTTTCGAGGTATGTAGAACTTCTCTCTGGCGAGTACGGAAGCTTTGTCGAATCTGATGTAGTGATTGGTACCCGACAGATGCGCATGCTCTGCGAGAGCAGACTTAGCTGTGTCCATGTTCTTAACACTCCTTATATGTTCGGTCAGCCTTGTAACTATGTTGCGGCGGGTTTCTCCTACGTAACTTTTGCCACAATCGCATGGAATTCTGTAGACGCCTGGCACGTTCAGATGATCCTTGTCTTTTGGTGAGCGTAGCAACTGCCTCAGTTGTCCGGGTGGCCGGAAAACTGCCTTGATATTATACTTTCGTCGCAAGAGGTATCCAATTTTGTCTGTTACTCCCCTTACAAACGGAAGATAGGCTGGGGACCGTTCCACTCCAGCTGGTCGACTACGCTCACTAGGATTCACCAAACGCGAACACTGTCTCCAACTGTAACCATTGTCCTCTAGTACCTGCCTCACGTGCTTAAGTTCTGTTTGTATAAACTGGGGGTCACATAATCTGAGAGCCCGGTTGATTAATGTTCTAGGTACCGAGGACAAATGCGATGGGTGATGGTGCGATTCAGCATGTAGGTATCTATCCGTATGCGTAGGTTTTCTATAGACGGTATGGGACAGACTACCATTCGTTTCACGTATAATCCTCAAATCCAAGAAAGGCAACATCCCGTCACTCTCCTCTTCAACAGTGACGCTGATGTTAGGATGAAGACTATTCACGTGATTCGTAAACTCCGGCAATTTATCTCTAGAGATGATGGCAAAAATGTCATCCACGTAACGCCACCAGTATCGTGGCTTCACCGACGCGGTACTTAATGCTCTATCCTCAAACCACTCCATAAAAATGTTTGCCACCACAGGGGCAATAGGAGACCCCATGGCAACACCGTCCATCTGCAGATAGTACTTTCCTCTCCAAAGGAAATATCCACTTCTTAGACACAACTCTGTCCATTCGATGTATTCAGTAGGTAGATTGGATTCCTGTATAATGGTACTGATTAAATGTATGGTATCATCTACTGGTAAATTATAGATAGATTTCCGTGAAGTGAATCTATTACTTAATATTATACATATTTCCATGAAGTGAATCTATTACTTAACTATATACTAGTTTTAATTCGTGGTCTAAAAAAATCTTGATGAGCACCTTTTTTATGCAGAATAAGCAAGCATTTGACTACTATCTCACCGTATAATCTGGGAGTCTTCAAGTCTCGAGTGAATAGATATCTTCTAAACAAGCATATTAAAACTGGCCGTGGCAGCACCATAAAAAAATGGGCCACTTGGCGCTAACAACTTTTATTTTCGGTCGAAAGCTCTTAAAATATTCATTTGACGTCAAAAATTAAAATATTAAAATGTTGGGTTTATCAAGGCGTCCCTTATGTCTCAGACTAAAATTTCGTTCATATTCTTGGTAAACATGTCAAAACAGTTGGCAGTTCGAATTTGGTCCGTGGCTGCAGACCTAAAACCTGGTACCAAAATGGGCCGCTTGCCGCCCACAACATTTATTTTCGGTCGAAAACTCGTAAAATCTTTATATGACATCAAAAAAATGGAAATTTTTTTTTAGGGATCTTTGTATCCGATAGTATAACCGATATGTAACGCATGAAATACGTAAAAACATACATTGCATGTTATATACTAGATAACAACTTCTAAAGCGGAAAACAAAACGAACCTATATTAGAAGTGAATCACTTTTAAAACAAACATAAACGCTTTCACACTCACAACCCTACACCAAGTTCGATGAGTTCTAACGTGGGTGCGGAATCATTCACATCACACACACAATCACACCCAGAACTAGAAACACAAATTTCCTTTGGGGAGAAAACTTGTGTTGCCGCCGGGAACCGAAACCGATACTCCTACATAAAACGACCCAAGTAAGCCAACGAGCAGTTCTATTTCAAGAATAGATAGTACATTTAAAACCATCTTTATATTTGAAGCAAATAAAACTAGTGTTATATCCAAGTAAGTAAAACTCGCAACTTCCCGAGTGATTTCCAGCTTCTAACAGAAACTCAATCTTCGCCACTATCCATCTTGCCACAAGTCAATGAGAGAGGCTAAAAACTACTTCGTTTTTTATCCAAGACAGCAACCAGTGCCTATCAATCTTGTGGCCTGAATTAATACTAGGAATGGAAACAGACTTGGACTCAATCCAAGAAACCAGCGAAATACCAACGCCTTCCAATGTTGTTAGGATGATGAAAGCGCTGCTAGTTTTTTTTTATATTATAGTTTCGTATTTATACTGATTTATTTATTAAAGCTCGTTGGTATATTTGGATGCGCGTTAACTTTCTAACCAGGGGTATTGTTTCCGGCACCCATGACACAAGTCATCGAGCTTAGTCTGTGGCTGTGAGTGTGAAAAAAAATATTTAAAGAAAAACAGTAAAGAAAATTATAATAGCTATCAGATTAGATACTTGGTGACGAGACAAAAGAAAGGTTTCCTCACGAATGTAGGAAAACTGATAACAGAACAGTAGTTCGCCTACAAATTTGAATGTCAGCATACCTATCTATTTCTAACAACAAATTTAGGTCGACTGCTATATCTAGTACAAAACTGCCGTTTGTTTGCCTCCGCCAACGTTTATAAGGGGCAGGTACGATAAAAATAATACAAATTATAGCAAGGGCCCGAACCCGTCCTATTGTCGCTGCTCCACCGGATTACATCCTATTTTCTATTCACAATCACAGTCTACCCACTAGGGATGCGACTTGGCTACATTACATTTTAAATACATGTTTTTTGTCTTCATTAAAAATAAAAATTAATAAATTATTTTCTAAAAAAATATTAATTCAAAAAAGGTTTCATCCATCTGGTAATACAAACTTTTGACCACAGGGATGTTTAACTGTTGTTGAAATAAACTGAGATTTGATAACATGAAAAACTCTGTAGACAAGATCGTGGTCAAATGCATACCTATAGACGGTAAAAAAAAACGTCATAGGAAAACGTTTAACCCCTGATGTCGAGCGACGACGCAGTCGACGATAAAGCACGTTTGCGTAGAATATGCCTATTCACTCGTGTGCTTAGTGATAATGGAACACGAGGGCTGACTATATTGAATGTGGCGCGGGTGGTAAAGGTTTCTCTTCGCTCAATATAGAAAAAGTCAAAAACAAATTTCATTTGGGTATCAGTGTAGTTGTCCAAACTATATGACACATGTAATTGCAAAGCATGCCAAGCCTTTTTCCAGTCAGGCTACCCAAGTAGTAAGAACTCTCATTAATTTTATTCGTTTAAATGTATACATATATCCATAATAAAACGGGCATTAAGACTACAGACTATATTAATGACAAGGATGCATGGAGGCAAACTGCACAGGCTCTTTCTAGCGACTACCATAATAACACCTAGGTTAAGAAAATTATGTATTAGAAATTAAGAATGTTTTTAAAAAAAAAATGAATGAAAAAAAATGCGCCGCCGAGTTTCTTGCCAGGTTCTTCTCGAGATGGCTGTAATTTTCCGAATCTGGCAAAAGATTCATTAACTTTCATGAGTGCCTCTTTGGGGCCCATGTGAATAAACGATTTTGATTTTGATTTGATTTGAAATATAAAAAATCCTGTAAAATACTCGCATATGATGCAACTAGACGAGTCCCACGACATTGCCCGCATTAATAGGTTAAAAAGTAGTCTATGTGGTAATCCTGAGTGTAAGCTATGTACATTGTAGATTTCACCTCAATATGTTTAGCCGCTGTAGGGTGAAGAGAAAACAAACATACTTACTCAATCACACATTTACACATAAACTCTCAGATTTATAATGTAAGTGTGATTATAATAGAGTTCACTACGTGTTCAAGTAGTTATTTCTATTCTACCATAACGACTTATCAATAAAATTACTTTTAATTATACTACTCAGATACAACTTACGTTACTTTTACTTCATTACAAAAAAAAAATCCATATGAACTTTCATTCCTTATTGCAGCCCTGCCAAAAATATTGATAACATCTTTTTTTTATTTTAAATGAACTACTCAAATACCAACTTCCATCAATATAACTTCATAAATAAAGAACTTTCGACATGAACTTTCATCCCCCATTGCACCGCTGGCACAAAAGGTACATATTAGAATTACTCAAATACCAATTTCCATCACTATAAGTTCAAAAACAAATTACTTTCATACAAACATGTTCACTCCATTTAACCCTCTTAGGCGTAGAATTTTTTAAAATCCATTCTTAGTACATACTATACGTCCTAAGACAAAGGTAGTCTCCAAATTTAAAGTCTGCACGACCAGCGGTTGCAGTGTCTTTAAGTCAGTCAGTGAATCAGTATGTCAGGACAAAGATTCTTACAATAATTAGCGTAAAAAACTTGATCTATTACTAATACTATTTAGAAATAGATCAAGTTTTTACGCTAATTGTGATGAAACATTGATCATAGTAAAATTTATGTATCGTTAATAAGTTATTAATAAATTACAGCTGAAATTGTAGGAATAAGTGTGAAAGTACATACTTGCAGTACATTCTCAGTATTTAAACAAGTAGGTAATCGTATAAGAATAATCTTAAACTTTATACATCCCTACAGTTACCGTCCACTGACCTATTTAGCCAAATAGGGAACAATATGGACTAAATTAATATATAGAAACACGGTAGAGGCTTTATTTAGTTAAAATACAGACTTACTTGCCTCTATCATTTTTATTTTTATATATTATATACTAGCTGACCCGGCAAACGTTGTTTTGTCATATGCATAATTTCTTAAATAACTAACACTAATAGGGTGTGGGGATGTAGTAAAAAAAAAATTTAAAAAAAAATAATATCAAAAAAAACTTTTTCGATTGGACCACCCTTCACATTTAGGGGTATGAAAAATAAATGTTGGCCGATTCTCTGACCTATACGGACACAAATTATGGACACAAATTTTCATAAAAATCGGTCGAGCCGTTTCGGAGGAGTTTGGTAACAAACACCGCGACACGAGAATTTTATATATTCGAATATAAATAATAAAATCTGAGGGAAAACACAACAGTGTTTGGAAGATAATAGAAACGTGATATTTCATTACAAGGAGATATTATTATTATAAAGCTTTGTTACAGATGCGGTATATATATATGGGTCCATGTAGGTCTGAGCCTCGTTCTCAATTATCCTGTACCTTTGTAGTTATTTTAAGTACTATATAATAGAATTAGCTTAGATTACATATTTTTAATCATATTGCGTGAGAAATATACAATTAAAAATAAAGTGGTTTACTTATATTTATTTAGGTATTTAAAAAAAGTATAAATATAATGTAGTAAACATAACTTGTATCATTTAGACGACTACAAAAATTCGAAGCATGTTAGTGACGAATACTGATATAAATAACAATACATATTAGGTTTAAAGAATAATAGTATATTGCTCCAAATTAAATGATCGTAAGAACAATGACATACAATAACAAGTTATTACATCATCAGTGTCTGTCTACATTGTCTCTTTTATGTATGGACAATACACAAGAAAATGCGTAATCATATCAATAAAGTTTAAAAAACAACATTGAACAAGTGTTGGAGAGCGTTGGATAATATAATTCCAAGGGAAAACACATTCGTAATTCTCATACTAAATTCCCGGAACATAAACAAAAGAAAACATTTCTCGCCACATCAAAGCCTCAACGACTTATGTAATAGAATACTTGAATAAAACTTTGATCCTGTATTCGTTAAAGAGCAAAGTTGCCAAACTGAAAGCCTGCGTTGTGTAAACGCATAATCGTCTATAAAAACCCTCTTTCAGTTTTCGGGTGACTGGAAAGTTTGGAAAACTTCTGTGAGTTCGCTGAGAAAAATCGCGGGAACGCGCAAAAATGTTGTTTTAATCAACAGACTTGTGCGGGAATGAATATGTTTCGGAGATACGTGATGCTATGAGGAGACCGTTACAAAGTTTCATATCGATATGGCCCGGTAATATTAAATAAAGTATACATACATATAGTCACGCCTCTTTCCCATTGGGGTAGGCAGAGACCACATCTCTCCACCTGCTACGATCCTGACGCACATCTTTTGCTTAAATAAAGTATGGTAGTGATAATTGCAATAAGGGCTAAAATTGTCATACCATGGGTAGACGGGACCTATGCCCAGTAGTGGGACGGTAAAGGCTAAAAAAACAAAACTTCAATTATCATAATCATAATAATCATATTTGTAATCATTAATTTATTCGGTGGTACCCGTCAACTAAATAAAAAAAAATACAGTCACAGGTAGTTCTAGAGTGACAAAAATGAATGACAATAATTTCGTTACATTAATTAAAAAGAAAGAAACAAGTTATTGGTGACATGTTAAGTGCATTCAATAGAAATGTAACATTTAAAACTTAATTTAAAATCAAAGACAGACAGCACAAAATATTAACTTACACTTTGACTTTGTAAAAATGTGCTTCAAATTACACTTGAAAACTATCGTGATAGTCTCTGTGTTTCTGGATCTAGGTGTGATTGTGTGTGTGATGTAAATATGTCCGGCACCTATGATACAAGTATTTAAACTTATGTAGAGTTGTGAAAGCGTTTAAGTTTACGCATGATGATCCTTGGGATGAGTTTACGCCGCTAGATCGTAAGGAAGTGTGACGAATGACGTCAGTGAAAGCATTTTCTCATTGATTATATAATGTCTCATTATCACGAAAAGTATTAATTAAATCAATCCATATGTCGTTGCGTTCTCTTGAAGATTTCATGTAGTATCATTGTGTAGGTGCGTTTGATAACAGTGAAATATAATAGATGAATTGCAAATGAAACTATTATTCTATCTTTGGGTCAAATTTACGCTGATTTGAACAGCTGCGACACTTTTTTAAAATATTTCTGTTGGACCACATCCTCCTCGCATACTTTCCCTCGGTCCTTTACTCCAAAAAAACAAGTAGAGAATTCACGTGGAGGCGAGTTACCGCAAAGAATGTTCTTGAAACTTTTTCGGTTTGTGTGTTTTTCGTGTATTTGCTTTGACTTCGGTTTTGTCTTTTTACTGGATTCAAGCCTGAATTAATCGGCTCCAACTTGAAAAATACAAGGTTATTAGAACATTTTAATCGACTAAAATCATACTAAAATAAAAAAGTTATGACATGTACAACAGTTGCTTAGCAACAGAATTATTGTTTCTTTACCAACCACAATCCATTAACCATAAAATGGATAATACGGGACATATTTTAGTTAATTGCCTCAATATTGCTCACTAATCATTCTTCTATTGGAGCATCCTACTCTAGTATCATAGATCGATAAGAATCACAATCGGAACACCATTAGACATGCTCTATTCCCCCCTCCCCCTCCAAAGTTATTATTGCCAAAGAGTCGTTTGTTCCCGCTCCAGGCTGGCAGTAAAATCTTTATCGAGATATCTCTGCGAGATCATTGCGAATACAATCGTAAAGATAAGGCGACGCCGACGCCGCCGGCGCAAAGTTAATAACTCAAATTTCTATTACCGTAAATCGCTTCGGCGGCAAAAGTTAGCGGTACGCACTACTTATACGTGTTGCGCACTAAGTAGAAAAATATGGCGTTTTTTTCAAACGACTTCAAAAAATGAGGTTCTCAATTCGACTGTGTGTTTTTTTTGTATGTATGTTACGCGATATCTCCGCCAATTATGAATCGATTTTGATATTTTTTTTTGTTCGGTAGAGTATACTTCCGAGGTGGTCCCATATAAATTTTATCGAAATCGGTCAAACCAAAACGAAATATATACGATGAAGTCGGTTTTTTAAGCTTTGCTTGCGTTTCAATTATTATTTTTCGATTAGAAGTTACTTTTAGCTTCTACCTAAATTAAACATTTGAAATCATAAAAGAACCTTTCAAAAATATTAAATATGCAATCGTCGTTGAAAAGATTACACAAATTATTTTAGACAAAAATTCTCGCTGAACGAAGTCTAATAGATACCATCATGATCATGGCTGCTACTTTTTAATTATTAACTACATTACTTGTTTTATATTTATAGCAAAATAGGCAAGCACTTATCCGGTGTAAAATCACTATCTTGCGCTGCTAAATCATTTTTTTAAACAACAACATACACTTAATAAAAACAACAAACTGAATACACAACTATAGTTCTGTTACATCATCGTAATATATACTGCTAATAATAATTAAAATATGGTACCTACAAACTAAGCATCTCTTATGAGAATATCGCTCAACAAACGCACGCTATTCTTCCAGCGACCACTGCATATATCTCTCTAAAAGAGTGCGAAATACGCAATTGTACGAACAAATACGTTGAAAATGTTCAAATT